>OY726523.1:58037164-58733630 GCA_963383655.1 Bathymodiolus septemdierum
ACTCCGAATTTTTGTATTGAAAATTTTAAAGGCTTTTCCTTCTAATGGATATGGATTCGACTCCCTCTCCACAAACTTTTTCTTAAAAAAATGAAAAATAATTGATTTTTAAAAAATCGAGTTACCCTTGTTGAACAGATGTAGAGACAACATTTTTTATTCAAAAGAATTGGAAAACAATTATATTTTTTTTCTAAGACTTGGAAAACAAATTATTTTTTTCACACAATTTTTTTTTCAAAAAAAAAAAAAAAATTCCCTGACATCCATGCCTCACCCCTGAATATCAAATGGTTCCTGCCCAAGCTTTGTGTAAAAATAAAAAAAAAGATGTTATACCTACCTACTCCATTTTTCAACATGTAAGAATAATTTAGTCTCTTTTTTCGGCCGAATCGTATTTTGACAGTAGAATGGCATCGTAGATTTTTTATATATTTTTTTTTCAGGAGAAAATGCTAGGTGATATCTCTTTTAAATTAGACACTAAAATAATGAACTTCATGTTGTCAATAATATATGTAATACAATTTGTTTACAATTTTTCCTTTATCGGGCCCCTTTGCAGAGTTTGGGTTTCATCACATATTTCCGATTTTAAGTGTCATTCTTCTTACTAAATACTATTATATAATATTAACTGATTACCCCCGGATCCAATTTCATAGATATATTCCTTAAATTATGTTAATTATCACGAATACTTACATGCAACATGCTCCCTGGTTATTTATAGCAGTTATCAGTGTCCAGCAAACTTCGGAAAAACAGCCGACTTATAAGCCGGTAAACTTCGGAAAAGCAGCCGACTTTTAATTAGGTGTGTTAATGGCGATTTCACCAACAAACATTCCAATTCTTTTCACTAATTACGACATTATAACATATTTTTTAAACCTGTTTTTTTAGTCAGAACATTTTATTAGTATAAAACATCGAATATTGGCAACTTTTAATATAAACAAACCAATTAAGTTCTGACAGTTTGTATGCCTTTAAGGAAATTTCCTAAGGACTGGGAGCTATAAGGGCCAAAATCGGCCCCACCTCAGATGTCGATAAAATGTTCTCCAAAATGTATTCACAATATGTGCTTTTCAGAAATAAATACAGTTAGTTAATATGTGTATCTAATTCCTCACAGCGGACCGACCAAGTCAGGTAATGAAAAGCACTGAACGTCATTTTTTTCAGAATACAGAACGTATGTATCATTGTATTATATTGCACATCTTTAAAAAACAAAAACAAAGCATAATAAAACTCAATAAACAAAGCATAAATTTGACTTAATATGCAATGTGGATTGATTTCAGGAATAAAAATATATTCCGAAGCTGTATTATGAAATTAAAGTGAACGAATAGTAATGTCGCAACGTCACCCATTTTTGATGGTCTTCTTTTTTCGACGGTTTGCTTCACGTGATAAAATCTCTCATTATTTTGATCGCTTCATTTGTCAGAGGTTATATTATGATGCTGAAATGGCATGAATGATCTCAAGAAATCTGATCTAAAAATGTCATCTTTAAATGTAAGAACTACGTACCACATCTATTATTTCACGTTCAAATTGTATTTTTTCGTAATTCATTTTTTCGTCACCAGCTTTAATCATTTAAAAAATATATCTCATACAGACCAATTTTGGTTTCATCGTCTGCTATGACATTGATAATGTACATATTGAGGTCATATCAATTCAGAAACTTATTAACATTGATTGTCGAAAAGTGGTCGAAATTTTGGTACTTAAAGAAGTAATAGATATATTTATTTGGACAATAGAACTTTGTCATATTTGAAATTTGTTTAAACACTTTTTTAACCGTACTTTATTCTTAACGACAACCAATGCAATGATATATTCCAGTACGTTTTTACGGACAACCATCACAAATCTATAAAAACAGTGTATAACCGGACAGTTTTCAAAAACGGAAGTTGCTGTACTGTCCGACCAGGAAATGTTAGTTGCTTGCAGAAATTTCAACATTTTTGGATGATTATCCGTGATTTATTCTTTGAAAGTGGATCAACCGAAGCAACAAAAATAAAAATAAATACTGCAAATGTATGTCATTTATATTTCTGATCAAATAACAGTGCCCTATTTGAACATTGAAACTGGAAATCGCCGTTTAAACATCGATGGATGGTATGTTTTCGCTCGAAGAAAGGGGTTAAAAATCTATTTTTTCTCCACGAATTCCTTAAATCATGTCAAATATTTTCTCACTATCTGATGAAATAGACATCGACGTTTTCAATGCAAGGAAAATATGACCGTAAACGCACTCATTTTCCTTACGACGGGTGCATTTAACATCGTTCTTCATTGTACGTCACTGTACGCCTAATTGCTATTGTACGTTATCATTAATTGCTGAATCTTAAAACTCCTAATTGTTTTTTTGTTAAAGTTGATCGAGAACTTTTCTAGTCTAATCCTTTACAAATTTAGTTTGACCGAAAATTAAGATAGTTTATGTGTTGCCTGCATTGGAGGACTTGTAAGGAACTACATTTACCAGATATTCAGTAATCTTAGATGATATGTGATTCAAATACATTTGTATCTTATTCCCAGTTTTATTATTCCATTAGACAACGATCCACAAAAATACAACAGTCTCATACAGAGATCGCCCTATAGTCTTCTAAATCCCCATACTGCACAGCAATCTGCATGTGCCCCTAGACAAGGCAAAAACGAATGTGAATACACCAAAACCACTAGAAAATATCCAAGGGAAGACTTCATTCTGACAAAAAAGACAAAAGTTAGAAACAGACAAACAAAAACTCTGGCAAAAAGTTTCAGGCTTAAACCAGTTCTATGAGATATATATATAATAGAGCATAGAACAGGCAAGACCTATTTTAGTGTCCACTCTTGTTACGTTCAAGTTCATTATTACAGTACTTATGGCATACTTTCATGTAAGAAGGTGTGGGAAAGCCTATTAGCATTCTTGGAGCATTTAAACCTAAATAGGTAACTTTGACCTACATTCACGTTCATTGACGTTGGTTTGTTTTTGTCCCGCCTGAGACGAATAGTCGCTGAAGGCGAGACATAAGGTATTGCTTTTCCGGCGGCAGCATTAACACCCCATACAGCAAGCATCTTTTGACAGCAATCTTGGTGCATATGTAGCTTATTGGAGAGAAGAGATGTATGTTTTGACAGCGACAAGACCCTTTCTCAACAAAACAACAAATGATCCAGAGGTTGAAACAAGGTCTTCAATGCAGTGAAAACCCACACCATGTAGCGAGCTCTGAATTGCCCTGGCGAAACCACAGTGTATTCGTGGTGGACACCACACAATATCAGTTTATGAGAGTTAATTAAAAGGTCAAATGAAGACCCATAAACTACTGACCATAGCTTTCCTGACTTGGGACTGGCGCAAGGACATGATGTACCTGTCTTCCACTATTTCACGGTTGAGTGACAATGTTAAGTTTTTAGGTTTAGCTCAGTTTCGCAGTCCCTATACATGGTAGGGCAATTATATTGTGTACATATATTCCTATAGCGAGGTGTACATGTCTGTCTGGAAGATGGCTTATATCCTTGAGCTCGATTTCACAGTCAAGTGATCATGTTAAGTTTTAAGGGCTCAACTAAGACAACTTGATATTTCATTTGATTTTCTTACTGTAAACAAATACATTTCATATGATAATGATTACATATTAAGATATTGTATCAGGAGGCGAGACATTGTCGTGTGTCAACGTTAAATTTCTCAGATATTTTTGTTTACTTCAATGTTGTACATCTTTTGGGGGCTTGATAGCATTCGTCCCTAAATTGTCCATTATTGACCTACATTTTAAGCTTTATATATAATGACTGATTAGATTTTACGTTCAATTTCAAATCTCAGAATGTGAAATATTGGTGCAAGCATTTCACCCTAAATAGGTAATTTTTTCCAAATCCTGCCGAAGCTCGCCACATAATGTATATATGCCCTCCCTGAAATTTTAGAACAACAGATAACAACTTCGAAACTTGAAGGAATACACAATTGTGCGGACAGGACAGAAAAATTCGTTAGCAATTAGGCGTACAGTGACGTACAATGAAGAACGATGTTAAATGCACCCGTCGTAAGGAAAATGAGTGCGCTTACGGTCATATTTTCCTTGCATTGAAAACGTCGATGTCTATTTCATCAGATAGTGAGAAAATATTTGACATAATTTAAGGAATTCATGAAGAAAAAATAGATTTTTAACCCCTTTCTTCGAGCGAAAACATACCATCCACCGATGTTTAAACGGCGTTTTCCAGTTTCAGAATACACACCTCTCCTACATCCCTCCAATGTTAATGTTAAAGATTTACAGACCACGCTGGACGCAATGTGATGATAATACCTTACATGACCCTTTGGGTCTGGTCATGGTGAGGTAAGCGTTGATGCATGTGCGTTTTGTATAAGCATGTACTATATATGCACACGCTACAAAATAATCCCAAAACTTGATAACGTAAAATAGTTAAAGCATTTGGTTTTGCAGTTTCTAAGAAAAAGATTAAATGTTAATATGAAAAGTAATGGATAACAGACGACGGACACTAAATGATAATACTTCACTTGCCCGTTTTTTCCAGTTGAGCTTGCAAATATGCTTAATTTCAAATAGGTAAACATCATAAAAATATTCAAAAACCACAAGAAATAAGGTTTGGTAAATAAGTAATGAAGTGAGTGATTGTTGTTTAACGCCAAACGAGCAATATGAAGAACTTGATATTTCCAAGAACTCTGGTAAACCTTACAAAAATACAAATTTTGACAAAGAAGACATTTAGGCAAATCACAAATCATTCATGTCATCACTGAATATTCTGATAAATGATGAAAATTGTGAATTATCTACTTTATATTGGATACCAAAATTTCAGAAGAATCAGTATTTAAACAGGTATATTCTTCTACTTGTTCAACAAAAGAACTATCTATAAATATGACTAAAATTGTGCATGCAGTCAAAGGAGGACTACTGTCATACTGTGTCAAAGTATATTCACGTGGTAACATCAATCAAAAGCACCGCATCGGTGGCGTAATGGTTAGCGTGCTCGCCTCGGGTGCGGTAGATCGTGGGTTCGAGCCCCGGTCGGGTCAAACCAAGGACTATCAAATTGGTATTTTTTGCTTCTCCGCTAAGCACGCAGCATTACGGAGAAAGAGCAAAGATTGGTTGGCTCGGAATCAGAATAATGTGTCCGAATGGAGTGACATTTCTACCCGCGGACTGTTGTTTCAGTGAGCTAGCACTAAAAAAATCCAACTCAGCGTGTTGGTCTATAATAAAGCGGACCTCATCATCATCTCATTGATAATTAACTCGTTCTCGCCATAATATAGCTGAAAAATTGCTGAATTGGCATTAAACAACAATCACTCACTCACTCAATCAATCAAAAGTGGATACTGAAAGAAGAGGATAATTTTAATTCTCGAAAATTTCATCAAGCCAAATATTTGACTTTTTTACCTTTTACACTTTCATTTCCTCTTTGAAGTAAATTATTCACAACGCATTCTACTTTAAAAAATGGTGGCAACGTTACAAGTTTATAGTATTGGGTCAGGAATTAACTTATTTTGTCAAGCACGAAACGAAAGGTAAAAAGTGCTACACATAAAATGAAGTTATCAAAATATTGGAGTTCCTTATCGATAACATATATTTGTCGAGTTCGAATGGCACATTTTTCAACAAATCATAGCTCGGCATCCCTATGGGAATAAACTATGCCCCTCTCCTCTCCATTTTTTTCTATACTCCTATGAGTCTGAGTTTATACAAAAACTTATCAAAGACAAAAAAAAGTAGAGAAGCTTAAGCCTTAATCTCACTCCCAGGTACACCCGTATATTGATGATGTTCTGCCAATTAATAATACGAACTTTGCTAACTGGATTCCATTAATAGAGATTTCTCGACAACTGACGAACGAACGTATCTTTCCGTAACGTAACGAAACAATGTTAATTTAGGTAAAGATCTTTTGAGGGAGACCTTATTGCAACATTTGTCTTCAATTGTTCATTGAGTGTAAGTGATTAGATATATATTTTTTTCATTTCGGTGTTTAAAACAGTTAAACATTATTATCGCTATTTTGTTTATTTTCCCTTTGATGTTTAAAACCGATATATTTCATATCACGTAAGCGCATGAGATGATTCCAATTATCGCTAATCGCTAAGCGTTGTCAAGGACAAATTCTTGATAATTAAGTGATGAACGATATACAATATTAATTGTGTTTAAAAAAAATGTCAGTATCTCAACAAAAATTATTTAATTATGAATACAAAATAGCGATAAAATAATTAAAGATGTTTTTTAAAACTCTAGGACGTTTCTCAGTCATCTCTCATCTCCGGGCTTCGCCCTTCCGCCCTTCGATGAGAGATGACTGAGAAAAGTCCTCTCGTTTTAAAAAAAACATCGTTAATCACTTAATATCACTGGCCAAATAATGGTTTCACAGTGACATTACAGTCTGCATACAAAATATATATTTTCCTCAAACGCTATTTATAGATATACTTCAAGGAAATAAATAATTTTGCCAGACTTGGGAGAAAAAAAATAATCTGACTAAGGAAAATCAAGCAGTATAATAGTTATGTAATACCGGATATTGAATGGAACACTTCTGATTTCATTTGTAAAGAAAAATAAATGATTCCATTCTCCCAAAACCTGTCTTTCCCATGGTAAAGCAATATCCCCTTTTAGGCTTATTGATACCTTATCGGCGACGGTCGCCCGATCATTGACTGATTGTCGTGCAAAAATCGTGCGATTTTCGCTTTCTATTATTTTTATTAAATAAGAGAAATGCCTTATAAAAATCTACTGTATACTAGTTTAACCCCGTCACTTTTTATTGAAGTACCTGAACTAAGCCAGGAGGGGTCATTTATATGTGTGTTAGGGATATCGAATTTACATATTTCTACGATTTTTCTATTGAATGTTGGAACTGTTCCGACAGTGTGATATATATTTTTTCATTTTATTATAGGTTATGAAAAAAACCAGTTGAGTTGCAATTGTTAAAAAAAATATGGTTGTGATCGTCTTCCAATGAAATACAACCGAATTGATATCAAATGGTGACTTGTTTCAACCTCATTTAAAATATACATGGAAATTCTTTCATAATTGTACATTACGTTCACGATCTTTTATTACAACACTATTTCACTCAAGTGTACATTTTTTTCCCTGTTCTAGTTAAAGGACTTTATCAAACAGAATCATACAGTTTACCTGTAATGCAGTTAATACGCATTTAAACCACAGAAGAATATTTCTATTTTCCACACCTTGTGGTGTGGGGTCGCTATTGTGCATACGAAATATTAATTGCAAACCCCATTGACTGGCTATATACTGTCTGTCTAGAATATTTTATTTTTTTCTCGGTCGACAGTTCAGAAGCTAGAAAACAATATGATGAATATTGTCTGTCAATCATGCAAACAATAACTTATGCACACGATAGAATGCATTTTCAAGGCACCGGATGGATAGTTCCCTTTGATTTAAGAGAATGGAACTGATAGAAGTTAAAAGTTTAATTTGGGCGCAAAAGGGGAAACTTTATATAATTTATGAAAAGGTGATGTGAATTGTATTGATGCTTAGGTGTCAGTGTTTCAACTGTTGACAGAGTTTTAAATTCAACATGGGAAGACTTATAGGAAGTGTGTAATCGTAAAATTCAGTGGCCAACCATCCCAGTCTGGTGGCAAAAGAAAGGGTATTGTTCTGATATGCCCAACGTTGTGTCTGCAATTGACGGAACTTCACATGAGATACAAATTCCATCCAATGAATCCCAACAAAAAAACATACTTTCAGCAAACCAATTATTTTCATTGATTGATATGAAAAGAAAGTTCATAAACAGTGATAATCATAAATTCCATCAATATCAATACAACAATTACCTTTCATCTTAACTGAACTTGAGCCGTCGTGGTCGTATGGTAGTTGAATTTACAACTACCTGTGCAATCGTTGCCTATTACCACTTAAAAACGTAACATCCGGATCCGATCAGCCTGATCGGGAGACTTGCGCATTGAAATGTCATTATTTAGAGTAAAGTGGGCTGGGAGTTACTGATAAACAACCGCTGATAATGGTAAACATAAGCACAATGACATGGATGAGGACTCTTGCGTGAATATATAAACACATCAAACACATAAAATTAGATTTCTAAATTTCCATACTTAAAAAGTTACGTCTTTAAGTTGTGAGTTTGAACCCCATTCATGGCGAGGTGTACTCGATAAAACATTATGTGATAAAGTTTGTCAGTGACTTGCGACAGGTCTATGGATTTCTCTGGGTACTCCAATTTCCGCCACAAAAGCAGTAACTGAAATATTTTTGAAAGTGGTGTTAAACACCTAACCTTCAATGGACAAATGATGGATCAAAAGTTTGTGTATGTAGTGCATAACATAAAACACCTTTGGGTCATAATGTGGCATATCTTTTCAAGTACCAATAATACTACAACAATATTGTTTCTCACACAATTATGGGAACTGTTATACACATATCATGTCATTAAACAATGTACTGAAAAAGAAACAACTTCACTTTCAATTTTTTTTATTAACAATTAAATTAAATTATCTCCAAGATCTCAAAATTATGTTTCAGTGTTTACTGCATCTTAATATGTACATGTATGTATGGCTGAATCCTGATGTCTTGTCTGAACTGAAAACTACAATTATTCATGTGTTTCTGAATCATTCAATAAATATTCAATCACTTAATTCATCACAATCTTTCTGTCTTTGATCACTGAATATTGAATCCAAAATATCCATATCATCGTATTCTTTGGATTTATACATGAAAAATCGCAAGTAGACTATGAGGAATCAAACACATTATTTTACATCATATGCACATTTTTGTATAGATAATCTTGTATGATGTGTCCTGTTCACTACCACATGTAATACACACAGATTCTACACAATACAAACAGCTCCAAAATTATATTTTATCGATTACTTCTGATCATGCAAATGTATGAGTATATATCTGGGTTCTTTTTAAGTCAAATATTCCTGTTCCTTAAAAATTTATGTTGATTCTTCCGTGGTATTTAAATCTTCTTTGAGTTTAAATCATTGACGCAATATCGTGCGTAACGTCACACGCATTGTCGTTTGAACTCAAAAGGAATGGAACGCATTCTGAAGTGGTCAATAAACCACATTATTACACAAGGCTCTATTTTACTGTTTTTCTATTGGCCAGAATCAATACACGTGACATTCCATTTTCTAACATATTGATTAGCAAAAAGCAATTTCGGTGCAATAAATAATCTTATTACCTAATTGTAATTTTTTCTTGTTTATTAAGTAACTACATATTTTAAGATATTTTTTGCATTTTTTGCTCCCCTGTGATCTATTGACGCGTCAATAGTCTTCAAGAGACTATTGCACGACAGACTATTGAACTGACCTTTGAACCTTTTTTTCATTGGACAACAAATTTCAAAAATTTCTAAAAATTTCAAAATTTCTAAAATTTCAAAATATTTAAAAATTTCAAAAAATTTCAACAAATTTCAAAATTCAAAATAATTTTTTTTTTTTTTTTTAATTTAAAGTTCAAAATTTCAAAATTTTCAAAAAATGTCAAAACTTCATAAATTTCAAAAAATTTCAAATTTCAAAATTTTCATAAAAATTTCTAAAATTTCAGTTTTCATAAAATTTCAAAATTTTAATATTTAAATAATAATATTAAAAAACATATGTAATATAAAAATTTAGGATTTTTTACTCTGTATTCCAGTTGTTTATTGTTATCTAATTCAACAAATAATTCATTTTCATCAGTTTTTCTACAATATATGCATGAATATATTTAGTCATGTCCGCTACCTTGCTTCTGTTTAATTAGGAAATAAAACAGTTATTTAATGGGTGTGGATGCAATAGACCAAACTATTTATCCTTCGGTGCTGGGAATGACCAAGTGTTCTATTGCATTCGGCCGTTGGCCTCATACAATAGAACACTTGGTCATTCCCAACACCTCAGGACAAATAGTTTGGTCTATTGCATCCATACCCATTAAATAACTGTATAATATTGCACTCTCGTGCAAAATCAATGAATGAAATTACGTGACACGAGAGTGCAATATGGTTTTTTATTGCACAGAAATTGCTTTTTGCTAATCAATATGTTAGAAAATGAAATAAAATTTGCAAATTTTCAAAAAATTTGAAAATTATAAAATAAAAAAAAAAAAAAAAAAAATTAAAGTTCATTTTTTTTTAAATTTGAAAATTTTGAAAATTTCTTAAAATTTCAATTTTTTTTTAAAAAATTCAAAATTTTCATAAAATTTGAAAACTTTCAAAAATTTCATATGATTTAAAAAAAATACCGGTATTCAAAATGATAAAATTTTCAAAAAGTTTCAGAAATTTCAAAGTTTTCATAAAATTTCAAAATTAGAGTAAAATAGAGCCATATGTAATAAAACAATTACTACACTTGAACTTGATCAATATGAGGTTTTATGGAGCAGAGTACAACAATATTGAACTCGGCTTCGCCTCGTTCAATACTGTTGTACTCGGCTCCATAAAACCTCATATTGATCTCGTTCAAGTGCAGTAATTGTATAATATCCGTTAATAGCCGCAGATCCCTTGTAAATGAATGTATCAATATGAAAATCATAAAAAAGAGCAAGGACTACAGTGAAAATTGGAAGTTCTCTATCCTAAGAGAACACTTCTTTCACTCTCATTAGACATCTTATTACTTATTATTTAATCAAAAAAGTTTTTACATTTTCGATCTAGTACGTTTGACTTCTATAAATCTCCAGAATAAAAATTCTTAAAGGTTTAAGTAGAAGTAATTTGTAAGTATTTTTACTAATATTCCGTCGTCTCCAGGAATTGAATATTTCTTTTTTCTTTTCTTTTTTTCTTTCAGCTAATCCAAATTTTTGTATTTATGTTTATGTATTCGAATGTAACAAGGTTTGCTTGTGGTTGTACAGTTCTAGTTTTTATTTAATTGATGCATTTAGAAAAATAAAATAATTAACATATTGTTCCGGTTTTTTTTTTTTATTCCACATCGTTCCTTCTATGAGCAGGATGATAAACTAACCCCATGTCTAATCGAAATAAAATTCTTGGATAATGACCACGGATATGTTCCACTTATCGTAAACACTTCCCGGTCCTTTCCTCATTCACAACTTATTACCGGGTTTGTAACTATAGATTAACACGACGAGTGCCACTAGTGGAGCAGAAACTGCTCACCCTTCCGGAGCACCTGAGTTCACCCCCGTTTTTACTGGGGTTCGTGTTACTCGATCTTCAGTTTTATATGTATGTTTTGTAGATCGTTGTTTGTCCTTTTGTACTTTTTCTTTTGGTCATTGTGTTGTCTGTTCTTCTTCGATATACGGATTCTGATTGCCCCTTTGGTATCTTCAAACTCTTCTTAAGGATATGTTGGATTGTGCCCAAAAATTATCTACTCCTTTTGGATCAAACTATTTTACTTCATTTTAGAAGTAGCATTGATAGACCATTACACTTACCTCAGTATCCCGGTAGTAATAACTATGTCAGTATCCCGGAAGAAAATATATAATCAATAATTGGAGGCTTATGAAAAAAAAACTATATTGGATGAAGTGGTGTTTATTTTATTTTTATCTTATATAACTGTTACGTGCCGACATACTGGTCATCGTTTTTTACGGCAAAGATTGCTTCTTAAACATCAAAACGTCATCTAAGCGCTTGTAATATTTGAACATTTTCCCGTCGTTTTTCAAGAAATTTAACACCTCGTGCACCAACAAAATACTTTAACAGTATTTGCGTTTTATTTATTTTAATAATCTGGTAAAATATTTTTTTGGTGCACGACTGCGGAGGTGCTTAATTTCTTCGAAAACCGTCGAAATATCGCGGGCAAAATTCCACGAAATACAAAAAAGGCTCATGACGTCACAATGACGTCAAATACGTATCGATTTTGTTGGAAACAAGTTCTAACATCAAAAGTTTGATGTCGTCTATAAAATAAAACTCATCAAATTTTAATCAAGTATTTTCTAAGATAATGATTCATTAAATATGGGGCCATATATGGCACTTATAGTCCCCAGTTCTTTTTATCGCATTGACGCCGGACTGCATGCACTGAGTTTTTCTCCTGGTTTCAATGTACACAAACTGTATTTAAAATACATGTAAATACAATTATTTACAGAAACATAACTTATTTACTGATGAATTTCATTACTTGAAATGAATCATAAAATGTACAGAGATTGTGTATATATACATAATGGTCTCATATATACAATCAGAAGAGTGAAAATATTGATTTTAAGGGTCTGGTCGAGGTTATAAATAAATTAATATTTAACATCCTCCACAATCCTCCACCAACAAAATATTACAATCATTAACCCTCTATACTCAAAACAACTGCTCAATTTAATGTTAGTGGAAGACTGTGGAGGTATATAAAATAGCTAAAATGTACATTGAATATGTCATCTATAGTCCATTTTTAGCATTATCCGTCTAATTATGATGTCATTATGACTCATAACGCACCCAATTTCACGGAAAGATATATTTTTTGAAAATTTGTTTATATAACAATTAAATTAGTAAATTGTTTTTATTCTATGTCAAGCATTATTTTTTAATAAAATGTGGGGCCAATTTTGCACCTTAACGCCTTTCCTTCTTTAGTTATGGTTGTCATCTTGGATGGAATGTAGGGCTGTGTGATATATTTCTGATAGGAACTCACCCAAGGCCCAACCGAGCGTAGCTTAATTTGGCCCAGCAATTTCAGAGAAGAAGATTCAAATCTGAAAAGCAAACAATGACAGATGCTACCATTGACAACAAAAGCTGACATAGTCTTTGGCCAGGTGAGCTAAAATATTGGGTTATGTTTCAACATGGAGTTTATAAATGATAAATAATAGTCTCCTTCAATGACTATAAGATGATAATCTCCCTTGATATACCCCTACGAAGGGTAGAAAGAGACAAACATTAAGCATCATTCATAATGAATTTAGTTTTGAAAATATTTATTTCATAAGTGTTTAAATAACATTACAATAAATGCTCCACATACAAAAACAGAAAACTTCCTTTTTTGACACCCTGGGGCCTCATGATTGTAAAGTACAATCCCCCCAAATCCTCCCAACCTGTGGGCCCTCATGATGATTCCCCTAAATCAATCCCAACCTGTATTCTACGCCAAGGATCATTGAGATATAATTCAGAAAGATTAGTCAAATAGAACAAAAGAGTCATTGCATGGAGACCATTGTATCTACAGATGGACGACACTGACAACAGTGACAGACCCACAATATAATATGTCCACATAATTTTCTCAGTTGAATGAAAAAACTGGGCAATTTAAAGTTGAACTATACAATCAGGCTAGTAGTGTATTGACATTTAGAGACTAGACTACTTTTTTCTGCTCATGTGAGATAAAGCTTGACAGTTATTTTCAATTGTTTCCTGATTTAGCCTGGTGCTAACATTGGTTTCCTCCACCAATATTAGAGTAGAGCTGAAATATTTTTTAACATACAGAGACATGCCAAACGTACTTGTCACTGTAATATTTCATTTAGAATCACAATTTTTTTTTTATCAAGGTCAATTTTTGTCTGATTTTAATAAAAATTTGTTTAAACAAAAGCGAAAAAATATATGTTGTTTTCTGCAATTATTTTCAAATAATTTCTTGAAGCAAGTTTTTATATATTCATGATTTAAAAAAAAACTCAAATTATTTGTCTTTAAAAATACTGTCAATCTCATTGTATTGTGTTTCAATTGAATCAAGGGAGATAATTCTAATTCAGTGAGATCAACATTATCTGAATTTGTAAACAATTACTGATAGTCAAACTGTCATTATACATTGGAAGAAACAGGAAACACAATTTTTTGTCATGAAACAATTAACAATTAGCTTTGGAATTTCTCATACAGTCTAAGGGCATTTTTATATCTGTAGCCATCAGTGTACATATGTACATGTAATAAACTCAAAATATCATCTGAAAATTATTGTTTAATATGGAATGACAGACAGACAGACTAGAAAGAATGTGTCTGTCCCAAAAATATCAAATTATCGGACATTTCAGCTACATTATTTATAGAAAATAACTTCATTTACAAACTCTTTTTATACACCAATGTTAATATGAATTATGGCAAAGAAACTTAATGCACAAATTTAATCAAATGTCTTCCTTGTAGTCATGTTTACAAAATAATAAACTTTATTGTCATATAAACTAAATTAATTTCTGACAAGAACAATTACCACAATTACAAACATGAAAAAAAAAAAAAAAAAAAAAAAAAACCCCTAAAAAACCCCCCAAAAAACCCACAATTTTAAATTTGACAAAGCTACAATATAAGAATCAAATTTATTTATTGCAAGAAAAATTAATTACGATTCCTCTCACCTCAGTTCTAAAGACTGTTTAATGAAGAAACTTGTTCTCTTTACGATGAGACTATCTAGTGTGTTTAACATGCTTACTATCTTTTCGAGAGTAGAGTGATCTATAAAATCAGGGTTTTCTTTAGTTATATTAAAGACTTATTCAAAGTTAAATTTCAAAGCAAGAATTCTTAAGATCACATCACTCCACTACCTCTCCCCTCCCTTCCCAGAAAATCAATGTTAAGCTGTTAATATGGGGCAGTCTTAATAAAAAAAAAAATCTGCAATGTTCCATTTCATGAAAAATGTCCCTCCCCATTTCCTCCTAGATAGGTAATTAACTTTATAAATTAAATTTTACCTACCTTCTTAATACTTGAGGTAGCTCTCAGTTGTAACAGGAAGCATTCTTCAAACAGCTAGAAGGCAAAAATATAACAAGTTACTATACTAGTCCTAAATCTGATAGATACTATGTTAATTTTCTGGAACATTGATAAATAAAAACATACATTTTTGGTTGTAAATAACAAGTTGTCATGATCTGTTTTTTCTGCAGGATAAAACAAATAGCGGTTTGACTCGTTGACTCGTGTTTTAATACCACGTAAGGTTGTCACTTAACATGTTATGCATGTCATTTCATTAATTAAAATGTTCATCACAAATTATACTATTTTTGTTCTTAAATTGTGGGACAGAATTTCAAATTGGTGAAAGCGATTGTTCTTTTTTTCCCCTCTTCATATATTTTTAGCCTTGTTTATGGTTTTAAATGTCAAATAAATTTATTCTATAATCATGCATGTGCATAGAAAAAAAACCCAAGAAATGTACTGGTACATATCTAACTCTGTGTTCACGACATATCTCTGAAATAACCCTTATAAGGCACATCCATAGACTGGAAAACCAAACAACTAAAAAGTCTTTGGTAACAAGAAAATCAAAGAGTCCAAAGAGGATGGACAAAAATCTTTTGCCCAGAAAATCCTTTTATCATCTTTGAATGATGGGTATTATCAGAGATAATTATCAGTATGTATCTCAGGTTTGATATACTTAAAATTTGACTGATCATTACTCACAAATATAAGAATAAGTACAAATTTACTTGCTATTGAAACTGGGAGATATTGTATACCAAAGATTTTTACTTCTGAAATACTCTGCAATTTTGCAAGGACTAAGTAGAAGATGAAGAACATTTTCTTTTATACTGTCCTCTATATAAAACTCTTCAAGAAAAGTATAATGTACATATGAATTTGTCAAATAATGATGACATTCAACCTATTTCAATCTTGTTAAATCCTGATAGCCTGGTAAAAATCTCCACTTTTTTTAATCATTTTTTTTGTATTTTCAAAAGAAAATTCAGTGTTCACTGGTCTAGCTTACATAATTATTAATAATTATGAATATTTTGCTCATTTGTCACTGTTATGTTTTGTTTATTATAGGTCACATGTCATGTTGTTATACAATCTGGATAACGAATTATACTGACAGCTTTATACAATAAAATATTTTGAATTTTGAATGCATATATCTCTGGTATTATACACAAGAAAACAGAAAGGTTATTTATACACTAAACCTGTCTAAACCGAACCCTGAATAAACCAGAATTCTGTATAAAACAATTTTTAAATAAAGTCCCAATGTAGGAAATCGATGTTAATTTTTAACCAGTATAAACTGAACACCTGTCTATTCCAAACAAATACATCAATAAAACTGACCGCTGAAATATTGTTTAAAGTGGCGTTAAACACCATAACTTAACCTAATCCAAACACAAAAGGTGGTCTCAAGGAGGTTCAATAAAGACATACATGTATTTAACATGGTTTCAAGGTGGTCTCAGTAAAGACATACATGTATTTAACTGTATATGTAAAGTGTCATTAAAAACAACTACTGAAAAAATAAACCATAAAAGAAAGGCATGTATTATACATGTACATTAATGCATATTATACAGTATTATGAAAATAGTGTCATATTAATATTAGACATAATTAATGACCCTTGGGGTGCAAAAAAGTTTATGTATATTTGCTTGACTCATATCATATGGGTGTATAATGCATATACAATATAGATTATAATTGACTAATTACAATAGTGACACCTGATATTTTTAATTTTCTAATTATATACAAATTGATATGTTAGAAATAATTCTTGTATCATAATTTTTGAAGGTGTAAAATTCAGGAGGTTGTTGTATTAATGTTGTGTGTTGCTGTTAAAATTATAATGACACAAGAGATTCAATGATTGTTAATTTAATGCAAATTGCTGAAAGTTTAGGAAAGATGGGGTGTGAGTGAGTGAGTGATTGTTGTTTAAAGCCAACTCAGCAATTTTTCAGCTATATTGTGGCGAGAACAAGTTAATTATCAATGAGATGATGATGAGGTCCGCTTTGTACTAGACCAACATGCTTAGTTGGATTTTTATAGTGCTAGCTCACAGGAACAACAGACAGCAGATAAACATGTTGCCCCACTCTGACACATTATCCTAATTCCAAGCCAGCCAGTTTTTGCTCTTTCTCCTTAATGCTGCTGCTTAGCGGAGAAGCAGCAAATATTAATTTTATAGTCTTTGGTTTGACCCGATCAGGTATCGAACCCACGATCTACTGCACTCAAGGAGGGCACGCTATTGTTTACACCACCGATGAGGTCAGGGCATGTGTGTGCTTTTGAAACTCGATCTGTATATTTTCTGATTGTCTAATATGTAATAATATCTTAATGAGGCAGAATAATATAGACTTTGATTAAATTGGGATTCATTTTTCTTTTGAAATCAGATATTTATTATCATTAATACAATAAATGTAGATGAAATAAACAACCAAGAGTTATCTCCCATTTAAAGTTTCATAATATTTGTACTTCCATATACTTTATCCAGGACCCCTTGTTCACCCCCACACCCTTTTAAAAAAAAAGTAAAAAAAAACAGGAGGCCATAGATATTCTGAATTTATCTAATTTCCAATAATCTGCAGTTTTGTAAAATTTACAATTTTTTATTGTTTTTTTTCATTGTTTTTTAACTGAAGTAACTGTTCTTGTCACAAGTTTATTTAGTTTATATGGTAACGCAAAATTTATTATTATTATTAATAACATAATATAAAATAATGTATATTCTTATTAATTACTAGTAAATTGGGAGTTTTTTCTGATACATTTTGTATTAGCTCCACTATGTATTATCAATAAATAACAGGTAAGAGTTATTTCCCTTTGCATGTTTATAAATTTTGTGAAATATCCCTCCGTACTGTGTTGGGAGTCTTCTTGAAGGCATGAAGCAAACATTGATTTGATAAATGACAATGCAAAGAGCAATTCAGCAAAGTTTGCTGTCAAATTGCTCTGATGATTGAGATAAGAATAATTTTTAAATATAAAAAAAAACAGAAATATTGTGAAATGCCATCCAAAAAACATTACAACTATTTTTTTCAAGTAGTTTTGAAGTTAAAGTTAAGAATATTTAAAAAATATTTTTGCTATAGGGACAAATGTTAAAGCCTTATAGTGGCATCTTGGATTTTCAATCGACAGAAAAAACCCAATAATCTTTTTAAGAGGGACATATAAGGAATATTCATACCTTGTAACAATCCATAAAAAGCCTCATCTTTTCTGGTTGTAGATTAAAGGTTACCAATAGTCTTTCATGTTAAATATTTCTTCCTAATTACCACTTACAGGTATTTTGAAATACAGTTATCCCAATTCTTATGAGACCACCCCTTTCTGCAATGAGAAACTGGTCATATAAGAGAGGTGGCCTCGCTTGAGTGGAACAAGTTAGTATTTAGAGAGATGGCCCTATGCTTGAAAAGAACAATTTAGTAGTATTTTACCATCTTAGTGCATCTAAAATTTGGCCTGATAAGAGGGGAGATCAGCCTTTAATGGAGTAATAGCTGTAATACTGTTCTTTATTTCTTAACTATAAGTCTCTATGGCAACCAGATATAATTAATTTTTTTCAGTGGCATATTATTGTAAAAGAACTGTTTTGATATCAAAATGTATCAAACCTGAAGACCATATATAGTATTCTTAAAAAATACATTTATTGACAATAACAATACAACAAAAACTAGAAAATTGAATTTCAATTAAAAATATTCGTTAGTATATTTCACAATTATCTCTAAAAAAACCTACCTCTGTAAATATGTGCTACATTATTCTCCCACCTTAGTCAAACATTTGGTATCCCTTGGGACTTTACTTAATCAATGATGTATCATACTGGTTCCTGAAAAAATATGATTTAATTTTCATATGCTTCCTAACATTAATGTTAAAATATCACGTGACAGTTTAAAAATAGAAATATATCATATTACGGCAATGTGTGCATTTTCTTCCTTGTACTTTATTAAAGTTTTTTTTTTTTCAAATTAAGCTGATGTGTAACATTGTCTTGATTATATATACAGTAAAATCTGCCTTAAAGGACACCTGTATATAACAAATCACTGTCTATAAAGGACAGTTTCAATTTCTCCATTTAATTAATTGTGCATATAATTTGAACCTGTACATAAAGGACAACTGTTCATAAAGGGTACAACCCCACTTTTTTTTTTATCAGAAAAGACTTCATAAGTTTACAACTTGTGTCTTATCCATTTGTCTTTTTTTTATGACAATAAAATATGTTTAAAGTTGGGCACATTTTCAGGTTCTCTTCAGTGTCCTCAATATACAGGTTTACCTTCAGTATTTGTAGAACCCACACAACATTCTTTATATACAGGTTTACCTTCAGTGTCCTTTATATACAGGTTTACCTTCAGTATTTGTAGAACCCACACAACATTCTTTATATACAGGTTTACCTTCAGTGTTTGTAGAACCCACACAACATTCTTTATATACAGGTTTACCTTCAGTGTCCTTTATATACAGGTTTACCTTCAGTATTTGTAGAACCCACACAACATTCTTTATATACAGGTTTACCTTCAGTGTTTGTAGAACCCACACAACATTCTTTATATACAGGTTTACCTTCAGTGTCCTTTATATACAGGTTTACCTTCAGTATTTGTAGAACCCACACAACATTCATGGATGTAATTTGTATATACCATAGTCACGTACATTATTTATGTCACCTTGTATAAATATTTAAATCTTGGTTCCTAATAATTATATTTTACACATAAAGCTACATACAAAGATTCAAATTGATTGATAATTGCTTAACGTCCAGCAAGCAGTATATCAACATTTTATTTTGTTAGGGATCATCCAATTCATGTGCAGTTTGGGTTCAATCAAATTTCTAGTTTCTGAGTAAAAACATATCCATTTCTCTAAATAGTCCTATGTTAAAACTTTGTCTTGGATTTCTGGGGCCGTGTTCTCGAAAGTGTCTTAGGACTAAGACATGTCCCAAGACCATTTTAGGACAAATCATAGTCCTAAGTCGTGTTCTTGACCATGTCATAACTTAGGACATGTCGCAAAATTTGTCTTAACTTTAGGACATCTATGGAGGTGTCTTAAGATGGTCCTAACCCCGAAATTGTTATATAATTTGATATTTTGTACCGAAAACGAACTTTAAGTTGTAGAACATGATTGATATACACCTTTATGTTGTTTTTAAATCTAATTAAGTTAATCTACAATGATTTTTTTATCATAACTTAAACGGCACACGAGATATCTTTTGTTCATCTTTTTAATCAGTAATTCATTGAAACTTTGAAATCAGCTCACTCGGAAGTAACCACACCAAAATAACGGTAATGACTGTATTTCATCATAAACAAAGTTTTACAGATTTAATTAATTTAGTTCTATATCTTATATGAACCTCAGAACTACCTATATAGATAATTGCAAATTAAAGAAAACAAGAAATAGGCTCATTGGATGCAGTGTAAAAATAAATGAAATTGATAAAAACAAAAATCTTTATTTACAACTTATATTTTATTATGAGTATTTTTTATCAAGGATTTGCTATATATTAATATTGGAAATAATTGTTGTATACAATATTTCTATTATTCTATTTATTGTGTTGACACTTAGGACATAGTTAAGACATCCTAAGTTAGGATAATCTAATAAGATAGCTTCGAGATCACTCCTAAGACATGTCCTAAGACCATCCTAAAAACCGTCCTAAGACATATCTTAGGATACTTTCGAGAACAATGCCCCTGATCAACAAAAAACATAACCTTTTTAGAGGTTTATAGAAGGAACAATCCTGCCGATTCCATCACATATCCAGTTTCGGGAAAAAAAAGAATTATGAAATTTAGGTCAATCAGAAATCATATTTGCAGTGTTTCCAAAGGTAAACTGAAGTTGAATGAACATTCGTTCCAGTAAAGGAGTATGAATTACTGGATCCAGCATCAAGTTTACAGGACATTCACTTTACATACTCCTCAGAGCAGGTGCTCAGATTCCTACTGGTCATTTTGTCCAGTAATGAATAACCTTTTACTGGACCAAACCAATTTTTACTGAACATAGCTACATGTGTGACAAGACCTTGGACAGAATGGGAAGAAGTGAGGAATCTTACATAGAAGTGATGTTGTTAAGTCATGGACATAAATCATTGATGATCAGCATGGTACATTGTATGCTTTTTCTATTTTTGTTTAATTTCCCACTGAGCAAATTATCACTTAAAACTACAAGGACAGGTGATAGTTTCAATTCTGAATTCATTACTATGTAATACAAATATTTTTAATATAGTTTTGGTTTGGTCTTGGTACTTAACACCACTTTCAACAATATTTCAGTTATATTGTAGTGGTCAGTTTTATTGGTGGGGTGGAGTGCCAGGAGAAAACCATCGACCTGTCGCAAGTCACCGACAAACTTGATCATATACATGTAATGTTGTATTGAGTACATCTTTCCAGAACGGGATTCGAACTCACAAAGTGGTGATAGGCACTGATTGTACAGGTAGTTGCTAATCCAATGATAATTTCAATTCTGAATTCATTACTAGTATGTAATAAACAATATTTTTAATATAATGCTCATTGATAAAAAGCTCTTGGGCACAAATACATACATGTACACTGCATGTTGAAATAATTGTGTTAAGACACAGGTATGTAAATACCATTTCAATAATATATGATTCTATCTAAATCTCAGTCATTCCAAATAATTCAGACCAGGATATCATATATTATCCTGATGGAATCTCGGTACAATAATATTGAATCCAAGCAGGATCTCAGTACATGTACAATTTTCCCTTTGGAAAAAATCCAACAACAAAAAAATCTTAAATAAAACTGTCAAGAGCTGTATCCCTTTATATTGTCAAAAAATAAATTTGAGCTAAAACTGGGACAATTTATTCTAATTTCTGAAATAATCACATTATCTATCAATCAAAAAATGAATTTGGCTAAAACTGGGCCAATTTATTTTCATTTCTGAAATAAGCACATGCTCTATCAGTCAATGCCCCATAGATTCTACTCTCATTTATTATTATGCATGTATATATTAATTTTATTATTTTCTTTTTATATGACTGGTCCTTCCTTGTTGTCCATATGTATACAAAATGGTTTCTGTGTGATAACTTAAGTTTTTGTTGACAGATCCTTCTGAATTTAAAACACAATAATCCTTGACACTGAATAATGGATGGAAATAATCTGGAGTATTATAATCCTACCCATTTCCAAACAAGAGGCCCTAAGGTGCAAGAATGGGTGTTTATTTTATTCATACACGGAGAGCTTCTTTTTCATCTGATTTTGCTGGGCTTTTTAAATGAATTCCTTAGAAAAATCTCCTTCAGAAAAATGCTAGCGTTATTATGTAGCTATCAGGGGCGGATCCAGAGACTCTGTTGACGGGGGGGGGGGGGGCTCAGTTATGGAGCAATATTTTCAATAATTGATGGAACCAACTGTAGTCCCAAAGCGGTTCTGTCGTGTAGGTCGGTAAACCTTGTTTTCATTTCATTTAGCGTACAGTAGAGAAAAGGTACAGTTATTGACTTCCTAAAGTAGTCTTCTGGACTCTGCTTCAACATTATCTCTCATTATTTGTCTCCCGCATATTCTAGGTTTTTTAACCTTTATGTCTAGCGGTTCACATATTTTAGCACTCTTCTCAAAACACTGGTGGTTGAATTGTTCAACATTTGCTCTGTAGTCTAGTGAGCTCTGAATTAAATTTACGCTTTTTAAGAGTCTGCCTATGTCAAGTGATCTCTCTTGTAGTGATCTTGTAGAGGACCTTTGTAAGTTGGAATAACTTGTGTCCGATCCAAATGGTATATAGTTAACAATAAAATAAGTTTAATCTAAATCTAGTGATCTGCTGTGCCCTTTCTTAAATGCCAGGCACATTTGAACAATAACAAAATTTATGACAATATCAAAGTTGCAAATGGAATTCAACAAAGAAGTTACATCAGCTTCTTCTGGTCTGGTGTATGTGTGTTTTGGCAGTTTTGTAAAGTGGTCAAGCAGGGACGGGCACCCGGCGCCCCCCCCCCCCCCCCTAAAATTGGAAAAAATATGATTTTTGGCGTAAAATTGTGATTTTTCACACGAAATACCCCAAAAATTTCTGCGCCTCCCTCTGCTCTGCGATATTTTTTTAAGTGCACCCCCTAACTTGAAATCCTGGATCCGCCCCTGTCAAGGGTTTGAACAATAGCAGGGAAAAAATCTAATTTAAGTCTATTTTATTTCTAATTAATTTTAATTATTTTAAATCTATTTATATTTTCATTTAGAGTTTAAAATATGCTGTATTCATATATTTTCAAAACGAAAACTCGTGGGTTTTTTTTGTTCTTTTTTGTAATACAGCAACATTTGCCTTTAATTTTCTTGTAAAAATAAATGATATTTAAAAAAGAATTTCCTTGAAAGAACCTCAATTTACAGGTGTTGATGGTTATACCTATATGAAATTGTGACACTAGACATGTTTATATAATGGTTTAAGACAATACCTGATTAATTGGTATTTTGACAATACATTCATAAAAACTTCAAATGAACTTGAAAATTTGATTTAGCATAATTACTGATAATTACCTCTTTGAAGATTAATTCAATACAAAGAAATTAATTTCTATTAAGCCCCCAAAGCCCCCCCCCCCCCATTGAATCCGCCACTGGCTATTACCATTTTCGACATAAAATTTAAAATTTTTAACTTTTTAATTTTTCATCCAGTTTTATTGCAGTTTTTTTTGTTGTTGTTGCAAAATGATCATCTAAATGGGTTATTGATTGGCCATAAACAAAATTTTGGTATTTTATTTCAAAAAGGGCTCTAAAGGGACCAAAATTTTGATATTTCACATATTTAGAAGGTATATAGAATTTTTATTTTTCATCTAATTTTGATGCAGTTTTTTTTATTTGAATTGATTGTGCACAGAACTTCTGGTTGTACATTTACAGATTTCTTTCATCTCTTATGGTTTCGGAGATAAATTCAACCAAATGGACCAATAAATGTTGAATTCCAACATCTGAACTTTCTTCTTTTAATGTAGTTTTTTGCAAAATGATCATCTTTATGGGTTATTGATGGACCAAAAAAAATGTAGGGGGTAGCTATTTTATTTCGAAAAGAGGTCTAAAATGGGAAAAAATTCTGAAATTTTGCATATTTGGAAGTCATATTTAATACCTGAAATAGTCCAAAATACAATGTGTCTTGTATATTACTGTGTCAAGCAAAATACTGTGTCCACACTTTTTAATATGTACACTTGTACAACTTTCCCTTGTCCACATGCTGCATAGCCCTTATATTTTCATGTAGATTCAAAATTCAATTTTTTTTATTATAGTCTCACTACATACAATAATTACAAACAAGTATTTACATAATAAAATATTCGTTCATCATCACAAATCATATTGTATGTACTAATCTTAAAAGATTTATGAGAGACTTATATTCTATAAAATATAACATTTTAAAACTATATAGTATTACATGTATGTCATTTAATGTCTTAGTATTGTTTGTATATTTGTAATGCCTTATAAGGAGCCAATTAATAAAAAAAAAAATTGTAAATAAATAAATATTCTACTCTATTCTGTTAATACTTTCACTTTTCATTACAGTATATATCACTGAATACATCTCAGTACAAATACCTTGATCGGATTCAGAAATTATGTATTTAAGAAATAATAATGAAGAAATTAGTCTATAATCAATACTTTCTGCAAAATTATCATCATCAAGACCTGTTTATAAACATATAAAATAAACTTGACAGGCTTACCATCTTTCAGAGTAATGGCTGTATGTCTAAGGTTTCCAAAATAATTAATTATGATTTTTTTTTTATAGGTTTAGGTCATATTATGAAAAGAAAGTTTAAACAGTGATGGCCAATAATTCCACCAATGTATATCAACAAAACTAACAATAACCTCTTGCCTCAAATCAACAGTTTTGTGATCTTCAGTTTCTTATTGGCAAGGTAACAACATAACAAAGGAAACTTTTAGACTGTGATGGTCAATAATTCCATCCAATATCAACAAAATGAACAATCACCTCTCACCTCAACTTCCTGAATATAAAAAAGAGTGTGAAATATTACGTTTGATATCCAGGTACTGACTTGGGACAGGCACACAAATGTGGTGGGGTTAAACCCATCAATGGAATTTCAAATCTCCCCTCTTGATAATTGGATCTCAAACAGCAATACATATATAAACAAACATTTAAAAACATGCAAATATGTTTGTTCAATTCTCAGTCATTTTTTAAGTTTTGTTTGTTTGTTTTATGGTGTTTAACACCACTTTCAACAATATTTCAGTTATATCATGGCAGTCAGTTTTATTGCTGGAGGAAACCGGAGTACCCGGAGAAAACCACCAACCTGTCGCAAGACACTGACAAATTTTATCAAATAATGTTGTACACCTCGCCCTGATCAATATTCGCACTCACAACATGAGTGGTGGTAGGCACTGATTGCATAGATAGTTGTAAATCAAACTACGGTACGATCACAGCCATGACAGCCCATAATATTTTATGTAATTTGTTGTTCGTTTGATTGTACTATTGTTATCAATACAATGAACATCATATGAGTCTGACCATAATCAACAAAATAACATTAACACACTGTCACCGACCATTGTGTAGGCCTAGTTATCTTTTAAACAATTTTTTTTTAATCTAATATGACACTTGGGGCTATTGGTGTACGTTGCCATTCAAAATCCTCACATTTTTTAGGAAAAAGGCCTAGTTATCTTTAATTTTATTTTTATCTTATATGATACATGGGGCTATTGGTGTATGTTGCCATTCAAAATCCTCACATTTTTAGGAAATAATTATTATCACTACTGATAATAGATATGTAATTAATTGTTTTTATTTTCTATCTAAAATCTGACCACAAATTTCAGGTATTTTAAGGAACCAACCATTTAACTTTTAAGGAAGGGTTTTTTCCCCCACAAAAACAAAAATCATATTATTTCTTTTTTGGAAAATGAAGTCAATCAGTATTTTTTTCCAAATTTTATCAACATTTCCTGTTGAAAATTAGAGAAGGGTAAACTATCTATTTGTTGCATATATCTGGTCAAATATTTTTTTCAATTAAATTAATTAAAAAAAACAAAAGACAATAGCCCCTCCCCTAAAAATTGCAATCGTCCCCTAACCAGGGGCGAATAAACGACCTACGTTTCAACGACCTACTCGGGCTCAGACTGTTACATTAGCCAGTGTAATTAATCAGGACTAAGGTCCTCATAAACATTAACACATCAATCAAAATAAATGTACCAAATCACACAGACTTGAACCCACTGATAAGATGTAGTCTCAACATCAGTTGCGTTGTCGTCATGATAATCACTTCCGTAACGGAAAATAACTGGTGGGCGTGGTTTATAATTCCACGTGGAGATACACATGTGCTTTCGGTTTTTCACCTTGTAGACAACAAGTCGATTTTACATAGATAGTCTTGAAATACAGGAGTTTTTGAGGAAAATATAATATATCAACAGATAAAAACTGTATATTTCTGGATATTATGAATTTAATAAGTGACAATTTGTTCCATATTTTACAAAAAGTTTATTGGATCTAGTTTTGTTTTCGTGACCTTTTACCGACAACATTGCATTTCGGGTAAAGTTTAAGCGTTGTCACGTGATTTCTTTGTGTGCCGTACTCGCGTGTGAGTCAGAACCCTGTCACCAAATAACACGAAATTTATCTTTATGTTTTGGTAAAATTATTTAAGATTTGAACACCAAACTCTCCAGTTTAATCGGAGAGTTGTTAATCAATGTGGATGTATCGGACTTAGAAATGCAACAGTGAAATTTTAGCATTCCAAGCGCTTTTTTCGTGCAGGCAGTTGGAAGTTTCGTGGGGTTATGGCGGTGGTTGGACACAGACACGCGAGGCATATCATGGCTTTTCAAGGAGGGGCACCTCCTGCCCCATCTCAACATGCAATACTTACAGCAGCAGTGGCTGTCCCGTACTTTCAGGTTGTACCTCCCCAGGACGTGCAGCCTGACCGACCCATTGGGTATGGGGCTTTTGGTGTTGTATGGTGAGTGTAACATTTTCTTTGTTTACTCGTGCAAGTCTGTTCAAAGAAATTTCTTACCAAATAATAAAAAATATATTAATTAAAAATTTTAATATTTAAGACTCCATATTTTGGAAGAACTTGTTGTTATAAATGTCATTATTGTCAACACATTTTCCTCGATAAAATCCTTTCTTTGTCCAAAAATTTTCTTTGTGTGACATTGTCACAAAAAACAGCTGATCGAGCATGAGAAGTGAACACTATTCACAACAATGAAAGAACGGAATTCATTCATAATTTTTATAGGAAAGCCCCAATTTTTTATTCATTTACTTCAGAAAATGATATTAAACAAAAAAAAACCCATTTCTTCAAGTAAAAATATGTATGATAGAAATTTTAATAAAATGTTGTATTTCTTGATTGATATTTTATAAGTGAAAAACAAAAAAATATGTGATTGATAAATTTAATTCAGATTAATTTTAAAATCATAATTTAAATATGTAACATTAAAGATAATGTTTCTTTTAAAATAATTCAGCATACATTCAAGTAAGAATGTTTAAAATTCTAAGCATTCATTACATATACAGGTACATGATGAATAGATTTATGACCTTAAAAATATCCCAACAAAAAAGATTTATGAATGGATATATGAAATATTTTAGATATCGGATGCTCAATTGCGTTTAGTTCATCATTTTATTTTATTTAGAACATTTTCTTCCTTGTCCCAATAATGGATTTGTTTTCATACAAGTTTATTCACATTTGTCTTGAACTTCATTGTTTTGTACATGCACATAGTTGATGTGACAATATCCTGAATATGAACGATGTTATCAATTTATACATGTACATGCATATACATTCCAGTGTTAGAAGGGAAAAAAAAATAAAATCATGAGTAGTTAGATGAATTACAAGATTTTTAAGGACACCACATCTAATTTATTTATTTTTGAAATTTGGAAATAAGGACACGACCTGAGTCTGACCTACAATTATAAACTTCTTGTGGGTTAATTACATAACTAAGTATTTTTCTTTTTTCTCTCTGGGGAAAATCTTACTTTGATACGAAACAAACATGTAAAACTTTTAAAATAGACATTTCTTTTGAATTCCATATTAGATTTTCAGAACAGCGGTGTTGTTCGAAAAGAGGGGGGGGGGGGGATGGAGGAGGTGGGTGGTCGGAGCTACAAAACATTATTAATATTGATTCTACTTCTACCAAATACTGATCGCTTTTAACAAGTTGAAGATTATGTCATGACAATTGAAAAAGTTTATTGTTCTAACTAGTAATACATGTACATAAAATCTAACAATACATGTACCAGTGTATATACTGTATATTTACCCATTTACACTTGAACTTGGTTTAGAAATGTCATTAATTTGATGCATTTGTTCTAACAACAAAAAATTGCTCTCTGCATGTTTGTGGGAATGACATAATATACATATTCATTTTGTTACTGAACTAATCAGACATTATGATATATCATCTTCATGTATTGTAAATTAAGTGTTATGAGTGTTTAATGCCATGTTTAACAATATGAGATATCCCAGTATATTGTGGCTGTTAAAGGGAGGAAATCAGAGAAAACAACAGACTTGTCGCAATTATTACAAAAGTTTAAACAGTAATGGTCAACAATTCCACCAATATCAACAAAACGACCAATCGCCTCTCATAAGTAGTAAACCTTTCAATAGGTGTGAAGCAAATTGCAACTGAAGTTGTGATAGCCACTGTTTGTATACAATGTATATGAATGTAAATACATAACAGCCACAACAGTCTCTTATTGAAATTTGTGTTTAAATCTTTCATTTACTTGTATATATACTTTATATATTCATTTGTATGTACTAAGCATAATCAGTTATGTTATTGTTTGTTTTTTTCAGGTCAGTGACGGACCCACGAGATGGAAAGCGGGTGGCCCTGAAGAAAATGCCAAGTGTATTCCAAAATTTAGTCTCATCAAAAAGAGTATTCCGTGAATTAAGGATGCTTTGTCACTTCAAACATGACAATGTAAGTTTTAGGTTCTCTATATAATATATACATGTATCACCTGTCTTCATGTATATCATGTTTTCAGCATTAAAGCCCAAAAAATGCTAGACCAGGTGGAAGGGTGTAATTTGACAAGCAATTTATGAATGTCTTAATCAAGCTGGTACATGTATGTACGAATGTACATGAATGTGTATACATAGGAAAATGGGATTTATGGTTACAACACAGCTGTTGAAATTGACACATTTTAATCTGCCTGTGAAGATACCTGAATTCAGAATATAGTGGATTCTTTGACTTCAGAACATGTTTTTTTTATGGAGGATAAAAATAAAATAAAAACGTAGATATCAAATTTAGTGTGCATGACATGTTTCTGGAATAACCTTCATCAGGGTACGCTCAAATTCAAGAGTAACATGCCATCGTTATATTGTTGAGTGTGTTGTTCTGTCGCTATGGAATGTCCAAGGTGACAAGGAGTAATTGATAACATAAAAAATCCATTCCTGCCCCCTTGGTGAAAAGATACCCCCCACTCGGTGGTAGCACAAATCCACAGACTTAGAACTGTACTACGCAATTGTGTACAGTCAATTTATAGTCTATCCTTAAAATAGCATATAAACAATCTAAAGTCTAGAGCCATGAAAATATCTACTGATTTTTAACAGGTCATATTTTTATCACTTCTGATTTATTTTTGTCTGGGCACAAGTCTAGCTCGTATTTATAAATTTTGATTTATTTTAAAAACATACTGAAGCAAAATATTTACAGTGCTATTTTTTTTACCTCTACATTGTAACAAAATATTTACAATGTTATCTTTTACTCTACATTGTAACAAAATATTTACAATGTTATCTTTTACTCTACATTGTAACAAAATATTTACAATGTTATCTTTTACTCTACATTGTAACAAAATATTTACAATGTTATCTTTTACTCTACATTGTAGCAAAATATTTACAATGTTATCTTTTACTCTACATTGTAACAAAATATTTACAATGTAAATTTTTACTCCTTGAACTGTATTTGACAATCCTACATTGTATAATTAACTTTGTAATTAGTCATTAATTATGTAAACTAATCATCCCTCATGATGTACACAAGTTGATTTTTTTTTTTTTTAATTAGTTAAGTTGTTTTTAAATAGATCCATTGTTTTCAACAAATAAATTAAATTGTCCATGCAAATCGTCAGTTATTGATTTAGCTTTGTACATTATGTTTGGAACATTGTACCTAAATGTATAACCACCACATGTAACTGAAATATTGTTGAAAGTGGTGTTAACACCCTAACTCTAACCCATATAACATTTGATTAAATGTCTTGCCTTTAATTTTGCATTTAGCTTACTTTAATGACCTTTCACATGTATCTTCTGTCCTCTGGAAAATAATTCAAAGTCAACTTGTTTCCTGTAAAGAAAATCTTAAAAGTACAAAAGTACAAAAATAGCAACAAATTTACAAGTATATGATTTCATCTTCCTCTTAGGATCATGTTTACACATAAGTTGTATATTGCTAATTTCCTTTAAAAATATTAAGTCACTTTATGTATATTTTCTAAATAACTGAAAAGCCGTTATAATCTTATAATTGTCTGCATCTTGTACATTGTACGCCAAAGAAAAAAACCAAGTAACCTCATCTTCAGACTAGGAGCAGGCTCATGCACAGTTCAAATGAATGCAAGGATCACAATATACAAAAAAACATTTTTTTAACTGAAATATTGTTGAAAGTGGCGTCACCCCCCACCCCCCTTTTCAATGCCGTTAGTTGTATCATGTGAACTGTGATTGACATACAGGTACCTGTACATGTACTTGCCCAATGCCACTATGCATTTTATATATTAAAAATATAGTTGTCAGCAATATAGAAAGCACATTTACTCATAGTGAAATACATGTAGGTGATATACTGTACCTTTCAACTCCCCTCCCAGATCATATTGATATTTAATATTGCATAGTTATTTCACTTGCATTACCAACCCTATGCATAACCCTCAGAATTTATGCTACTTTTAAAGCCAAAAACGTTATTCCACTAGTGTCCACATAGGCTTTTTTTGGGACATTCCCCATGACTTTATACATTATTTACGACTCTTCATTGTAATGTGTATTAATAGACAATGCACCTGTGTTATAATGATGGATGTAGGATGATTAACGGTTTGGTAATTCTATCCATATTTTAGTCATTTATAATTGCATACATACATATGAGTGTGTCATGATACATTGTGTATAGCCTAGTACCCCAATTATTTTCTTCCCTTGTTCCATACTCTTCAATATGGTAAATAAATCTTGACTTATACATTATACATTTCTAGTGTTTTGAATTCTGTTGCTCGTTTTGATTATGACTGAATTCCTTGTACACTACTTGATTGTAGTGGCTGTATTTATTTTTTTTTGGGGGGGGGGAGGGGGAGTTTAAAATCTAGACTTTGAATCTAAATCTTTATTTCATTCAGTAGACATTCTTGTACTGAATCCCGCATCCTGCTAACAAAGTGTGTATACAGAGAATTCATTTTTAATCTTGATTTCAGTAGACCCTTATGTACCAAAACCCCCTCACAAGCTTACAAGTGTGCATACCTGTAATTTTTTAATACAACTTTCAATAAAATAGAAGTTTATAAATATAAATATAAACTCCTTGAGGTACAGTGTATTAACATAATTTACATCCTGTCTTTATCAGTACTTTTCAGTGCCAGCTCATGTCGATGAACATATATTTCTCCTCAAACAGCTGTATATAAGCTGTCAGATATCATGGACTGATCATTTGATTTGTAAACCATTCACTCTATTAATAATTTTCTCCGATTTCCCACATGAAAGCAGTTGCCTTTGTAATTCATCATTTCATAACTTCACACATAATGATAAATTTTGTATATTTCCCCAGTTTTCATTTTGTTTATAATTTCTTGGTTCAGATTAATCATGATTCCTATGAATGTTACATACAGATCACACCCTCCCCTCAAAAAATATATAGCCATGATATAACTGATATATTGTTGAAAGTGGCATTAAACACCATAACCATCATTAAACACCATAACCATAACAGTCTGTGCCAAGACCCGCTAGCCCTATGCCCCAGTCTAGTCAAATTTGGTTCAGGCTAGTAAAAATTGCATAACATTTGCTTAATCAAATAGAAAAATATTCTTCTAAAGTGCTGTTTGGGCTAGTTTCTCAAAATTTGTTTGGCACAGACTGCCATAATCATTAAAAATATTCTGTGATTTCCTGCATACAAGTTAGTGCAGTCCTGCAGAACTGGACTAGGAGAGTTTTTGATAAATATCCTTTGTTGACATTATTTTTAACATGGACTTGATCACCTCAATTGAAAGTATTACATTGTATTCTAGACAGCGAAATCTTAATGACAAAATGTGGGCTGGTTGTGGTAAGTGTTAACTAAGAACACATGTCCTGTATCTAGCAAGTTTGTTTATATCTACATTGTGGACATTCAGTTATCACATGCAGAAGAGGAGGTTCCTGTCCATCTGTCACTAAATTTGTACATGCAACTGAGAACCCCTCCTACATTTTAAAAGGGATCCCCTTAAAACTTATTACCATACATGTACATGTAATGATATGGAGAATCACAGATTGTTTCAAAATTTTGATAAAACCCTTTTTGAAAGAGTTATTTCCCTTTTTTTCATCAAAATATGTTGACAGAGACATACATTTGTACATGTCTACTTTTCCGTCAAAGACACTTTTCCCTTGACAAATGTTTTAGACTTTGTAGGGTTTGGATTTATGGTGTTTAATGCCACTTTCAACAATATTTCAGTTACATCTTTATGGTCAGTTTTATTAGTGGAGGAAAGTCCAGAGAAAACCACTGACCTGTCTCAAAAACAACCTTTGATAAATATCTTAGACTTTGTAGAAATTCCTGTTACAATCCAGTGTTCTAATACTGGTACCCTAGACAAGCATCCTTTCATACATATATTTCTGCAGGTTCATGTACATGTATTTAATCTTATTGAATTACCAGTATTAGCAAGGAGGGGCAGTCGTGGCAGTGATCATATGGTAGTTGGATTTACAACTACCTATGCAATCAGTGCCTATTGCCACTGATGTTGTGAGTTGGAATCTCGATCAGGGCGAGGTGTACAACATTATGTGATAAAGTTGGTCAGTGTCTTGCAACATTCCTCCTGTACATGCATTTGATCTTATTGAATTACCGGTATTACCAAGACATTTTGTACTGTGGAAGATCAAGATCTTTAGACTTTGTAAGGATTAATCTCACTGTCATTTCCTTAGGGATTGTCTCTTGGAAGGAATCAACGTTATATGGTATAGATTTGTGTATCAGCTTGTGAATTTTGTCCCCAGTTAGTCTCTGTTTATTTGCTTAAGGATAGGAGGTGAATTGGCTGTCTTTGTTTGTGAATTTCGACAGGTGTATTTTTAAGTGAAACGTTTGGGTCTTTGTCTATCTCCATGTAAAGCTGTCACAAGCACCATGTGTTTGACAAAGAGATAACCCACCCTATTTCCAGACCTGTAAAAGTTTTTACCTGGGAAAGATATCTTTGGTATGATCGTTATGTCAGGTGTATGTACCTTTTATTGTTCTCTGGTACAAGTAAACATTGACCTGTCGGTAATAGATGACTAAATAATCGCTTATATTTAAATATGGTCCTCTTTTCAATTACTTATTTTAAAAGTATGGCCACTTAAATGATTAAGTCGTCAAAACTCTGAGTTGTAAGCCCACACATTTCTTGGTCTACATACATGTAGTGTTAGTGTTACATGTAATTTATCCATTTCTTTGTCTAGTCAAAAAGTATGGATTTTTTAAGAAGATTTAATCAGTACACTTTTTTTATGGTACCTCTTAGTACAAGAATCTGTTTGTTGTTCAATTAAACATTTCAACAAAGATATGACCCCTGATCAGTCAAGCTGTCACTGTCCATGGATATATAGTAGTCCCCCTCTCACCAAAGGCCACCTGTCTTATAAGGTCACTCTTACCAAGGGCCTCCTTATCAGGTCAGAATTCACATGTACTGAGATAATAAAAATACTACTAAATTGTTCCTCTCAAGAGAGGTCACCTCTCTTATCAGGCCAGAATTCTGATGCACTGAGATAGTAAAATACAATTACATTTGTAACTTCTCACCTCAAGAAAGACCACTTCTATTTTAAGGACACTTTTTCATTACGGAAGGTGTGGCCTTATAAAGGGGGTGGGGTGGCTAATACTACTATATTGTCCCCTCAAGAGAGGCCTCCCTTATTTAAGGGCACATTTTTACATTGAAGAAGGGATGGCCTTAGAAAAGAGGGGGTGGCTAATGCTTAGCTACATGTATATTTTAGATAGTCTGCACCTGAAGTTGTATGAACTTTTTACAGAAGATGCTCACAAAATTCATTCATTAATTTGTAAATTACTGTGTGTGTACATTGAAGAAGGGATTGCCTTATTAATAATGGAGACTATAGATACATGTATATTTTAGATAATCTGCATCTGAAGTTGTATGAACTTTGACAGAAGATGCTCACTAAATACATTCATTAATTTGTAAATTACTATGTGTGCTATGAGCTTACATTTATTTATATGGATTTCTCCCTTAAATAGCCCTGGGTAGATTGGAAATTGACAGTGCATTGTACATTGTACTACCATCTTTATATATCCTAACATTTTATACTTTATACATGTACATGTATGTATACATGTTACATGTATCTTCTTAAAAGACCAGGACTACTAAAAGTGCATTTGGGTTTGTCGTAGATTTAAGAGTATGCATACTACAATCCATAAATTAGTTTGTTTTGCTACAAAAATGTATGTAGCACTACATGATTTGTACCTGCCCATAAAAAGTGCCCCTACTTATTAATATACTCAAAGATTTTTATTACATATTTCATTTCAAAGAATTTGTTTTAATGTCACGATTTAGCTGATATACTGCCAAAGTTGACATTAAACACCCAATCAATCAATCAAAGTTTCTTTTTACTAATTTTGTCAAGATTTCTATACATTAAATTCTGATATTTTAATTTAAAAAATTTTTTGTATCAACTTGGCTAAACAATTGGTCCCATTCAAAGGTTAAAGCAAAACAATTATTTTTGATGAATGGCAAAATAATTGTACCATATTATCATACAAACTTGTTATTTCTCCAACATACAATGTAATTAATATGGCATGTGATTAGCCACGTGTATTGTCAATTGTGTGAGGATATCTAACTTTGGTAAATCTTGGCCCTGTCTATTCCTTAGTTGTACAATTGAAGTTTATTTAGGCGAACGCAGCGAATGAACTAATTTATACTTTATTTTTGAATGAATAAGTAAAATACTCCCAATCCTAAATATATACATTGTGGGTTAAAATTTATATTTTTTTAAATGTTAAATCAGCCTAACATAATATTTACTGTAGAAAGATTTTGTTTAAATTTCCTGTGACCTGTCACTGTCCATCCCTTAGTTGTAGACTTGAAGGTTATTTGTGCTACTGTATTAGTTTTATTTTTGAAATAATAATAGGGAAAAATATTCCAATCCTAAATATATATCTTGTGATTTAACATTTATAATTTTGTTCATGTTTGTCAGCCTAACAAATATATTTTTGTATACAATAGGATGAAACATTGTTTAAATAATCCTGTCCTTCACTTTGTTGTAGGCTGGGAGGTTATTTGGTCTAATATTTATATTAATACACTACATGTATTTTAAACTTTATTTTTGAATGAATGGTGGAAAAAATGCCCAATCCTAGATATATACACTGTGGTTTAACATTTGACTGTATTTAATATATATGTATTATCCAATCTGAAATATCCCATCTATATTCATCGTTGTATTTAATATATTATATATATATATATATATATATATATAAAAATAAAAAGATGTCCAATCCTTAATTTCTTATAGTATTCCTAAATCTATATACATCTTGTGGTTTAACATAAATTTCGCTGTATTTAATACTTTTGTATATATGTATAAAAATGTACTGTATATTCATTTTACAAGAATATACTTTTAAAATTAAATAATCATTTTGTTCAAATGAAATTTAAAATAAATGTAGGAAAAGAACAGATTTTCCCATAAAAATGATACAATCTCCCTGTATTTTAAATTTTGGCCACAGAAACTAATAGAGAATTCACACCTGCATCTCTGTCTATTGATAACTTGCTCCTAGTAGCAGTGTTTAAGTAAGTCAGATATAAAATCACTGGTATAAAGATTGATTTTCTTTTGACTTTTCTCATCAAGAGGATCAGATGGTGAATAAAAGGTAATTACCTACCTGTTCAGGTAAAAAGCAGGGGTCACAAAGTTTATTGTAACAGAATTTTGTTTTGTTAGAAAATCTATTGAATCTCAATTTTTTTGGTTAGATTATACATGTAATAATCAGCTGACTTCCAATAGAGAGAAATTGATCTTTTTGTCATAAATTTTGTTTGTGGTTGTTTCTATACAGAACTTAGTAGTAAATTCATAACCTTTTGTGACTGTTATTATTTGTGCATATTTTCTTGATTATTTTGATTTAAAAAATTAACCAAATTCCCTCCAACTATACAGAACTTTGTAGTAAATTCATAACCTTTGGTGTAATATTATTTGTGTGTATTTTCTTGTTTATGTTGATAAAAAATTTAAGCAAATTTCCTGCAAAATGCACACATTTACATGTATGGTATCGCTTTTCAAGGGTTTGTAAAAAGAAATAAAAAACAACCCTGTTATTAAACACAGTCAAACCTGCCCATGTGGTCACCTCTATTAAGCATTCACCTGTATTATAAGGTCACAATTTTCTTGTCCTGCCATAGAAAATTTCTCATGCTTTGAACCTCTTCTAAGAGGTCACCTGTCTTATAAGGCCATTTTTCTTTGTCCAAGAGGTGACCTCTTAATACAGGTTTGACTGTACATGTATATTTTGAATAGAAGTACACACTTGTATGATACATGTAGCCCAGGGCAAATGTCTACACCAGAATCTATTTATAGATTTTATTGTATATTCCGATCACTTACTGTACATAAACTTTTTAAAAATTTGTCGAATTTTACTTTTCTTCAAAGGAATATTTTTATGTTTCGTTTCATATTGTTTCCTTTGTAAGCGAGAAAAAAAATTATAAAGAAAATGTACTGGTATATGTCTTAATACTATCTGGATAGAATTTGTTATATAGCTCGGATCAAGCTGTGCTTGCTATCTTTTCTCAGTGGGTTGACTTAATAGCGCTGGTAGTTTTATGTCGGAAATCTTGCTGAAATATAAATAACATAGCAACTTCTTTGTAAAAACAGTTTTTGATGTTTTATATTAAATGTCGTTAAATCGGCACTTGTTTAAAGAAATTAATGTTCGCATTTCCGTGCTTTGAGAATGTTCATTATTTGATGATGGTAATTGTACTGAAAGACAGTACAGTCAAACCTGTATTAAGAGGTCATGCTTAGGACGAAGAAAAAGTGGCCCATAAGACAGGTGACCTCTTAAGAGGTTCAATTCAAGAAAAAAATGACCTTTTAATACAGGTGACTGCTTAATAGAGGTGATTGCATGGGCAGGTTTGACTACTTTTTTTGACAAGTACACCTTACAAATACAGTCAAGCCTGCCCATGTGGTCACCTGTATTAAAAGGTCACCTTTTTCTTGTCCAGTCAGAAAATTTCATATAGATTCAACCTCTTTTAAGAGGTCACCTGTATTAAAAGGTCACCTTTTTCTTATCCTGTCATAGAAAATTTCATATAAATTCAACCTCTTTTAAGAGGTCACCTGTATTAAAAGGTCACCTTTTTCTTGTCCTGTCATAGAAAATTTAATATAAATTCAACCTCTTTTAAGAGGTCACCTGTATTAAAAGGTCACCTTTTTCTTATCCTGTCATAGAAAATTTCATATAAATTCAACCTCTTTTAAGAGGTCACCTGTATTAAAAGGTCACCTTTTTCTTATCCTGTCATAGAAAATTTAATATAAATTCAACCTCTTTTAAGAAGTCACCTGTATTAAAAGGTTACCTTTTTCTTGTCCTGTCATAGAAAATTTCATATAAATTCAACCTCTTTTAAGAAGTCACCTGTATTAAAAGGTCACCTTTTTCTTGTCCTGTCATAGAAAATTTCATATAAATTCAACCTCTTTTAAGAGGTTACCTGTCTTATAAGGTCACCTTTTTCTTGTCCTGTCATAGAAAATTTCATATAAATTCAACCTCTTTTAAGAGGTCACTTGTATTAAAAGGTCACCTTTTTCTTATCCTGTCATAGAAAATTTCATATAAATTCAACCTCTTTTAAGAGGTCACCTGTATTAAAAGGTCACCTTTTTCTTGTCCTGTCATAGAAAATTTAATATAAATTCAACCTCTTTTAAGAGATCACCTGTCTTATATGACCACTTTTTCTTTGTCCCAAAGGTGACCTCTTAATACAGGTTTGACTCGTACATTTAATTTACAAATGGAAGATGAATATTTATGTGTTACAAAACTTGACATACAAATGTAAAAGTAATAAAAAATGAACTTTTTTGGTGAAATTACACATGTACTTGCAAAGAGGAAAAATATAGTTGTGAAATTAAAATAAGATCAATGTCTTAGAGGGTCACCCAATATTTGGTTGGGTGTAGGGGATATCTCTAATATGCAGACATTAATCATTGATTTTACAGTCACAAATTCCTGTACTTTTTGAACTGTAACTGTAAAATGTTTGAACCAATAGTTTAGATACATGTACACATGTACTACCGGTATGTTTAGTGAAAAATCCATTCTCATGTTATAATAATTTTTGTTTTTTATTTTACAGGTATTGTCAGCACTGGACATTCTTCAACCACCTCACATAGACTTCTTCCATGAAGTGTATCCTTTATTTAACAAACATACTAGTTAAATAAGTCTTATAATGCAAAAGTTACAGGTACAGTTGCCCCCCCTTGTAACACGACAAAATAGTTTTAAGCTTTTTCAATTGTTTGCATGTACATGTGCATCCTCTGACATAATCCTCATCTTGTTGAAAGCCGTTAGAATTAGAACGCCACCAGTTCTGCTATGAAAAAGTGGCCATATAAGTGGGATCAATTGCCTGAGGTTATCAATTAGTGACATTGTAAGGGGAGACTACTCTAAAATCAACAACAAAATTTTGCTTTAAAAACACCTTCATGTGTAAATAAACTTACAAACACAAGGAAAAGTGTTAGAATTATAATGTATTCAACTATTGTGAAAGAAAGTTAAAATTTACTCCTGCAATTTGGAAAAGAAGTTTCAGTTAGGCCAAAAAAAAAAATATGTGTGTTTACGGTCACCCGACCCACTATTTTTCAGCCGCCGACCCTAACCTTTTTTATCGGCAATTATTCGACACTAATTTTTGCTTGCAACCCTATCAATTTTTACACAGAATTCGGATAACCATTTTTGTTGTTTAATCAGCAGCAATGTTTTATTTATTCAACCGCTAGGTTTTTGTCGAAATTGAGAGCAAAGAAGGTAGCAAAACTGTGTAACTCGTCATAAAACAGTTTCAACAAATGACGGCTTACCGGAAATTTCGAAAATGAAATACCGGAATCGGATTCCGGAACGACTATTTCCGGTTTTGCCGACAGTTTATAAAAAAAAAAAAAAAAAATAATTAATTAATGCCGACCGACCGACCCTAGATTTTTTTTGACATGTGACAGTAAACACACATATATATTTTTTTGGCCTTATGGATTAGAAAATGCATTGTACTGTATCTAATATGCGATACCCCCCCTTTTTGTAAGGTAGAAATGAACCCCTATCTTTTATTTTGACAACATATAATTGATCCATATATGTTTTATGTTTGCATTGGTTGTCATTAATTACACATGCAGTCTTCATGATGAGCACCAGTCGTCTGGCCCAGGACCAGTAAAACTTTGTTCGGACCAGTAAATTTTTTAGTTTTTTATTTAGTACTATATTAAAATAAATTAAAAAATTTGATTTAGACCAGTAAATTCAAATTTTCATTTCGAGGACTGCTTATATTTACATCTTGTACTCCAGCTTGTATTATAACAATACAACATGGCTGACAAGTCACATAATATAAAATCTACCATTTCTGTATAGATTTTAAAGTTATTTTCTCGGAGAATACAACTTGTATGTAATTCCAATTTCAAAGAAAATATTGAAACTTCATTAAATTAGTTCTTCCCACATTTACTTGGTTTTAAGTGTTTTTGGTATCTAGTTTTTGAAAGTGGTTGTCTAAAATAGAAAATTGCCAATAAGTTATAGGATTCAATGTTTGATTAGATATATGCAGCTTGATTGCAGTGTGTTGTTTGTCTTAGTTTGGGTGCAGTACAGTTTGAATATGTAAGATTGCAGTCTGTTATATGACATGTTTTGGTTGCAGTTTTGAATACATGAAATGTGTTTAAAAATTTAATAACAAATGGAACACACTATACTGTGTGTGTGTAAATGTGAAAAAAGTTGAACTCCCTTAATTACACACATTAAATGTATCATTTGATTGAACTTTAATTATAATCAGGGATGGTTTTCCTCTCCCCCAGTTATTTATCTGGTTTCAGCTATCCTCTGGAAAAAAATTGTGAAAATTGTAGGACACGATCCAGGTCAAAAATGGACTTTTTGAAAGGGGAGGGTGTAGATGATTGTGACATTGATTTTTGAGGGGTGTAGATGGGTACAGGATTGATTTTCAGTTATTTGATTGTCTAACCTGACTCGCCCCGGAAATATAACAAGACAAAAATATACATGTAAAATATTGTAAAGAAATGTTGATATCCAATTTAGTGTGCACAGCATGTTTCTAGTAAGAAAGAACATACAACTTTTTGTAGTTGAAATACTATGTATACAAGTTTTATAACGGCCCTAATGAAATCCTGGATTAATTAATTTAGGCAAGAAAAAGATCAGTACATATGGACTATACTAATAGGATTTATTAACTCTGTTTACAAATTTTATCAATTCAATTTGAAATGTGAAGGACACGAGTTTGAATTATCAGCGTTGTGTTTGAAGTGTTGTTATTATTATAGATGTACATGTATGTGACAGTGACGGGTACAATGTACCGGTAGTTCAGCCTGATAATTATAGAAGTAAACAAATTCTACCGATTTATTTATTTATTTGTTTACATTTTACTTGTTCTCGTGGTACACTTGGTTCTAAATTAAATGTTACGGCCATTCTCTCTCTCGGTTTATCTGAAATAGTTTCATTATCTGGGTATATAGGGTTTATGTAAGCATGTAGATACATACTGATCTATATTGTATTTACACGGACGTGGATGTTAATTATCACAGGTTTGTCTTTGCTATCTCAGAACAGTCGGTATTAGTCTAGTATTGACCAGTACATTTTTTTTATCAATGTAGATATTGCTCTCGTAGTAAATGGTAGGTTATTTAATTTTTTCTGTGTCGGAAGTCGCGTGACACTGACCTAATTATTTCTAGATAGTTAAAATGTAGTTCAAGTTATTATTCAATTTCATATTTCTTTGTTTTTGCTTTGTCATGGTCGAGAAAGTGGTGAAAGTGAATAAGATTAGTCTAAAATCCTTTATGCAATCTACATGTATATACTGATGATAAAATTAAAACAGATGGGAAAATATGTTTTCGTCGGAGAAAAAAGTTAGAAAACAATTTGTGTTTGAATTGCACTGTAGGGGTTTATCATAAATGAGTTAATACAACAAAATTCTCAATTTGACTGACTACAATAATTTTGTTTATAGCAGCACTAGCAGACGGCCTATTATGTCATGCTTGCTATGTTAACAATATCATAAAGCATGAAGCTATTTGATAACAATCATAATAGAACTAACTTTTCCTTGGAGGGTCATAATGAGGGGAAACCCTGGATCTTGATATGGTTCGGCATCCTCCATCAAGTCAATTGTAAATTAATTAATAGACTATTTGCAGTTAAAAGTGCAAAATATATGTGCAAGGCAGAGACATGATAAAAGTGCAAAATAGAAGATCAAACAAAGGGGGGATTATAGAATACTTGCAGTTAAAGTGCAAAATATATGACTGAGCAATGACATACAGTAAGGATAAAAAATAAGAATTCTAGTGTAGCTGGCTGCTGAAGTGGAAAGTGTAAGACTGAGAAATGACAAAAAGATTGATATACATTTTGCATATGTACAGGTTATTAGCTTTAGAACTGTAGCTCTTATCGTCTTTCTTTTTTTCTTCTTTTTTTTCATTGTGTGTGTGACTAAATGGTCCTAAGAACAAAACAAAACAACATAAGAGCTACTGTTCCGCAGCTAATACCAGTCTTTGCCTTAATTTTTTTCACCTACTTGCCCGAAAGCCAAATTTAGAAAATTTTTCCATTTATTCAAGCAAATTCTTTCCTAATTTTCACTTGTTTTACATGTCTCAGGTTTCTTGGAAGTGACTGTAGTACCTGTATATATGTAGCCCAAAATTTATAGCTAAAAGTTGTGACTTTGATGATTTGTTTGTTGTAACTTTAGCTCATTTTTTGTGTGTTGCCTTGCCAGTCAAATTTAATGATTATGTTAGGTTTCCCCAGAACAATGGCTACACTACATACATGTTGTACATATGTTAAAATAGTACTAAATATTTCTTTTGATCAAAATGTTGTTATCGGTCTGACCTTGGTACATATGTACTGCAAGCTAAAAGTAAGTAAGTGCAGCTATTAACTGCCTATGGACTGTACATGTTGTTTCAGTGAGCTATTGGTGTTGGTTTAGTACAAAACTGACATTATCTCATCAAAATGCCATGATATTGGTGAAAAATTGCTCACTCTGCTTTAAAGGATAACCACTCGTTCACTCTTACTCATAGTACATTTCTGTTCAACTTGAAATTAAAAAAAAAAATGTTCCCAGTAGAAACCTACAAGTGAAATAAACTAGAACTAGATATATGTATATCATGGCCTGGTTCGTATATCATCACCTCGTTCATATATCATCTCCTGGTTGTATATCATTTCCTAGTATATCACAGGACAGCTGTGAATTAAAGACAAAAGAAACAATTTGTATTTTATGAGACTTTTGTCAAATTAATCTGACATATTTAGTCAAGTTTGAGTAAATTTATCACAAAAAGTTCCCCTAATTATAATATAAACATTAACATACATTGTGTAACCTGTTTTACTAAAGAGGAACAGGATGTATGTTCTTACAGTAATTTCCTGATTGCTTTTGTATTATTTTGTGCATTTAACAAAGAAGTGTGACATGTCTTCCTTTTGTAATGGGGGTGGGTTGTTGTTTTGTTTTTATCATATCAGGATGGATATCAGGATTTGCAGGAGCTTTAAAACTTGTACAATATTTTATTTCATTATCCAGGAAGTAAATTAAAATGACCACAGATGTGAATGTTTGCACAGTTTGTTTAATCTGATTGGTCATAATTTGTAATGTCTGTACATGTCCATGTATAAACTGGTAGATTTCTGAAATACAGAATGTATTTATCTTATGGAGACTACAAACTGAATATTTTATATTAAAATGCTGTTTTTGATCAATTAATTAAATAATAGTCCATAGTAAATGTAGTAACCAATCTAATTTCTAGGCAATATAAGCATTTCTCAATTTTTTGTATGTCATGCATATTTTTCTGGTTCATCACTGTATTTCATATTGAATAGAGTAAAAACTAATTAGCATTATCATATCTTATTCCTACAAAAAATGTATTTATGCAAATAAGGGAGGGATTATTATTTTTAAATAGCATATTTCATTAGTCTCTATTTTTAGATGCATACCCTTAAATATTTCCATATTAATATAAAAAAACTAGTAATTATAATTATGGGGTTAAGTATAAAAAAAAATATTTTGCCACCTTTTATAAATCAGTAATTTTTGCATAAAACAGAATAAGATAGAAATGGTTGAAAAAAAAAATTCCACATTTTTTCTCTGAATAATGTGATAATCATCTGACAACTCGTTAGCCATATTTGACTGAGACATGCTGATCATCAAAAATGTTCTACAACACTGAAACCCATTAACTTGTACTAGTCTAGAGATGAAAGTTCACTGACCTCTCGACCACCAGAGTTAATGATTTGAGGAATCAATTAGCTAGCCAAATGCTATCAGATTTCTCTTGAAACTATTTAGTTGTCATCTGTCCCCTTTGTAACAAATTGCATGTCAAGGTCACAGCTGATTTGAGTCCACTTTCATCTCTCTGTCTGACCATAGGGTTAAACAAAAGTCATAAGGTTACGGACATTGAGGGATAATATTCATCTCCATGCCTTAGGGCAGGTAACCAATTTTATGAATGGTTTCCACTATGAAAGCGATTTTTGGCTAAAGGTCAGAAGGTTAAATTAGAAACAGTTGTACCATAGTTACTTAGTTTAATGTGGCAGTTATATGTATATTTTAAGATAAGATGGTACAAATATAATGATGTTGTGCAATTGTATGTAGGACAGTTGTAAATTGTTGTTATAACTGCAGATTGTAATATGAGTAGGATAATCACTTTTGGGTAGGAGCATGCATGTATACTAGCTGTACAAACTTACATATTTTTGGGGGGAGGGGGGGGGGGGAGAAAATATCTCGACAGAGTTCATTTTCCAAAAACAGTGTGTGTTTCACCTATCTGATTAGAAACTGTATACCGGTACTATATTTAAAGTACATTTACTTTTGAATTGTAGCATTGTACCTGCCATCAAAACATCCAGTACAGGGTATTAACAAAAAAGAGGGAGAGAGGGGGCATACACATATTACTATCGTTTAATTTCCGAATGGTCCTTTCAGCAGATGGGTTTCAAAAACAGTGTTTACAGATCCTGTTTTTGCAGACATTTCATAATGTTCTCTCTTTGTTTTCTCGATTCAAAATTTAAAATGAAGACTGCATGGATAAGGTTTTAGACAGACAATCTTAGAAAACTTGAGTATGGGTGATGGGTAGATTATCTCGAGAAAATTCAACAGTTATCTTTAGCTCTGTTTCTTATCTACTTGTTATTTTCATTGGGAGGATACTTGTTTTAGTAAAAATAGGATTAGCTCAATTTTTCAAACTATTCCTGAACACAGTTTAAAAGAGCCTCAGTTGTGCAGTTTTGTGACAATGCATTTGGTATTTTAACGGGATGATCATTTATTTTGTCTTGTGTAATCCATTGAATTTGTCACTTCAGCATAACCTTATGTTCACGGTCCATTGATTATATGAAGCTTTCATTAGTTTTGTTTCTCTGTATCCATGTTGCACTTAGTCAGAAATTCTGCAGTGTCTGTCAAGCAATTGTCACTTGAGTGATTTTAATTGTTTCATTGTCCATTTATCATGATCAGGCAAAATGTCAAGCTTACAATGCATGTTCACATGTGTCTAAATCTCAGACAGCAGCAATTTCTTTTTCTCTGGCAAAAAAAATAATAAAATCTGTTTTATTAAAGAAAATCATTCCTGAAAAAAAAAGAAGATTTTTTTATAATAAAATCTGTTTTATTAAAAAAAAAAAAACATACCTGAAAAAAACAAAAAATAAATTAAATTAAATGAAATCTGTTTTATTAAAGAAAATCATATCTGAATTCAGAAATAAAAATATGAAGAAAATATGATCCAATTTATTTTTCATGTTAAACTTAATAGTATTGCCTTTTATGTGGATGTAAAATAAGATTTATGATATAGACATTTATTGGAATCGGCATTTATTGACCTTTGACTTTGTAGTTTAACCTTGAATGGGGTCATATTGAGGTGAATTATTACCTATGTGTACAGTTGTACTTGTGCAAAATGTCATGCATCAATCTGTGTTCACCTGCAAGGTGCACCAGAACACCTGGATGATTTAGTAATTAACCAGTGCATGTGGTTATAAATTGAAATAGAAAATGGCACTTAAATTCAATTGAAATTAAGGAAAAAACCTCAAATACATTTTGCCCCCCCCCTCCCCCCCCCTTTTCCAATGAAAAAAAGGAAGCAGCCGCGAATAGTTCATGTCCCCACCCCATTCTCCATTGATATTTTGTAGATCCCTTGGGGCTTGAAAATAGTATATATATGTGGATTTTTTCTAATTATCTTCCATAATGTTGTAAAATTTAAATGTAAAATATATATTCTTTTAAAAAAATTACATGAAAACTGCAAATTCATCCTTTGCGGAAAACATCTTTTGGGTGGAGTTTTTAAGATACCAGAATTTTGTGAAGATAGATAAAAGGGAACCAGAGAACTAATGGTATGGTCATAGACAGATAGTACTGGGTATAACAATTCCCAACCACTTGAAACTATCTTAAAAAGAAATCCATCTGCTTTTGCATATCATGCACAATGGGAGAAAAAAGGAAAAAAATACACAAAGAAGTAAGGCGTTGCAAGGAGTCTAGACAAAATAATTACAAGGAACACCTGATTGACCCATTTAATTTTCACCTGCATTATTCAGTTACCAGTATCATTACAAAATCTTGTGTAAGTTAGATAGGATTTAACCAGCCATTAACGGCTATTGATTTTCTGTCTTTTTTCTTGTCCAGAGGCTTTTTATGTTTTCAAGAACTTTTAAAAGTGAAAAAGGACATTATGTAGACAATAAAAACATAGTATTAGACCTTGTATAACATGTCAAAATCCTATATATTGACTCAAGTCTGCGTCTTCTCATGTCAGCTTTAATATAAGATCTTTTTTTATTGCCCAATGCATTTGTAATAGGAAAAGAAGACTAGATATACCATTGATGCACTCGCCAGTGTATATTCTAGTTTAACGAAAATCAAATTTTTAATAACTTATCAGAATCAGAAAAACTTTCATATATTTTAAACCCATCAACACCATCTCAAGTAAATAAATTTTTTTTAATAACTTATCAGAATCAGAAAAACTTTCATATATTTTAAACCCATCAACACCATCTCAAGTAAATAATTTTTTTTTAATAACTTATCAGAATCAGAAAAACTTTCATATATTTTAAACCCATCAACACCATCTCAAGTAAATAAACTGGGTTCCTTTTTAAAAAAAGTCATTAGAACTGAGGACAGGGGACTCCTAACATGTTTACTTGAAATTGTTGATTTTATGTTCTCTTTGTTACATGTTTATTTGTATAACTGTCACAAACTGTATTGTTTAATGACAATAACATTTTGAATTTGAATTTGAATTTATATACAGTGAAACTTGTGCAATCCGACACCTGAGTTTTCCGACATCCTGCGACATTTGACAAAAATTTATGCTCCCAAAGTATTTCTGTTAACTAAAATAAAGCATGTGTATTTCAACATCCTGTACAATAAGATCCCTGGTCCCTTGGTGTGTCAAATTAGACAGGTTCCACTGTATTCACATGTATTTGTTAGCTGAAAATATAAATCTTAACTTCTGGATTTAATGTTCAAGCATGTACATGTATATATATATAAATATCATATGCAGATCGAGTGGTTTGGGGGTTTGTGCCCTCTTCCATATTTAGGAAAATTTTAAAAATACTGGTAATTTCTGGCCATATTTTGGTTCCCCCTTTTTTAAGTGCAAAGAAATGTGTTGGGTCTTCACTTTTCAGAGTCTGGACCTGTATCTTGATATATACTGGTAGATCGTTAAGAACATAGGTGCGAGTTATCTAAAATTATTGATCAATTACAGGTTTTTTGCCTAAAGTTATTGCTGAGGTACCACTTTTTCTTTTATTTTCCAATAGTAATGTGCTAACACAATTGTCAGTTTTTACTGGTTTGTAGCAGAGTGTTTAGTAGATAAAAACCATGTTAGTTGTCCATCACAGGTCAATTAGGGTGAAGTTCTCTATATATATGCTATCTATAGCCTGTCTCAGGGTTCAACATTTAATTGATTCATGCCGAAAACACAGCAAACTTTTGAACAGACTGACAGGTTATTAGTGCATATAGGTGCATCTTAATAATAAGTGATTGAACCTTATATGACCCTGGGTGAGGGACCCACCATTTATCTTTTGGGATGGAGGTGGGAGGGGTTATGGTTTTTATCCAGTCAGAATTTTTTTTACAAACCAAGACAAAAATAAAACGGATTACAGTGAAGAAAAAATCGGTAATTGTTCTTCATAAAATTTATCGTTGTAAACTGCGTTGTCAGATTATTATTTTTTGTTCAATATTATTTTTGTTCATTTTGTGATATTTTTTAAGCTGTTTTTTTTGTTTAGATCAAATGTGTTATATATGCTATGACTGTTATGGGTGATGAATGATGATGGTCAAAATTCTACAATTTTTTTTTACTGCTGTTATCAGAGCTGGGAATATTAATATGCAAATTTGAGTTATTGGAACTGACATGAGTTGTATTACTATAGAAATTGTTAATTGGTAAATTGATTCAGGAAGTTGCCATTTACACCTTCTTATTAGTAATGGACTCCAAGCTTTAAAAAATCATTAAATAAAACCAGAGTATATTTTGGCACAATTTTCGATTTTTGGGGTGGTTTTTAGCTCACAAAGGCAAGGTGAGCTTTTGCCATCACTTGGTGTCCGTCGTCTGTCATCCATTAACTTTTCACATTTTAATCTTCTCCTCTGAAACCCCTCGGCCAACCTGAAACTTGGTAGGAAGCATCTATGGAAGATCTTCTCTAAAGATTGCTAATTTTGTCCCGATCCATTAACAAACATGGCCACCATAGGCAATTCTTGTTTCTGATTGGCCGATTTTTAAAAATCTTCTCCTCTGAAACTGCTTGGCCAAATGAACTGAAATTTGGTAGAAAGCATCTATGGCATTTCCTCTCTAAAAATTGCTTATTTCGTCCTGATCCGTTAACAAACATGGCCACCACAGGCAATTCTTGTTTCTGATTAGTTGATTTCTAAAAAATCTTCTCCTCTGAAACCGCTTTGCCAAATGAACTGAAACTTGGTAGGAAGCATCCTTGGAAGGTCCTCTATAAAGATTGCTCATTTAGTTCCGATTCGTTTACAAACATGGCCGCCACAGACAATTCTTGTTTCTGATTGGTTGATTTATAAAAAATCTTCTCTGTAACTGCTTGGCCAAATGAATTAAAATTTGGTAGGAAGCATCTGTGAAAGGTCCTCTATAAAGATTGCTCATTTAGTTCCAATCCGTTAACAAATATGGCCACCACAGGCAATTCTTGTTTCTGATTGGTTGATTTCTAACAAATCATCTCCTCTGAAACCGCTTGGCTAAATGAATCGAAACTTGGTAGGAATCATCCTTGGAAAGTCCTTTATAATGATTGCTAATTTAGTTCTGATCCATTGACAAACATGGCCGCCAAAGGCAATTTTTTTTCCTGATTGGTTGATTTCTAACAAATCGTCTCCTCTGAAACCACTTGGCTAAATGAATCGAAACTTGGTAGGAATCATCCTTGGAAGGTCATCTCTAAAGATTGCTCATTTAGTTCTGATCCGTCAATAAACATGGCCACCACAGGCCATTCTTGTTTCTGATTGGTCGATTTCTAAATATCTTCTTCTTTGTAACTGTTTAGCCAAATGACCAAAACTTGATGAGAAGCACCTATGGGAGGTTCTGTATTAAGTTTCCTCAAAGCAGAATGAAAGGTGAGTTTTTTGTAATATTTGAACAGAAGTCTGTAAAGCTGTTGAAATCTTAATCATTTTGCAGTAAATAGCACTTTGAAATTGTAATGATGCAGATATTATCGACACAAATTCAATTTAGAAAAAACCCAGAGGACACTTCATTTTTCTCATTGATTGTTCAATTAAGCCAGTGTGTCATGCCCAAGGCCACATAGAAAAAGTGAAGCATTTTACTGCAAAGACAGGAAATAAAGACAGACTAAAAAAGGACAAAGAAAAAGTGAAACATTTTACCACAAAGACAGGAAATAAAGATAGATTTAAAAAGGACATAGAAAAAGTGAAACATTTTACCACAAAGACAGGAAATAAAGATAGACTTAAAAAGGACATAGAAAAAGTGAAGCATTTTACCACAAAGACAGGAAATAAAGACAGACTTACAAAGGACATAGAAAAAGTGAAGCATTTTACCACAAAGACAGGAAATAAAGGTTTATGGGGTTTTAATGCCACTTTCAACAATATTTCAGTTATATTGTGGCGGTGAGATTTATTGGTGGAGGAAACAGTACCCAGAGAAAACCACCGACCTGTAGCAAGTCACTGACAAACTTTATCACATAATGTTGTGTGAAGTACACCTTGCCATGAACGAGGTTGGGGTTTACACTCACAACTATAGTGGTTATAGGAACTGATTGCACAGGTACAATGTAGTTGTAAATCCAACTACCAATACGACCACGATGGTCCCTCACAAAGACAGGAAATAAAGACAGACTTAAGGCCAAGAAAAAAAATACCTGTGTTTCTGCAAACATGCTCTAAAATATAAGGGTCGGCAGGTAGGAAAAAGATTTTATTTTTTTTAAATATTTTCAGCTAGTTTCTACAGGGGACACATTCTGACTTTAATAGTGCTTGTTCAAATATAGCCAAAAACTTTAGGGTAGGCACAAAAAATTAGGGTAGGGTTAGCGGAAACACGTGTAATTTTTTTTTTTGTCTAACCATATGTTCAATATAAAACATCTTTTCTCATCAATGACAAGACATACTATATAGGTGTTTTAATGAATTGCTTTCATATGATTTTAAAACATTGATTTTCTTTGTTGCCTCATGTTTTTGGTATATAATTTCTTTGTTTACATTTATCAAAGGAAAATTTTGCATGTGTAATTTTTCTTACTAGAGTAGGTCAATTTCACAATTTTAACAGATTTTACATTTTTTTTATTTTATGTGCATATATATTTATATAAAGAGTAGAAAGAACTATACATGAGAAACTTTTTAAGACTTGTTTTCAATGTTTTATTTATTTTTGTTAAATATCAGTTTGAATGTGAACAGAGATTAAATGGAAATTGTTTTTCAATTTTTTTTTATATCAATTTGAATGAGAACAGATTAAATGGACATTTTTTGTTTTTTGCAATAATAATTTTTTTTAATGCTGAAAAGGGGGGAATTTCTCTTGGTTCTTAATTTTCAGTTCCTTTAAAATAAAAATCCAGGAATATAGAAAATGCTAAATTCTTGCATAAAATATATTGAATTTACCACACAGCTTGTTCTGGGTAATTGTGTATATTATGTTGAAATATTATGTCAGAACTTGAAAGCCAGTTTATTTTTTGCCTCATCACAAGAATGAATAAAAAAACACATTTTTCACTGCAAAATATATTTACTGTTTAAAAGATCGAATGGATCAATGACTAAAGGGGTGATTAAGAGAGAAATGTTTACTACCCTTTAAGCATGGTAAACAAATCATGGTTACAAACAATCCTAAGTACGTTTTTATTGTTGCAATACAAAAATGTATGAAAAAATATTCATTTCGACATTGATTAAGGATTGGATCATGTTTTATGCACAACTGATATTGATGATTTTATTGTAGATTACTCTAGTATGTAAATTTAGTAATGTTTTTTTTTAAAGTTAAGAGAGTACATGTACCAAGAGGTACCATTATTGAACAAAGAGTATTCGCCATTATATAATTTATTGTATTTTAGAGGAAGTTCTTTATGAAAAATTAAGTGTTCTTGAGTGCAATTTTTATTTCTACCTCATTGTTTTGAACAGGTAGACCATGAATTTTTTTGGTTGAAGTTTGTTTTTCTTTGATGTCTGACACTTCCAGTAGTTACTCATTTTCTTTTTGTTGCCGCTGTTTTCTGTTCATGCATGACAAACCTAAAAAAAAAGTGATATTCTTCAAACAAAGCAGGTTGTCACGAGCAAATTAATATTGAAGAGGATTATTTTTTTTAAATGGCTCTCTGTCAGAGAACTGGATTTGTTGACATTGATTTTTTTGTGTGTGTTAGGTTGGGGACGTTGAACTACAGAGACATGCAAACAGGATGACACTGTTTCCATGGAGATATAAAATCAAAAACATTGTGTCATATTGAACAGAATCAATACAAGTCTGCGTATGAAATGAAAAATATCCTATTGCCCTTTTTTATTTTCCTACTTTCTATGTAATGCTTCATTTATTTGTAATTTTTTTTATACAAAGAAAATTGACACTTTGTACCTTTTGCACCTGATGAAAGTCGTATAATACAATATATTACATGTAATTATTTATACGATATCTGCATTCATTAAAATACCAATAATTATTTATTGTACAATAAAAAAAAAATGAAATGGAATGATAAAGATATGATATTTTACTAAATTTTTATTAGCTTAATTAAATTTAATAATCTAATTTACATATCTTGGTGTATAAACTCACAAATATGAGAATATAAATGCATTATAGTAATAATTTACCGTTGTCTTGTAATTAAATGTGCTTAATATGGGACCTGTGGCAAACAATAAAATTATAAAACCCGATCTGTGCATATTTACCTATTTTTATTTTTCAACAATGTATAATTATGATAATTTTGCAGATAGATGACCTTGGCGTGCATCTAGAAAAATATGTTATTTTGTCATTTAACCAAGACAAGTTTTTGTTTATTGTTTTGATTTGAAACTTTTATAGAAGGACAATGACATAATATGAAGTCGTTGTCTGCTATTTTATGAGTGGATCGCTCCTTACGCAATTCGTCTACTTTGTGACGCAAAATGAAGATATTAAACCATATAAAATCTATACAAACGACCTATTTTCAATTTCTTTTAGCAACAATGGTAAACTTCCAAGGTTTCTTTAATATGAAACAAAGAAAAAATTAGGTTATTGAGGACAAAAATGAAAAGCACAATGAATTGAAAGCAAAATTGATTTAAACTTGCAGAATTTACAAAGAATTTTTTTTTTCTCGAAAAACATATCAAATTACATCAGTTGTATAACAGCCTACAACAAATTACGATTTGAGATAATAAAATTGTCTCCCTTTGTTCTTTACCACACTTAAATTGTTTAAAGGGAGCTAACTCTTGCTAATGTTTCACGTTATACAAGGATGCATGGATATAAAATACAGCAAATTAAAAAAACAGATTTTATATATACAGTCCTCGAATTGAAAATTTGAATTAACTGATCCAGATCAAATTCTTGAATTTATTTTTATATACATGTAGTTCTAAATAAAAACTGAAGGTCCGAACAAAGTTTTACTGGTCTTGGACAGGAGAACCTGTATTTATAGTGACTAGTAAATACATGTACATATACAAAAGAAAAGAAATAGAAGGGAAAAAACATGTTCTGTTGAAGTCTTACTGCAACATAATTCCTGGATCCTTAAAAACCTGCTACACACAGAAATGTTTAAATAAAGATGGAGTCTATAGCTGATGATACAAGTGAACCTGTTGCTTCTGTAATTACATGTATAATAAAAATAGTCCTTAACTGAGCTCTAGATATGTGTTGACAGAATTGATGCAAAGTGACCTGCACAAAATTATCGTTTCTCCACAACCACTTACATCGGACCACGTCAAAGTCTTTCTTTATCAAATACTCAGAGGTAAGTAGTTAAAATAAGTTTAGCTTTAGGTTTATGGTATTTAATGCCATTTTCAACAATATTTCAGTTATATCATGGAAGAAACCGGAGTACCTGGAGAAAACCACCAACCCGTGGCAAGTCACTGACAAACTTTATCACATAATGTATCGAGTACACCTTGCTATGAACGGGGTTTGAACTCACAACATTAGTGGTGATAGGCACTGATTACGACCACGACGGCCCCTGGATACAGTTTACGTACAGAATTGTATTTTTTATGAGGAAGTGGTCAACAGTATGTACACTGTACATGATATACAACCTCTTTTGAAAAACCAAATTATTGCCGGCAGAAGAGATGGTCATCCTTTAAGACAAGTTACATTGTAACAACATTTTAAAAAGTTACATTTTATTTGTATGTACTTGTCCTCCTTGTTGAACAACTGCTTTCATCAGAGAAAAAGAGAAAACATGGACATTTTGATCAATGAAAGTTACAAAATTATAAATTGTAGCTACTTAAAAAAAAAAGATGTCGAAGTATTATATATAGACTTCCGTTTTCTTCGTCTCTAGTCTACTATATATATTATTTATGATTTCCTTGTTAATGGAGTTCATATTTAATGCATGAGTGAAAAGTAAAAGTCATTCATGAATCGGATTTGATGTCATTTAAATTTACATATTACAGGTGTGCACTTTCTCACATGTAGAAAACGAATATGCATTAAAATTCATGTAAATGATTTTTTTCTGTTGTTCCATTTTTTTTTAATTATTGATCTACAGAAATGTAGTAATTCATTATTAATGTACATATTGAAGATTTCATTTAACATTATAGGGGGCTATCGTGGTGGTGATCGTATGGTAGTTGGATTTATAACTACAGGTACCTATGAAATCGGGGCCTATCACCACTAACTTTGTGAGTTTGAACCCCGTTCAGGCGAGGTGTACTCAATACAAGTTTGTCAGTTTTCTCTGAGTACTCTGGTTTCCTCCACTAATAAAACTGACCGCCATGAAATAACTGAAATATTGTTGAAAGTGGCGTTAAACACCATAAACCAAATCAACCAATTTATCGTAGCCATTACGAGGTCTGTCTAAATAGACCATGAATACAATGCAAACGTCCTGTAGAAATTTCCATTCCTGCAATTGCTCATTTTCTTTCCTAAAAAATCTGTTAAAATAACATGTATTATAATATTGGAATTTGGAATGTTGTTTTTAAGGAATGTCTTTGCAAAGTAAAGTAAAATAAACTTCTGAATGAATTGTAGTGTGAAAATTATTTAAATACATGTAGAAATTTTAAGTTCAACATGACCTAACATACCTGTAGCTCTGATCTAAGACCACTTTGTCAATTTTAAGTTCAACATGACCTAACATAGTCTAAGACCACTTTGTCCACTATACATACACATGTAGTATTACATGTACATCAATAGGATTTAAATTATGGCATAAATTTAAAATGACGAAAAACGTACCCTAGTGTCATTAACATTAATCTTGTTTCTTCATGAATTGGACCAAACATGATTTTATAAAATTTATTACGATACTGCACTGCACTGTGGTACTGCCGACATCCATCAGTTTATATCTTATTTTAGCTTTGATCTCTGGGGTTAACGGTACACTGTGTGTACATGAGTATTAATCTACTGATCAGTATGATAGTCTTATAGGTTTCTAAGGAAACTAAGCAATATTTGAGCTATATTGTGGTTGTCATTATTTTGGTGAAAATTGGAGGAAAAATTACTGTAAAGAATATTTCAGCTACATGTATATCATGCCAGTTAATTTTTGGGGATGAACAGTAGCGGTAATGGCACGAGAAATCTACCGAACAGTTGCATATCACGTACTGACAAATTTTATAGCACTACTACACCTTGCCATAGGCAGGAATCAAACTTTTAGCGGTTAACTGTACTGAGTACATACACGGTAGATAGATGTACATCCAATACTGTCGTACAATCACGTCCACGATGGCCCTTATTAAATGTCTTATGTATTACACAATATGTATATTATTTCACACCACAAGATTGATAAATAAAAAAAAAATTGAATCGTTTTTATTTATGAAATTGTAATCAGTTGAAACATGTGAAATAAATGTCAGTTAATGCCAATGATAACATACTATTTCTCCATCCTTAACCCCTCCAGACATATATATATACTCTTCATTATCATTATAACTCCAGATCTTGTTACAAATGTTCACTAATATTTTTTTTCCTTGTTATAAAGATCAAATGAAATACAGTATTCAGTCGTCTGGCTGATTTGTTTACGATTTTTTTTTCCATACAACATTTTCAAAAAATATGATTTTGTCGCCCTTAAATTGGTGCCTTTCTTGAAAAGATATATATCAGTCTTTAGATCTTCAATCTGATAGTTTTTTAAACTACATGTACAAAATGTATATGCAATGTACCCTGACCAGGTAATTAAACAAATTGTTGTAATAAGACAAATATTAAATTTTCTCTCTTTTTTTAGGATTGAAATACCTCCACTCAGCAAGGGTATTGCATCGAGATATTAAACCAGGAAATTTACTAGTCAACAGCAATTGTGTTTTAAAGGTACGTTTAGTAGAAAAAGGGGAGTGGAAAGAGGGGAGAAAGGTCAGAACTGGGAGAAATAGTTGGTGTCTCGGGGGATAATAAACTTGCTATTGTCCTCATAGCCAGTAAATAGGTGTGTAATATTACCCAGGTAATATGCCAAAATATTACAGTACCAAATATAACTACAGATATTAACTTACACGAAGTATAATAATTTCATATATCACCCCCTCCCCCCTTTCTTTATGCAGTGTCATGGCAAAAAATTAGGAATGATAACAATTTTCTATCTCAGGAATGCTATAATTAACTGTAAGTCATGAATGAAGTTATTACGTATCATGGTTACTTGTCTCTATTTATTGCAAAGTATGAACAAAAAAATTGGTTATGTAACCCAGTTAAAGGTGGAAAATTACATTCTTTTAGACTTAATATTGACATAGCACATATAAATTACTTTTAAATATAATGAATACATTGCTACTATACATAATATCACACTGACATTTAAAAAAAATGGAAATAATATACAATAAAGGATTGTTAACTGTAATTTACTTAAATAAATTTGTATTATGAAACAATTTATGAGATAGATTAAATATAACACACAAATGGGTCATACATTGTATTTATATTATGTTCCAATTCCTTTCTGTAACTTTATTGTTATGGTTAAAGTATTGCCCTCACCACTAGGCGTCTGGGGCATTAAGTTTACCTGTTTCCGTACATCCATACGTCTGTCCCGCATTTAGTTTCCGCTCAATAACTAAGTTCCCCTTAAGCAAATTATTTGAAATTTATGCACCAGTCTGACAATGTTAGGAATCATAAAAAGGACACCCAAGTTTTGTTCACTGCCGTTAGCGTCATATGTATTTTGTAGACCTGAAATGTTTTGTGATTCATCATACCCAGATTTTGAGCCACTGTTTCTGTTAGCGTCAAATTGAATTGAAAGAAAATTTTATTATTACTGTTATTTTGACCAAAATTTTACTGCAAATCATTTTACATGATGCACCATTCCTATCCTTATGCACACATGTACCCCATAATTAGTCCATTTTCAAATATTTTTTAATGGCAAATTTTTGTAAAAACTATGGTTTCAGATGTAACATGTAAATTTTTGTAAGATTTAATTATTCCCTCGCCAACAAAGTTGCGAAGGGATATAGTAATGCTACCATCCGTCCGTCTTCCGTCCTTCCGTAACATCCTTGTGAACACTCTAGAATCAACATCCTTCAATGGATTTTGACCAAACTTGGTACATACTTAGTCCTTAAGAGAATCTGGAACTCTATTAATTTTCAAGGTCAATGGTCAAGGTCACCGGGTCATATTTTTACCGTGTAACATCCTTGTGAACACCAGGGCTTACATTTGAAGCCGGTTGCCACCGAAATTCGACGTCTACACTTTACCCTGCCGCCGGCTACTTTTTATGTATCAAGGATAAAAAATGTGTAATCCCATAATAATCTGGGTTTGTTGTATAAAAGAGCCCTTTTGATCTCCAATTTGTCCATAATTTATTATTGTATCATTTATCGTTCTTCCATGATATGATGAAGTTCAAGGACATTGACAAAATTAAACTCGCAATCTCAGAAGCGCTTTAATGAACGAAAATATCAATATTTGAAATATAAGAACAAGAATCACTCCGGACCGAACATGTAACAATTATCGGATATCAATTTGGCACCAAATTTAAACTTGTCTTTTGTGCAAAATACGATAGAGTACTTGATTTAGACTTTTGGGAAATATTGAAACCTTTGAAATGGACAAATATTACAAGCTTTTTCCTGACAAATGGTTGAAAAGATGATCCAATGAAATTTTTATTTCTCTGTGAATTTAAATAAAATACTTTGCTTTGTTTATATAAAAAAATTAATTCTACAAAATGTTTACTTCAAAGCAGACTTGTTTTAACAAACAATGTTCAGAAAAATATACAGTTAATTTGCATTACTAAAGCAAGAAATGGAAAATTGGTAGCCCTTGGTTGAAAGCAACCACTGCAGGAAAAGCTTGGCTTGATATTTTTGTGAGAGAATAGCTGCAAATTGATATAATAATAAACATGTCAAATTATTTTTGTTTTTATTTGGGCCAGTAAATTTGCATTCGAACTCAAAAGTCTGAATGGCTTGTGGGTCAAAAAGTTTTTCGTGAAGACTGGTGACAATGACAGCGGTTTTTTTCCCATTACCAATCGCTTATTATCGTCACGACTTCTCAATTTTAAACAATGCAAGCCAAACAGGTAGAAGAGTCACCGTTTTTCATTGGCCAGCGAAAGTCTGGTACCCATGTATGACATGAACAAATTTTATAAACTGACCAAAAACCAGTTGACCTTGACTTTATTTAACCAAGCACCACAAAATGTCGAAACGAAAATTTAGTTTCCCTGATCAGAGTTCCATCACCAAATGGCTAATAAAAGAAAAGAAAGATATTTTTGAAACATTATCTGTTCCATTATTGGATGATATAAAGTTAAAGTCACAGATTATTAATCTGTAAAGCAGAAAAGTCAAAATTTTGCATCAAAATTTGAAATATTTCACATTATCAACAGGCATTTGGAATGATGCAATGATTTATCTTTAGGTATTTGGCATGAAGCTTTTGTTTGTGGAAAATGAAACAGCAATAAAATTTAATATGATTATAATTAAATATCTGACAATAAGCTCAGTGCAATTTGAAATTGATGCAAAATTCCAAACAACTTTACATTTTGAAAGGAAGGAGGCTAAAGTAAAACAAAAAATAAATATATGAAAAATAAGAATTTTAGGAAGTTAAAATATGTGTCAGGAGACCCCCAGAATGCAGGATTTTGCACCATTTACCCTACAGCTTCTGGGGGCCTTGGCGGCCCAGACCCCCAGCCTAAATTTTCAGCCTCGCTTCACTCGCCGTTCTCCACCTACTTTTTCTAAATAGTCTCCTACTTTTGAAAGTGTTGAAAGCCCTGGAACACTCTAGAATCAACATCCTTCAATGGATTTTGATCAAACTTGGTACATACTTAGTCCTTCAGAGAATCTGGAACCTAGTGATTTTCAAGGTCATAGGTCAAGGTCACTGGGTCAAATTTTTACCGTGTAACATCCTTGTGAACACTCTAGAATCAACATCCTTCAATGTATTTTGACCAAACTTGGTACATACTTAGTTGTTAAGAGAATCTGGAACCCTATTGATTTTCAAGGTCAAAGGTCAAGATCACTGGCTCAAATTTTTAGGCGAGGGGATATGCCACGCTTTGCGTTGCCCTTGTTTCCTATAGAATTATTTTCTGGGTCATCCGGTTTAAGAAGATAAATAAAAAGCTAACTGTGTCATATATTGATAAAACGTTAATTATATACATGTGTATGTACTGTGCAAATGTCAAGCCACTTTGAAACCCTACTGTGAATTTTAATATAAAGAATTATTTTCATTCTTAGTTGTAAAATAGCATTTTCTCTTGTTTATACATGTATATACATTTATTGGTAATTTATACATTTTTCGTTTGATCTCGCTCGGGGATATTGTTAGTATTATTTTATAATTAGTGTGGACTTGGATACTGAAAATTATTGGTCAGTGTGAAGTCAAACTCATTTATGACATTTCCAATAAAAACAACATCAGTTTTGAAGGTCATGAAATTATCACTACTATCACAGCTCATCCTATTGGACTCACTTGTATACTAATGTCAGTCTCAACCTATAACTGACTTTATTCTAAATTTATCCAAACTGCAAGCAAGCTTTTAGTCATATGGATATTTCAGTATGTTAGTGCCATTAAGATTTGTAGTATAAACATCCAAATGTCAAGCTACTTTTAATTTGAAGCATATTGAAGATGACTACCACTTTTTTGTTGCATGTTCAAGTTATAAGTAATATTTCATTGAATTATTTTCTTTAACTGCATTGATGGTGTAATGGTTAGCGTGTTCACCTCGAGTGCGGTAGATTGTGGGGATTTTAGTTTGAAGCATATTGAAGATGACTACCATTTGTTGCATGTTCAAGTTATAATTAATTTTTCATTGAATTATTTTCTCTTTCAGATCTGTGATTTTGGGCTGGCTAGGATAGAAGAGCCAGATGAAAACATACACATGACTCAGGAAGTTGTTACACAATATTATCGTGCTCCAGAACTTTTAATGGGGGCCAAGCATTATAGTTATAGTGTAGACGTTTGGTCTGTTGGATGTATATTCGCAGAATTGTTGGGACGGAGAATACTCTTTCAAGCTCAAAGTCCTATCCAACAGGTTTGTATAAGAAACACATTGCTATTTGTCTCCTTTGAACAAGGCTATAATTTTGGTTTGGTGTCTACACCAAATTGAAGATGTTGTAGTTTGTAGTCAATTATATTTTGTACCTTCAAAAAACTTTACTTTGGAGCAAAGTTTGATAAATTGGTTGGTGTACAGGTATTTGTAGTTTAATGTCAGTCAATGAATGAAAGGACATTCACAAACAATTTTCTACTAAATATTAAACAGAAAATTGAAGATCGACCAACACATACCCCATTAGTGGCTCACATCATGTTACTCTTGTTACAAACCCTGTGATTAGTCACGAATGAGGAAAGAACTGGATGACTCTGACTACGAAAAATGGTGCATATCTGTGGTCATATTGTGTGTCATACAGTTAATGAAGTCTGACTTGGTGACGACTGTAAAACCTTTAGAGGTGATGACTAACGTAAAGACTAGAAACACCAGTATCTATGGAGTGCAAAACAATAGAACACAATTTATATATGGACGGTGTAATAGTAGATGTAATTCATTACATTGTGTTTTGTCAGAAAGATTTAAATTGCAAAAAAAATAATTTCAATTATATTCGTGCGTTTGTTTGTACGTTGTATGATCTGATAGCTGTTATTGGTATATTATATGAATAATTTACACATTGGCCATTATAAGTCGGAGATGAAAGTGGAAAAAACTTTGTATATTATAGCGATATTTAATACTGTCATCAAACGTACGGCTTCCACAAAGTATCAGATTCTTAAAGTGTGCTTTCCAAGGAAATTAACAATGAATGACTTTTAAAGTCTGAAAGGAAAAATAATAAAATTCTGAGAAAACAAATGTGATACATATTAGCATTGAATCAATATGCTGGAAAATAAGAAAATTATCCGATTGAATTCACCAAATTTATATGTAGCCACAAGGATTTTAGAAAATATTTCTCCGAGAGTAAATTGGTTTATATGGTGAAGGTTGTTGGACCTGTCAGTAAATTTTGTTTATATGTTGGAAGTTTTTTAACCAAAACAATGTTGTTTACCATTCCTTGTACATGTATTTGTATATATGAGGGGGGGTTGATATTTTGTCAGTGTAAAAGAAAATGGAATGTTATGCATGTTGTAACAGTAAATTTATGATATATATAATGTCACGATGCACATGTTATCTACTACGACTAGCCAGTGTTGAATTGTTCCTTCCTAGCATGTACGAAAACAAATCGTAATTTTGTTTCTCACAATGTCAAGACAATATGATACAACAAAAGGTAGATATCTAAATCAGTACACACTACACATTTCTAGAATAACGTTCACCAGGTTACGCTCATATTCAAAAGATTTCAAAACCAAATATTTATAAGATTATATAATATTTCTAGAATAACGTTCACCAGGTTACGCTCATATTCAAAAGATTTCAAAGCCAAATATTTATAAGATTATATAACATTTCTAGAATAATGTTCACAATATTTGGCTTTGAAATCTTTTGAATATGAGCGTAACGCTCATATTCAAAATATTTCAAAGCCAAATATTTATAAAGTTTATATAACATTGGTTCACACCATGATATAGCTAAAAGACGCCTAAAGTTGGCATTAAACACCAATCAATCAAACCAAATAATTTAAAGTCTGGGACAAAGAAAACCAAAGTGCCTAAACAAGAAAGCCAAAATCAGCTATGATCACTTACAAAATGTATGCTTGAGGGAGATTGACCTAGTTAATTTGGACATCCATGTACATAACAAAATGCTTTTTAGCACATTATTTGTAAATTTGTATTAAAAAAAAATTAAAAATATTGAAGTATTTCTACTGTCACAATTGAGTAATTAGGGAATTACTACAACACACTTTGTTTTGGTACAATCAATATTTACTGAGATGCAGCATCATGTTTGAGAATATTATAGAGATATTAGTCAGTAAACTTCATACAGTAAAAAGGTAGTAATATTGTTCTAGTATCATTTGTTAGTATCTCACTGCATCTGAAATCTGGTTTGAGAATTAAGAGAGATGTGTAGTGGAAGGGGCCTCATAAGAGAGAGGGGGTACTGTATATCGTCCACACCTTTTACACCCTGAACTTTGAGGCATTAATTTGAGTGAGTTTGTGCAAGAAGTTATGGTAACAAATATATTATCTTTTTTTAAATGCCCCCCGCCCATGAGTTCGAATCCCGCTCAGGCGTGGTGCACTTGATAAAGTTTGTCAGCGACTTGAGACAGGTCGGTGGTTTTCTCCGGGTACTCCAGTTTTCTCCACCAATAAAACTGACCGCCACGATATAACTGAAATATTGTTGAAAATGGCATTAAGCGTCATAACCCTAACCCGACCCCACCCGAAAAAAGAAAAAAAAAATATGTTCTATTAATGTGTCTGAATTGATGGTGCACTTAGTGTACAGTATATTCATACACATATGCATAACTTATGCAAGCTATAATATTAACCTTTTCTATTTTCATTCTCGGACAATTTTATGTATAATTAATCTCATAGTCCTTATAGGTGGTTGTCCATCAAAGCCAGTGTTCGGTTGTCCGTCAAAGCCAATGTTCCTACTGCACTTATGATAAGTGCAGTAGGAACACTGGCTTTGATGGACAACCACCTTTAAGGACTATGTATCATAAGTGCAGTAGGAACACTGGCTTTGATGGACAACCACCTTTAAGGACTATGTATCATAAGTGCAGTAGGAACACTGGCTTTGATGGACAACCACCTTTAAGGACTATGTATCATAAGTGCAGTAAGAACACTGGCTTTGATGGACAACCACCTTTAAGGACTATGTATCATAAGTGCAGTAGGAACACTGGCTTTGATGGACAACCACCTATAAGGACTATGTATCATAAGTGCAATAGGAACACTGGCTTTGATGGACAACCACCTTTAAGGACTATGTATCATAAGTGCAGTAGGAACACTGGCTTTGATGAACAACCACCTTTAAGGACTATGTATCATAAGTGCAGTAGGAACACTGGCTTTGATGGACAACCACCTTTAAGGACTATGTATCATAAGTGCAGTAAGAACACTGGCTTTGATGGACAACCACCTTTAAGGACTATGTATCATAAGTGCAGTAGGAACACTGGCTTTGATGGACAACCACCTATAAGGACTATGTATCATAAGTGCAGTAGGAACACTGGCTTTGATGGACAACCACCTTTAAGGACTATGTATCATAAGTGCAGTAGGAACACTGACTTTGATGAACAACCACCTTTAAGGACTATGTATCATAAGTGCAGTAGGAACACTGGCTTTGATGGACAACCACCTTTAAGGACTATGTATCATAAGTGCAGTAAGAACACTGGCTTTGATAGACAACCACCTTTAAGGACTATGTATCATAAGTGCAGTAGGAACACTGGCTTTGATGGACAACCACCTATAAGGACTATGTATGATAAGTGCAGTAGGAACACTGGCTTTGATGGACAACCACCTTTAAGGACTATGTATCATAAGTGCAGTAGGAACACTGGCTTTGATGGACAACCACCTTTAAGGACTATGTATCATAAGTGCAGTAGGAACACTGGCTTTGATGGACAACCACCTTTAAGGACTATGTATCATAAGTGCAGTAGGAACACTGGCTTTGATGGACAACCACCTATAAGGACTATGTATCATAAGTGCAGTAGGAACACTGGCTTTGATGGACAACCACCTATAAGGACTATGTATCATAAGTGCAGTAGGAACACTGGCTTTGATGGACAACCACCTTTAAGGACTATGTATCATAAGTGCAGTAGGAACACTGGCTTTGATGGACAACCACCTTTAAGGACTATGTATCATAAGTGCAGTAGGAACACTGGCTTTGATGGACAACCACCTATAAGGACTATGTATCATAAGTGCAGTAGGAACACTGGCTTTGATGGACAACCACCTATAAGGACTATGTATCATAAGTGCAGTAGGAACACTGGCTTTGATGGACAACCACCTTTAAGGACTATGTATCATAAGTGCAGTAGGAACACTGGCTTTGATGGACAACCACCTTTAAGGACTATGTATCATAAGTGCAGTAGGAACACTGGCTTTGATGGACAACCACCTATAAGGACTATGTATCATAAGTGCAGTAGGAACACTGGCTTTGATGGACAACCACCTTTAAGGACTATGTATCATAAGTGCAGTAGGAACACTGGCTTTGATGGACAACCACCTTTAAGGACTATGTATCATAAGTGCAGTAGGAACACTGGCTTTGATGGACAACCACCTATAAGGACTATGTATGATAAGTGCAGTAAGAACACTGGCTTTGATGGACAACCACCTTTAAGGACTATGTATCATAAGTGCAGTAGGAACACTGGCTTTGATGGACAACCACCTTTAAGGACTATGTATCATAAGTGCAGTAGGAACACTGGCTTTGATGGACAACCACCTTTAAGGACTATGTATCATAAGTGCAGTAGGAACACTGGCTTTGATGGACAACCACCTATAAGGACTATGTATCATAAGTGCAGTAGGAACACTGGCTTTGATGAACAACCACCTTTAAAGACTATGTATCATAAGTGCAGTAGGAACACTGGCTTTGATGGACAACCACCTATAAGTACTATGTATCATAAGTGCAGTAGGAACACTGGCTTTGATGAACAACCACCTTTAAAGACTATGTATCATAAGTGCAGTAGGAACACTGGCTTTGATGGACAACCACCTATAAGTACTATGTATCATAAGTGCAGTAGGAACACTGGCTTTGATGGACAACCACCTTTAAGGACTATGTATCATAAGTGCAGTAGGAACACTGGCTTTGATGGACAACCACCTTTAAGGACTATGTATGATAAGTGCAGTAAGAACACTGGCTTTGATGGACAACCACCTATAAGGACTATGTATCATAAGTGCAGTAGGAACACTGGCTTTGATGGACAACCACCTTTAAGGACTATGTATGATAATTGCAGTAAGAACACTGGCTTTGATGGACAACCACCTTTAAAGACTATGTATCATAAGTGCAGTAGGAACACTGGCTTTGATGAACAACCACCTTTAAAGACTATGTATCATAAGTGCAGTAGGAACACTGACTTTGATGGACAACCACCTTTAAGGACTATGTATCATAAGTGCAGTAGGAACACTGGCTTTGATGAACAACCACCTTTAAGGACTATGTATGATAAGTGCAGTAAGAACACTGGCTTTGATGGACAACCACCTTTAAGGACTATGTATCATAAGTGCAGTAGGAACACTGGCTTTGATGAACAACCACCTTTAAAGACTATGTATCATAAGTGCAGTAGGAACACTGGCTTTGATGGACAACCACCTTTAAGGACTATGTATCATAAGTGCAGTAGGAACACTGGCTTTGATGGACAACCACCTTTAAAGACTATGTATCATAAGTGCAGTAGGAACACTGGCTTTGATGAACAACCACCTTTAAGGACTATGTATGATAAGTGCAGTAAGAACACTGGCTTTGATGGACAACCACCTTTAAGGACTATGTATCATAAGTGCAGTAGGAACACTGACTTTGATGAACAACCACCTTTAAAGACTATGTATCATAAGTGCAGTAGGAACACTGGCTTTGATGAACAACCACCTTTAAGGACTATGTATGATAAGTGCAGTAAGAACACTGGCTTTGATGGACAACCACCTTTAAGGACTATGTATCATAAGTGCAGTAGGAACACTGGCTTTGATGGACAACCACCTATAAGGACTATATATCATAAGTGCAGTAGGAACACTGGCTTTGATGGACAACCACCTTTAAGGACTATGTATGATAAGTGCAGTAAGAACACTGGCTTTGATGGACAACCACCTTTAAGGACTATGTATCATAAGTGCAGTAAGAACACTGACTTTGATGGACAACCACCTTTAAGGACTATGTATGATAAGTGCAGTAAGAACACTGGCTTTGATGGACAACCACCTTTAAGGACTATGTATCATAAGTGCAGTAGGAACACTGGCTTTGATGAACAACCACCTATAAGTACTATGAGATTAATTATTATGAGTAACACATAAAATTGTCTGAGAATGAAAGTAGAAAAGGTTATTGTTAATATTATAGCTTTCTTTTTAAAGTGTATAACATAAGTCTGTCTATACATAACGAAACCTATTGATCTTGAATTTAATTACTTGTTTTTTCAAGATTTCTTTTCAAATGTGATCAACATTTTGTAAACAAGGACATCGGGGAAGTATTATATTAAATATCAAATTTGAAAATAGAGCTTAGGCAAAGCTATGGCAGGGAGTTGAGTAGACATAGCTTAGATTTAGGCAAAAAAAAAAGAATAAAAGAAAGAAAGAAAAAACAACATTAAAAAATTGTGTTTTCGGCCAACCCTTGAGACTCTAATTTTCAATGCCTATATGCTAACGTTTTATTGCCATTTTTGGCTTTTATACCCCTGGGTAAACAGGTTTGCCTACCTACAGCTACATGTACCAACCAGGGTAAACAGTTTTGCCTACCTACCAACCCTATATTTTATTCAAGAATTTTTTGTTCCTTTTGATTTTAAAGTCAGACAAAGTCTACCATTGAGTTGATATTTATTGATCTGTAAAGTTTGTTTGTTTATGGTGTTTAATGCCACTTTCAACAATATTTCAGTTGTATCATAGATCTGTAAATAAAAACTGATAAAAATGTAAATTTAACATTTAGCCTACAACATTTTAAGTATAAACACAGTTTATTTGTTCTTTTCTTCTTTCTTTTTTTTTGGGCTGAAAACGAATTTTCACTTAGTAAATTTCCTTTGTAAGTCAATAGATAGAGATAGTTTATTTTCATTTATTCTTGATATTTAAAGTTTAATTTGAACCAATAATGAACTTATCAGGCTTAATGAATTCTAATAATACAGTTGGTTTTTAAGATTAAATATGTGTGTGTCCTTGTAAAAGAGCATTACCTTAGACTTTGTTAAGCTCAACAAATAACACTTATGAAAAGTTGTGATATAACAGTAATACATTGGAGATTTTATATACATGTAGTATTCTGTCACCTTATGAGTACATGTGCACTGCCATGTGAGCTGGGCAGTTAATTTGGGTTTGTTCTTAGTCTCAGACCCAAAACAGTTGGATTTCTAATTTTAAATATTTGCCATTTAATTCAAGGCATACATACAATATATATATATATATATATATATTAATATAAATTTTAAAACATGAAAAACATTTATTATATAAATAAAATAAAAATAATTTTATTTAAACTAATATTACTACCCCCCCCCCCCCCCTCCCCTTAAAAGTATTTGTATATACATGTACCGATGTTTCCACAGTATGCTAAATAAAAAAAAACATAATAGACACAAAATTAAGCATGACTGTGGATTTACAATGCATTTATTTATATACAAAAAAGTCATGTGTATGTTAATAACTGATCAACATGTGTTTTACAATGTGAGAGAGTTCTGTGTATAGTCACATGTTATCAAAGTTCTATGGAAATCGTGAGACAGCCAATCAATACACAGAGATTTTCTCTTATAGATCAAAGATAAAAAAAAATAACTTTTGTATCTGAAAACAGACTTAATTTGATATTAATTAGTGACCAGCAACCTTGTACATGTATAGTATAATATTAGATTAAACATTAATATTTGTTTTTGTTATAATAATTTTAGTATCAGATAGAATTTCTAAATAATTAAATATTTCTCTGTTTTTTTTTTCTTTGTTACCAATTAATTAAATAAGATGTGAAATTGATACATTTTGTGCTTTTGGAATTTATACAGTTTACAAGGAAATGTATGCTAAAATGTACACTATGTCCTGATGATAAGGAAGCTTAATTTAAAATATACATGTAACAATAAAATGATTAATTTGTATGGGTAAATTCTAAACCACAGAAAACAGTCAATTTTTTTTTTTTTTTTTTTTTCTTAACATTTTATACAATTATATTTTGTATAAATATATATATAATCGATAACAGGTATAGAAAAGGGGGATTTATTGTAGAAAATGTTATATTTTTGAAAAATAGTCCAAACATAATTTTAATAAAAAAAAAATATTGTTTGTCAAAATGTGCTTTTATTATACTGTTTAACTTTGCACTGTATTATGGCTGTTTAAAAAAGGGAGATTTGTGTTGATGAGACAATAGGTTAAAAATAAATAAATATTTGATGTGGTAATGATATGCTAATTTATGTATAATGTAACCAGCTGTTTGAATTAACACAACAACAAAAAAACAACATAAAACAACACTAGTCATTAGGAATGGTAGAATTCTAAAAGATCAGAGAAAGTGTGAAGACAATGCAAGTCTTACCAAAAATCTTTTTCTCTTTTTTTGCATTGATGAAGAAAACCTCCATTGTTCTTTGTTAGAAAGCAGATTGTATGCTAACTCTGATAATTTCTTTTCCTTTTATTATGACCTTTTTGTCTGCTACCTTTAATTGTGATCTTTATACCCCCCGCATCGAAGTTGTAAGGGGGTATACTGGTTTCACCATGTCCGTCCGTCTGTCGTACGATAACTTGAGTTGTGTTTCTTAGAATCTTTTAAAATTTTATCAGCAGTTTACTGGTGAAGAGAGGAGGATCCCTTTCATTTTTGACGATTTTCACTTTTGCCGTTCCAAAGTTATTGGACTTGATATGACGGAAAATAGGATTTTTACCCTACATGTATGTCGTATGATAACTTGAGTAGTGTTTCTCAGAGTGTTTTGAAATTTTATCAGCAGCTTACCGGTGAAGAAAAGAGGGTCCCTTTCATTTTTGGTCGGAACAATCAGTAATGTTTTGGTTATGGAAATAGGTTGGACAGATGTGGGGAGCGGGGGGTATATCTTAGTGAGCTGTGCTCACAGTAATACTAGTTTTTTGTCTGCTACCTTTAATTGTTTTTGTTATTTCTCTATTCAGGGATGATTCTGGTTAGAAAATAAAATAACTGAAAATCATTGAAAAATAGCTGAAAGCATCTTTCAAAAAGGTCATTTTTGACCTGTTCTGGCTGTATCCTGAAACATTCAGATTTAATTTTTCAGAGGAAAATAGCTGAAATCAGTTAAATAACTGAAAAAAAAAAAATTGGTTGAACCCCTTTAACAGCGTTTTTGTTATTTCTCTATTAGACCTTATACAAAGTCATGTCTAGGTTCACCCTGTGTTTTTTGTTACTTCTCTATTAGACCTTATACAAAGTCATGTCTAGGTTCACCCTGTGTTTTTTGTTATTTCTCTATTAGACCTTATACAAAGTCATACATGTCTAGGTTCAGCCCATAATTATATCAGGAAATATCCTATTTCAACTAGCATTTGTTAAAAATAATTCAGAACAAATTTTCTTTTGTGTTGAGAATAAAAATATTGGATGGATTTAATTTGATTTTGCCCAGTAGAAGGTTTATCATTGGAACAAAGAAAATCAAATTTAGTGTTTTGTAAAATGTGTTGTATTGATTTGTGTTTCTTTTCCTAATCCATCAGGGGCTAATGACTTATATTGAGGGTTATTGACCCAGATATTCTTGTATTCTTGACTTTAAATATTTATAGTATATGCTTATAATAGTCTCTGTGTTCATTAACTAACAGTTTTAGCGGCATGATTAAATGTGTTGCTACAAATGTAGTTAGGGAACAAGGATTCAACCTTTAGGGGAACAAAAGGAGGGGAATGATTTTGCTTGGGTCAATTCCTGTTACCTAATTTTATATATAAAAAAATTATATATTTCTTAACTTGAAAGTTGCAAAATAAAAAATCATGACACTGCAGTATTTAACAAGATATTTTGTTAAAATATGAAGAAAAATTACCATCTTTCATGTCTTAAAGAAAATCTTAATTTTGTTTCATGTGAAAAAAAATTCTGACTGGGGGAGGGGGGACATACCCCCTCAAAAAATATGTTATGACAATGTATTAAGCAGTCACCTGTATTAAAATGTCTCTTTTTTCGTGTCCTTTGATAGAAAGTTTCATATGAATTGAACCTCTTTTAAGAGGTCACCTGTCGAAAAAGACCAATTTTTCATTGTCAGCCAAAGGTGACCTCTTAATACAGGTTTGACTTTAGGTATAAAACAACATGATATAATAAAATATTAGCAGTAAACATTGGTAGGCATAATATATTTAGCATTGTCAGTCTAAATATAACAATGGTTGTCTCTAAAAATATGGTTCTCAACAATTTTGAAAAAATGGAGAAAACAAAATCCCCTGGAAGAGTATATTAGGTACAACTAGTAAATATTTAATATCAGGTAAATAAGTCTATACAGTGATAGATAGATACTTGTCAAGGTATCTATCACTGTATAGACTTGTTTACCTGATATTAAATAAAATGCTGAATCAGCAGTCTCTAGTTTAGTAGCATATAATACAATAGACATTTAAAATATTGATACAAGTTTCTGATCAGTGAACACATGTGATTAATTGTTGAGATTACTAATTCTTGTTGATAATATGTATATGTCTTGAATCCACACATTTTTGTATTAGTTTGTAAAAGGGGGATGGATAGTAGTGGTGAGGGTTATGGTGTTTAATGCCACTTTCAACAATATTTCAGTTATATAGTAGCAGTCAGTTTTATTGTTGGAGGAAACCGGAGCACCTGGATAAAACCACTGATCTGTTTGTAAAAAGTTGTCCATGCAGACTCTATCTGTAATAATAAATGGCCGATACTCGATGTAGGAATTCATGGTCAAGAAGTATAGGGGGTGGCCAAAGACCCCTTGAAAGTATTTACAATAACAATTCATGATTTATATCAAGATTATGCATTTAGAAAATATATTTTCCCTGTATAATATGATAAAATATACATATTTGGCTTGTTTGGTTGGGATAACACATTTAATAAGCTAGCCACATTTTGAGGCCTATGACCCTATGGTCAAAACAAATACAAATTACCTTTAGCAGTGTCATTTACCTGATTCTAAAATCAAAACAATTGTCTGTCAACAAACGGTTTGGAAGCAGTAATCTCCACCCCCCTTTTTTTAAGTCTAATTTTATTTTTAATATGGATGTAGTTCAGGATCTTGGATTGACATTTGTCTGTGTAATTGTACAGTTTCTTTTGGTATGTACACAATGACAAGCTTATTATAAATGAAACTATCATTGAAATTTACTCAAAATTATTTGAAAAACAACAGTTAAGGTTTCATTTCTTTCACATTTAGAATATTCTCAAGAAAATCAATATAGACTATTTGCTCATTTCCGACTTTGATTCTAAAACTGTACGTTTTACAGGAGTTATTTCCCTTTAAGGTGAACAAAGTTCCATGAAAATAACATATACATGTATTTTTACCCATAATCTGTACACAATTTTAATGTTGTAACATCTTGTAAATTTTCTATTTGCTATAAAATTATCCTCTAATTTTTTACAAGGTTATATAACTCAAATTCGTTGTCTTTTTTTCCATTGCTCTTGCAATTGCTATACCATTTTGCCCTACCCCTTCATAGGGGAAATAACTCTTATGAAAACGTATAAAATTAGAATCAAATTGGGAACTTATGCAAATAACAGATTTATGGGGTTTCATTTCTTCACATTTGAGATAATTCTTAAAAGAAAAATCTCTATCTCAAGTTGTTTGGCCTCTCTCCACTTTTTGTACTATTAAAAACATTATTAAATATGAAAGATGAATGAACTTCTCAAGTTTTTTTTTGTTTGGTTTCTTTTTATATTTTTATCAGCTAATTTATTTAAAGATCTGTTTTACCCATAAATTACCCCGAGTTCATTTTGATATGAAATTCTGAACAAAAAAATGCTTTATTTTTCTTTAAAAAAAAAAATCTGTTCATATAGTAATATTCTAGGTCAGAATAAATATATTACTCTTAATTTTAATATATTATAAAGTTTGTTCTATTTCTCTAAAAAAAGGAAACTTATGTTAATATATTAATATTCTACGTCAGATTAAATATATCTCACTCAATTAAGTACTTAATTTTATGGTCTATTTCTCTCTTTTTTTTTAAATCTGTTCGTATATTAATATTCTATGTCAGAATAGATATATCTCCATTCATTATTCTTAATTTTGATATTGTTATAAAGTTCGTTGAGCTGTAGAATAAATAAATGGGTCATAGTAACCTTATCTTTTATATCCCAGAAACTGTTTCAAAGTTCAACATACTGGCTCACTGAAGTATGAAGTAGGGCATTGTAAATCTTATCTTTTTTAGCAGTAAGATGGCTAAGTTCAGTGGACTAGTGATATTTGTTAATGTCAGATTCTTGGGATGGCTAAGTTCAGTGGACTAGTGAAGTGTAAATGTACATCAGATGATATATTAGATGACAAGGTTTAGGATTATACATGTTCATTCAACTTTAACTAAGACTATTGATCTACATAATAGCAGGTGCCCTCTCCAGGACATGTTACATAGCTACAATTGCTATTTTTAATATCTCTTGTTAAAATTTCTATTTTTATGTACACGAGGTCAATTATTGATCTTCAAAAACAATTTTTTTATCTGATTTATTTCTTCTTCAATTTTTCTTTTTTTGTCTTGCTGATTTAAAACACACATTAATAATATACATGTGTGAGATGAAAGCTGTTTGTCTTCAATTAATTTTTTTTCTATATATGTGTAGTATATACAATGTATAAGCATTCGTAATTCATTGAACATTGTTATTTTGAACTCAGATAGGGGCCGTCGTCGTGGTTGTGATCGTATACTAGTTTGATTTATAACTACCTATGCAATCAGTGCCCATCACCACTAAAATTGTGAGTTCGAACCCTTTCATGGCGTGGTGTACTCCATACAACATTATGTGATAAAGTTAGTCAGTGACTTGGCAGTGCGACAGGTCAGTGGTTTTCTCCGAGCACTCCGGTTTCCTCCACCAACAAAATTGACTGCCTCAATATAACTGAAAAATTGTTGAAAGTGGCATTGAGCACCATTAACCAAACCAATCCAGAAATAGTAACTAAAATTAGGGTCAATATACATTAGGTTATCTGAAAAATACAGCTACATTTCTTTGGCCTAGCTTGTTTCCTATGATAACTCCAAATAAATATTTCATCCATATATAGTTAGTTTATAAGGTACCCAAATAATGTGAATTCTCTGATATTTCTAAGTAAAATCATTGTTTTCATCAACTTTGGCACAACTAATACATTGTACAATGTAAACCTTTTTTTGGTCATAATTGTTTTTCATTTAGTTTATTTTAGAATTGGTCTTAGCTAATTATAAATTATGGGAAAAAAACTTTAGATCATCGAGTCATTTCAAGTTGAATCAGTATGTTATTTTGGGTAGGGTTTTTTCTTAGCTTTTTGTCTGGTTTAATGGCATGAATGAGATCATCAATGAATGAAAGATAGTTAAGAAAAACATAACATAACTGGTACCCAGTGGCTTACTAAAACCACATTTAAAACATGAGGTTGATTTTCTTTTGATGTGAAGATGATTTAAATAATTGACCTATTTCAGACATTCCTCTCAATGTCATGCTGAGTAGATAACACTGCACTTTGTACTGCAATGAGAAGGAATACTTGACTTTCATTGAAAAGCATAAATTAAATATTGTATACACCAGACTTCCATTGAAAAGCATAAATTAAGTATTGTGTGCCCTGGTTCAGACACAAGATTTCCATTGGAAAAGGATAAATTAAGTATTGTGTGCCCTGGTTCAGACACAAGATTTCCATTGAAAAGGTTAAATTCAGTATTATGTACCCTGGTTCAGGCACAAGGTACAACCATTCCAGACTGGGGAATTGATAAGTTGTCTGTGAACCTGTCAACCCTAACACTCTATGATCAAAGAGTCTGGTTGATTCCATTATAGTACTTGAGTAGAACAGATGTCAATAGTGTTTGTATCTGTATACGACCAAACAGCTGATCATAACATTTTTAAGTGGCCATTCATTTTTTCCAGCTCTTCAACAGTAATCATCAAAACTTTTGTGAGAGGAAATGCTACATTGTTATTCAAATAAAAAATGTTTGTGCCAAAGGCCAAGAAAAGAAAATACCTATGTTTCTGCTGACTTGTAAACTATTATTTTAGTGTCTTCCCCAAAGATTTATTGCCATATTTGGACAAACACTGGTAAATATTAAGCCAGATTCTTGCCCTGTATACCCTAGGTAAAAATTGAAAAATGATTTATTAATTGATTGATTGGTGTTTAACACCAATTTTAGCAGTATTTCAGCTATGTTTTGGCATAAAATTGAAAAACAAAAAAAACTTTTGCCTACCTACCTATCCACTTTTTTTTTAGAATAATAACAGAAACACAGGAATTTTTTTCTTTGGACTTAAAATGTCTGTAGTATATATGATATTTAATAGCTAGATGCATCTTTTTATGATTATTAAATTTTTAATTATTTTTTATTTCATTTCAGCTTGACCTTATAACAGATCTCTTGGGCACACCAAGTGATTCAGCAATGAAGACGTCTTGTGAAGGAGCGAGGGCTCACATCAGGCGTACGGCACACAAACCACCCTCGCTAGCTGCTTTATACACACTTTCTAATCAAGCCACACATGAAGCTGTCCATTTACTTTGTCGAATGTTGGTTTTTGATCCAGTAAGTTTGTTGCATGGAGATACATATTGTTGAGGGGGCTGTCGTGCTCTTGATCATATGGTAGTTGGATTTACAACTACATGTGCAATCAGTGTTCTATCATAACTAATGTTGTGAGTTTGAATTACGCTAATGACGAGTTGGACTCGATACACCATTAATTATGTGATAAAAGTTTCATCCACCAATGAAACTGACCACCATGATATATCTGAAATATTCTTGAAAGTGGCGATAAACACCATAACCCTAACCCTAACCCAAACCCATATTGTAGAGTTTAAAAAAAATAGATTTATGAATATTGACTGTGGTTTCATATTCTTTCGTTGATATCAATTTTCGTTAAGATATTCCTTGACATTCGTAGTTCTGATACTTGGTTCCAAATTATCTTCTTATATTGGCCTTTTGTGAGGCACTAAATTTTACGTGGCTTTATGATACCAACAAAAACCGTGAAAATTGGTATTCTATGAACAAAAATTATTTCATTGTATAATCTCCCCCAAAAATAACATTAGACTACTTGAAGAAAATCAATGACTTGTCGCAAGTCAATGACAATCTCTATCAAATAAAGTTGTATGAACTACGCCTAACCGAAGATTGGAATCAACTTTGGATGTGATTGGATTTAATTCCATATACTTTAGATGTGATAGGCTGTAATTCCATATTTGGACTTAAATATTTTGATACCACAATATTTTCGATAATTACCACAATGATCCCTATTACATGCCTATGTATTGTATAATGATAGTAATCCTATGTTTTATGAGGGTAAACTCAGTTAGCTACTTGTACAATAATCTTCCCAGAGGCCCTCAGATTACACAATAGTGAATATGATATTACATTACAATCATACAAGTAAATAGGCATAATGCAGAACAACTTCATCAAAATCTTAGCACATTAACTAACATAGAAGAAAAATAGATCATATGACATAAAATTATGTAAAAATTACTTATGAATAGATGATTGGTTCAAAAATGTAGCTTTTGATATTTGTCTTAAACATATTAGTGCCCTATGGACATAATCTTCCATTTTTTAAATTGTAACAATTTTGGTTCATTTTTTTTTTGCAGGAAAAAAGAATAAAAGCTACTGATGCATTAGCTCATCCATACCTTGATGAAGGGAGGTTACGATATCACGCATGCATGTGTACATGTTGTTACAGTACTAACTCAGGGCGTCGCTATACCTCAGACTTTGAACCCACTTGTCCACAGCCTTTTAGTTATGAGTTTGAAGATAGTCTCACATCATGCCATCGAGTCAAAGGTAAAATAACTAACTAGTTCAAAGGTCAAAATTGAAAGAGTTATCATCAAGGTTAAAATTTAAATTGAAGTCTTCATGCTACTGAATCCAGAAACCATGGAAACACAAGAATTAAGAACAAACAAATGGCTATAAATTGAAGATTTTCACATATTGAGATGTTGAATTTTGTAAGAATATCATCAATGATAGCAATATTTAGTTTTTATAGTCCTCATTCGGACTTTTTAATATAGGCAAGCATTTGGGCAGATATAGCTCTAAATTTATTATGGGAGAGATGATTTATCTGGCCAAATAAAATATGATCAGTTGGTGTGGATTTAGATCAAAACACAAATTTCTGATAAAATCAAGATAACATATTCTGTTTCCTATAGAAATAAAACATATATTTTTTTCTCTTCAATTGCCAAAATAAATTGTGTATCAGTCTCAGGAAGAAGGTCAGATACTGTATCTATTGTTAATTGAAGAAACATATTCTAATGTGTCAGGTTTTTATATCTACAAAATGTTTTATAATCAAAGGGAAATAACTCTATATAAATTGTATGAAATTTTATTTGTATCTGTTGATCAAAGGGAAATAACTCTACTATTGAAATATATGATATTTTTTTTATCTTTTCAGAAAGATTACACAAGTTTATATTAGAACAACAAAAGAACAATGAAGTTCCTTTATGTCTCAATCCAAATTCAATATCATTTAAAACATTTGCAAGGTAAGTTACTAAAAAATAAAGTTAAACATTGTAGTCAGCAAAATTACAAATGGATAGATACTCAAATGGGAATAGCATACAATTGTAAACATGATAAAATGTTCAGACAAACTCAAACTGTCAATCTGGGCATCACAGTTATAAACATTTTGAGTATGAGTTTGATGCTCATACTCCAAAATTGTCCAATCAGAATGTTGTATTTATCAGATATGATGTTCTGATTGGATGTTTTTGTACCCGTACTCAGAAAAGTTTTATGGCAGTGAAGACAAGGAAACCTTTTGTGATAGAATACCATGAAATTTGGGATTAAGTATTAATTTAAATTTAGCAAGTTTAAGAATTTCTTATTTCTATTAACATGAAAAGATATCAATAAAGTTCAGTTTCTTTGTAATTAATAAAAAAAAATATCTCCATTTGAAATTTTGCTGACAATATACAATAAATGTTGTACCATAAATGTTTTTATATATACTGTATATACTTGTAATCAATTCTGTAGAAATCCATGGAAAGGATTTTATTTTGTTTGCTAGATTTCTTGTAGTTATTATTATCCTATTCTTTATATATATATATAATTTTATTTTATGGTAGAGGTGAACAAATTGTATGTAAAAAATAAAATGGAAACTATTTAGATAAAAAAAAATCTTTAAAAAAAAATAATTATTGAAAAAAAAAAAATCATTTATTGATCAACATTGTGATCCATTGTTATTGGACCTTTCTTCCATGATTTTATGGGAAAAGGGTTAATTGTGAAATCCTGCATTTCAAGGGATCTTTATTGTCTAATTATGCATTTTTCTCTTAACTTTCTAGACCACCAATAGCTGGGCAAAATGGGTCTTTGAAGAAGGGCAGATAATTTCAAAAGTGAGACAAAAAAAAAAGATTTTTCAGCTACAGTTAAGCTTATCCTATGCAGCTTAGTTTTATTTTGCACCAATATCCCAGAGCTTTTATTATTAAATTGTTCAGATTATTTACTTTGAAGTGAATTTATACATATACGTTTGCAAATAGTGTATGCCTGGATTTTTTAGGTGACAAATCATGTGTTAAAATTGAACCCGTAGAAGACTTCATAAGTTTACAACTTGTGTCTTATCTATTTGTATGACAATAAAATATGTTTAAAGTAAATTTGAATTTCTAGAATGAAAATTATTTGTATACTACAGAAAAAATAAATGGGGTATGCTGAAAATGTTTTTGATGGAGGAGGGGGGCCACTTCAGTGGAATATGAATTTTTGTTTTGCTAAACAATTGAAGTTCTAGATATTGAAATTTATAATGATTTTAATGGAATAAAAGTGTTTTCCTTCAATATTTACTTACTTATCGACAAATATATGTATAAATTCACATATGTGTGTATTTTGTGGAGTTATGTTGTTTCCTTTAAGGTTATGTGTATACAGTTATTATTGTTGATTTTAAGGAAAAATTTCAGATACGTAAAAGTAAGATAAAAACAAGTTATTGTAGGAATATTTCTTAAAAGTATTGCTACATGTATTGCAACACAAGTTACCTCCCTTATCACTTCAATTCCAAGCTAAGGCCTCATAGTTCTTTGAATTTTCCGAAGGCAAAAATTCGAAAATATTATTTTTCAATTGGCGCTGTTGCTAAAAGGTTCATGATTCATAAAATTGTTTATGTTATTTCTAAAAATTACATAATTTTATTTTCAAATTCAAATTCCTGTCCGTCACTAGTAATGGAGAATTCAAAGAACTAGAAATTAAACTTATGCCACCTACCCATTGCTAATAATTACAAATTTTTCTAAAGAATCTAGATTCCCTGATTAAAAATAATATAATACCTTGAGATTATGAGGTTCACTAAACTTGATGTTTTTGCTTCAGGCCAAAATGACGACTGTTTTTTAGCATTATTTTTTTTATCTTTTTTTTTGGAATAACCCTCATTAGATACGCTCATCAAGTTAAAATATCTGATAGCCGATTATTTTAAAAGTCTTTTTGAGCAAAAAAAAAACCGAAGGGATACCCAAAATCAGCTAATGTTACCTATGCCTGACAGAGGAGAACCTAAAAATCTGGTCACTTGAGTGCAACTGTCAAGCGAAACCTTTATTTTGTATGGCCTTATATTAATAAATGTTAAACAAACACTTGCTATGTACGGGTTTGAAGATGATAAAGAACTAGTTTTCTTTGTGATACGTCAAGTTTTGGAGTTGTTCTTTTGATGTTGCATGCCTGATTTTGTCAGTTGTGGGTTTGTGTTTAAAAGTTTCAGAATAATTTCCCCAATCCTGCAAATTCAAATGACGTCATGTTCAAATTTAGCATCCCCCCCTCTGTTATTTCTATACTCAAATTTGTTATTGTGTAGATAAACATTTCTAGAATAATAAATTAAAGAGTGGCGTTTCAGTGTTGATAATACCAGAATATTTTAGAATTTTAGTATTATATAAGGTATTAAAAAGGGATAGAATTACTAATTTTTGGTAAAAATGAACTTCCCACAAGGATAGATCATACAAATAGGACATGCTATGTTATAATATTTATTCCCTTTGAACATTTTACCAAACCAGGTAGAAACAGAAGTGTATTAAGTTTATGCAGTAGCGTACTGGAATACATGTACATTTTGTATTTTAAAATAATTTTTGTTTGTTTTTTTCAGTTCACAAGTTGCACAGCCAGCCGAGCTTCCTCCATCGCCTCATGTTTGGGAATAAAAATTGACCAATGAAATCTCGCCTCATTCCAAGACACATTCATGCAGAGCATTGACCAATCAAAAAGGACTACACAGCTAGATCATATCTTCCAAAAGAAATAACCAATCAAAAAAGACTATTACACAGCTAGCTGATGAATGGACAGAAGAAATGATCTTTCTATTGTAAAAAAATGGATACGATTTCAATTTCCAATTAACGACCAGATTGCGCCAGTATTTTATTGCATAATTTTAGATATATACATAAAAAATATAATTTGTAATAATTCACGTACCAATCAAGCAAATAAATAAATGTAAACAATGGGAAGCAATCTAAGGATAGATTAATGTTAGAGATAGTGTATAATTCTGTGTTGTATCATCTACGCTACACATATCACAATGGTTACATAATTGGTGTATCATTTCTGTTTGCTAATGGTTCTGATTGATACACATCGCACCTTGGTGTATCATCTGTTAGCCAATGGTTATGATCGCTAAGCATATCACCATGGTTACCATAATGTTGTATCATCTCAGTTAGCCAATGGTTATGATCGCTACACATAGCACCATGGTTACATAGTTGGTGTATCATTTCTGTTAGCCAATGGATATGATAGCTACTCATATCGTCATGGTTACATAGATGCTGTATCATCTCTGTAGGCAATAGTTATGATTGCTACACATATCACCATGGTTACATAGTTGGTGTATCATCTCTGTTAGCCAATGGTTATGAATGCTACACATCACACCATGGTGTATCGTCTGTTAGCCAATGGTTATGAATGCTACACATCACACAATGGTGTATCATCTCTGTTAGCCAATGGTTATGAATGCTACACATCACACCATGGTGTATCATCTCTGTTAGCCAATGGCTATGAATGCTACACATCACACCATGGTGTATCGTCTGTTAGCCAATGGTTATGAATGCTACACATCACACCATGGTGTATCATCTCTGTTAGCCAATGGTTATGAATGCTACACATCACACCATGGTGTATCATCTCTGTTAACCAATGGTTATGAATGCTACACATCACACCATGGTGTATCATCTCTGTTAGCCAATGGTTATGAATGCTACACATCACACCATGGTGTATCATCTCTGCCAGGAGACTTTACCTTTGAACTCTGTTGAATGATATTGTCAGTATCAGTGAACTGACTTTGATACTGAAAATTATTGGTCAGTATGACATCCATCACGTTATGATGTTGCCAATAAAAAAATATGATGTCAGTTTTGAAGGTCTTGACATTTATTATTAGTAGTATCATAGCTCATCCAATTTGACTCATTGTGATACTTTGCGATATTGTTTGTTTCGACCTTCAAAACTGCTGTTATTCTATATATACATAAAAATATTTCTACAATTTGTAAACAAACTAATTATTGAAATCAGTCGTTGATTCCCATCTTATTTACAATATTCACCCGTATTTAAAAAAAAAACTTGTTACTGTAAAAGTTTGTCCTATTTTTTTAATTATGGCTGGTGTCTTATAGTTGTTACAACACAGAATTATAGATATGTCGTCTGCTGTCAAACTTTTCAATGGCCGATTAAAGAAGAATGTTTCTGTATGGATGTGTTGAATTGGTGCTCACTTTTATAATGTGTAAATATTTTATTTGTAAATTGTACATTTTCAAAAAAAACCTAACACTGTTAAACAGTTTATTTATATCATATTACAGTCACTTACAAATATTGTGGATTTTTAGCATAAGAAAATAATTCTGGATTCCAGCAAAGTGAAATAATGAAGGGTAATTAAGAAGTATAGACTGTCTTCAGAAGAATTTATTACTTATTCAAAGTTTTGAAAGTCATGTGACCAGAATTTGAATATTATTGTTTTACAATTATGTCTCATTTTTCAGTATTTAGTACTTTTATTAACTTTTAAATAAGGGAGATAACTACATTTAAATAAGGGAGATAACTCTGAATTGACACTACATTATAAATGAAAATCCATAATATTTGTAACTTGACTGTTAGTTGTTGTTTTTTCATAAAATCATGTGGTCTTACAAATTGTCATCACTTATCATGTCAACATAGTTGCCTAATATTATTTGAAAGATCTGAGATTGCTAGAAAATCACATATTTTGTTTTCCGTGAGAAGTTGGACCACTGCCATGATCTTGTTTTACCGTGTGAAGTTGAACCACTGCCATATCATTTACAAAAAAAAAGAAGCAAGAATCGTTGCCATGGTGGATTTTAAAACTGCCTATAAGTTTGAGCTTCACATTATTTATTCTGTAATGATGAGACAAAATCAAAAGACGAATAAAACGACATACAATCAAATTCTCTAGAACAGATCATATGATCCATATCCGTAACTATTGGAAAAAATATGAAGTGTTCCTACATAATAATTGAGTTACAGACAGAATTAAAAAAAATCATGTTTAAAATATACAATGAATTAAAAGGAAAAACATATATACATATATATATATATATACGTCTGAAAATTAAACCAAACAGTGTTAGAATTAGATTTTAGAGCTGTCAAATTTTGTTCTTTCCTCGACGGGATTTGAACCCACACCATTGATACACTGCAGCACCATTCGCTTAGCCTTACTTCCAGCACCCTAGACCACTCTACCACATCCACTATATAAATATATATATAACGTGAAGCGGACAGAATTTGTGTATTTTTCTTAGCAAACCAAATCATTCAGATCTTTTTTGAGTACAAAGCCATGTCTATTAGAATTGATCTCACAAATATTGTATGTGTAAAAATTGAATGTTTGCACATTTTTTTTAGATGAATGTTGAATACAAATGCTTTGTTGTTTTTTTCCAGCTAAGCTAAATTTTGAGTCAGTATTTCGATTTTGACATTTCTTTATTATAACATTGTGTTGCCAAATCATAAAGTGTCAGTTTTTTCTTTCTTGTTTTTTTTTTTGAGTATTGGTATGTTTCATTTTACTTAATTATTTCTGTCCCATGTACTGAAGAAGAAAAAACAAGATTCAAATCGTGTCTGGTTGATACAGGCAAAATTTCGTGAGAAGTTGTGGAGGAGTCTGTTGTCACTGGTTATGCTGTTATAAATTGTAAAGCAAAAAAAGTCAAATATATTACAATCGACAGAGATGTGGAGTAAAATTAGTTTATTGACTTTAACGAGCGATGGGGGATTTTAACTTATGTCAACTTATTTCAAATTGGCCATTTGTTGTTGGGCCATTTTTCAGTAGTTTAAGATAATCTTGAACAATCTTGTTATTCTGTTTTAACAAAAAAAAAGTGGACAAATTTCCCAAAATCCAGTAAGTTTTGATGAAAGCATTGTAAGGAGGCAAAGGTATTTAGAGACATTCATAACAAATAATTTATATTATTATTGGATGTTGACTTAAGACAGAATATTATCAAGCAGCCATTTTAACTTTTAGTTACATTGAATGAGCAAACGTCCAAATTCTAGGCCAATTTTTGCAGACTTCAGGTTTGAATATAAATGTCAAATGCTGATATGAGTTGAAGGTAATCAAATGTGTAAATGTGTTATATTAAAATTAAAAATTCTCAGGGAAAAAATTCAAACTATATATTATGTATGTATTCTACGAACAGTTGATAAAATTGGCCTTGTGTTAAAATATTCTCACAATGAATTGTGTATGAGAACGTTAAATGATGAAAGATTTTACAAAAATAACAGTTCAGTGGTATGGTATGCAATGTTAATTATAAATGCATAAAATATTCCAAAAATAAAAAAAATCCATCAATGAAGGCATAATATTTACTTAAAAACAACTATTCAACTGCCAAGCCAAAATATGATGTTTTTAAAAGTGAAAATTTGAATTGTGCTTTAAAAAAAATATATCAGATTTTCAAAATATTCTGATATAGATGTACAGAGTGTATCTTGGTTCAAATGGATGGACTGAATGTGTATCCTCGTTAAAATTGATATTTTAAGTAGCTTTATAGAATAAACCGAGTGTATTCAAAAGAATTGCTTTAATATTTTAATGAATTGACCAGTTATTTAAAAGCAATCTGGACCATTAATAAAACATGCACCAAGCCATGAATATAATTGATGTAGATTTTCTTTTTTTAATTTTTTTTAGCCAAAAACAAAGTATTAAAATTAATACTATTTAACAAGAATTTTTTTTTCTAAAATATTAGTAAGATTCATTCCAAGTTTCTTTTTGTTTTTTTGTGTACATATATGTGTAATTTTATGTTGCCAATTTTGGGATTGTTACTGAAGCTACAAGGGAAGTTGGAAGTGAATGTATTTTTTGTGATAATGTATATATTTATAGACAATTGATATAGTAGGACATTTATACTGTGTACTTGTGGTACTTTCTCTTTAACACTAGTTTTTTACATCAATTTTATAATAATTTCTACCTTATTGGGATATCAGTTTTTGAATATTTATGTTGTTGTTCCCCCCCTTCCCCAGTTCCCACCCTCACTACCTATGAGTTTTTGCTAGATGCACTAAATAAGCATTTTTTTGTTGTAAATTGTTGTATTTTTATTAAAATGAAATGCTGCCCTTTAAACTAGTCCTTGCATATGTAAAAAGATAAGTGTTTCTTGTGAATTAATATTAATGGTGCTTATTAATGGTCAAAATTTGTATCTTAAATGTAATGTTAACGCATATTTACTGTAGTAATGAATGGAAATGGTACATTTTGTAGGGTATGTGTACAGTAAGTTACATTTTGTTGGGTACGTGTACAGTAAATTACATTTTGTAGGGTACATGTATAGTAAGTTACATTTTGTAAGGTATGTGTATAGTAAGTTACATTTTGTAAGGTATGTGTACAGTAAATTACATTTTGTAGGGTACATGTATAGTAAGTTACATTTTGTAAGGTATGTGTACAGTAAGTTACATTTTGTAGGATACGTGTACAGTAAATTACATTTTGTAGGGTACATGTACAGTAAATTACATTTTGTAATGTACGTGTACAGTAAGTTACATTTTGTAGGGTATGTGTACAGTAAGTTACATTTGTAATGTACGTGTACAGTAAGTTACATTTTGTAATGTACGTGTACAGTAAGTTACATTTTGTAAGGTATGTGTACAGTAAGTTACATTTTGTAATGTATGTGTACAGTAAGTTACATTTTGTAGGGTATATGTATAGTAAGTTACATTTTGTAATGTACGTGTACAGTAAGTTACATTTTGTAAGGTATGTGTACAGTAAGTTACATTTTGTAAGGTATGTGTACAGTAAGTTACATTTTGTAGGGTATGTGTACAGTAAGTTACATTTTGTAGGGTATATGTATAGTAAGTTACATTTTGTAATGTACATGTACAGTAAGTTACATTTTGTAAGGTATGTGTACAGTAAGTTAAATTTTGTAGGGTATGTGTACAGTAAGTTACATTTTGTAGGGTATATGTATAGAAAGTTACATTTTGTAATGTACGTGTACAGTAAGTTACATTTTGTAATGTATGTGTACAGTAAGTTACATTTTGTAGGGTATGTGTACAGTAAGTTACATTTTGTAAGGTATGTGTACAGTAAGTTACATTTTGTAGGGTATGTGTACAGTAAGTTACATTTTGTAATGTACGTGTACAGTAAGTTACATTTTGTAGGGTACGTGTACAGTAAGTTACATTTTGTAAGGTATGTGTACAGTAAGTTACATTTTGTAAGGTATGTGTACAGTAAGTTACATTTTGTAAGGTACGTGTACAGTAAGTTACATTTTGTAATGTACGTGTACAGTAAGTTACATTTTGTAAGGTACGTGTACAGTAAGTTACATTTTGTAGGGTACGTGTATAGTAAATTACATTTTGTAATGTACGTGTACAGTAAGTTACATTTTGTAATGTACGTGTACAGTAAGTTACATTTTGTAGGGTACATGTATAGTAAATTACATTTTGTAAGATACGTGTACAGTAAGTTACATTTTGTAAGGTATGTGTACAGTAAGTTACATTTTGTAAGGTATGTGTACAGGAAGTTACATTTTGTAAGGTATGTGTATAGTAAGTTACGTTTTGTAATGTACGTGTACAGTAAGTTACATTTTGTAAGGTATGTGTACAGTAAGTTACATTTTGTAAGGTATGTGTACAGTAAGTTACATTTTGTAAGGTATGTGTACAGTAAGTTACATTTTGTAGGGTATGTGTACAGTAAGTTACATTTTGTAGGGTATATGTACAGTAAGTTACATTTTGTAATGTACGTGTACAATAAGTTACATTTTGTAATGTACGTGTACAGTAAGTTACATTTTGTAAGGTATGTGTACAGTAAGTTACATTTTGTAAGGTATGTGTACAGTAAGTTACATTTTGTAAGGTACGTGTACAGTAAGTTACATTTTGTAAGGTATGTGTACAGTAAGTTACATTTTGTAAGGTATGTGTACAGTAAGTTACATTTTGTAGGGTATATGTACAGTAAGTTACATTTTGTAATGTACGTGTACAGTAAGTTACATTTTGTAAGGTATGTGTACAGTAAGTTACATTTTGTAAGGTATGTGTACAGTAAGTTACATTTTGTAGGGTATATGTACAGTAAGTTACATTTTGTAATGTACGTGTACAATAAGTTACATTTTGTAATGTACGTGTACAGTAAGTTACATTTTGTAAGGTATGTGTACAGTAAGTTACATTTTGTAAGGTATGTGTACAGTAAGTTACATTTTGTAATGTACGTGTACAGTAAGTTACATTTTGTAATGTACATGTACAATAAGTTACATTTTGTAATGTACGTGTACAGTAAGTTACATTTTGTAAGGTATGTGTACAGTAAGTTACATTTTGTAAGGTATGTGTACAGTAAGTTACATTTTGTAAGGTATGTGTACAGTAAGTTACATTTTGTAATGTACGTGTACAGTAAGTTACATTTTGTAATGTACGTGTACAGTAAGTTACATTTTGTAATGTACGTGTACAGTAAGTTACATTTTGTAGGGTACATGTATAGTAAGTTACATTTTGTAGGGTATGTGTACAGTAAGTTACATTTTGTAGGGTACATGTATAGTAAGTTACATTTTGTAGGGTGCATGTACAGTAAGTTGCATTTTGTAGGGTACATGTTCAGCAAGTTATTTACGAGAGAAAACCCCAAATAAAACCGCTGAATTACTCAAAATGTTGGTTAATATGAACTAAAATCCGGTGCATGAAAATTAGTTTTAATGGTCCCCGATGATAGGTTTACGAAAAGAGAAACTTTAATAGATCGTGAACAATCATTCCTGTCATTATCATTGTCATTATTGACCAACAATAAATGTTTCATACACAGTTGGTCGGCCATCTTTGTTTCCATGGTAACTTGATCATAAATGTTAATGGCTTTAAAGGTCATAATAGGTATTCTTAGAAATTTATGCACTGGAAATGAAAAAGATGTTGTTTCACTATTTACTGTATAATATTTTCGCTTGTTTCACAGGAGATGAGATTTGTTATATAAATATATTTAAGGAAAAAATCTGAAAAGTCTTTATTTGACAATATTTGTGATATGTAGTGTTATTGTGAAATATTGTATGATTTCACAAAAAAGTCCAGAAATTTTTTGTGCAATGGTATATATAATGTTATAGCTGAATAGTTTTCAAACTGTTTTAGACATTCACTGGTTCAAACTGATTTATGTATTTATAATTACACATATCTTTAAAAAAAAAAATGATGCAAACACATTATTTTGACAAATTGGAAAGTCTATCTGTTATGGAAATTAAGCTTGACAAAAAAAGGAATAAATTTAATTCTGATAATGCTCTCCAGTTGACTGACAACAAAATAATATACAAATACGATTATTTTAACAAAATTGGAAAGTCTATTAGTTACAGAAATTAAATAAATCTAATTTTTGTAGTACTCTCCAGTTGACTGACAAAAATACAAAAACAAAAACAATAAAGCAAATATGACAATTTTGACATTATTGGAAAGACTATCAGTTATGGAATATTAGTTTGACAAAATATGAAAAAATCTTGCAACACTTTCCAGTTGACTGGTGACCTTCGAAAAGCTGTTTAATATGTCTTAAAATTGTATACCGATAGTAAATAAACGTTCCAGGCTTTCCAGTAGAATTGGTTTGATGTAAAATCAAAGAAAACTGCACATTATTATAAAAAATCGACTTAAGTGTCATAGAGATGTATTATCATACAGATAGTATTGATATTATCAAAAATCTGTTTGTTATCAAAGTGTATATGATATTATATTTATATAAACAAAAATTGTACAAAAATAAAATATTGCTAAAGTTGACGTTAAACACCAATCAATTAATAAATCAACCAAGTATTTACAAAATGAATTGTATTGAATAGAAAGTAATTTTCAGTGAAGCGTTACATTCTGAAAAATCTATTTTTAACTATCTTTCATGAATATATTTGTCATGCTTGAATGATCATATGTCTACACAATCATGAGGTGGACTGGATGTATAATTTTTCAATATGTTGATTAAATGTTAATAATTAGAACATCTTTTTGATGTAAACATAAGAAATATGAAACCAACGTGTCCTTTAATATGATAAAAGTTTTAATTCTTTGTAAAAATTTAACATTACGAGTTTTGAAACCAATATAAGTTTTAATTCTTTGTAAAAATTTAACATTACAAGTGTTGAAACCATATTTAATTGCACCATATACATAAATTAGTCTTCCTTTGTACAATGTTGTGTATTTATCTTAGTTATAAACTAAAGCTGTATAAAATAGGCTATCCCTCGCTAAAAAAAAATTGGGGGTTATTTATTGTGTGTTGGTTAAACTGTAGGTAACTATAGTAACAGTTTCTAGGTGATATTTGAGTGTGAAAATGAGTTGACCGAGTGTTTGTCTATTTACATGTATTTATGGAAAAAGTGAAATAAAATGACAAAACTAATAAAAAATTGAAAAATATATTGTTTGTTTGTGTATTTGATTATGGACAAACAGTTTAAAGAGTGATGGTCAGCAATTCCACTATTATCAACAAAACGAACAACCATCTCTCACCATTGCTCATTGAACATAAAAAAAAACACACTATATGGTATTGGAAATCCAGGTCAGTGCTGAGGACAGGCACAAATATGTGGCGGAATTAAACTGGTTAATGGGATCCCAATATACCCTCTATATAATTGGATCTTCAAGACAATACAGACATAAACAAATGATAAACAACCTGCTTAGATTCGATTCCACTCAAACAAAAAAGACCACATAGAAATAAGTATAATAACAGGGTAAGTGAATGTGCCAAGTTAACAGACTACTAGCTAAGAAAGTAGAATATGTTGATTAACAGGAAACAATGTTTCTCAAATCATACTCTTAAAGAACCGCATCGGTGATGTAATAGTTAGCGTGCTCACCACAAATGCGGTAGATGTGGGGATCGAGTCCAGATAGGATCAAACCAAAGACTGAGATTGGTATTTGATGCTTCACCGCTAAGCAGCGGCATTATGGAGATAGAGCAAAGACCGATTTGCTCGGAATCTGGATAATGTGTCGGAGTGGAGCGACATGTCTATCCGCGTACTGTTGTTTCAGTGAGCTACCACGAAAAATCCAACTAAGCGTGTTGGTCTAGTACGAAGCGGACATCATCATCATCTCATTCGAAATTAACTTGTTCTAGCCATGATATAGCTGAAAAATTGATGAGTTGGTGCTAAACAACAATCATTCACTCACTTGTTCTCTAAGATATCGCAATTGATAGTTGATGATATCATATTGTTACTATTATTTTTACTGGATTATTTAGCAAATTAATTTGATATGAGTTTCCTTGTTTGTTTAACCAGCAACTCTATTATGTGCTATTGTAGCCACTTTGTTAGGTAAGCAAATTAATTTACTATGTGCTTCAACCCAAAATAAATTATTGCAAACTGGTACTCTATCAAAAGGAATGACTTCCCTACCAGGTGAGTTTGACTGCAGATTTTCTCAGATGCTGGGATGGGTTTGATTAATCCTACACATAAATGATGAGCAAGTTGCATATTGACATTTAATCCAGGGAAACATTTGTCTAACAACGTAGTTATTAATTTTAGTGCACACGGCACGTTTCTGGAATAATCTCCATCAGGTATGCTCAAATCCGAAATATTGGAAAGATAAAGAATTTAAAAAATCTTGGGGAGCAATAAATCAAAGGACCTAAAAAAAAATCTAAGCCCGAGGGATGAGAACTTTAGTTTTAATCATAGTTACATTACATTGTATTTAGAAACGTAAAATTTCTAAGCTATGAATCGTCTTTGAATCAATCAAAATAAATTTTATGCTGAAAAGCGTGATTGCTCATTTAAGAGGAAATTATTGTGTGGTATTTGTAAAACTTCAAAGGCCGAACATTAGCTGTTTCAACAATATGTGCCAAGTATAAGACAATTCGGATATGCAGTGAACATTACCCCTTTGAAACGACCAGAAAGGTTATTGTATAAATGCATCTAATAAGGCTCCTAAAGGCTCCATTTTTATGGTATGCCAAAAATATGAATGTAATAGGGACCAGTTTTTTTTAATATTATAATCAATAAAGTTTCTAACTTACAACCATTACATATGAGGGGAAATTCATTGTTCATCATTTTCTTTAAATTCTCCTCTAAGAAGAATGTTCATAATTGGTAATAAACAACGTGTTAAGATTGATGTCTTCAACTGCAATAATGTCATTGTATAATTCTGGTACAATCATGTCTTAGCACAGAGAAAGTTACAGATGGAAATCCAAATTGTCCCAGTACTGAAGAAACATTAACAGAATTCAAGAGTAATTTGGTTTAAGCATATTTTATTCGCCAATTAAACAGACAAAATGGATTAGACACAAGTTAAACAAGCTTATGAAGTCTTCTCCAAATTATAATACAAGGGCTGCACCACATCGACAAGATGGGTCAGATACGATTCCAAATAGAAATAAATCAAAATTCAAAAACGAAGCTGAATTTTTTAGCTGAGTTAAAATAATATTTTATTTTCGAGGTTCACAGAAAAAAATGTTTAGGGACAGAATGATTTTCAGTTTCGTCGATTTTCTTTAATTCAGATTTGAATTTTGATAAAGTATCAACGTTTCGAATATTGTTATTTAAACTATTCCACATTTTTATTGTGGAGGGGATAAAGGAATCACTAGTCGAAGACAGTCTACAGAAAGGTAAAATAATATCATTCCCATTTCTCAACGGATACACTGACGTACGTTGTATGGTGGGGAGAATCAATGTACAAAGATAATTAGGGGTATTTTTATTAATTATATTATGAAAAAGTTGAAGTTTCCTTCTCTTCCGTCTCGCAGATAATAATTCCCAACCTGTCTCTCTATATAAAATTTCAGTTTTGGTAAAAATAGGTAAGCCTGTAACAATTCTGGCAGCTTCCAGTTGAAGTTGTTCCACTTTTTGTGAATTTCCAATCCCACAGTTATCCCATAGTTCACATGCATATTCAAAAAATTGTCTAATGTACACAAAATATAGTTTATCTAAATTAGTGCGACTAAGACGGTATTTCAATTTACGTAGAATGTTCAAATGTTTAGAGTACACATTACACATTACTCATGTCTCCTGTAAAAATGTACATCTTTTGTGCAATTTTTTTTTTATATAATAATATACTATATTTAATCGAAGCCGTATGATCAATGCAAAATATAAACCAATGAGAATCAAAGGGAACAGAAAAAAACTAGAAACAAAATTTGAAATTTGAACATTACGGCTGTGCGGGGATGACATCTACACGCTAATTCCAAACATTAAAGGACTTGATGCTGCGTGAAAATTATAATTGTTAAATGAATATGGGGATTAATTGCATGCTGTAAGGGATGTTGGCACAGCTTTACCGATGAAGTGGAAACAGACAAAATCTAACAAAATGTTGCCTCAATGGATGAATGTTGAAAATTCCTCCTGCAGAGACTTACGGAAACGTCATCCGATGTTGCTTCGTTAGTAGCATGGATAGATGCATTAAATTATATATTAAACGATTCAAAGTCTTTATTAATGACTGGTTCTTAGTTTGTCACTTCAGAAGAAATAATAAAACCGTAGATATTAAGTTTAGTAAGCACGACGCGTTTCTGGAATAATTGAAATTGTGGAAGCGGGAGCGGAACTATTGATTACATTTTTTTATCTATTACCAATACAAACGTAAAAAAACAGAAAAATTACTGAACTGGCCAATGGCCACAACCTCTAATTCTAACATCAATGAAAAAAATTAAAACAATTTTCATCGTGACACAATGCTTTTCCTGCTCTCCAATAGACACCCTTAGACAGGGAAAGTGGTAGGGGTCGTGCGAATAGATTTATGTGCATTGTTTTGTTGACCATTGTTTGTCTTTTTGTCCGTTTTCGTTTGGTCATTGTATTGTCTGTTTTTCGATTTTCTCTATCTTATTCATCGTTCCTTTTCTTCTAAATATAAATTTATATATCAATGAAAACAAAGCATTTCACTGTACGGAATTCTAATTACATAAAACAAATTCTAAATTAAGGATACAGGATAGATGTATTATGGCTAGTAGTGTACCAATGTCATTATATTGGAGAATGATTGTTACATTCAATGAGATGATAATGTCCGCTTTGTACTAAACCAACACGCTACGTTGGATTTTCTTACTGCTTACCAACTGAAACAAGTCCACAGATAAACATTTCGTTCCACTCGGACGCATAATCGTAAGCCAACTCTGACTCTGAGCTAATCAGTCTTTGCTCTTTCTCCTTAATGCTATGTGTTTATTGGAGAAGCAGCAAATTACCGATTTGGTTTAACCCACAATCTACCGCACTCGAGGCGAACATGCGAACTCATTACACCACAGATGTGGTTTGTCATTTTAGATACTAGTCTTACAACGTGCATTACCATTCTGTATTTTATGCTATACAACGTATATAATATTAACCTATTTTCTATAGAAATGAATAATTTAAATAAGACACAAGCAATTAAAACATCAAAGTCATTCCAAGATAAAGTGAGACTCAGTACAAAACAGAAATAAGGAAAGAATCCGGAAAAATAAACTATGTGATAATTATTTAAAGTATCGCTATTGAGCAATCAATAAACGAAAGTAAAGCGCCGTTAGAATCTTATATTGGTTAGGGACTTCAAATAGAGATGTGTCAAATGCATAACAATTAGTATGAAGCTGTGAAATAAAAGTCAAATCTAACATAGATTCAGCTACGCTATATGCCGTCGAGGATTCCACTTGTTTTCCACACTTTTAGATTGATTGTGAAAATTTCCTCTCCTGAGAGTTACGGAAACATCATCTGATGTTGATTCGTTGGTAGAATGGTTAGATGAATTAAAATTATATATTGGACGATTCTAAGTCTTTGTTAATGACTGGTTCTTAGTTTGTCACTTCCGAAGACCTAACAATTAAACTTGCAGAAGCGGAAGTATGTCTGACATTACTTTATCTGTTACCAATACAAACGTAAAAAAAAAAAATACTGAACTTGCAGATGGCCAGAAAGTTAATTCTAATATCAATAATATTTTGATAAAATTCTTCGTGATGTCGTTATTGAAGAACAATGATTTTTGCGCATTCCAAAAGACATCCATAGCCAAAGGGGGTCGAGCGAACAGGTTTATGTGCATTATTTTGTTGAGCATAGTTTGTCTTTTTGTCTTTATATTTTTGGTCATTGTATTGTCTGTTCTCCGATTTACGACATCTTACTCATAATCTTTCGTGTCTACAAATTTTTCTTCTAAATACCAAAATGAAAACAAAACAATCCACAGTGCGAAATTCTAATCAACATAATGATATATCATCTATCATCATAAACATATCTTAATTAAGGATCCAAGATATATGTATTTTGACTAGTACCCAAGTCTTTATATTGGCGAATGATTGTTGTTTAACTTGAAGTGAGCTATTTCCAGCTACACTCATGGCGGAAACAAGTTACATTCGATGATATCATATCGACTGTGTACTATACCATTACGCAAAGTTGAATTTCTATGGTGCTAGTTCACTTAAAAACAACAGTACGGTCCACATGTTGCTACACTAACACACATTATCCTGATTTCGAGACAACCAGTTTTTATTTTTGTTCCTTAATGCTACTTGCTTAGCGGAGAAGCAGCTAATACTAATTTCATAGTCTTTAGTTTGAACCGGCCTAGGTTCGAACCCACGATCTGCCATTCCCCAACGCAAACCTTTACATGTTTCTTCGTTGGTAGAATGGATAGATGAATTACTTTGTCACTTCCGAAGACCTAACAATTAAACTTGCAGAAGCGGAAGTATTTCTTACATTGCTTTGTCCATTGCCAATACAAACGTTAAAAAAAAAAATAAAAAAAAATATTGAACTGGCCAATGCCCAGAAATTTAATTCTAATATCAATAAATCAATAATCGATTTTCATGATTGCTCTATTGAAGAACAATGCTTTTCCTGCTTTCCAAAAGTCAACGATAGTCAGAGGGGTCGGGCGAACAGGTTTATCTGCATTACATTGTTGAGCATTGTTTGTCTTTTTTCGTTTGGTTATTGTATTGTCTGTTCTCTCCGACTTACAACATCTTATTCATGATCACTTTCGTATCTTCAAACTATTGTTCTAAATTACTATACTGAAAGCAAAATAATTCACGGTGTGAAATTCTAATCACATAATGAAATATCATCTATCATCATAAAAATATCTTAATTAAGGACCCAAGATAAATGTATTTTGACTAGTACCCAATGTCTATATTGGCGAGTAATTGTTCTTTAACACGAAGTGAGCAATTTCCACCTGTACTCATGTTGGAATATATTACATTCGATGAGATGAGATGTGCTTTATACAAGATCAATATGCAAAGCTGGATTTCTATAGTGCTAGCTCACTTAAAAACAACAGTACGGTCCACATGTCACCCCACTAGAATATATTATCCTGATTTCGAGCAGGTCAGTCTTTGTTCTTAATCCTTAATACTACGTGCTTAGCTAAAGAGCAGCAAACTACCAATTTCATTGTCTTAGGTTTTACCAGACCTATGTTCGAACCCACGATCTACCACACACCAGCCATTGCATTACCGATATATACGGTTTGACATTTTAAATACTAGTAGTACAACGCCCATTATCATTCTGTATTCTATGTCATACGTTGTACAATACAGACTTATTTTCTATAGAAATGAATAATGTAAATAAGACACAAGAAAATAAAACATCAAAGTCATTCCAAGATAAAATGAGATTCGGTAGAAAACAGAAATAAGGAAAGAATCCGGAAAAAGAAATTATGTGATAATTATTTAAAGTATCGTTGTTGTAAAGATTAGAGCAATGAATAAACGGGTGTTCTCACGGAAGCAAAGGGCGTTGGAATCTTGTATTGGGTAGGGACTTCAAATCGAAATGTTTTAAATCTATCACAATTAGTATTTATAAAGCTGTGAAATAAAAGTCAAGTCTAACATAATCTAATTAAAATTAGATCTCCGCACTTGCTCCCTATTTTCTATCGGTTGTGTTTTTGTAGTCGCCGCGATAGAAAGTAGGGAGGAAGTGCGGAAATATAATTTTCATTAGATTGAATCTAACATAGATTCAATGACGTTATACCGTCACGGTTTCCTCTTGTTTTCCACACCTTCCTGATTGGGTATGATGACTAATATGTTTAAATAGGAAGTAGGATGTTCAGAAAAAACCAAACTGTGAAAGGCACACCACAGACCAATCAGATAATAAAATCGACGTTTTATTCTGTAGACAGATACTTCAATACTAAAATATACATATCATGTGAATGAATTTCAGTTATTGTATTATTTTTCTATACATGTACTTAATACAAGGTATAAAATACAATTACTTAAAAGTGACTTTCGGCAGATCGGCGGTTTTCTCCGGGTACTTCGGTTTCCTCTATCAAAAAAATTGACCGCTACGATATAACAGAAATACTGCTTAAAGTGGCTTTAAACCAACCTACAAGTCGCTAGATTAATTAAGAGTTGTATCCCATTTCATAGTTATAAAAGAAGAGATAGGCGTTCCATTAGCTGTGGAACCGTAACACTTATGGTCACACAAATATAGCTAAAAAAGTGCTACATAATTATTCCTCAACATTATCAACACAACATTATACTGAGAAGTTCATTACCTCGACCTTCTTGAAAAACAAAAGAAAATAGATTGTTAATGACAGCCGTTAGTTTCTTGCGGCGATTTTCGTTTTGATTTTTCAAGAAGTCTGGGACTGAAAACCATATGTTATGAAAAGAGAATTTAGACAAAGCGGACATATAGAATCTAACACCGGCGAGCCTCGTCAGCGAACTATTGAAATCTTACCCTCGGGTGTCGGAGATTTCCCTGTCTTTATTGTTAAAGCATTCATGAAGTCTTGTCTTTATTGTTGGAGCATTCATGAAGTGTTGTCTTTATTGTTGGAGCATTCATGAAGTGTTGTTTGTATTGTTAAAGGATTCATGAAGTGTTGTCTTTATTGTTGAAACATTCATGAAGTGTTGTTTGTATTGTTGTAGCATTCATGAAGCGTTGTTAGTATTGTTGGAGCATTCATGAAGTCTTGTCTTTATTGTTGAAGCATTCATGAAGTCTTGTCTTTATTGTTGGAGCATTCATGATGTGTTGTTTTTATTGTTAAAGCATTCATGAAGTCTTGTCTTTATTGTTGGAGCATTCATGGTGTGTTGTCTTTATTGTTGGAGCATTCATGATGTGTTGTCTGCATTATCTTATCTATCTTTTCTGCTATTGGTGCAGTTGTCATAGTGGCGAATATCTAAATTGTGGATTGTCTACATTTCGACTTCGAGCTTTCTGTTTAGTAGGGTTTATCTGAGTTGTATTTGCCGATTTGTGACTTTCTCTTAGATTTTCGGTAGAAATGGTGAACATTTTTTTACCAGTTTTACTGGATACAAAGTGTTTTCCTTAAAACACATTTGTTTTTGCTATAATGGTGAAATTAGAAACGACCACTATTTAGTATTGTTCATTGCTATACTCTTGAGAACTTTTGTTTTTAAAGAAAGCGTGTTGTATATGAATTTCTCCCATTATTACGGCGTTTTAACCCCGCTGAACCAGTGGTGGAAAAATTTGTAAATCCTCTAGAGGATTAAAATGTCTCGTGCTTTTTCCCGCATGTTGTCAAATCGGCAATTGAATCGGATTTTGAAATAAAGTTCGTGTTAAATAATGGGAGAAACAAATTCTCCTTTAGTTGCTCATGCGGGTTACGATATTTCTCCACTCTCGAGAGTTAAGTTTAAAATTTTAACCACTCGCCTGACGGCTTCTCTTGAGTGGAGAAATATCGTAACCCACGGGCAACTGAAGGAGAATCTATATATATATACAGTATTAAAAATGGTACACATTTGACACGATAATGTAACTATTTTTTTTACCAGAAATACACACAGGGAAATAAATAAATCCTAACTGTTTTCAGGAGGAACTTTCTTTTACATGTTTAAACTGTCGCCATCTTGTTTTCTTTCTGTTGTGAAGAAACGAGTGGTTTCTATCTCCGAAGAAAACCTTACTCGTTTCTTCACCCTTCTATCAGTTATTCGAAGTGTAGATTTTATACCTCGCTAAAATAAGTATACATGTTAATAAATTAAATTGGTAGAACATGTAAACAACTGTTACTATGGTGATACATTTATAATAAACAGAAATATGACAAACAAATCTGTTTATTTTACACCACTAATATCCTTTGAGAAATACAGTTTGTTTTTGTGGTAAACATCAGTTTTATCATCCTGATCAGTAGAAAAAGTGGTGAAGTAGGGGCGGATCCAGGGGGAGGGGGGGGGGTGCACCCGGCGCGCGCCCCCCTAAAATTGGAAAAAATATGATTTTTTGGCGTAAAATCGTGATTTTTCACACGAAATACCCCAACAATTTTCTCGCCTCCCTCCGCTCGGCGCAAATTTTTTAAGTGCGCCCCCCCTAACTTGAAATCCTGGATCCGCCCCTGTGAAGTGTTGGAAAGATAAATAATATTAGTAACAATTATAAAACGAATAAGTTACCAAATGAAAACATAAAATGTGTGCTTTTATAAAACTAAAGGTGACTAGTATTTTGCAAAAAAGAATTATGAAAAGTCTGTAATGCTAAAAGTGTTTTATTTTTAAAGAAATGTCCTCAATAATAACTACACAGCAGCACATATTTAATATAATTGTGTTACAGAAATATCTACAAGATTTACCTTAGGTGGACAATAATATAAACTGCTGTCCTCCTCCTCTGGTGATTCTGTTGGAGGAGGACTGAAATTGAGGTTACCATACGATTGGCTAAAACTTAAAAGTTGTCCAATTATTTTCTCCAATCTTAGTTCCAAACATGTCAACGTCTGGTGGAATTTTTTTCTAAATAAAGGTGCGTAAACTGGAAATACATTAACATTTCCATCAAATAAAATTAAAAAAGCAAAACTTTTTCATGAAACAACGGTATGCTAATGATCATGACCAGGCTCACTGAGCCCCTCTCAGTGGACCTGGTCACGATCCCCTTGTCGTCCGGGGCTGCGCCCCGAGGCCCATGAGTTATAATTAAGGGTCCAGACAAATAAACAAGTAGAAAGCTGTTTTCTAGATCACAATTCATCAATTCATTTTTGTTGTACAGATTCCTTGCTTATGACACACCGTGGTGGACTTAGTTTGAGTATCATTATTTGGAGAATTGGAGGAGGGGGGGAGTTTCCTTTTGCCCTGGGGCTCTAAAATTCTCTGGCGGCACTGATCATGACAATCGATAAGTGACAATCATTTTGTTTTACTGTTATGTATTTTACCACAGAGGGGTTTGCTCAACTTGTACATCCAAATAGTAAATTTACCAAGTATATATATATATATATATATATATATACAGACGCTCTGTTGTGTTCCCCTCAGTGGAACTCCGACTTATTTTACACTACTCGATCATTAAAGTACGCTCATATTACCACACAGACATAAACGTAATTCTCTTGGAGTATTATTATACAAATCAATTTCTATATTTAATTTAAGTGTACCACTATGTAATGTTGTAAGTATGGTACATCATAATAAAAGTTGAAATATTCCTCCAGACAAAATTCGACTTTAATTTTCACACTTGTATAATTACAATGTACATTATAATTTTATTTCAAATTAAAAAGTCTTGAAGAGTACATCCAATTAACAAGGTTAGATTTATTTAAGAACATTGAAGTATGTCAGAAAATAGTGTTAAATTTATTTATTTTTCACAATTCTAGTAGTTTTTTGTTGTGTTGCAGCAAAAAAAAATAAATAAATAAAATATAAATCACTAAATAGTCAAACCTGACACTCAGCTTTTTTCAGTTCTTTATGAATGATCCTGACTACAGAGGCAATCATGCATAATATTGTTAACATGGTTATCTAAAAAAACAAAAATACATGTATTTGTTTTCATAAACTTTTACTTAGTAGTATTTTGATACTAAAATGAATAATCTCAAGATCTGATCCAATCTAACTAAAATTAGATCTCCGCACTTGCTCCTTATTTTTGATCGGTTGTTTTGTAGAAAAAGGGGGAGCAAGTGTGGAGATCTAATTTTAATTAGATTACCTCTGATCATAAGATTAACAGCAGTTGCCTCGGTTTCAGCCCAAATATGCAATTCAATGATCTAAGGTTTTCAAGACAACTATATATTTTTGAAGATACAAAAGGGGTAATCATAAGCCATAATTAGAAGGCTATGGTATATTTATTGCATAAGGTCGGGGATTTCGGTGTTCATTTTGTTATAATCGGTGGTATATTTCTTTCGCTTATTTGACTGAAATTCGCGATATTGCTGAAAACTACGTAACGATGTGACGATGAATTAGTACCAGATTGCCGAATCCCAGATTGCCGAATACCATATTGCCGAGTCCATTTTGCCGAATCCCATATTGCCGACTTTTGTTAAAAATGACAAAGTTTCATAATATTATTTTTTATTTAAAAAAAAATATTGATGATGTGTACATATTTTATTGAAAGCAGTAATTTTTCGGGCAATTTTAATTAGAAAAACCATAATCAAATGCACTGATGAATAGGAGATGCCGATCCTCGATTACTCAAATAATTGAAGAACAATGGAAATAAACTACAAATAAGTAAATGTTTATTTAGAGTTTTACTAAGTCTCGCTCAAATGCAAAATTTGGGACCTATTTACAAAACAAAAAATGTGTATTCTCTCATGTTTATGCTAGTTATTATTCACAGAGCATATGTTTTGAAATTATTTCTTGGCATCCTTCATCTTGACAGAAATCATGGTTGTCTGCAAGACTAATACACCGTATATCCTTTTGACTTTGAGCTCGAATGTTATAATCTAAACTCCCTTGTACGTCGGACCATTTCAAAAGAAATATTTATTTAATTATTTACAATATTCCTTCATAAATTAGAAGCATTATTCTACTTGCAATAACAATATTTTTCATATGTCGGCAATTTGGGAATCGGCTAATTGGACTCGGCAATTTGGGATTCGGCAAACTGGGAATCGGCAATTTGGGATGCTACCGTGACGATATACACTGGACACTCCCTTTTTCTGTGCGACACCAACTCTTTTCCAGAAAGGCATATACAATCAATTAGGACAGGTGAAAATGGTCTATTATTAAAAAAAAAAATCTATTCGAAAGATTATGAAATTGTTACTCGGTACATCTCGGCTAATCATGTACAGTATGTTGGTCTTGTAGAAAAAAATATATCATTATCTCATCAAAAAGTAACTTGTAACTGTTCACGCCACGAAATAGTTGAAAAATTACTGTCTTTGGCTCCCAGACATGATCATATATGCTCGTGAGAACGGACAAGGTTACGCATAGCACACATAACATTCAACGGTACATATTATGTATATGTAGTCCATTTGACTTCTATAAATCTTCAGAATTTTTCTTCTTAAAAATCCAGTTTTCTAATCAACAATTTATTTTCTAGATGTATATCAATATATGATATATACGAACTCTGACAATTAATTTCAAAATTTTTGGTCCATTATTAAAAAAGTTACCGATTAGGTCGCTATGTTAATTATATTTTCTATCGTATTACAACTACCCACACGAGATCAAACGTAATCAGCTTAAATTTCAAAAGAAATGTAAAACACTGTTAATTAATTACATCATTCATGTTCAGCGGATTGCGTGGTTCAATTTATGTAAAGAAGATATGTTTCTTCATATTTAAAAAAAAACGTATTTCTAATTATCAATTTGAAATCGTTTTCGTTATTTCCAAGAATTTCATAGTCGACTTATATATCCATTATAATCTTATTATGATTACAGAAAGCACTCAGTGTCTATCAACTAAAGTTGTGAATTCGAATCCCGCTTACTGGGAGATGTACTTTATATAACATTATGTGATAAAGTTTGTCAGTAACTTACGACAGGTCGGTGGTTTTCTCTGGATGATCTAGTTTCTTTCCACCAATAAATCTGACCCCCCTGATATAGCTGGAATATTGTTGAAAGTGGCGTTAAACACCATAGCCCTACAACCACTAAGTAGAACACTGATGAATAAACAAGAAAAGTATGCAGTCGCTACACATTACGACATGGTTTTGCATAATACAATGTAATCATTGGTTGATGTAATTGATAGTATGCTCGCCTCTATTTCGGTAGTTCGAGTGTTCGAGCCCCAGTCGTATCAAACAATCACTATAACATCGATATTTGATGTTTCTTCATTAAAGGCGCATCATTAAGGAGTAAGAGCAAAGATTGGTTGACTCGGAATCAGGATAATGTGTCCGAGTAGAGCGGCATGTCTTCCCGCGCGGTCTGTTTATTCATTGAGCTACATTTGTAGTACTATAACATTAGGCGTGTTGGTCTAGTACAAAATGGACATAAGTCAAGGATGATGTGTCCGAGTAGAGCGGCATGTCTTCCCGCGCGGTCTGTTTATTCATTGAGCTACATGTGTAGTACTATAACATTAGGCGTGTTGGTCTAGTACAAAATGGACATAACTATCATCAATATCATCATCAGACTCGTCGAATATAACTTGTACTCGACATGATATAACTGCAAAATTGCTCATGTTGGCGTTAAACAACAATCGCTCAATCACTCCTACATGTTATCAGTCATATGGGTCAAGGATAGCATACTATGTAGTTTCAGAACATTATAGGACAATGGTCATCTATTATACTTGTTTGAACTGTTCTTTTATTTCACTTTCATGACAGATTCACATTCAGAAATTTGCAATAACACAACCAAAATACACTCGTTTGATATCACTTCAAATGTTCCATTTCGTTCAAGGAAATAACAAATATATTTTTTAATTGTTTCTTTGACATGACACCCTTTCTGTTACAGCCAGTAGACTATAATTGTATACCTAATGATCTCAGTTGGTGAGTATTTATATTACAGAATACAGAATCATATCTAATAGATGAATTCAATATTAAAATAATCATTTTTTTTTTACAGCTAGTATTTCATATAATTATTTCAGTATTATGAATTTGAAATTTTGTTTTCTTCATTAAATTAAAACCTGTTCGACTCAAAAAAATCATTAGTAATTAATGACTTTCTGAATGAATACGTTCTACTTGTTGAATGACGCAAAATATATCATTAAAATTTGCAATCATCACTTATTTATTAACGTATATGCACAAAGTCATTCTGAAGAAAGGACAATCCTTTACCGATATTTTACCAATCAGTTAGAGATTATTTTTACCAGTATATTAATACTCAGTTAGAGATTATTTATACCAGTATATTAATACTCAGTTAGAGATTATTTATACCAGTATATTAATACTCAGTTAGAGATTATTTATACCAGTATATTAATAATCAGTTACAGGTTATTCATACCGGTATATTAATACTCAGTTAGAGATTATTTATACCGGTATATTAATACTCAGTTAGAGATTATTTATGCCGGTATATTAATACTCAATTAGAGATTATTTATTATAGATTCTCCTTCAGTTGCCCGTGGGTTACGATATTTCTCCACTCGAGAGAGTTAAATTAAAATTTTTAATTTAATTCTCGGGAGTGGAGAAATATCGTAACCCACATGGACAACTGAAAGAGAATTTGTTTCTACCATTATTTACCGATTTACCGATTAATTACCGATTTGACAACATGCGAGGAAAGGCACGAGACATTTTAATCCTCTAGAGGATTGCAGATTGTTCAACCACTGGTTCAGCGGGGTTAAAAAGCCGTAATAATGGGAGAAACCGGTATATTAACACTCAGTTAGAGATTATGCATACCGGTATGTTAATACTCAAAGATTATGTATACCGGTATATTAACACTCAGCTAGAGATTATTTATAACACCCATTTAGAGATTATCTATACTGATATATCATATATTTAGATTAAAATACAGGTGTTTTGTATATGCATTATTAATGATTGTCCCAAGCCTATATCGTGTATACCCTATATCGCATACCCTATATCGTATGCCCTAATATCGTATACACAAAAAATTTCAAATTTCAAAATATTCAAAAATTTCATAAAATTTCAAAAATTAAAAAAAAAAATTCTAAATTTTCAAAATATCTAAATTTTCAAAAATTTCATAAAATTTCAAAAATATTTTAAAAATATTTTGAAATTTTAAAAATTCTAAATTCTCAAAAAAATTCTAAATTTTCATAAAATTTAAAAATTTAAATTTGTTTTCTAAAAATTCAAAAAATTTCAAAAATGGCCCTTGGGGGTGATATAGGGTTCTCGGGTTGATACAGATTTTGACATGTAATATTCAGTATATATTAACACTCAGTTTGATATTATCTATTCCGGTATATTAGACCTCAGTTAGACACTATTTATACCAGTATATTAACACTCAGAGATTATTTACCAGTGTTTTAACAAATCGGTTAGAGATTAAGTAGAACACAAAGTACTCAAGGTCATATTTCGTATAAGACATATCCGCTGTGTTACTTGTAGTCAAGTCCGATAGAAGTCTTAGAAGAAAGAAAAAATATATGTAAAAAGTAGAAGATCCATTGTCATTTGAGATATGGATATTTCGTAGCTGTCAATCAGATCGTGATGACCACCGTAATATGAGGCGGGTGCAACCTGAAACGCTCCCGAAGAACAGTAATTTTTCTTCCTGTTTACAAAATATCAAGCTTAAAAATAACACTACCTAAAACTCTACAGCTGAAAACTTTGGATGTCGGTGTTATTCGGTTTCAGTTCGGGATTTTCCGTTTCATTGTTTCATTTTTTTATTTGAAAAAAAAAGTCGAATAGAGGTGTATTGTTCTGTATTTCTTCTTTTTTCTCGTTGCATCTATCACTTTATTTGCTACTCGCGTATTGTTTATATTGGAGATAGTTTAGGTCACGTGATTTGTCTTTTAATTTATTTCTGGTTGGCAGCCATGTTGTTGAACATTTTGAAGTGCATTAGGACGAAAACCTATTCATACTTCTACCATGTATTATTTTTGCAGCGATGAATTCGTAGTCTTGTTCGAGTCGTTTTTGCGTCAGCACCTTAGCTCCGTCCAGAAAATTAATGTATTAGGCACAAGCTCTATAATAATGTATGAGTTGTGAAATGTAAGCTGCACAAGCTGGTGATGCTAGAATATTGCTACTGATGAAAGGGAAGTTGACTATTGGAAAAGTGAAGCCATCACGTTTGTCGTAGAGTTTTGTATTTAATCTTCCCTCGTTGTCGATTTCAAAGAGAAGGTCAAGGTGAGAAGCAGACATTTGAGTGTCAGTAGTATCCTTTACTTCAAGCTCATTTAGCGATGCAGATAATCACTGAATCGAGAATTGTTTAGTGACAGAACATCATCTATATAGCGGAAGCTGGAGATTAAAGGTCTGGGCTAATTTACTTTATTCTTGAGAAGGTATTGAATGAGGCCTGCCTCATATGCGTGTATAAACAAGGTGTGTATGTTGATATGTCATGAACCTTGACCTCAGGTCTAACAAAGGTGTACATGTTGGTATGTCATGAACCTGGATCTCAGGTCTAAACAATGTGTAAATGTTGTAATGTTGAATCCGGACCCAAGATTTAAATAAAGTGTACAAATGTTGATATGTCAAGAACCTTAATCTTAGGTGTTACTTGGCCAGGCAAAATTAAGGCCATGGCAAAAAACCCACACCCCAGCTATCACTCATTAGTAATGTCAAAGTACGAGGCATATCTATAAACGTTAGTATCGAGTTCTCCAAGATAAATTGGAGATATGTTCACGTGGTAGGGAATTGATTACCCGCTTTAGGGAGTCCCTCAGTTCACCTCCGTTTTTTTGGTGGGGTTGGTTCGTGTTGCTCAATCTTAAATTTTCTATGTAGTATTTGTGGATCATCGTTTTATTTTTTGTTCCTTTTCTTTTGGCCATTGTATTGTCTGTCTTTACTAGAATTACGGCTACTGATTACTAGTATCATTTAGTATCATCGAACTTTTTTAAAATTTATTCATATACAGTCGAACCTGTCCATGCGGTCACCTCTATTAAGCAGTCACCTGTCTTCAAAGGTCATATTTTTCTTGTGCTGTCATAGAAAATTTTATATGAATTGAACCTCTTTTAAGAGGTCACCTGTCTTATAAGGCCACTTTTTCTTGATCCCAAGGGTGACCTCTTAATACAGGTGTGACTGTAATTGAGAAACTATGAATAAATCCTGTCTCATAAGAATATAAAACAAGGTGTGGACTGTTTTGTAGATCGTTGTTTGTCCTTTTGACCATTGCATTGTCTATTCTTCGATTTACGGCTTCTGATTATCCTTTGGTATCTTCAAACTCTTCTTGTACACAATTCGTCAAGCCATTGACATACTATTGGTTATATTGTTGATCATTACACTGTTAATGACGTTGTTTTTTATCAGTTAAAATCCTCTCATTAGCTACGACGAGTATATTGTTGATAATAAGGTACATCATTTAGACATCACTTCAGGAAAGAGCATGTCATTGATGAATCCTGAGATACGAACCATATTGTTCACTTCCGGTTCATGTGTGAGTTCCTCTTCTCCAATGTGCTTAGCTATTGTGGTTTAACGCTTACGTTTGTAATGTTGTTTTTGTCTCTTTGCTTGAAAATTCTTACAGTCTTGTGTACCTTGCCCAGTTTGTTACACATTATTACTATTTTTGTACTTAATCTGGATTAGTATTCTAATATAGTTAAATATTCATAAACATTACGTAACAGACCATTTAACTTAATTCTAAATTATACTTAAATATATTTCATTCGATAATCGTATGCATTCTTTAATGACTGATGTATTTATTGCTAAAATGTATGAAACGTTTGGAGATACCAAAGCAAAGGAGTAATCAGAAGCCGCAAATCATGGAGATACCAAAGCAAAGGAGTAATCAGAAGCCGTAAATCATGGAGATACCAAAGCAAAGGAGTAATCAGAAGCCGCAAGTCATGGAGATACCAAAGCAAAGGAGTAATGAGAAGCCGTAAATCATGGAGATACCAAAGTAAAGGAGTAATGAGAAGCCGCAAATCATGGAGATACCAAAGCAAAGGAGTAATGAGAAGCCGCAAGTCATGGAGATACCAAAGCAAAGGAGTAATGAGAAGCCGTAAATCATGGAGATACCAAAGTAAAGGAGTAATCAGAAGCCGTAAATCATGGAGATACCAAAGTAAAGGAGTAATGAGAAGCCGTAAATCATGGAGATACCAAAGCAAAGGAGTAATGAGAAGCCGCAAATCATGGAGATACCAAAGCAAAGGAGTAATCAGAAGCCGCAAGTCATGGAGATACCAAAGCAAAGAAGTAATCAGAAGCCGCAAATCATGGAGATACCAAAGCAAAGGAGTAATGAGAAGCCGCAAATCATGGAAATACCAAAGCAAAGGAGTAATGAGAAGCCGCAAATCATGGAGATACCAAAGCAAAGGAGTAATCAGAAGCCGTAAATCATGGAGATACCAAAGTAAAGGAGTAATGAGAAGCCGTAAATCATGGAGATACCAAAGTAAAGGAGTAATGAGAAGCCGCAAATCATGGAAATACCAAAGCAAAGGAGTAATGAGAAGCCGCAAATCATGGAGATACCAAAGCAAAGGAGTAATCAGAAGCCGTAAATCATGGAGATACCAAAGCAAAGGAGTAATGAGAAGCCGCAAATCATGGAGATACCAAAGCAAAGGAGTAATGAGAAGCCGTAAATCATGGAGATACCAAAGTAAAGGAGTAATCAGAAGCCGTAAATCATGGAGATACCAAAGCAAAGGAGTAATGAGAAGCCGCAAATCATGGAGATACCAAAGTAAAGGAGTAATCAGAAGCCGTAAATCATGGAGATACCAAAGTAAAGGAGTAATCAGAAGCCGTAAATCATGGAAATACCAAAGTAAAGGAGTAATCAGAAGCCGTAAATCATGGAGATACCAAAGCAAAGGAGTAATGAGAAGCCGCAAATCATGGAAATACCAAAGTAAAGGAGTAATCAGAAGCCGTAAATCATGGAGATACCAAAGCAAAGGAGTAATGAGAAGCCGCAAATCATGGAAATACCAAAGTAAAGGAGTAATCAGAAGCCGCAAATCATGGAGATACCAAAGTAAAGGAGTAATCAGAAGCCGTAAATCATGGAGATACCAAAGCAAAGGAGTAATGAGAAGCCGCAAATCATGGAAATACCAAAGTAAAGGAGTAATCAGAAGCCGCAAATCATGGAGATACCAAAGTAAAGGAGTAATCAGAAGCCGTAAATCATGGAGATACCAAAGCAAAGGAGTAATGAGAAGCCGCAAATCATGGAGATACCAAAGCAAAGGAGTAATCAGAAGCCGTAAATCATGGAGATACCAAAGTAAAGGAGTAATCAGAAGCCGCAAATCATGGAGATACCAAAGCAAAGGAGTAATCAGAAGCCGTAAATCATGGAGATACCAAAGTAAAGGAGTAATCAGAAGCCGTAAATCATGGAGATACCAAAGTAAAGGAGTAATGAGAAGCCGCAAATCATGGAGATACCAAAGTAAAGGAGTAATCAGAAGCCGTAAATCATGGAGATACCAAAGTAAAGGAGTAATGAGAAGCCGTAAATCATGGAGATACCAAAGCAAAGGAGTAATGAGAAGCCGCAAATCATGGAAATACCAAAGCAAAGGAGTAATGAGAAGCCGTAAATCATGGAAATACCAAAGTAAAGGAGTAATCAGAAGCCGCAAATCATGGAGATACCAAAGCAAAGGAGTAATCAGAAGCCGTAAATCATGGAGATACCAAAGCAAAGGAGTAATGAGAAGCCGCAAATCATGGAGATACCAAAGCAAAGGAGTAATGAGAAGCCGTAAATCATGGAGATACCAAAGTAAAGGAGTAATCAGAAGCCGTAAATCATGGAGATACCAAAGCAAAGGAGTAATGAGAAGCCGCAAATCATGGAGATACCAAAGTAAAGGAGTAATCAGAAGCCGTAAATCATGGAGATACCAAAGTAAAGGAGTAATCAGAAGCCGTAAATCATGGAAATACCAAAGTAAAGGAGTAATCAGAAGCCGTAAATCATGGAGATACCAAAGCAAAGGAGTAATGAGAAGCCGCAAATCATGGAAATACCAAAGTAAAGGAGTAATCAGAAGCCGTAAATCATGGAGATACCAAAGCAAAGGAGTAATGAGAAGCCGCAAATCATGGAAATACCAAAGTAAAGGAGTAATCAGAAGCCGCAAATCATGGAGATACCAAAGTAAAGGAGTAATCAGAAGCCGTAAATCATGGAGATACCAAAGCAAAGGAGTAATGAGAAGCCGCAAATCATGGAAATACCAAAGTAAAGGAGTAATCAGAAGCCGCAAATCATGGAGATACCAAAGTAAAGGAGTAATGAGAAGCCGTAAATCATGGAGATACCAAAGCAAAGGAGTAATGAGAAGCCGCAAATCATGAAGATACCAAAGCAAAGGAGTAATCAGAAGCCGTAAATCATGGAGATACCAAAGTAAAGGAGTAATCAGAAGCCGCAAATCATGGAGATACCAAAGCAAAGGAGTAATCAGAAGCCGTAAATCATGGAGATACCAAAGTAAAGGAGTAATCAGAAGCCGTAAATCATGGAGATACCAAAGTAAAGGAGTAATGAGAAGCCGCAAATCATGGAGATACCAAAGCAAAGGAGTAATGAGAAGCCGTAAATCATGGAGATACCAAAGCAAAGGAGTAATCAGAAGCCGTAAATCATGGAGATACCAAAGCAAAGGAGTAATCAGAAGCCGTAAATCATGGAGATACCAAAGTAAAGGAGTAATCAGAAGCCGTAAATCATGGAGATACCAAAGCAAAGGAGTAATCAGAAGCCGCAAATCATGGAGATACCAAAGCAAAGAATTAATCAGAAGCCGTAAATCATGGAGATACCAAAGCAAAGGAGTAATCAGAAGCTGCAAATCATGGAGATACCAAAGCAAATGAGTAATCAGAAGCCACAAATCATGGAGATACCAAAGCAAAGGAGTAATCAGAAGCCGTAAATCATGGAGATACCAAAGTAAAGGAGTAATGAGAAGCCGTAAATCATGGAGATACCAAAGTAAAGGAGTAATGAGAAGCCGCAAATCATGGAAATACCAAAGTAAAGGAGTAATCAGAAGCCGCAAATCATGGAGATACCAAAGTAAAGGAGTAATGAGAAGCCGTAAATCATGGAGATACCAAAGTAAAGGAGTAATCAGAAGCCGTAAATCATGGAGATACCAAAGTAAAGGAGTAATGAGAAGCCGCAAATCATGGAGATACCAAAGCAAAGGAGTAATCAGAAGCCGTAAATCATGGAGATACCAAAGTAAAGGAGTAATCAGAAGCCGCAAATCATGGAGATACCAAAGCAAAGGAGTAATCAGAAGCCGTAAATCATGGAGATACCAAAGTAAAGGAGTAATCAGAAGCCGTAAATCATGGAGATACCAAAGTAAAGGAGCAATGAGAAGCCGTAAATCATGGAGATACCAAAGTAAAGGAGTAATCAGAAGCCGTAAATCATGGAGATATCAAAGCAAAGGAGTAATCAGAAGCCGTAAATCATGGAGATACCAAAGTAAAGGAGTAATGAGAAGCCGCAAATCATGGAGATACCAAAGCAAAGGAGTAATCAGAAGCCGTAAATCATGGAGATACCAAAGCAAAGGAGTAATCAGAAGCTGCAAATCATGGAGATACCAAAGCAAATGAGTAATCAGAAGCCACAAATCATGGAGATACCAAAGCAAAGGAGTAATCAGAAGCCGTAAATCATGGAGATACCAAAGTAAAGGAGTAATGAGAAGCCGTAAATCATGGAGATACCAAAGTAAAGGAGTAATCAGAAGCCGTAAATCATGGAGATACCAAAGCAAAGGAGTAATCAGAAGCCGCAAAGCTAAGATACCAAATGAGTAATCAGAAGCCGTAAATCATGGAGATACCAAAGAGGTAATCAGAAGCCGTAAATCTAAGATACCAAAGGAGTAATCAGAAGCCGCAAATCGAAGAATTTCAGACAATACAATGGCCAAAAGAAAAAGAACAAAAGAATAAACAAGTGAAAGACTATGCATCAGGCGAATAACAGCGCTTCGGTTTTAGCATTGTGGGCTTTCTATTTATGTGTAGCTGTGTTACGGTGGCCCCTGCGTGTGGAATGCATGCCTCTCGGATGATCCGATGTTCCAGAACATGTGGTTCCTGTCAGGGTTTCCTTGATGGAGGGTTGCTACTGGTGGGGGAACTGCTGAACGAGGGGTTCCTATTAGTTGAGTTGGGGTCATCGCTTTGGGGATTTTGCGATCATCGCCATGGCTTGGTTGACCGTTGCTGATTGTCTGTGTCGCGGGTGGCCATGGGCCATGAGCGCTTTCCGATCCTTTCTTCGTTCGTGACCTGTCACCGGGTTAATGGCTGGGAGGTGTGACGCGTGCCGTCCTGAACACCTTGGTTCTCCCGTGGTTTTTGGTGGGGTTCGTGTTGCTCGATCTTTGGTTTTCTGTGTAGTGTTTTATAGATCGTTGTTTGTCCTTTTATCCATTTTCTTTTAGTCATTGTGATATCTGTCCTTAGATTTAAGGATTCTAATTACCCCTTAATATCTTCAAACTCTGTCTATCCGCTTAGCAGTTATATTTATGTACATACGTCCTTTACAATAAGAAAGAATTGTTACACATAAATGTATAGCACCTTTTATAAAATGGGTTTTTAGATTCAATATTTGAAAATAGAATTATATAATTTTAATCATATTTAATAATAAGAACATTTTACAGGTCGCAATATTTGACCTTTAATCCAACTTTGTAAAGAATATTTTTGTTTATAATCACATTAAATAATATAAATGACTTATGAGTTGATTTGTCAAATTCATTACGGGTAAATTACTCAGCCTTTCATAACCAAAAAAGATCAGAATTTATAAGGTAAGGCTTTTCAAATGTATTATAATATTCATAAAGATAAATTTTATATAGATGGTTTTGAGATCTTTTGCATACATTTTTCCAAAAATATTGAATATATCGTATGTCTCTGCCATAGTTTCATAGTTTAAGTGACATTTTCAAAAGGAATGTGCAACAGAGCATAGTGTCCTTAATTTTATAACTGCAACGGTGGTTTGCTGGTTGGCGTGATCACCTCGAGTGAGGTAAATCGTGTGTTCGAGCCCCATTCGGGTCAAAGGAAAGACTTATAAAATTGATATTTGCTGCTTCTCTGCTAAGCACGCAGCATTAAGGAGTAAGAGCAAATATTGGCTGGTTCGGAATCAGTATATGTCCAAGTGGATCCACATATCTACCTACAGAATGTTGCTTCAGTGAGCTAGCACTATAAAGATCCAACTATGAGCGTTGGTCTGGTACACAACTGACACTATCATCATCTCATGGAAGTCTAATTTGTTCTCGCCATGACAAACAAATGTAATTGAAAAAAAATGCTCATTTTGGCGCTAAGCAACAACCACGCACTCATTAATTTTAGTGCTATGACAGAAAATGAAGCAAAAATCGTATTCATTCTCTCTCCATCAATCCCAAAGCAAGTGCAAAATATATGTTCCTTTATAAATATAGCACCAATGGAACAGAGGACATCGTACCTTTAAACTTGTTTAATATGTATTAATCTTGTTTGTTTGTTTTTCTAACTGGCATTGAATAGATATTTTGTCACGTGAAATTATTATTGATTTATTTGGCAATACATTTTGACCAATTTGATTGAGTGCTTTTGAGTGTTGAGTGGCTCGGTTCAAACGTTCACGACTGTTATCTACTCTATCAAGCACTAATATATGAAGCTTGTATGTATGCATGTATGTAGCTTCAGCCTTTTGTAATTGGCATGTGCAACTTCTGACATGATCTTAGACTTGTTAAAGGTGGTCAATGTTTGGCAGAAATAGAAGAAGTCGTTTTAGCAGGAAAGATATATTATCTAGTGAGTGAGTGATTGCTGTTTAACGTCAAATGAGAGATTTTTCCCCCAGCTATATCATGGTGAGAAAAAATTACATTTCAATGAGATGATGATGATGATGTCCACTTTGTGTTAGACCAACACGCTTATTTGGATTATTAAATAGCTAACGCATTGCAAATAAACGTTTGGAGGTAGACTTGTTGCTCCACTCGGGCACATTGTTCCGAGCCAAGCACTCTTTTCTCTTACTCATTAATGCTGCATGTTTACCAGAGAAGCAGCATCTACCAATTTAAGAGTTTTTGGCTTGATCCGATCGGAGCACGAGTCCACGATCTACCGCACAGCTTGAGGTGAGCACGATAGCCATTTACCATCGATACCGTTTCCTAGGTTTGTATTGATAAACCTATGGTATATTCTATATCTGTCATGCGCACTCGGACTGAAATGATGTAATTATCAGGCTTGTTGAAATGTTGATCAACTATATTATTTACATGTTAATTATGCATGATTGGTAGCAGCTATTCCGTTTGTTTCGTTTACCATTCATTTAACTGACATAAAGCAATCCAGAAATGTTACACTCTATAGTCCGTAAACAACATTAGCTGGTTCACATTAGCTGCCATACTTAAAGAATGCAGAGAAATCCATAGTCAATCAACATAAAAATCCGTTTATTTACCTTATGATATTACAATATGCATAATTTAATATGAATGTTATATCATTATGGGATATCTATGGTAATTTCTGTAATAGAGACGGTCATTGTCTCGATCGTATGGTATGTACTTTAATTTACATCTGATATGCTTTTCGCAATCAAAATACAGTCCTTTCCTCATTCATGACTTGTCACCGGATTTGAAGTAAGAGTAATGGAACAGTTCCACTAGTGTAGTAGGAACTGCTCACACTTCCGGAGCACCTGAGTTCACCCTTGAACTTTGTAGGGTTCGTGTTGCTCGATCTTTAGTTTTCTGTGTAGTATTACGTTTGGTATTTTCAAACTTTTTTTTTCAACATTGTTATCAAAATGATGACAAGTATGTTCAACCCAAACAACACAGACCATTCATGGAAGGGGAACATGAGTTCAGAAAAGGGAAAACTTGGGAGATTGAAACCAAATTTGCTTGTAATGTGGTTTGAGCTCTAATTGTCTATATATTATATAGCATGTCGTCTGTTTGTATTTTTGTACTTTTTCTTTTGGCCATTGTGTTGTCTGTTCTTCTTCGATTTATGGATTCTGATTGCCCCTTTGGTATCGTCATACTCTTCTTAAGATAACTTTTTTCAACGTGAAATCTTACAGGTTCCTTTAGAACTGAGATTGTTTAACCGTTTAACTCGGAAAACCCTGATATAGATGATTTGTAACATGAAGCCATGCAATATCACATCCAGTTTGTTGATTATTGTCGTCTCTCTGAGAGTTATAAAGCTTCAGCCCAGATTTAAAGTGTGCAATATCTCTTTTCTGAGTGGATTATTTCTTAGTTCTTAGCTGTTGCTTACATTCTTATATACATAAACCATAAAAATAACAAAAGAAACGAATGCATTCATGTTACAATAACCACACAACGCTCATTAAGAGACGAATGGATTTTATATACGAAGTGAATGTGCACTAGTAATATACTTAACCAATCAAATAACACATGCAGAAACACGTGTTCAGCTTGGGTGATAATTAGTTGTCCACACTAATAAATAACGATCTAATAAACACAGTGAATGGATTGTTAGAACCATTAATAAATAGTAGATATCTTAATAAACACAGTGAATGGAATGTTAGAACCATTAATAAATAGTAGATATCTTAATAAACACAGTGAATGGAATGTTAGAACCATTAATAAATAGTAGATATCTTAATTAACACAGTGAATGGAATGTTAGAACTATTAATAAATAGTAGATATCTTAATAAACACAGATAATGGAATGTTAGAACCATTAATAAATAGTAGATATCTTAATAAACACAGTGAATGGAATGTTAGAACCATTAATAAATAGTAGATATCTTAATAAACACAGTGAATGGAATGTTAGAACCATCAATAAATAGTAGATATCTTAATTAACAAAGTGAATGGAATGTTAGAACCATTAATAAATAGTAGATATCTTAATAAACACAGTGAATGGAATGTTAGAACTATTAATAAATAGTAGATATCTTAATAAACACAGTGAATGGAATGTTAGAACCATTAATAAATAGTAGATATCTTAATAAGCACAGTTAATGGAATGTTAGAACCATTAATAAATAGTAGATATCTTAATAAACACAGTGAATGGAATGTTAGAACCATTAATAAATAGTAGATATCTTAATGAACTCAGTGAATGGAATGCTAGAACCATTAATAAATAGTAGATATCTTAAAAAGCACAGTGAATGGAATGTTAGAACCATTAATAAATAGTAGATATCTTAATAAACACAGTGAATGGAATGTTAGAACCATTAATAAATAGTAGATATCTTAATTAACACAGTGAATGGAATGTTAGAACCATTAATAAATAGTAGATATCTTAATAAACACAGTTAATAGAATGCTAGAACCATTAATGAATAGTAGATATCTTAATAAACACAGTGAATGGAATGTTAGAACCATTAATAAATAGTAGATATCTTAATAAACACAGTTAATGGAATGCTAGAACCATTAATAAATAGTAGATATCTTAATAAACACGGTGAATGGAATGTTAGAACCATTACTAAATAGTAGATATCTTAATAAACACAGTTAATGGAATGTTAGAACCATTAATAAATAGTAGATATCTTAATAAACACAGTGAATGGAATGTTAGAACCATTAATAAATAGTAGATATCTTAATGAACACAGTGAATGGAATGTTAGAACCATTAATAAATAGTAGATATCTTAATAAACACAGTGAATGGAATGTTAGAACCATTAATAAATAGTAGATATCTTAAAAAACACAGTGAATGGAATGTTAGAACCATTAATAAATAGTAGATATCTTAATAAACACAGTGAATGGAATGTTAGAACCATTAATAAATAGTAGATATCTTAATAAACACAGTGAATGGAATGTTAGAACCATTAATAAATAGTAGATATCTTAATAAACACAGTGAATGGAATGTTAGAACCATTAATAAATAGTAGATATCTTAATAAACACTGTGAATGGAATGTTAGAACCATTAATAAATAGTAGATATCTTAATAAACACAGTGAATGGAATGTTAGAACCATTAATAAATAGTAGATATCTTAAAAAACACAGTGAATGGAATGTTAGAACCATCAATAAATAGTAGATATCTTAATAAACACAGTGAATGGAATGTTAGAACCATTAATAAATAGTAGATATCTTAATAAACACAGTTAATGGAATGTTAGAACCATTAATAAATAGTAGATATCTTAATAAACACAGTGAATGGAATGTTAGAACCATTAATAAATAGTAGATATCTTAATAAACACAGTGAATGGAATGTTAGAACCATTAATAAATAGTAGATATCTTAATTAACACAGTGAATGGAATGTTAGAACCATTAATAAATAGTAGATATCTTAATAAACACAGTTAATGGAATGTTAGAACCATTAATAAATAGTAGATATCTTAATAAACACAGTGAATGGAATGTTAGAACCATTAATAAATAGTAGATATCTTAATTAACACAGTGAATGGAATGTTAGAACCATTAATAAATAGTAGATATCTTAATTAACACAGTTAATGGAATGTTAGAACCATTAATAAATAGTAGATATCTTAATAAACACAGTGAATGAAATGTTAGAACCATTAATAAATAGTAGATATCTTAATTAACATAGTGAATGAAATGTTAGAACCATTAATAAATAGTAGATATCTTAATAAACACAGTTAATGGAATGTTAGAACCATTAATAAACAGTAGATATCTTAATAAACACAGTGAATGGAATGTTAAAACCATTAATAAATAGTAGATATCTTAATAAATATAGTGAATGGAATGTTAGAACCATTAATAAATAGTAGATATCTTAATAAACACAGTGAATGGAATGTTAGAACCATTAATAAACAGTAGATATCTTAATAAACACAGTGAATGGAATGTTAAAACCATTAATAAATAGTAGATATCTTAATAAACACAGTGAATGGAATGTTAGAACCATTAATAAATAGTAGATATCTTAATAAACACAGTTAATGGAATGTTAGAACCATTAATAAACAGTAGATATCTTAATAAACACAGTGAATGGAATGTTAAAACCATTAATAAATAGTAGATATCTTAATTAACATCAGTGTTATTAATAACTCATTTAAGCAAAATCGATTGTTTCTTTTTAATCTCAAAATCAGATAAATACACAATATAATTAGGTGAACTTGAAATAGTAGAGGTTAGGAGGACATAGAATACTAAAGGTTAGGAGGACATAGAATACTAAAGGTTAGGAGGACATAGAATACTAAAGGTTAGGAGGACATAGAATACTAAAGGTTAGGAGGACATAGAATACTAAAGGTTAGGAGGACATAGAATACTAATGGTTAGGAGGACATAGAATACTAAAGGTTAGGAGGACATAGAATACTAAAGGTTAGGAGGACATAGAATACTAAAGGTTAGGAGGACATAGAATACTAAAGGTTAGGAGGACATAGAATACTAAAGGTTAGGTGGACATAGAATATTAAAGTTTATGAGAACAAACGTTTAGGAACGCGCAGTTTATTTACCAAGTGAAGTCGAGGTCGTCGTGGCTGTGGTCGCATGGTAGTTGAATTTACAACTACCTATGCGATCAGTGCCTATCACCACTGATGTTGTGAGTTCGAATCGAGATCAGGGCGAAGTGTGCAACATTATGTGATAAAGTTGGTCAGGTCGGTGGTTTTCTCCGGGTCCTCTGGTTTCCTCCACTAATAAAACTGACCGCCACGATATAACTGAAATATTGTTGAAAGTGGCGTTAAGCGCAATCAAACAAACAAACAAACAAATCAAAGGTTATGAGAACCGAAGAAAACAAACGTTTAGGCTTGCTCAGTTTATTTACCAAATAGAGTCAGTTGAGTACATTTAATATTCCAGTATTTAATCTGGATCCAATATCAAGGTGTGGGACTACATATGAGATGACACCCTTCTGGAGTTACACGTCATTGTCCTTTCGATTTATTTTGATATCTCTTTTTGGTCACAGTCCCCACATTTACCCTAGAATCTCTTCTGACTATAGTACTATATGCGGCTTTAGTTCAGTGAATACACAAACTGTAGGTGGCGCTGTTTTGAAATTAAAATTCAAACACCCGGGTAACTTTTACGTCGCTAAAGCACCCATTATCTGTCAAACACCAGCATCTGCTTTCCCATTGGTTGGTACTTTATGTGATATTAGTCCACGCAAGCACCTGCTAGGTACTCCTCGCTACGTGAGATCAACGGAAAGCACATGTTAGGTGCTCCAACTAGCATAAATTCAACGGAAGCTCATGTTGGGTATTCAATGTGGCACAAGGTCAACGATCCACATGGTGGATACTCCACATAGCATAAGTTCAACGGAAGCTCATGTTGAATATTCAATGTGGCACAAGGTCAACGATCCACATGGTGAATACTCCACATACCATACGTTCTACGGAAGCTCATGTTGGATATTCAATGTGCCACAAGGTCAACGATCCACATGGTGGATACTCCACATATCATAGGTTCAACGGAAACAGATGTTGGGTATTCAATGTGGCACAAGGTCAACAATCCACATGGGAGATATTCCACGGACTATTTATTATAAGGTCAACAAGGACGACAAAAATATTCCCCTGTGTGTATTTTAGAGGTCTTAGCCACACTCTGTCAGATTTGAACCGCTACTATTAGTTTATTTTCCAAATCGGGCATACACCCTCTGTGGACATGCTTATTTCCACCATGTGGTCGATATTTAGGATTGGTCAATAAACCAAAAGTAATGTACGCAGTTGACGACAAATTGTATTTACTGTTTTGTAGAAACTGTTTAACATATTACAATTTCTTTAGTCGTAACTAATTTCTTAACAAGTGTCATTGTGGGATATCAGATTGATTCATTAAACAGAAATTATTCAACCGTGAAATGTAAAGCTTGACAACACTAGAACACGTGCAGTGCTGATCTACAGTGTTGTACGAATATATTTATTCATAATAGGATTTTCCTTCGTGACTCTTTCGATGTAAGGTTTTGTAGGTGTGGGTATGAAAAAGTGGATTTTATTTATAATATTTTCCTTCGTGACTCTTTCGATGCAAGGTTTTATAGGTGTGGGTATTACATAGTGGATTCTATTTCTGTTTTAAATGTCTTTACCACAAACCGTTCACAGTTTAAGTTCAATATTTACTTATTCAGAATTCTGATACTATTCTAATTCTTCATAAACAGATTGAAAGTATTGTTCTAAGATGATTATTATGGAAATATATGTGTGAAAACAATATGCCTTTAAAGAATTTGAGTTCTTTAAACTTACACAATCTTAGTAATGTACTTGATTCAACTATTCTTACTGACCGAATTAATCTGGAAACTTAAGAGAAAAAATTGTTTTCTTCAAGTTATGCAGAAACTAGAAAAAAGTAATATTTTAAAACTACAATAAAACTGAAATATTGTTGAATGTAGCGTTAAGCACCATTACCTTTACCAACTTTAATATTATCTGACCTTGACATTCCTTTACCTCTCACAAAGTGTTCCAATGTTCCAAACTTATATCCTTAGAATACAAGTAAACATGTATAATATTAAGCATAAATGTTATACATAAGGTCCAGTAGATCTTCAACGCTCCTCCTGTACTCTAAAGAGTGATATTTGTACGGGATTCGGTTGACCTTGACCAATACCCTTAGTTTGTCTGTTTTTAGTAAAAACGTAGATATAAAATGTAGTGCACACGACACGTTTCTGGTATAACCTTCATCAGGTAAACTCAAAATAGAAAAGTTGGAAAGACAAATAATTCTAAGTTTTGGGAGCAATAAAACCAAAGGGCATAAACAGTATAGACACAATTGGCAAAGGTCACATTTGTCTGTGGGAGAAGAACTTTAGTTTGATTAATAACTACATTAAATCATACAATGTATTAGTTCTCCATCTTCACACATGTCAGGAGATTAGTAAGATACTAGTCACCACGATCTGGCTGACTGTTACGGAATACCCATTTCTCAAATGGCTCTTTGGAGATCATATAATTTTCAACACTTTAAAAAAAAAAAAATAATAATAATAATTTACAATCCACTTTACAAACTTCCCATATTAATGAAATCGTTAAAAAGATATTGGAACTTATTCAAAATAACATATAATTATATATTATTTATCAACATAAAGCATGGTAATAATTGTATCGTCTAATTGTGTATATTATGATGAAATGTAAAAACAGATGAATTATAAATGATGATTAAGTGGACTTTTATTTTTATTTTCACTTACTACCCCTGGGCAAGTGAGATTGATGTAAAACAGAGACCCTTAATGTGCAACCCTGGGCCATTAAGGTTATTGTAAACAGGACATTTTTTGAATAAACTATATTATGATGTAAAAAAAAATGGCTATGGATATATTCCCATTTTCTTAGATGTCTTCCATCACCTTCAAGACATTTACCTGACTTGTCTATATGAGTAACACAGCGGGTGTCTTATAATAAACTGGAACTGCTCACCGATTGCGAGCAGCTGTGTTTACTCGAATTATTAGGGAACGACCATTTAACTTGAAGGGTGGGGGTTATGGTTTTTTTCTAAAAAATATTCTGATTCCCAATGTTGCTGAAAAAATTATTCTGATTTTGGTGGAGGAAAAACAAATAATTTGATTCAGAGTTTTTGTCATATAACCTAATGTTAAATTCTGGAAAATTAAAAAAAAAAAAAAAATCTAACTTGTGTTGTCCGAAAAAAAAATTCTGAATGAAACAAAAATCCATAACCCCCCCCCCCCCCCTTTCAAGTTAAATGGTCGGTCCCTTAGGTGGGGTCCATGTTGCTCATCTTTTTAGTTTTCTGTGTTGTATTTGCTTGTGTTTTTTCTTCGCCCTGTGTCTTGTGTGCCAAATGTTTCCAGTGTCTCTAGATTGTCAATTTTTGATTGCTCTCTTCGGTTTTCTCTAGATTGCCAATTTTTGATTGCCCTCTTCGGGTTTCTCTAACGTTTATTTAGTTTGATCAATACTCATCATTTGTCTGGTACTAAGTCATTCAATGCATTAATCCATCATCTTTTCAAATAAGTTTGAAAACCAGTAAGAGTAAGATACCTATCTAAGACGAATACCATCATCATTAAAAGACTAATTAAAAAAATATTGCAAAATATAATTTTTTTCTCAATTAATTGAAAGGAGACCTCTTTTATCTATTTAGCAAGGACAACATTTTGTAAATTAAATGAAAGGGGAGCTCTTTCATCCATTTAGCAAGGACAACATTTTTTAATTAAATGAAAGGAGACCTCTTTCATCTATTTAGCAACGACAACATTTTTTATTTAAATGAAAGGAGACCTCTTTTATCTATTAATCAAAGAATATTTATAATGAAATGTAACAAGTCAACAGGTTGGAATAAACGGCCACAGTGCACTAAAATGACGTGATCTTGCAAGAGTTAACAGAATGCCGAAAAATGTAATATGGACAAATCTGCGCTCAACTGGTGACAGTTGAAGCTTAAAATTCCACTTGGTTAAACAAGAGAGAAAAATGGGAAACGTTTTCCAAATACGTCGTCTCATATTCGAATCACCCCTTGGTTGCCAACATTTCAAGGGAGTGGAGTAACCAATATTTAAGCAAATTTTAAGATTCAAAACTATTAACCTGGGAAGTTCAAACTGGTAACAGTTCAGAACCGACCCCCCATGGTCGACATGAGATGGCCTCGCCCAACTTCCAGTGGTAACGCTGTACAGTTTTTACCTAATATGATCCGACGTAGAATAACGGAAAGAATCGTGACCCCCAAATCTTGCAAGATTCCGTCAATCCAGCAGCTGTGACATAATAAAATTTATTCCGAATACATGTAATAATAAAAACATACTTTGACCATTGAAAAACATTAGACTGAATTGAAATGTAAGAATATATATAGAAAAAAAAAAAAAAAATATGAATATGAAAAATCGTTAGTGTGATCAGAAAAGTCATTGATTACTAAGTATTAAAGTTCTTCCGGTTTTATTCCCAAGTATATTTCAAAAACATTAAAAATAATCTAAGAAGCGATGTTTCAACAAATAGTTCTAATTCAAGCCTGAAGTCGATACATTACAGTCTATTGTACATCCATGATGGAACGAAAATCTGTGATGCGGAATAATGTTCATGATGGTTCACTGTTATTCCAGATTGTGAAGAGCTGATAGGCTCAAAGACTAGTCCATCGCACCTGGGTAGGCCAAACAGTTGAATGTTAGTTCAGTACTTAGATCACTGATCACTTCACGTTACAGCAAGCGAATGACTCCGATACGCCTGAAAAATAATAAAAACAACAGCAGACAAAAGTTGGTAGGCTTTGGGGAGGGGGTGGAATTGAAATTTTTTTGAAGCTGTTTGCCAAACTTTCTGGACAACGTGGGTAAACGGAAGTGACGAACAAAACGTTTATAGGGACGGATCAGACTCCGAGTAAAATTCCGAAAATCTCTTTTATTAAATTGGTTTATCGCTTAAGGTGTCAAACCAGTAATTCAACCAATCAGAGCTAAGAACATATACAAAACTAGTCCTTTTTAAAGAAAAAAGTTCCTTTCACTTTGTTGTATTGTGACAAATACTGAATGGAATGGAATAATTAAATTGATAAATGAAGTTAAATGTATAAGGATTATTTTGAGCCCAAATTTGATTGATTTAGTTGTATTTTTAAAATATGGATATGGAGGATTTGATGCATGACCTATAAATAGGGAATTTCTGGGGGATGACAGAGCTATTTTTTAGAGTAGGTATTTTCCATATCCTGGCATTTCACTGCAAGACTTTAAACATGGCCTGATATTTTGACAGAACGTAGAGGAATCATGGACGTTTCAGAAAATGTATGGTCTTCGAAAGGTTAAACTTAAGATAAAATGACCACGTAGGATCGAAAAAACACAAATTTAGTAGAAAACCTTAAAGAAATTAATTGTAGGTTTCACACCTTAATCACGATAAACCCGATTTAACAAGGACAACATTTTTTCTCAATTAAATGAAAGGAGACCTCTTTTATCTATTTAACAAGGACAGTATTATAAGGATAATGTTAATACATGGAGATATGTTATCATTAAATACATCAGACGATTTACACATTATTACAACATGGAAATATCATTACCTAATGAGGAAATTTATGCTTATGAAGGCTTTGAAAGTAAACAATTCTTGCTAATCAGCTTTTATCAAGACCGGTACATTTTATTTATGAGATTTAAATGACTGCTGATTATCTCTATTTAATTCATTCTGCGAATTAGTTTAAATGATCAGCACGAAGACCGAAAGTACAAATAAGGACAGATAATGGATGATTGGGTGTTTCTCACCATTTTCAACAGCATTGCAGTTTTGTCGGGGTAGCTAGTTTTATAGGTGGAGGAAACCGGAGCATCTGACAACTTTATCACATATGGGTGTATCGTGTTCACCTCTCTATTTATAGCAATGGAACTCGCACCTTTAGTGGCGGTACCAATAAAAACGCAGACATCTAATTTAGTGCTCACAACGCGTTTTTGGAGGAACCCTCATCACGTAAGCTCAAAGTCAAATTACATAGATAGATGTAACTACCATATACCATTGGCCAGGACGAAGTGAACACTATTAGTACAAATAACAGACATACAATAATAGCGTGGACAAATACCACTATCACATATATTCTGTAAGAGGATGATTCAAGTTTTGGCGTTGGGTTGGCGTGAAATCTATGCGAGGGGTCTGGGTTGCTTAGGTTTCCAGAATGTATGGTGCATCGAGCTGAAATGAGGACCAGGAGAAGAGAGTCCACCCTACCGGACAGTGCGGGGTTTAGATGGATTCCAGCCATTGATAGCTTATATTCTGATTGGAAATCCTTATAAATGAAATGCTGTATAACATATGGTTTGCAAATTTAGGGAGGTGCATATGATCACAACGCCCCACCTTAATACGGGTATGATATTGCAAATTTGCTTTTGGAAATTGATAAATGCAACAATATTTTTATAGATTTGTTCAGATGATCGAGCATCGAGCTATGGACATCAAGCTGATATCAATCTAATTGAATTTATATCCGCACGTGCTCTCTATTTTCTGTTGACTGTTCACGAGTCGCCGTGTGGGAGATCTAGAAACGCCCCTTTAGGGGTTACGTCAGGGATCAACATGAATACATTCGGTGTCTATCAGGTGCGTTCCAAAACTGATATGCTTGTCTTGTCTACTCGATTTCATAGAATAGTTGCTGATTTGACAATTTATAGCACATCCATGTTACCCCTGACGATAGAAAATAGGGAGCAAGTGTGGAGATCTGATTTAATCAAATTGAGCTGTTGGTCTTTTAATAGGACAATTTGACAAAACAAAATAAGTCAATAAAGATTAAAAATGTAAGTGTCACTGTTACGGAGCCAGAGGTCATTCAATAAATCGACTTCTTAATTGTTTTGATTCATTTACGTCACAATCAAAGGATCAATGCAATGGGAAAATAAGAAATAATCACTACGTCAGAACGGTTTCAGATTCTAATAGAATTATCGTAGAATCACAAATCAAAATCGATACTCCTAGCACACATTATACATTACCTTTCACTTTTCTGGCGACTTGGAACAGGTATTTCAATGAAATTTAGTGATCCGGTAAAGTTAGTTTTATCAGCTCAAAACCATCCCCTTCATTGAAATGGTGCTGTCATGCAACCAGCTGATGCCTTGTAGAGTGGGTTGGACTGTACTGGCGGCCATTAGAAGCTATATATACAGTGAAATATTGAATTTCATTGGTTTTTATATTATGGTTCAAAGTTTATAATTGTTTCCTTGTTTTGTCTTCCGATTGCTCTCTTTTGCAGAATTAATATTTGACATAATATGACAACTTTTGTGTCCAGAATAATAAATATATTATGTATTAAATTTTAGATTATAACTCTGCGTTCTTTAAAACAAAGACGCTCAACCAGTTTTAACTATTATATACGAGGGTCGGCATGGTATTCACGTATTAAAAACACTGATATGACTTAATCATGTCACTAAGAATTGGGCCCATAAAACTGATTTAGCCCCGCCACTTGTTATTGAAGAGTCTGTACCATGTCAGACGATTGAGCGGGCATGTATATGTGTGTTGAGTATCAATTTTCCCTCTGTTTCTACTATTTATCTATTGGACTTTCTATCTGTTTCTGACACTGTGGTATATTTCGCTTTTCATTGGATTACGTTATATTACCCATCAGACATCACACATGGGGTGACACATAAACAACTGCTAACATCTATCGGTCGATTTGGAGTTGGATTTCCACACTATCTCAACTAAAATACATTGTATATATTAATAGACATTTGTCATCATTATACATCCGATGAATTAAAACTAAAGGATATGACATTGAAACATTGAACATTTGAAGGTCGATTTTGTGTACACATTAAATGAGGTCAATAAATGTTAGAGAATTTCGAAGGGGAGATAAAAAATGACAATCCAGAGACACTGGGAACATACTGTCAACAAGACAAAGACAAAAAAGACACCACTGATAAACGTAAATAAGACATAAACCCTCCAACACAAAACTGGAGGTAGAGTCAAACCGAACATAGTTTTATTCGGAAATCGTAACGGACATCACAACACGTAACTCAGAACTTAAATACACATACAAATCAATGTGCTAAAGGTATTTGACGTTTTCGCGGAAAGTAGAACGTTGACTAACCAAGAGTCATTACACAAAACCAAAACCGTAATAGGGTTTCCTGAGAATACCCACGCCGCGACATATCAGTAAAGGGAGCAGGTGATGGAAGAAGCCGAAGTACCCGGAGAGAACTACCGACCATGGGCAAGCAACTGGTAAGCTTTATCACTTGCGGCTGCGAGTCGAGTGCACCCTTTTTGTAATTTACAAATCCGGGTGCGAACCCACACCGTATTGGTGATAGGCTTGTATGAGTTGCTAGGTAATCCAACTACCTAACTCATTAAATCACCCGGGCCCCAAATTATTTATCAGTATAGAAAGATCGGAAATTGCAAAGTCAAATAGGCATAGCACTGAGTTCTATAACAACAAGTATTTATGAAAAGGTCGTGTGAGAGTATCAGGAAAAAATTGATGGCGGTTCTAGCTAAGGTTTCTACGTATTATATTATATATTATTTTCTAGAACATGATGTAATTACGGGTACTTTTTAAACAGTAGATGACATCTGTCAAACAAACGACATTTTCTGTAGTTCCTATCATCTAAATTTATATCACTGCTCAAAATATGTTATCATGAATTGGGTCGCCATTACGTGTTTCTGCGCATGACATATTGGTAGACACTCGATAAAACTATCATAATCATTATTTGCTTTATACAATGATAATTTCATAACATCCACGGAGAAGGAAAATATCACCATTTCGATTGATTTTGATTTGATTTTTGGTATCTTAACGCCACTTTCAGCAATATTTCAGCTATATCATGGCGACCAGTTTTAGTGATGGAAGAAACCGAAGTACCCGGAGAAAACCACCGACCATGGACAAGCAACTGGTAAACTTTATCACTTGCGGAAGCGAGTCAAGTGCACCCTTTTTTGCAATTTACAAAGCTAGGCGCGAACCCACACCGTATATGTTTGTAAGTTCACTTCGTGAATTTCCGGAAAGCTGTGTTTACAAACATGCTCAAACTGTTTTATTGAATATTTGCACAGAAAATTAATAACTGCCAATTTTCTCTCTTATATTGAAAGTGCTAGAAATGTTCATTTATTGGATTTGCATATTAAAACAATAAATGTCTTGTTCTATAACTATGTATTTAATTCTGGTCAAAAATGACTAAACATTTTGGTACAAATCAGTTTTTTTCTCTGTTGAAGTATATGATATACAGATCATAGCATATCATTTTTCATATCTTACCCTTTATCAGCCCTCCTTCATATATCATCCCTTCAGCCTATCGGCTCTTGGGCTGATATCATGACCTAGGGCTGATAAAGGATATGATATGAAAAATGCCATGTAATAATCTATATTTATGTCCTTTGGTGTTCTGCCTCCCAAAAACTTTTAAATTATTTGACTTTCAATGTTTTGACCTTGAGGTACCCGATGAAGGTTATTTCCGAAACGCGTCATGTGCACAGAATTATTTATCTGTGTTTTTGTTTTTTTTAATTATGTTGTTTGATCTATTGTATTGTTTCCTCTATCTGGTTTTTGATTTAGTGTTGTTGTGACTATTGTTGTGTTCTCATTCCGCATTGTAATGTGTTATAGTCTCCCCGCTATTTGATTTGTTATTTATCACTACTGTGTTGTCATTCCGGATTAAGATGTCGTTATACTGTCCCCTCTAATTGGTATTTTATATCTTACTATTGTTGTGTTGTCATTCCGGATTAAGATGTCGTTATACTGTCCCCTCTAATTGATATTTTATATCTTACTATTGTTGTGTTGTCATTCCGGATTAAGATGTCGTTATACTGTCCCCTCTAATTGATATTTTATATCTTACTATTGTTGTGTTGTCATTCCGGATTAAGATGTCGTTATACTGTCCCCTCTAATTGATATTTTATATCTTACTATTGTTGTGTTGTCATTCTAGATTGTGACGTGTTATAGTCTCCCTCTAATTGGTATTTTATATCTTACTATTGTTGTGTTGTCATTCTAGATTGTGACGTGTTATAGTCTCCCTCTAATTGATATTTTATATCTTACTATTGTTGTGTTGTCATTCCGGATTAAGATGTCGTTATACTGTCCCCTCTAATTGATATTTTATATCTTACTATTGTTGTGTTGTCATTCCGGATTAAGATGTCGTTATACTGTCCCCTCTAATTGATATTTTATATCTTACTATTGTTGTGTTGTCATTCCGGATTAAGATGTCGTTATACTGTCCCCTCTAATTGATATTTTATATATTACTATTGTTGTGTTGTCATTCTAGATTGTGACGTGTTATAGTCTCCCTCTAATTGATATTTTATATCTTACTATTGTTGTGTTGTCATTCTAGATTGTGACGTGTTATAGTCTCCCTCTAATTGGTATTTTATATATTACTATTGTTGTGTTGTCATTCTAGATTGTGACGTGTTATAGTCTCCCTCTAATTGGTATTTTATATCTTACTATTGTTGTGTTGTCATTCCGGATTAAGATGTCGTTATACTGTCCCCTCTAATTGATATTTTATATCTTACTATTGTTGTGTTGTCATTCTAGATTGTGACGTGTTATAGTCTCCCTCTAATTGATATTTTATATCTTACTATTGTTGTGTTGTCATTCTGGATTGTGATGTGTTATAGTCTCCCTCTAATTGATATTTTATATCTTACTATTGTTGTGTTGTCATTCTGGATTGTGACGTGTTATAGTCTCCCTCTAATTGATATTTTATATCTTACTATTGTTGTGTTGTCATTCTGAATTGTGACGTGTTATAGTCTCCCTCTAATTGATATTTTATATCTTACTATTGTTGTGTTGTCATTCTGGATTGTGATGTGTTATAGTCTCCCTCTAATTGGTATTTTATATCTTACTATTGTTGTGTTGTCATTCTGGATTGTGATGTGTTATAGTCTCCCTCTAATTGATATTTTATATATTAGTATTGTTGTGTTGTCATTCTGGATTGTGACGTGTTATAGTCTCCCTCTAATTGGTATTTTATATCTTACTATTGTTGTGTTGTCATTCTAGATTGTGATGTGTTATAGTCTCCCTCTAATTGGTATTTTATATCTTACTATTGTTGTGTTGTCATTCTGGATTGTGATGTGTTATAGTCTCCCTCTAATTGATATTTTATATCTTACTATTGTTGTGTTGTCATTCTGGATTGTGACGTGTTATAGTCTCCCTCTAATTGGTATTTTATATCTTACTATTGTTGTGTTGTCATTCTGAATTGTGACGTGTTATAGTCTCCCTCTAATTGATATTTTATATCTTACTATTGTTGTGTTGTCATTCTGGATTGTGATGTGTTATAGTCTCCCTCTAATTGGTATTTTATATCTTACTATTGTTGTGTTGTCATTCTGGATTGTGATGTGTTATAGTCTCCCTCTAATTGATATTTTATATATTAGTATTGTTGTGTTGTCATTCTGGATTGTGACGTGTTATAGTCTCCCTCTAATTGGTATTTTATATCTTACTATTGTTGTGTTGTCATTCTAGATTGTGATGTGTTATAGTCTCCCTCTAATTGGTATTTTATATCTTACTATTGTTGTGTTGTCATTCTGGATTGTGATGTGTTATAGTCTCCCTCTAATTGATATTTTATATCTTACTATTGTTGTGTTGTCATTCTGGATTGTGACGTGTTATAGTCTCCCTCTAATTGGTATTTTATATCTTACTATTGTTGTGTTGTCATTCTGAATTGTGACGTGTTATAGTCTCCCTCTAATTGATATTTTATATCTTACTATTGTTGTGTTGTCATTCTAGATTGTGATGTGTTATAGTCTCCCTCTAATTGGTATTTTATATCTTACTATTGTTGTGTTGTCATTCTGGATTGTGATGTGTTATAGTCTCCTTCTAATTAATATTTTATATATTACTATTGTTGTGTTGTCATTCTAGATTGTGATGTGTTATAGTCTCCCTCTAATTGATATTTTATATATTACTATTGTTGTGTTGTCATTCTAGATTGTGACGTGTTATAGTCTCCCTCTAATTGATATTTTATATATTACTATTGTTGTGTTGTCATTCTGGATTGTGACGTGTTATAGTCTCCCTCTAATTGGTATTTTATATATTACTATTGTTGTGTTGTCATTCTGGATTGTGATGTGTTATAGTCTCCCTCTAATTGATATTTTATATCTTACTATTGTTGTGTTGTCATTCTAGATTGTGATGTGTTATAGTCTCCCTCTAATTGATATTTTATATATTACTATTGTTGTGTTGTCATTCTAGATTGTGACGTGTTATAGCCTCCCTCTAATTGGTATTTTATATCTTACTATTGTTGTGTTGTCATTCTAGATTGTGACGTGTTATAGTCTCCCTCTCATTGGTATTTTATATCTTACTATTGTTGTGTTGTCATTCTGGATTGTGACGTGTTATAGTCTCCCTCTAATTGATATTTTATATCTTACTATTGTTGTGTTGTCATTCTAGATTGTGATGTGTTATAGTCTCCCCTCTAATTGATATTTTATATCTTACTATTGTTGTGTTGTCATTCTAGATTGTGATGTGTTATAGTCTCCCCTCTAATTGGTATTTTATATCTTACTATTGTTGTGTTGTCATTCTGGATTGTGACGTGTTATAGTCTCCCTCTAATTGATATTTTATATCTTACTATTGTTGTGTTGTCATTCTGGATTGTGACGTGTTATAGTCTCCCTCTAATTGATATTTTATATCTTACTATTGTTGTGTTGTCATTCTGGATTGTGATGTGTTATAGTCTCCCTCTAATTGATATTTTATATCTTACTATTGTTGTGTTGTCATTCTAGATTGTGATGTGTTATAGTCTCCCCTCTAATTGGTATTTTATATCTTACTATTGTTGTGTTGTCATTCTAGTTTGTGATGTGTTATAGTCTCCCTCTAATTGATATTTTATATCTTACTATTGTTGTGTTGTCATTCTAGATTGTGATGTGTTATAGTCTCCCTCTAATTGATATTTTATATCTTACTATTGTTGTGTTGTCATTCTGGATTGTGACGTGTTATAGTCTCCCTCTAATTGATATTTTATATTTTACTATTGTTGTGTTGTCATTCTGGATTGTGACGTGTTATAGTCTCCCTCTAATTGGTATTTTATATATTACTATTGTTGTGTTGTCATTCTAGATTGTGACGTGTTATAGTCTCCCTCTAATTGATATTTTATATCTTACTATTGTTGTGTTGTCATTCTGGATTGTGACGTGTTATAGTCTCCCTCTAATTGGTATTTTATATATTACTATTGTTGTGTTGTCATTCTAGATTGTGATGTGTTATAGTCTCCCTCTAATTGATATTTTATATCTTACTATTGTTGTGTTGTCATTCTAGATTGTGATGTGTTATAGTCTCCCTCTAATTGATATTTTATATATTACTATTGTTGTGTTGTCATTCTAGATTGTGACGTGTTATAGTCTCCCTCTAATTGGTATTTTATATATTACTATTGTTGTGTTGTCATTCTAGATTGTGATGTGTTATAGTCTCCCTCTAATTGATATTTTATATATTACTATTGTTGAGTTGTCATTCTGGATTGTGACGTGTTATAGTCTCCCTCTAATTGGTATTTTATATATTACTATTGTTGTGTTGTCATTCTAGATTGTGACGTGTTATAGTCGCCCTCTAATTGGTATTTTATATATTACTATTGTTGTGTTGTCATTCTAGATTGTGACGTGTTATAGTCTTCCTCTAATTGATATTTTATATATTACTATTGTTGTGTTGTCATTCTAGATTGTGACGTGTTATAGTCTTCCTCTAATTGATATTTTATATATTACTATTGTTGTGTTGTCATTCTAGATTGTGACGTGTTATAGTCTCCCTCTAATTGGTATTTTATATCTTACTATTGTTGTGTTGTGATTCTGGATTGTGATGTGTTATAGTCTCCCTCTAATTGATATTTTATATCTTACTATTGTTGTGTTGTGATTCTGGATTGTGATGTGTTATAGTCTCCCTCTAATTGATATTTTATATATTACTATTGTTGTGTTGTCATTCTAGATTGTGACGTGTTATAGTCTCCCTCTAATTGGTATTTTATATATTACTATTGTTGTGTTGTCATTCTGGATTGTGACGTGTTATAGTCTCCCTCTAATTGGTATTTTATATCTTACTATTGTTGTGTTGTGATTCTGGATTGTGATGTGTTATAGTCTCCCTCTAATTGATATTTTATATATTACTATTGTTGTGTTGTCATTCTAGATTATGACGTGTTATAGTCTCCCTCTAATTGGTATTTTATATATTACTATTGTTATGTTGTCATTCTGGATTGTGATGTGTTATAGTCTCCCTCTAATTGGTATTTTATATCTTACTATTGTTGTGTTGTCATTCTAGATTGTGATGTGTTATAGTCTCCCTCTAATTGATATTTTATATCTTACTATTGTTGTGTTGTCATTCTAGATTGTGACGTGTTATAGTCTCCCTCTAATTGGTATTTTATATCTTTCTATTGTTGTGTTGTCATTCTAGATTGTGATGTGTTATAGTCTCCCTCTAATTGGTATTTTATATATTACTATTGTTGTGTTGTCATTCTAGATTGTGACGTGTTATAGTCTCCCCTCTAATTGGTATTTTATATCTTACTATTGTTGTGTTGTCATTCTGGATTGTGATGTGTTATAGTCTCCCTCTAATTGGTATTTTATATCTTACTATTGTTGTGTTGTCATTCTAGATTGTGACGTGTTATAGTCTCCCTCTAATTGGTATTTTATATATTATTATTGTTGTGTTGTCATTCTAGATTGTGACGTGTTATAGTCTCCCTCTAATTGGTATTTTATATATTACTATTGTTGTGTTGTCATTCTAGATTGTGACGTGTTATAGTCTCCCTCTAATTGGTATTTTATATATTACTATTGTTGTGTTGTCATTCTGGATTGTGATGTGTTATATTCTCCCTCTAATTGGTATTTTATATATTACTATTGTTGTGTTGTCATTCTGGATTGTGATGTGTTATATTCTCCCTCTAATTTGTATTTTATATATTACTATTGTTGTGTTGTCATTCTGGATTGTGACGTGTTATAGTCTCCCTCTAATTGGTATTTTATATCTTACTATTGTTGTGTTGTCATTCTGGATTGTGACGTGTTATAGTCTCCCTCTAATTGATATTTTATATCTTACTATTGTTATGTTGTCATTCTGGATTGTGATGTGTTATAGTCTCCCTCTAATTGGTATTTTATATCTTACTATTGTTGTGTTGTCATTCTAGATTGTGATGTGTTATAGTCTCCCTCTAATTGGTATTTTATATCTTACTATTGTTGTGTTGTCATTCTAGATTGTGATGTGTTATAGTCTCCCTCTAATTGGTATTTTATATCTTACTATTGTTGTGTTGTCATTCTAGATTGTGATGTGTTATAGTCTCCCTCTAATTGGTATTTTATATATTACTATTGTTGTGTTGTCATTCTGGATTGTGATGTGTTATAGTCTCCCTCTAATTGGTATTTTATATCTTACTATTGTTGTGTTGTCATTCTGGATTGTGACGTGTTATAGTCTCCCTCTAATTGGTATTTTATATCTTACTATTGTTGTGTTGTCATTCTAGATTGTGATGTGTTATAGTCTCCCTCTAATTGGTATTTTATATCTTACTATTGTTGTGTTGTCATTCTGGATTGTGACGTGCTATAGTCTCCCTCTAATTGATATTTTATATCTTACTATTGTTGTGTTGTCATTCTAGATTGTGATGTGTTATAGTCTCCATCTAATTGGTATGTTATATCTTACTATTGTTGTGTTGTCATTCTAGATTGTGATGTGTTATAGTCTCCCCTCTAATTGGTATTTTATATATTACTATTGTTGTGTTGTCATTCTAGATTGTGATGTGTTATAGTCTCCCTCTAATTGATATTTTATATCTTACTATTGTTGTGTTGTCATTCTAGATTGTGATGTGTTATAGTCTCCCTCTAATTGGTATTTTATATCTTACTATTGTTGTGTTGTCATTCTAGATTGTGATGTGTTATAGTCTCCCTCTAATTGGTATTTTATATCTTACTATTGTTGTGTTGTCATTCTAGATTGTGACGTGTTATAGTCTCCCTCTAATTGGTATTTTATATATTACTATTGTTGTGTTGTCATTCTGGATTGTGATGTGTTATAGTCTCCCTCTAATTGATATTTTATATCTTACTATTGTTATGTTGTCATTCTGGATTGTGATGTGTTATAGTCTCCCTCTAATTGGTATTTTATATCTTACTATTGTTGTGTTGTTATTCTAGATTGTGATGTGTTATAGACACCCTCTAATTGGTATTTTATATCTTACTATTGTTGTGTTGTCATTCTAGATTATGATGTGTTATAGTCTCCCTCTAATTGGTATTTTATATCTTACTATTGTTGTGTTGTTATTCTAGATTGTGATGTGTTATAGTCTCCCTCTAATTGATATTTTATATCTTACTATTGTTGTGTTGTCATTCTAGATTATGATGTGTTATAGTCTCCCTCTAATTGATATTTTATATCTTACTATTGTTGTGTTGTCATTCTAGATTATGATGTGTTATAGACACCCTCTAATTGGTATTTTATATCTTACTATTGTTGTGTTGTCATTCTGGATTGTGATGTGTTATAGTCTCCCTCTAATTGGTATTTTATATCTTACTATTGTTGTGTTGTCATTCTGGATTGTGATGTGTTATAGTCTCCCTCTAATTGGTATTTTATATCTTACTATTGTTGTGTTGTCATTCTGGATTGTGACGTGTTATAGTTTCCATTTAATTGGTATTTTATATATTACTATTGTTGTGTTGTCATTCTAGATTGTGATGTGTTATAGTCTCCCTCTAATTGGTATTTTATATATTACTATTGTTGAGTTGTCATTCTAGATTGTGATGTGTTATAGTCTCCCTCTAATTGATATTTTATATATTACTATTGTTGTGTTGTCATTCTGGATTGTGACGTGTTATAGTCTCCCTCTAATTGATATTTTATATATTACTATTGTTGTGTTGTCATTCTGGATTGTGATGTGTTATAGTCTCCCTCTAATTGGTATTTTATATCTTACTATTGTTGTGTTGTCATTCTGGATTGTGACGTGTTATAGTCTCCCTCTAATTGATATTTTATATCTTACTATTGTTGTGTTGTCATTCTGGATTGTGATGTGTTATAGTCTCCCTCTAATTGGTATTTTATATCTTACTATTGTTGTGTTGTCATTCTAGATTGTGACGTGTTATAGTCTCCCTCTAATTGGTATTTTATATATTACTATTGTTGTGTTGTCATTCTAGATTGTGATGTGTTATAGTCTCCCCTCTAATTGGTATTTTATATCTTACTATTGTTGTGTTGTCATTCTGGATTGTGACGTGTTATAGTCTCCCTATAATTGGTATTTTATATCTTACTATTGTTGTGTTGTCATTCTAGATTGTGACGTGTTATAGTCTTCCTCTAATTGATATTTTATATCTTACTATTGTTGTGTTGTCATTCTAGATTGTGACGTGTTATATTCTCCCTCTAATTGGTATTTTATATATTACTATTGTTGTGTTGTCATTCTAGATTGTGACGTGTTATAGTCTCCCTCTAATTGGTATTTTATATATTACTATTGTTGTGTTGTCATTCTGGATTGTGATGTGTTATATTCTCCCTCTAATTGGTATTTTATATATTACTATTGTTGTGTTGTCATTCTGGATTGTGACGTGTTATAGTCTCCCTCTAATTGGTATTTTATATCTTACTATTGTTGTGTTGTGATTCTGGATTGTGATGTGTTATAGTCTCCCTCTAATTGATATTTTATATCTTACTATTGTTATGTTGTCATTCTGGATTGTGATGTGTTATAGTCTCCCTCTAATTGGTATTTTATATCTTACTATTGTTGTGTTGTCATTCTAGATTGTGATGTGTTATAGTCTCCCTCTAATTGATATTTTATATCTTACTATTGTTGTGTTGTCATTCTAGATTGTGACGTGTTATAGTCTCCCTCTAATTGGTATTTTATATCTTTCTATTGTTGTGTTGTCATTCTAGATTGTGATGTGTTATAGTCTCCCTCTAATTGGTATTTTATATATTACTATTGTTGTGTTGTCATTCTAGATTGTGACGTGTTATAGTCTCCCCTCTAATTGGTATTTTATATCTTACTATTGTTGTGTTGTCATTCTGGATTGTGATGTGTTATAGTCTCCCTCTAATTGGTATTTTATATCTTACTATTGTTGTGTTGTCATTCTAGATTGTGACGTGTTATAGTCTCCCTCTAATTGGTATTTTATATATTATTATTGTTGTGTTGTCATTCTAGATTGTGATGTGTTATAGTCTCCCTCTAATTGGTATTTTATATATTACTATTGTTGTGTTGTCATTCTAGATTGTGACGTGTTATAGTCTCCCTCTAATTGGTATTTTATATATTATTATTGTTGTGTTGTCATTCTAGATTGTGATGTGTTATAGACTCCCTCTAATTGGTATTTTATATATTACTATTGTTGTGTTGTCATTCTAGATTGTGACGTGTTATAGTCTCCCTCTAATTGGTATTTTATATATTACTATTGTTGTGTTGTCATTCTAGATTGTGACGTGTTATAGTCTCCCTCTAATTGGTATTTTATATATTACTATTGTTGTGTTGTCATTCTGGATTGTGATGTGTTATATTCTCCCTCTAATTGGTATTTTATATATTACTATTGTTGTGTTGTCATTCTGGATTGTGATGTGTTATATTCTCCCTCTAATTTGTATTTTATATCTTACTATTGTTGTGTTGTCATTCTGGATTGTGACGTGTTATAGTCTCCCTCTAATTGGTATTTTATATCTTACTATTGTTGTGTTGTCATTCTGGATTGTGACGTGTTATAGTCTCCCTCTAATTGATATTTTATATCTTACTATTGTTATGTTGTCATTCTGGATTGTGATGTGTTATAGTCTCCCTCTAATTGGTATTTTATATCTTACTATTGTTGTGTTGTTATTCTAGATTGTGATGTGCTATAGTCTCCCTCTAATTGATATTTTATATCTTACTATTGTTGTGTTGTCATTCTAGATTGTGACGTGTTATAGTCTCCTTCTAATTGGTATTTTATATCTTACTATTGTTGTGTTGTCATTCTAGATTGTGACGTGTTATAGTCTCCCTCTAATTGGTATTTTATATCTTACTATTGTTGTGTTGTCATTCTAGATTGTGATGTGTTATAGTCTCCCTCTAATTGGTATTTTATATATTACTATTGTTGTGTTGTCATTCTGGATTGTGATGTGTTATAGTCTCCTCTCTAATTGGTATTTTATATATTACTATTGTTGTGTTGTCATTCTGGATTGTGACGTGTTATAGTCTCCCTCTAATTGGTATTTTATATCTTACTATTGTTGTGTTGTCATTCTGGATTGTGATGTGTTATAGTCTCCCTCTAATTGGTATTTTATATCTTACTATTGTTGTGTTGTCATTCTGGATTGTGATGTGTTATAGTCTCCCTCTAATTGGTATTTTATATCTTACTATTGTTGTGTTGTCATTCTGGATTGTGATGTGTTATAGTCTCCCTCTAATTGATATTTTATATCTTACTATTGTTGTGTTGTCATTCTGGATTGTGATGTGTTATAGTCTCCCTCTAATTGATATTTTATATATTACTATTGTTGTGTTGTCATTCTGGATTGTGACGTGTTATAGTCTCCCTCTAATTGGTATTTTATATCTTACTATTGTTGTGTTGTCATTCTAGATTGTGATGTGTTATAGTCTCCCTCTAATTGGTATTTTATATCTTACTATTGTTGTGTTGTCATTCTGGATTGTGACGTGCTATAGTCTCCCTCTAATTGATATTTTATATCTTACTATTGTTGTGTTGTCATTCTAGATTGTGATGTGTTATAGTCTCCATCTAATTGGTATTTTATATCTTACTATTGTTGTGTTGTCATTCTAGATTGTGATGTGTTATAGTCTCCCCTCTAATTGGTATTTTATATATTACTATTGTTGTGTTGTCATTCTAGATTGTGATGTGTTATAGTCTCCCTCTAATTGATATTTTATATCTTACTATTGTTGTGTTGTCATTCTAGATTGTGATGTGTTATAGTCTCCCTCTAATTGGTATTTTATATCTTACTATTGTTGTGTTGTCATTCTAGATTGTGATGTGTTATAGTCTCCCTCTAATTGGTATTTTATATCTTACTATTGTTGTGTTGTCATTCTAGATTGTGACGTGTTATAGTCTCCCTCTAATTGGTATTTTATATATTACTATTGTTGTGTTGTCATTCTGGATTGTGATGTGTTATAGTCTCCCTCTAATTGGTATTTTATATCTTACTATTGTTGTGTTGTCATTCTAGATTGTGATGTGTTATAGTCTGCCTCTAATTGGTATTTTATATATTACTATTGTTATGTTGTCATTCTGGATTGTGATGTGTTATAGTCTCCCTCTAATTGGTATTTTATATCTTACTATTGTTGTGTTGTCATTCTAGATTGTGATGTGTTATAGTCTCCCTCTAATTGATATTTTATATCTTACTATTGTTGTGTTGTCATTCTAGATTATGATGTGTTATAGTCTCCCTCTAATTGATATTTTATATCTTACTATTGTTGTGTTGTCATTCTAGATTATGATGTGTTATAGACACCCTCTAATTGGTATTTTATATCTTACTATTGTTGTGTTGTCATTCTGGATTGTGATGTGTTATAGTCTCCCTCTAATTGGTATTTTATATCTTACTATTGTTGTGTTGTCATTCTGGATTGTGACGTGTTATAGTCTCCCTCTAATTGGTATTTTATATCTTACTATTGTTGTGTTGTCATTCTGGATTGTGACGTGTTATAGTTTCCATTTAATTGGTATTTTATATATTACTATTGTTGTGTTGTCATTCTAGATTGTGATGTGTTATAGTCTCCCTCTAATTGGTATTTTATATATTACTATTGTTGAGTTGTCATTCTAGATTGTGATGTGTTATAGTCTCCCTCTAATTGGTATTTTATATCTTACTATTGTTGTGTTGTCATTCTAGATTGTGACGTGTTATAGTCTCCCTCTAATTGGTATTTTATATATTACTATTGTTGTGTTGTCATTCTAGATTGTGATGTGTTATAGTCTCCCCTCTAATTGGTATTTTATATCTTACTATTGTTGTGTTGTCATTCTGGATTGTGACGTGTTATAGTCTCCCTATAATTGGTATTTTATATCTTACTATTGTTGTGTTGTCATTCTAGATTGTGACGTGTTATAGTCTCCCTCTAATTGATATTTTATATCTTACTATTGTTGTGTTGTCATTCTAGATTGTGATGTGTTATAGTCTCCCTCTAATTGGTATTTTATATCTTACTATTGTTGTGTTGTCATTCTAGATTGTGACGTGTTATAGTCTCCCTCTAATTGATATTTTATATCTTACTATTTTTGTGTTGTCATTCTAGATTGTGACGTGTTATAGTCTCCCCTCTAATTGGTATTTTATATCTTACTATTGTTGTGTTGTCATTCTGGATTGTGACGTGTTATAGTCTCCCTCTAATTGATATTTTATATCTTACTATTGTTGTGTTGTCATTCTGGATTGTGACGTGTTATAGTCTCCCTCTAATTGATATTTTATATATTACTATTGTTGTGTTGTCATTCTGGATTGTGATGTGTTATAGTCTCCCTCTAATTGGTATTTTATATATTACTATTGTTGTGTTGTTATTCTAGATTGTGATGTGTTATAGTCTCCCTCTAATTGGTATTTTATATCTTACTATTGTTGTGTTGTCATTCTGGATTGTGATGTGTTATAGTCTCCCTCTAATTGATATTTTATATATTACTATTGTTGTGTTGTCATTCTAGATTGTGATGTGTTATAGTCTCCCTCTAATTGGTATTTTATATCTTACTATTGTTGTGTTGTCATTCTAGATTGTGATGTGTTATAGTCTCCCTCTAATTGGTATTTTATATATTACTATTGTTGTGTTGTCATTCTGGATTGTGATGTGTTATAGTCTCTCTCTAATTGGTATTTTATATATTACTATTGTTGTGTTGTCATTCTAGATTGTGACGTGTTATAGTCTCCCTCTAATTGGTATTTTATATATTACTATTGTTGTGTTGTCATTCTAGATTGTGACGTGTTATAGTCTCCCCTCTAATTGGTATTTTATATCTTACTATTCTTGTGTTGTCATTCTGGATTGTGATGTGTTATAGTCTCCCTCTAATTGGTATTTTATATATTACTATTGTTGTGTTGTCATTCTGGATTGTGACGTGTTATAGTCTCCCTCTAATTGGTATTTTATATATTACTATTGTTGTGTTGTCATTCTAGATTGTGACGTGTTATAGTCTCCCCTCTAATTGGTATTTTATATCTTACTATTCTTGTGTTGTCATTCTGGATTGTGATGTGTTATAGTCTCCCTCTAATTGGTATTTTATATCTTACTATTGTTGTGTTGTCATTCTAGATTGTGATGTGTTATAGTCTCCCTCTAATTGGTATTTTATATATTACTATTGTTGTGTTGTCATTCTAGATTGTGACGTGTTATAGTCTCCCTCTAATTGGTATTTTATATATTACTATTGTTGTGTTGTCATTCTGGATTGTGATGTGTTATAGTCTCCCTCTAATTGATATTTTATATCTTACTATTGTTGTGTTGTCATTCTGGATTGTGATGTGTTATAGTCTCCCTCTAATTGGTATTTTATATATTACTATTGTTGTGTTGTCATTCTGGATTGTGATGTGTTATAGTCTCCCTCTAATTGTTATTTTATATATTACTATTGTTGTGTTGTCATTCTGGATTGTGACCTGTTATAATCTCCCTCTAATTGGTATTTTATATATTACTATTGTTGTGTTGTCATTCTGGATTGTGACGTGTTATAGTCTCCCTCTAATTGATATTTTATATATTACTATTGTTGTGTTGTCATTCTGGATTGTGACGTGTTATAGTCTCCCTCTAATTGATATTTTATATATTACTATTGTTGTGTTGTCATTCTAGATTATGATGTGTTATAGTCTCCCTCTAATTGATATTTTATATCTTACTATTGTTGTGTTGTCATTCTGGATTGTGACGTGTTATAGTCTCCCTCTAATTGATATTTTATATATTACTATTGTTGTGTTGTCATTCTAGATTGTGATGTGTTATAGTCTCCCTCTAATTGATATTTTATATATTACTATTGTTGTGTTGTCATTCTGGATTGTGACGTGTTATAGTCTCCCTCTAATTGATATTTTATATATTACTATTGTTGTGTTGTCATTCTGGATTGTGACGTGTTATAGTCTCCCTCTAATTGATATTTTATATATTACTATTGTTGTGTTGTCATTCTAGATTATGATGTGTTATAGTCTCCCTCTAATTGATATTTTATATTTTACTATTGTTATGTTGTCATTCTGGATTGTGATGTGTTATAGTCTCCCTCTAATTGGTATTTTATATCTTACTATTGTTGTGTTGTCATTCTAGATTGTGATGTGTTATAGTCTCCCTCTAATTGATATTTTATATCTTACTATTGTTGTGTTGTCATTCTAGATTGTGACGTGTTATAGTCTCCCTCTAATTGGTATTTTATATCTTTCTATTGTTGTGTTGTCATTCTAGATTGTGATGTGCTATAGTCTCCCTCTAATTGGTATTTTATATCTTACTATTGTTGTGTTGTCATTCTGGATTGTGACGTGTTATAGTCTCCCTCTAATTGTATTTTATATATTACTATTGTTGTGTTGTCATTCTAGATTGTGATGTGTTATAGTCTCCCTCTAATTGGTATTTTATATCTTACTATTGTTGTGTTGTCATTCTAGATTGTGACGTGTTATAGTCTCCCTCTAATTGGTATTTTATATATTATTATTGTTGTGTTGTCATTCTAGATTGTGACGTGTTATAGTCTCCCTCTAATTGGTATTTTATATATTACTATTGTTGTGTTGTCATTCTGGATTGTGATGTGTTATATTCTCCCTCTAATTTGTATTTTATATATTACTATTGTTGTGTTGTCATTCTGGATTGTGACGTGTTATAGTCTCCCTCTAATTGGTATTTTATATCTTACTATTGTTGTGTTGTCATTCTAGATTGTGATGTGTTATAGTCTCCCTCTAATTGATATTTTATATCTTACTATTGTTGTGTTGTCATTCTAGATTGTGACGTGTTATAGTCTCCCTCTAATTGGTATTTTATATCTTACTATTGTTGTGTTGTCATTCTGGATTGTGATGTGTTATAGTCTCCCTCTAATTGATATTTTATATCTTACTATTGTTATGTTGTCATTCTGGATTGTGATGTGTTATAGTCTCCCTCTAATTGGTATTTTATATCTTACTATTGTTGTGTTGTTATTCTAGATTGTGATGTGCTATAGTCTCCCTCTAATTGATATTTTATATCTTACTATTGTTGTGTTGTCATTCTAGATTGTGACGTGTTATAGTCTCCCTCTAATTGGTATTTTATATCTTACTATTGTTGTGTTGTCATTCTAGATTGTGACGTGTTATAGTCTCCCTCTAATTGGTATTTTATATCTTACTATTGTTGTGTTGTCATTCTAGATTGTGATGTGTTATAGTCTCCCTCTAATTGGTATTTTATATATTACTATTGTTGTGTTGTCATTCTGGATTGTGATGTGTTATAGTCTCCTCTCTAATTGGTATTTTATATCTTACTATTGTTGTGTTGTCATTCTAGATTGTGATGTGTTATAGTCTCCCTCTAATTGATATTTTATATCTTACTATTGTTGTGTTGTCATTCTGGATTGTGACGTGTTATAGTCTCCCTCTAATTGGTATTTTATATCTTACTATTGTTGTGTTGTCATTCTGGATTGTGATGTGTTATAGTCTCCCTCTAATTGGTATTTTATATCTTACTATTGTTGTGTTGTCATTCTGGATTGTGACGTGTTATAGTCTCCCTCTAATTGGTATTTTATATCTTACTATTGTTGTGTTGTCATTCTAGATTGTGATGTGTTATAGTCTCCCTCTAATTGGTATTTTATATCTTACTATTGTTGTGTTGTCATTCTGGATTGTGACGTGCTATAGTCTCCCTCTAATTGATATTTTATATCTTACTATTGTTGTGTTGTCATTCTAGATTGTGATGTGTTATAGTCTCCATCTAATTGGTATTTTATATCTTACTATTGTTGTGTTGTCATTCTAGATTGTGATGTGTTATAGTCTCCCCTCTAATTGGTATTTTATATCTTACTATTGTTGTGTTGTCATTCTAGATTGTGATGTGTTATAGTCTCCCTCTAATTGGTATTTTATATCTTACTATTGTTGTGTTGTCATTCTGGATTGTGATGTGTTATAGTCTCCCTCTAATTGATATTTTATATCTTACTATTGTTGTGTTGTCATTCTAGATTGTGATGTGTTATAGTCTCCCTCTAATTGGTATTTTATATCTTACTATTGTTGTGTTGTTTTTCTAGATTGTGACGTGTTATAGTCTCCCTCTAATTGATATTTTATATCTTACTATTGTTGTGTTGTCATTCTGGATTGTGATGTGTTATAGTCTCCCTCTAATTGGTATTTTATATCTTACTATTGTTGTGTTGTCATTCTGGATTGTGACGTGTTATAGTCTCCCTCTAATTGTATTTTATATCTTACTATTGTTGTGTTGTCATTCTAGATTGTGATGTGTTATAGTCTCCCTCTAATTGGTATTTTATATCTTACTATTGTTGTGTTGTCATTCTAGATTGTGATGTGTTATAGTCTCCCTCTAATTGGTATTTTATATTTTACTATTGTTGTGTTGTCATTCTAGATTGTGATGTGTTATAGTCTCCCTCTAATTGGTATTTTATATCTTACTATTGTTGTGTTGTCATTCTAGATTGTGACGTGTTATAGTCTCCCTCTAATTGGTATTTTATATCTTACTATTGTTGTGTTGTCATTCTGGATTGTGACGTGCTATAGTCTCCCTCTAATTGATATTTTATATCTTACTATTGTTGTGTTGTCATTCTAGATTGTGATGTGTTATAGTCTCCATCTAATTGGTATTTTATATCTTACTATTGTTGTGTTGTCATTCTAGATTGTGATGTGTTATAGTCTCCCTCTAATTGGTATTTTATATCTTACTATTGTTGTGTTGTCATTCTGGATTGTGACGTGTTATAGTCTCCCTCTAATTGTATTTTATATATTACTATTGTTGTGTTGTCATTCTAGATTGTGATGTGTTATAGTCTCCCTCTAATTGGTATTTTATATCTTACTATTGTTGTGTTGTCATTCTAGATTGTGACGTGTTATAGTCTCCCTCTAATTGGTATTTTATATCTTACTATTGTTGTGTTGTCATTCTGGATTGTGACGTGCTATAGTCTCCCTCTAATTGATATTTTATATCTTACTATTGTTGTGTTGTCATTCTAGATTGTGATGTGTTATAGTCTCCATCTAATTGGTATTTTATATCTTACTATTGTTGTGTTGTCATTCTAGATTGTGATGTGTTATAGTCTCCCCTCTAATTGGTATTTTATATCTTACTATTGTTGTGTTGTCATTCTAGATTGTGATGTGTTATAGTCTCCCTCTAATTGGTATTTTATATCTTACTATTGTTGTGTTGTCATTCTAGATTGTGATGTGTTATAGTCTCCCTCTAATTGGTATTTTATATCTTACTATTGTTGTGTTGTCATTCTGGATTGTGACGTGTTATAGTCTCCCTCTAATTGTATTTTATATATTACTATTGTTGTGTTGTCATTCTAGATTGTGATGTGTTATAGTCTCCCTCTAATTGGTATTTTATATCTTACTATTGTTGTGTTGTCATTCTAGATTGTGACGTGTTATAGTCTCCCTCTAATTGGTATTTTATATCTTACTATTGTTGTGTTGTCATTCTAGATTATGATGTGTTATAGTCTCCCTCTAATTGGTATTTTATATATTACTATTGTTGTGTTGTCATTCTAGATTGTGATGTGTTATAGTCTCCCTCTAATTGGTATTTTATATATTACTATTGTTGTGTTGTCATTCTGGATTGTGACGTGTTATAGTCTCCCTCTAATTGATATTTTATATATTACTATTGTTGTGTTGTCATTCTGGATTGTGACGTGTTATAGTCTCCCTCTAATTGATATTTTATATCTTACTATTGTTGTGTTGTGATTCTGGATTGTGATGTGTTATAGTCTCCCTCTAATTGATATTTTATATCTTACTATTGTTATGTTGTCATTCTGGATTGTGATGTGTTATAGTCTCCCTCTAATTGGTATTTTATATCTTACTATTGTTGTGTTGTTATTCTAGATTGTGATGTGTTATAGTCTCCCTCTAATTGATATTTTATATCTTACTATTGTTGTGTTGTCATTCTAGATTGTGATGTGTTATAGTCTCCCTCTAATTGGCATTTTATAAATTCCTATTGTTGTGTTGTCATTCTGGATTATGATGTGTTATATTCTCCCCTCTAATTGATATTTTTTATCTTACTATTGTTGTGTTGTCATTCTAGATTGTGATGTGTTATAGTCTCCCTCTAATTGGTATTTTATATATTCCTATTGTTGTATTGTCATTCTGGATTATGATGTGTTATAGTCTCCCCTCTAATTGATATTTTATATATTCCTATTGTTGTGTTGTCATTCTGGATTGTGACGTGTTATAGTCTCCCTGTAATTGATATTTTATATCTTACTATTGTTGTGTTGTCATTCTAGATTGTGATGTGTTATAGTCTCCCTCTAATTAGTATTTTATATCTTACTATTGTTGTGTTGTCATTCTGGATTGTGATGTGTTATAGTCTCCCTCTAATTGATATTTTATATCTTACTATTGTTGTGTTGTCATTCTAGATTGTGATGTGTTATAGTCTCCCTCTAATTGATATTTTATATCTTACTATTGTTGTGTTGTCATTCTAGATTATGATGTGTTATAGTCTCCCTCTAATTGATATTTTATATCTTACTATTGTTGTGTTGTCATTCTAGATTATGATGTGTTATAGACACCCTCTAATTGGTATTTTATATCTTACTATTGTTGTGTTGTCATTCTGGATTGTGATGTGTTATAGTCTCCCTCTAATTGGTATGTTATATCTTACTATTGTTGTGTTGTCATTCTGGATTGTGATGTGTTATAGTCTCCCTCTAATTGGTATTTTATATCTTACTATTGTTGTGTTGTCATTCTGGATTGTGACGTGTTATAGTTTCCATCTAATTGGTATTTTATATATTACTATTGTTGTGTTGTCATTCTAGATTGTGATGTGTTATAGTCTCCCTCTAATTGGTATTTTATATATTACTATTGTTGAGTTGTCATTCTAGATTGTGATGTGTTATAGTCTCCCTCTAATTGGTATTTTATATCTTACTATTGTTGTGTTGTCATTCTAGATTGGGACGTGTTATAGTCTCCCTCTAATTGGTATTTTATATATTACTATTGTTGTGTTGTCATTCTAGATTGTGATGTGTTATAGTCTCCCCTCTAATTGGTATTTTATATCTTACTATTGTTGTGTTGTCATTCTGGATTGTGACGTGTTATAGTCTCCCTATAATTCGTATTTTATATCTTACTATTGTTGTGTTGTCATTCTAGATTGTGACGTGTTATAGTCTCCCTCTAATTGATATTTTATATCTTACTATTGTTGTGTTGTCATTCTAGATTGTGACGTGTTATAGTCTCCCTCTAATTGATATTTTATATCTTACTATTTTTGTGTTGTCATTCTAGATTGTGACGTGTTATAGTCTCCCTCTAATTGGTATTTTATATATTACTATTGTTGTGTTGTCATTCTAGATTGTGACGTGTTATAGTCTCCCTCTAATTGATATTTTATATCTTACTATTTTTGTGTTGTCATTCTAGATTGTGACGTGTTATAGTCTCCCTCTAATTGGTATTTTATATATTACTATTGTTGTGTTGTCATTCTAGATTGTGACGTGTTATAGTCTCCCTCTAATTGATATTTTATATCTTACTATTTTTGTGTTGTCATTCTAGATTGTGACGTGTTATAGTCTCCCCTCTAATTGGTATTTTATATCTTACTATTGTTGTGTTGTCATTCTGGATTGTGACGTGTTATAGTCTCCCTCTAATTGATATTTAATATCTTACTATTGTTGTGTTGTCATTCTGGATTGTGACGTGTTATAGTCTCCCTCTAATTGATATTTTATATCTTACTATTGTTGTGTTGTCATTCTAGATTGTGACGTGTTATAGTCTCCCTCTAATTGATATTTTATATATTACTATTGTTGTGTTGTCATTCTGGATTGTGATGTGTTATAGTCTCCCTCTAATTGGTATTTTATATATTACTATTGTTGTGTTGTCATTCTGGATTGTGACGTGTTATAGTCTCCCTCTAATTGATATTTTATATCTTACTATTGTTGTGTTGTCATTCTAGATTGTGATGTGTTATAGTCTCCCTCTAATTGATATTTTATATCTTACTATTGTTGTGTTGTCATTCTAGATTGTGATGTGTTATAGTCTCCCTCTAATTGATATTTTATATCTTACTATTGTTGTGTTGTCATTCTAGATTGTGATGTGTTATAGTCTCCCTCTAATTGGTATTTTATATCTTACTATTGTTGTGTTGTCATTCTAGATTGTGATGTGTTATAGTCTCCCTCTAATTGATATTTTATATCTTACTATTGTTGTGTTGTCATTCTGGATTGTGACGTGTTATAGTCTCCCTCTAATTGATATTTTATATCTTACTATTGTTGTGTTGTCATTCTGGATTGTGATGTGTTATAGTCTCCCTCTAATTGATATTTTATATCTTACTATTGTTGTGTTGTCATTCTGGATTGTGATGTGTTATAGTCTCCCTCTAATTGATATTTTATATATTACTATTGTTGTGTTGTCATTCTGGATTGTGATGTGTTATAGTCTCCCTCTAATTGGTATTTTATATATTACTATTGTTGTGTTGTCATTCTAGATTGTGATGTGTTATAGTCTCCCTCTAATTGGTATTTTATATCTTACTATTGTTGTGTTGTCATTCTAGATTGTGATGTGTTATAGTCTCCCTCTAATTGGTATTTTATATATTACTATTGTTGTGTTGTCATTCTGGATTGTGATGTCTTATAGTCTCCCTCTAATTGGTATTTTATATATTACTTTTGTTGTGTTGTCATTCTAGATTGTGACGTGTTATAGTCTCCCTCTAATTGGTATTTTATATATTACTATTGTTGAGTTGTCATTCTAGATTGTGATGTGTTATAGTCTCCCTCTAATTGATATTTTATATATTACTATTGTTGTGTTGTCATTCTGGATTGTGACGTGTTATAGTCTCCCTCTAATTGATATTTTATATATTACTATTGTTGTGTTGTCATTCTGGATTGTGATGTGTTATAGTCTCCCTCTAATTGGTATTTTATATCTTACTATTGTTGTGTTGTCATTCTGGATTGTGACGTGTTATAGTCTCCCTCTAATTGATATTTTATATCTTACTATTGTTGTGTTGTCATTCTGGATTGTGATGTGTTATAGTCTCCCTCTAATTGGTATTTTATATCTTACTATTGTTGTGTTGTCATTCTAGATTGTGACGTGTTATAGTCTCCCTCTAATTGGTATTTTATATATTACTATTGTTGTGTTGTCATTCTAGATTGTGATGTGTTATAGTCTCCCCTCTAATTGGTATTTTATATCTTACTATTGTTGTGTTGTCATTCTGGATTGTGACGTGTTATAGTCTCCCTATAATTGGTATTTTATATCTTACTATTGTTGTGTTGTCATTCTAGATTGTGACGTGTTATAGTCTTCCTCTAATTGATATTTTATATCTTACTATTGTTGTGTTGTCATTCTAGATTGTGACGTGTTATAGTCTCCCTCTAATTGGTATTTTATATATTACTATTGTTGTGTTGTCATTCTAGATTGTGACGTGTTATAGTCTCCCTCTAATTGGTATTTTATATATTACTATTGTTGTGTTGTCATTCTGGATTGTGATGTGTTATATTCTCCCTCTAATTGGTATTTTATATATTACTATTGTTGTGTTGTCATTCTGGATTGTGACGTGTTATAGTCTCCCTCTAATTGGTATTTTATATCTTACTATTGTTGTGTTGTGATTCTGGATTGTGATGTGTTATAGTCTCCCTCTAATTGATATTTTATATCTTACTATTGTTATGTTGTCATTCTGGATTGTGATGTGTTATAGTCTCCCTCTAATTGGTATTTTATATCTTACTATTGTTGTGTTGTCATTCTAGATTGTGATGTGTTATAGTCTCCCTCTAATTGATATTTTATATCTTATTATTGTTGTGTTGTCATTCTAGATTGTGACGTGTTATAGTCTCCCTCTAATTGGTATTTTATATCTTTCTATTGTTGTGTTGTCATTCTAGATTGTGATGTGTTATAGTCTCCCTCTAATTGGTATTTTATATATTACTATTGTTGTGTTGTCATTCTAGATTGTGACGTGTTATAGTCTCCCCTCTAATTGGTATTTTATATCTTACTATTGTTGTGTTGTCATTCTGGATTGTGATGTGTTATAGTCTCCCTCTAATTGGTATTTTATATCTTACTATTGTTGTGTTGTCATTCTAGATTGTGACGTGTTATAGTCTCCCTCTAATTGGTATTTTATATATTATTATTGTTGTGTTGTCATTCTAGATTGTGATGTGTTATAGTCTCCCTCTAATTGGTATTTTATATATTACTATTGTTGTGTTGTCATTCTAGATTGTGACGTGTTATAGTCTCCCTCTAATTGGTATTTTATATATTATTATTGTTGTGTTGTCATTCTAGATTGTGATGTGTTATAGACTCCCTCTAATTGGTATTTTATATATTACTATTGTTGTGTTGTCATTCTAGATTGTGACGTGTTATAGTCTCCCTCTAATTGGTATTTTATATATTACTATTGTTGTGTTGTCATTCTAGATTGTGATGTGTTATAGTCTCCCTCTAATTGGTATTTTATATCTTACTATTGTTGTGTTGTCATTCTGGATTGTGACGTGTTATAGTCTCCCTCTAATTGGTATTTTATATCTTACTATTGTTGTGTTGTCATTCTAGATTGTGACGTGTTATAGTCTCCCTCTAATTGGTATTTTATATATTACTATTGTTGTGTTGTCATTCTGGATTGTGATGTGTTATATTCTCCCTCTAATTGGTATTTTATATATTACTATTGTTGTGTTGTCATTCTGGATTGTGATGTGTTATATTCTCCCTCTAATTTGTATTTTATATATTACTATTGTTGTGTTGTCATTCTGGATTGTGACGTGTTATAGTCTCCCTCTAATTGGTATTTTATATCTTACTATTGTTGTGTTGTCATTCTGGATTGTGACGTGTTATAGTCTCCCTCTAATTGATATTTTATATCTTACTATTGTTATGTTGTCATTCTGGATTGTGATGTGTTATAGTCTCCCTCTAATTGGTATTTTATATCTTACTATTGTTGTGTTGTTATTCTAGATTGTGATGTGCTATAGTCTCCCTCTAATTGATATTTTATATCTTACTATTGTTGTGTTGTCATTCTAGATTGTGACGTGTTATAGTCTCCCTCTAATTGGTATTTTATATCTTACTATTGTTGTGTTGTCATTCTAGATTGTGACGTGTTATAGTCTCCCTCTAATTGGTATTTTATATCTTACTATTGTTGTGTTGTCATTCTAGATTGTGATGTGTTATAGTCTCCCTCTAATTGGTATTTTATATATTACTATTGTTGTGTTGTCATTCTGGATTGTGATGTGTTATAGTCTCCTCTCTAATTGGTATTTTATATATTACTATTGTTGTGTTGTCATTCTGGATTGTGACGTGTTATAGTCTCCCTCTAATTGGTATTTTATATCTTACTATTGTTGTGTTGTCATTCTGGATTGTGATGTGTTATAGTCTCCCTCTAATTGGTATTTTATATCTTACTATTGTTGTGTTGTCATTCTGGATTGTGATGTGTTATAGTCTCCCTCTAATTGGTATTTTATATCTTACTATTGTTGTGTTGTCATTCTGGATTGTGATGTGTTATAGTCTCCCTCTAATTGATATTTTATATCTTACTATTGTTGTGTTGTCATTCTGGATTGTGATGTGTTATAGTCTCCCTCTAATTGATATTTTATATATTACTATTGTTGTGTTGTCATTCTGGATTGTGACGTGTTATAGTCTCCCTCTAATTGGTATTTTATATCTTACTATTGTTGTGTTGTCATTCTAGATTGTGATGTGTTATAGTCTCCCTCTAATTGGTATTTTATATCTTACTATTGTTGTGTTGTCATTCTGGATTGTGACGTGCTATAGTCTCCCTCTAATTGATATTTTATATCTTACTATTGTTGTGTTGTCATTCTAGATTGTGATGTGTTATAGTCTCCATCTAATTGGTATTTTATATCTTACTATTGTTGTGTTGTCATTCTAGATTGTGATGTGTTATAGTCTCCCCTCTAATTGGTATTTTATATATTACTATTGTTGTGTTGTCATTCTAGATTGTGATGTGTTATAGTCTCCCTCTAATTGATATTTTATATCTTACTATTGTTGTGTTGTCATTCTAGATTGTGATGTGTTATAGTCTCCCTCTAATTGGTATTTTATATCTTACTATTGTTGTGTTGTCATTCTAGATTGTGATGTGTTATAGTCTCCCTCTAATTGGTATTTTATATCTTACTATTGTTGTGTTGTCATTCTAGATTGTGACGTGTTATAGTCTCCCTCTAATTGGTATTTTATATATTACTATTGTTGTGTTGTCATTCTGGATTGTGATGTGTTATAGTCTCCCTCTAATTGATATTTTATATCTTACTATTGTTATGTTGTCATTCTGGATTGTGATGTGTTATAGTCTCCCTCTAATTGGTATTTTATATCTTACTATTGTTGTGTTGTTATTCTAGATTGTGATGTGTTATAGTCTCCCTCTAATTGATATTTTATATCTTACTATTGTTGTGTTGTCATTCTAGATTATGATGTGTTATAGTCTCCCTCTAATTGATATTTTATATCTTACTATTGTTGTGTTGTCATTCTAGATTATGATGTGTTATAGACACCCTCTAATTGGTATTTTATATCTTACTATTGTTGTGTTGTCATTCTGGATTGTGATGTGTTATAGTCTCCCTCTAATTGGTATTTTATATCTTACTATTGTTGTGTTGTCATTCTGGATTGTGATGTGTTATAGTCTCCCTCTAATTGGTATTTTATATCTTACTATTGTTGTGTTGTCATTCTGGATTGTGACGTGTTATAGTTTCCATTTAATTGGTATTTTATATATTACTATTGTTGTGTTGTCATTCTAGATTGTGATGTGTTATAGTCTCCCTCTAATTGGTATTTTATATATTACTATTGTTGAGTTGTCATTCTAGATTGTGATGTGTTATAGTCTCCCTCTAATTGGTATTTTATATCTTACTATTGTTGTGTTGTCATTCTAGATTGTGACGTGTTATAGTCTCCCTCTAATTGGTATTTTATATATTACTATTGTTGTGTTGTCATTCTAGATTGTGATGTGTTATAGTCTCCCCTCTAATTGGTATTTTATATCTTACTATTGTTGTGTTGTCATTCTGGATTGTGACGTGTTATAGTCTCCCTATAATTGGTATTTTATATCTTACTATTGTTGTGTTGTCATTCTAGATTGTGACGTGTTATAGTCTCCCTCTAATTGATATTTTATATCTTACTATTGTTGTGTTGTCATTCTAGATTGTGATGTGTTATAGTCTCCCTCTAATTGGTATTTTATATCTTACTATTGTTGTGTTGTCATTCTAGATTGTGACGTGTTATAGTCTCCCTCTAATTAATATTTTATATCTTACTATTTTTGTGTTGTCATTCTAGATTGTGACGTGTTATAGTCTCCCCTCTAATTGGTATTTTATATCTTACTATTGTTGTGTTGTCATTCTGGATTGTGACGTGTTATAGTCTCCCTCTAATTGATATTTTATATCTTACTATTGTTGTGTTGTCATTCTGGATTGTGACGTGTTATAGTCTCCCTCTAATTGATATTTTATATATTACTATTGTTGTGTTGTCATTCTGGATTGTGATGTGTTATAGTCTCCCTCTAATTGGTATTTTATATATTACTATTGTTGTGTTGTTATTCTAGATTGTGATGTGTTATAGTCTCCCTCTAATTGGTATTTTATATCTTACTATTGTTGTGTTGTCATTCTGGATTGTGATGTGTTATAGTCTCCCTCTAATTGATATTTTATATATTACTATTGTTGTGTTGTCATTCTAGATTGTGATGTGTTATAGTCTCCCTCTAATTGGTATTTTATATCTTACTATTGTTGTGTTGTCATTCTAGATTGTGATGTGTTATAGTCTCCCTCTAATTGGTATTTTATATATTACTATTGTTGTGTTGTCATTCTGGATTGTGATGTGTTATAGTCTCCCTCTAATTGGTATTTTATATATTACTATTGTTGTGTTGTCATTCTAGATTGTGACGTGTTATAGTCTCCCTCTAATTGGTATTTTATATATTACTATTGTTGTGTTGTCATTCTAGATTGTGACGTGTTATAGTCTCCCCTCTAATTGGTATTTTATATCTTACTATTCTTGTGTTGTCATTCTGGATTGTGATGTGTTATAGTCTCCCTCTAATTGGTATTTTATATATTACTATTGTTGTGTTGTCATTCTGGATTGTGACGTGTTATAGTCTCCCTCTAATTGGTATTTTATATATTACTATTGTTGTGTTGTCATTCTAGATTGTGACGTGTTATAGTCTCCCCTCTAATTGGTATTTTATATCTTACTATTCTTGTGTTGTCATTCTGGATTGTGATGTGTTATAGTCTCCCTCTAATTGGTATTTTATATCTTACTATTGTTGTGTTGTCATTCTAGATTGTGATGTGTTATAGTCTCCCTCTAATTGGTATTTTATATATTACTATTGTTGTGTTGTCATTCTAGATTGTGACGTGTTATAGTCTCCCTCTAATTGGTATTTTATATATTACTATTGTTGTGTTGTCATTCTGGATTGTGATGTGTTATAGTCTCCCTCTAATTGATATTTTATATCTTACTATTGTTGTGTTGTCATTCTGGATTGTGATGTGTTATAGTCTCCCTCTAATTGGTATTTTATATATTACTATTGTTGTGTTGTCATTCTGGATTGTGATGTGTTATAGTCTCCCTCTAATTGTTATTTTATATATTACTATTGTTGTGTTGTCATTCTGGATTGTGACCTGTTATAATCTCCCTCTAATTGGTATTTTATATATTACTATTGTTGTGTTGTCATTCTGGATTGTGACGTGTTATAGTCTCCCTCTAATTGATATTTTATATATTACTATTGTTGTGTTGTCATTCTGGATTGTGACGTGTTATAGTCTCCCTCTAATTGATATTTTATATATTACTATTGTTGTGTTGTCATTCTAGATTATGATGTGTTATAGTCTCCCTCTAATTGATATTTTATATCTTACTATTGTTGTGTTGTCATTCTGGATTGTGACGTGTTATAGTCTCCCTCTAATTGATATTTTATATATTACTATTGTTGTGTTGTCATTCTAGATTGTGATGTGTTATAGTCTCCCTCTAATTGATATTTTATATATTACTATTGTTGTGTTGTCATTCTGGATTGTGACGTGTTATAGTCTCCCTCTAATTGATATTTTATATATTACTATTGTTGTGTTGTCATTCTGGATTGTGACGTGTTATAGTCTCCCTCTAATTGATATTTTATATATTACTATTGTTGTGTTGTCATTCTAGATTATGATGTGTTATAGTCTCCCTCTAATTGATATTTTATATTTTACTATTGTTATGTTGTCATTCTGGATTGTGATGTGTTATAGTCTCCCTCTAATTGGTATTTTATATCTTACTATTGTTGTGTTGTCATTCTAGATTGTGATGTGTTATAGTCTCCCTCTAATTGATATTTTATATCTTACTATTGTTGTGTTGTCATTCTAGATTGTGACGTGTTATAGTCTCCCTCTAATTGGTATTTTATATCTTTCTATTGTTGTGTTGTCATTCTAGATTGTGATGTGCTATAGTCTCCCTCTAATTGGTATTTTATATCTTACTATTGTTGTGTTGTCATTCTGGATTGTGACGTGTTATAGTCTCCCTCTAATTGTATTTTATATATTACTATTGTTGTGTTGTCATTCTAGATTGTGATGTGTTATAGTCTCCCTCTAATTGGTATTTTATATCTTACTATTGTTGTGTTGTCATTCTAGATTGTGACGTGTTATAGTCTCCCTCTAATTGGTATTTTATATATTATTATTGTTGTGTTGTCATTCTAGATTGTGACGTGTTATAGTCTCCCTCTAATTGGTATTTTATATATTACTATTGTTGTGTTGTCATTCTGGATTGTGATGTGTTATATTCTCCCTCTAATTTGTATTTTATATATTACTATTGTTGTGTTGTCATTCTGGATTGTGACGTGTTATAGTCTCCCTCTAATTGGTATTTTATATCTTACTATTGTTGTGTTGTCATTCTAGATTGTGACGTGTTATAATCTCCCTCTAATTGGTATTTTATATCTTACTATTGTTGTGTTGTCATTCTAGATTGTGACGTGTTATAGTCTCCCTCTAATTGGTATTTTATATCTTACTATTGTTGTGTTGTCATTCTAGATTGTGATGTGTTATAGTCTCCCTCTAATTGGTATTTTATATATTACTATTGTTGTGTTGTCATTCTGGATTGTGATGTGTTATAGTCTCCTCTCTAATTGGTATTTTATATCTTACTATTGTTGTGTTGTCATTCTAGATTGTGATGTGTTATAGTCTCCCTCTAATTGATATTTTATATCTTACTATTGTTGTGTTGTCATTCTGGATTGTGACGTGTTATAGTCTCCCTCTAATTGGTATTTTATATCTTACTATTGTTGTGTTGTCATTCTGGATTGTGATGTGTTATAGTCTCCCTCTAATTGGTATTTTATATCTTACTATTGTTGTGTTGTCATTCTGGATTGTGACGTGTTATAGTCTCCCTCTAATTGGTATTTTATATCTTACTATTGTTGTGTTGTCATTCTAGATTGTGATGTGTTATAGTCTCCCTCTAATTGGTATTTTATATCTTACTATTGTTGTGTTGTCATTCTGGATTGTGACGTGCTATAGTCTCCCTCTAATTGATATTTTATATCTTACTATTGTTGTGTTGTCATTCTAGATTGTGATGTGTTATAGTCTCCATCTAATTGGTATTTTATATCTTACTATTGTTGTGTTGTCATTCTAGATTGTGATGTGTTATAGTCTCCCCTCTAATTGGTATTTTATATCTTACTATTGTTGTGTTGTCATTCTAGATTGTGATGTGTTATAGTCTCCCTCTAATTGGTATTTTATATCTTACTATTGTTGTGTTGTCATTCTGGATTGTGATGTGTTATAGTCTCCCTCTAATTGATATTTTATATCTTACTATTGTTGTGTTGTCATTCTAGATTGTGATGTGTTATAGTCTCCCTCTAATTGGTATTTTATATCTTACTATTGTTGTGTTGTCTTTCTAGATTGTGACGTGTTATAGTCTCCCTCTAATTGATATTTTATATCTTACTATTGTTGTGTTGTCATTCTGGATTGTGATGTGTTATAGTCTCCCTCTAATTGGTATTTTATATCTTACTATTGTTGTGTTGTCATTCTGGATTGTGACGTGTTATAGTCTCCCTCTAATTGTATTTTATATCTTACTATTGTTGTGTTGTCATTCTAGATTGTGATGTGTTATAGTCTCCCTCTAATTGGTATTTTATATCTTACTATTGTTGTGTTGTCATTCTAGATTGTGATGTGTTATAGTCTCCCTCTAATTGGTATTTTATATTTTACTATTGTTGTGTTGTCATTCTAGATTGTGATGTGTTATAGTCTCCCTCTAATTGGTATTTTATATCTTACTATTGTTGTGTTGTCATTCTAGATTGTGACGTGTTATAGTCTCCCTCTAATTGGTATTTTATATCTTACTATTGTTGTGTTGTCATTCTGGATTGTGACGTGCTATAGTCTCCCTCTAATTGATATTTTATATCTTACTATTGTTGTGTTGTCATTCTAGATTGTGATGTGTTATAGTCTCCATCTAATTGGTATTTTATATCTTACTATTGTTGTGTTGTCATTCTAGATTGTGATGTGTTATAGTCTCCCTCTAATTGGTATTTTATATCTTACTATTGTTGTGTTGTCATTCTGGATTGTGACGTGTTATAGTCTCACTCTAATTGTATTTTATATATTACTATTGTTGTGTTGTCATTCTAGATTGTGATGTGTTATAGTCTCCCTCTAATTGGTATTTTATATCTTACTATTGTTGTGTTGTCATTCTAGATTGTGACGTGTTATAGTCTCCCTCTAATTGGTATTTTATATCTTACTATTGTTGTGTTGTCATTCTGGATTGTGACGTGCTATAGTCTCCCTCTAATTGATATTTTATATCTTACTATTGTTGTGTTGTCATTCTAGATTGTGATGTGTTATAGTCTCCATCTAATTGGTATTTTATATCTTACTATTGTTGTGTTGTCATTCTAGATTGTGATGTGTTATAGTCTCCCCTCTAATTGGTATTTTATATCTTACTATTGTTGTGTTGTCATTCTAGATTGTGATGTGTTATAGTCTCCCTCTAATTGGTATTTTATATCTTACTATTGTTGTGTTGTCATTCTAGATTGTGATGTGTTATAGTCTCCCTCTAATTGGTATTTTATATCTTACTATTGTTGTGTTGTCATTCTGGATTGTGACGTGTTATAGTCTCCCTCTAATTGTATTTTATATATTACTATTGTTGTGTTGTCATTCTAGATTGTGATGTGTTATAGTCTCCCTCTAATTGGTATTTTATATCTTACTATTGTTGTGTTGTCATTCTAGATTGTGACGTGTTATAGTCTCCCTCTAATTGGTATTTTATATCTTACTATTGTTGTGTTGTCATTCTAGATTATGATGTGTTATAGTCTCCCTCTAATTGGTATTTTATATATTACTATTGTTGTGTTGTCATTCTAGATTGTGATGTGTTATAGTCTCCCTCTAATTGGTATTTTATATATTACTATTGTTGTGTTGTCATTCTGGATTGTGACGTGTTATAGTCTCCCTCTAATTGATATTTTATATATTACTATTGTTGTGTTGTCATTCTGGATTGTGACGTGTTATAGTCTCCCTCTAATTGATATTTTATATCTTACTATTGTTGTGTTGTGATTCTGGATTGTGATGTGTTATAGTCTCCCTCTAATTGATATTTTATATCTTACTATTGTTATGTTGTCATTCTGGATTGTGATGTGTTATAGTCTCCCTCTAATTGGTATTTTATATCTTACTATTGTTGTGTTGTTATTCTAGATTGTGATGTGTTATAGTCTCCCTCTAATTGATATTTTATATCTTACTATTGTTGTGTTGTCATTCTAGATTGTGATGTGTTATAGTCTCCCTCTAATTGGCATTTTATAAATTCCTATTGTTGTGTTGTCATTCTGGATTATGATGTGTTATAGTCTCCCCTCTAATTGATATTTTTTATCTTACTATTGTTGTGTTGTCATTCTAGATTGTGATGTGTTATAGTCTCCCTCTAATTGGTATTTTATATATTCCTATTGTTGTATTGTCATTCTGGATTATGATGTGTTATAGTCTCCCCTCTAATTGATATTTTATATATTCCTATTGTTGTGTTGTCATTCTGGATTGTGACGTGTTATAGTCTCCCTGTAATTGATATTTTATATCTTACTATTGTTGTGTTGTCATTCTAGATTGTGATGTGTTATAGTCTCCCTCTAATTAGTATTTTATATCTTACTATTGTTGTGTTGTCATTCTAGATTGTGATGTGTTATAGTCTCCCTCTAATTGATATTTTATATCTTACTATTGTTGTGTTGTCATTCTAGATTATGATGTGTTATAGTCTCCCTCTAATTGATATTTTATATCTTACTATTGTTGTGTTGTCATTCTAGATTATGATGTGTTATAGACACCCTCTAATTGGTATTTTATATCTTACTATTGTTGTGTTGTCATTCTGGATTGTGATGTGTTATAGTCTCCCTCTAATTGGTATGTTATATCTTACTATTGTTGTGTTGTCATTCTGGATTGTGATGTGTTATAGTCTCCCTCTAATTGGTATTTTATATCTTACTATTGTTGTGTTGTCATTCTGGATTGTGACGTGTTATAGTTTCCATCTAATTGGTATTTTATATATTACTATTGTTGTGTTGTCATTCTAGATTGTGATGTGTTATAGTCTCCCTCTAATTGGTATTTTATATATTACTATTGTTGAGTTGTCATTCTAGATTGTGATGTGTTATAGTCTCCCTCTAATTGGTATTTTATATCTTACTATTGTTGTGTTGTCATTCTAGATTGTGACGTGTTATAGTCTCCCTCTAATTGGTATTTTATATATTACTATTGTTGTGTTGTCATTCTAGATTGTGATGTGTTATAGTCTCCCCTCTAATTGGTATTTTATATCTTACTATTGTTGTGTTGTCATTCTGGATTGTGACGTGTTATAGTCTCCCTATAATTCGTATTTTATATCTTACTATTGTTGTGTTGTCATTCTAGATTGTGACGTGTTATAGTCTCCCTCTAATTGATATTTTATATCTTACTATTGTTGTGTTGTCATTCTAGATTGTGACGTGTTATAGTCTCCCTCTAATTGATATTTTATATCTTACTATTTTTGTGTTGTCATTCTAGATTGTGACGTGTTATAGTCTCCCTCTAATTGGTATTTTATATATTACTATTGTTGTGTTGTCATTCTAGATTGTGACGTGTTATAGTCTCCCTCTAATTGATATTTTATATCTTACTATTTTTGTGTTGTCATTCTAGATTGTGACGTGTTATAGTCTCCCTCTAATTGGTATTTTATATATTACTATTGTTGTGTTGTCATTCTAGATTGTGACGTGTTATAGTCTCCCTCTAATTGATATTTTATATCTTACTATTTTTGTGTTGTCATTCTAGATTGTGACGTGTTATAGTCTCCCCTCTAATTGGTATTTTATATCTTACTATTGTTGTGTTGTCATTCTGGATTGTGACGTGTTATAGTCTCCCTCTAATTGATATTTAATATCTTACTATTGTTGTGTTGTCATTCTGGATTGTGACGTGTTATAGTCTCCCTCTAATTGATATTTTATATCTTACTATTGTTGTGTTGTCATTCTAGATTGTGACGTGTTATAGTCTCCCTCTATTTGATATTTTATATCTTACTATTGTTGTGTTGTCATTCTGGATTGTGACGTGTTATAGTCTCCCTCTAATTGGTATTTTATATATTACTATTGTTGTGTTGTCATTCTAGATTGTGACGTGTTATAGTCTCCCTCTATTTGATATTTTATATATTACTATTGTTGTGTTGTCATTCTGGATTGTGATGTGTTATAGTCTCCCTCTAATTGGTATTTTATATATTACTATTGTTGTGTTGTCATTCTGGATTGTGACGTGTTATAGTCTCCCTCTAATTGATATTTTATATCTTACTATTGTTGTGTTGTCATTCTAGATTGTGATGTGTTATAGTCTCCCTCTAATTGATATTTTATATCTTACTATTGTTGTGTTGTCATTCTAGATTGTGATGTGTTATAGTCTCCCTCTAATTGATATTTTATATCTTACTATTGTTGTGTTGTCATTCTAGATTGTGATGTGTTATAGTCTCCCTCTAATTGGTATTTTATATCTTACTATTGTTGTGTTGTCATTCTAGATTGTGATGTGTTATAGTCTCCCTCTAATTGATATTTTATATCTTACTATTGTTGTGTTGTCATTCTGGATTGTGACGTGTTATAGTCTCCCTCTAATTGATATTTTATATCTTACTATTGTTGTGTTGTCATTCTGGATTGTGATGTGTTATAGTCTCCCTCTAATTGATATTTTATATCTTACTATTGTTGTGTTGTCATTCTGGATTGTGATGTGTTATAGTCTCCCTCTAATTGATATTTTATATATTACTATTGTTGTGTTGTCATTCTGGATTGTGATGTGTTATAGTCTCCCTCTAATTGGTATTTTATATATTACTATTGTTGTGTTGTCATTCTAGATTGTGATGTGTTATAGTCTCCCTCTAATTGGTATTTTATATCTTACTATTGTTGTGTTGTCATTCTAGATTGTGATGTGTTATAGTCTCCCTCTAATTGGTATTTTATATATTACTATTGTTGTGTTGTCATTCTGGATTGTGATGTCTTATAGTCTCCCTCTAATTGGTATTTTATATATTACTTTTGTTGTGTTGTCATTCTAGATTGTGACGTGTTATAGTCTCCCTCTAATTGGTATTTTATATATTACTATTGTTGTGTTGTCATTCTAGATTGTGATGTGTTATAGTCTCCCCTCTAATTGGTATTTTATATCTTACTATTGTTGTGTTGTCATTCTGGATTGTGATGTGTTATAGTCTCCCTCTAATTGGTATTTTATATATTACTATTGTTGTGTTGTCATTCTGGATTGTGATGTGTTATAGTCTCCCTCTAATTGATATTTTATATCTTACTATTGTTGTGTTGTCATTCTGGATTGTGATGTGTTATAGTCTCCCTCTAATTGGTATTTTATATATTACTATTGTTGTGTTGTCATTCTGGATTGTGATGTGTTATAGTCTCCCTCTAATTGTTATTTTATATATTACTATTGTTGTGTTGTCATTCTGGATTGTGACCTGTTATAGTCTCCCTCTAATTGGTATTTTATATATTACTATTGTTGTGTTGTCATTCTGGATTGTGATGTGTTATAGTCTCCCTCTAATTGGAATTTTATATATTACTATTGTTGTGTTGTCATTCTGGATTGTGACGTGTTATAGTCTCCCTCTAATTGGTATTTTATATCTTACTATTGTTGTGTTGTCATTCTGGATTGTGACGTGTTATAGTCTCCCTCTAATTGATATTTTATATATTACTATTGTTGTGTTGTCATTCTAGATTGTGATGTGTTATAGTCTCCCTCTAATTGATATTTTATATTTTACTATTGTTGTGTTGTCATTCTAGATTGTGACGTGTTATAGTCTCCCTCTAATTGATATTTTATATCTTACTATTGTTGTGTTGTCATTCTAGATTGTGATGTGTTATAGTCTCCCTCTAATTGGTATTTTATATCTTACTATTGTTGTGTTGTCATTCTGGATTGTGACGTGTTATAGTCTCCCTCTAATTGATATTTTATATATTACTATTGTTGTGTTGTCATTTTAGATTGTGATGTGTTATAGTCTCCCTCTAATTGGTATTTTATATATTACTATTGTTGTGTTGTCATTCTAGATTGTGACGTGTTATAGTCTCGCTCTAATTGATAATTTATATCTTACTATTGTTGTGTTGTTATTCTGGATTGTGACGTGTTATAGTCTCCCTCTAATTGATATTTTATATCTTACTATTGTTGTGTTGTCATTCTGGATTGTGATGTGTTATAGTCTCCCCTCTAATTGATATTTTATATCTTACTATTGTTGTGTTGTCATTCTGGATTGTGACGTGTTATAGTCTCCCTCTAATTGGTATTTTATATCTTACTATTGTTGTGTTGTCATTCTAAATTGTGATGTGTTATAGTCTCCCTCTAATTGATATTTTATATCTTACTATTGTTGTGTTGTCATTCTGGATTGTGACGTGTTATAGTCTCCCTCTAATTGATATTTTATATATTACTATTGTTGTGTTGTCATTCTGGATTGTGACGTGTTATAGTCTCCCTCTAATTGGTATTTTATATCTTACTATTGTTGTGTTGTCATTCTGGATTGTGACGTGTTATAGTCTCCCTCTAATTGATATTTTATATCTTACTATTGTTGTGTTGTCATTCTGGATTGTGATGTGTTATAGTCTCCCTCTAATTGGTATTTTATATCTTACTATTGTTGTGTTGTCATTCTGGATTGTGATGTGTTATAGTCTCCCTCTAATTGGTATTTCATATCTTACTATTATTGTGTTGTCATTCTAGATTGTGATGTGTTATAGTCTCCCTCTAATTGATATTTTATATCTTACTATTGTTTTGTTGTCATTCTGGATTGTGATGTGTTATATTCTCCCTCTAATTGGTATTTTAGTATCTTACTATTGTTGTGTTGTCATTCTAGATTGTGATGTTTTATAGTCTCCCTCTAATTGATATTTTATATCTTACTATTGTTTTGTTGTCATTCTGGATTGTGATGTGTTATAGTCTCCCTCTAATTGGTTTTTATATCTTACTATTGTTGTGTTGTCATTCTAGATTGTGACGTGTTATAGTCTCCCTCTAATTGGTATTTTATATCTTACTATTGTTGTGTTGTCATTAAAGATTGTGATGTGTTATAGTCTCCCTCTAATTGATATTTTATATCTTACTATTGTTGTGTTGTCATTCTGGATTGTGATGTGTTATAGTCTCCCTCTAATTGGTATTTTATATATTACTATTGTTGTGTTGTCATTCTGGATTGTGACGTGTTATAATCTCCCTCTAATTGGTATTTTATATCTTACTATTGTTGTGTTGTCATTCTAGATTGTGATGTGTTATAGTCTCCCTCTAATTGGTATATTATATATTACTATTGTTGTGTTGGCATTCTGGATTGTGACGTGTTATAGTCTCCCTCTAATTGGTATTTTATATCTTACTATTGTTGTGTTGTCATTCTGGATTGTGATGTGTTATAGTCTCCCTCTAATTGGTATTTTATATATTACTATTGTTGTGTTGTCATTCTGGATTGTGATGTGTTATAGTCTCCCTCTAATTGTTATTTTATATATTACTATTGTTGTGTTGTCATTCTGGATTGTGATGTGTTATAGTCTCCCTCTAATTGATATTTTATATCTTACTATTGTTGTGTTGTCATTCTGGATTGTGACCTGTTATAATCTCCCTCTAATTGGTATTTTATATATTACTATTGTTGTGTTGTCATTATGGATTGTGATGTGTTATAGTCTCCCTCTAATTGGTATTTTATATATTACTATTGTTGTGTTGTTATTCTGGATTGTGACGTGTTATAGTCTCCCTCTAATTGGTATTTTATATCTTACTATTGTTGTGTTGTCATTCTGGATTGTGACGTGTTATAGTCTCCCTCTAATTGATATTTTATATATTACTATTGTTGTGTTGTCATTCTAGATTGTGATGTGTTATAGTCTCCCTCTAATTGATATTTTATATCTTACTATTGTTGTGTTGTCATTCTAGATTGTGACGTGTTATAGTCTCCCTCTAATTGATATTTTATATCTTACTATTGTTGTGTTGTCATTCTAGATTGTGATGTGTTATAGTCTCCCTCTAATTGGTATTTTATATCTTACTATTGTTGTGTTGTCATTCTGGATTGTGAGGTGTTATAGTCTCCCTCTAATTGATATTTTATATATTACTATTGTTGTGTTGTCATTTTAGATTGTGATGTGTTATAGTCTCCCTCTAATTGGTATTTTATATATTACTATTGTTGTGTTGTCATTCTAGATTGTGACGTGTTATAGTCTCGCTCTAATTGATAATTTATATCTTACTATTGTTGTGTTGTTATTCTGGATTGTGACGTGTTATAGTCTCCCTCTAATTGATATTTTATATCTTACTATTGTTGTGTTGTCATTCTGGATTGTGATGTGTTATAGTCTCCCCTCTAATTGATATTTTATATCTTACTATTGTTGTGTTGTCATTCTGGATTGTGATGTGTTATAGTCTCCCTCTAATTGGTATTTTATATCTTACTATTGTTGTGTTGTCATTCTAGATTGTGATGTGTTATAGTCTCCCTCTAATTGATATTTTATATCTTACTATTGTTGTGTTGTCATTCTGGATTGTGACGTGTTATAGTCTCCCTCTAATTGATATTTTATATATTACTATTGTTGTGTTGTCATTCTGGATTGTGACGTGTTATAGTCTCCCTCTAATTGGTATTTTATATCTTACTATTGTTGTGTTGTCATTCTGGATTGTGACGTGTTATAGTCTTCATCTAATTGATATTTTATATCTTACTATTGTTGTGTTGTCATTCTGGATTGTGATGTGTTATAGTCTCCCTCTAATTGGTATTTTATATCTTACTATTGTTGTGTTGTCATTCTGGATTGTGATGTGTTATAGTCTCCCTCTAATTGGTATTTCATATCTTACTATTATTGTGTTGTCATTCTAGATTGTGATGTGTTATAGTCTCCCTCTAATTGATATTTTATATCTTACTATTGTTTTGTTGTCATTCTGGATTGTGATGTGTTATATTCTCCCTCTAATTGGTATTTTAGTATCTTACTATTGTTGTGTTGTCATTCTAGATTGTGATGTTTTATAGTCTCCCTCTAATTGATATTTTATATCTTACTATTGTTTTGTTGTCATTCTGGATTGTGATGTGTTATAGTCTCCCTCTAATTGGTTTTTATATCTTACTATTGTTGTGTTGTCATTCTAGATTGTGACGTGTTATAGTCTCCCTCTAATTGGTATTTTATATCTTACTATTGTTGTGTTGTCATTAAAGATTGTGATGTGTTATAGTCTCCCTCTAATTGATATTTTATATCTTACTATTGTTGTGTTGTCATTCTGGATTGTGATGTGTTATAGTCTCCCTCTAATTGGTATTTTATATATTACTATTGTTGTGTTGTCATTCTGGATTGTGACGTGTTATAGTCTCCCTCTAATTGGTATTTTATATCTTACTATTGTTGTGTTGTCATTCTAGATTGTGATGTGTTATAGTCTCCCTCTAATTGGTATATTATATATTACTATTGTTGTGTTGGCATTCTGGATTGTGACGTGTTATAGTCTCCCTCTAATTGGTATTTTATATCTTACTATTGTTGTGTTGTCATTCTGGATTGTGATGTGTTATAGTCTCCCTCTAATTGGTATTTTATATATTACTATTGTTGTGTTGTCATTCTGGATTGTGATGTGTTATAGTCTCCCTCTAATTGTTATTTTATATATTACTATTGTTGTGTTGTCATTCTGGATTGTGATGTGTTATAGTCTCCCTCTAATTGATATTTTATATCTTACTATTGTTGTGTTGTCATTCTGGATTGTGACCTGTTATAATCTCCCTCTAATTGGTATTTTATATATTACTATTGTTGTGTTGTCATTCTGGATTGTGATGTGTTATAGTCTCCCTCTAATTGGTATTTTATATATTACTATTGTTGTGTTGTTATTCTGGATTGTGACGTGTTATAGTCTCCCTCTAATTGGTATTTTATATCTTACTATTGTTGTGTTGTCATTCTGGATTGTGACGTGTTATAGTCTCCCTCTAATTGATATTTTATATATTACTATTGTTGTGTTGTCATTCTAGATTGTGATGTGTTATAGTCTCCCTCTAATTGATATTTTATATCTTACTATTGTTGTGTTGTCATTCTAGATTGTGACGTGTTATAGTCTCCCTCTAATTGATATTTTATATCTTACTATTGTTGTGTTGTCATTCTAGATTGTGATGTGTTATAGTCTCCCTCTAATTGGTATTTTATATCTTACTATTGTTGTGTTGTCATTCTGGATTGTGAGGTGTTATAGTCTCCCTCTAATTGATATTTTATATATTACTATTGTTGTGTTGTCATTTTAGATTGTGATGTGTTATAGTCTCCCTCTAATTGGTATTTTATATATTACTATTGTTGTGTTGTCATTCTAGATTGTGACGTGTTATAGTCTCGCTCTAATTGATAATTTATATCTTACTATTGTTGTGTTGTTATTCTGGATTGTGACGTGTTATAGTCTCCCTCTAATTGATATTTTATATCTTACTATTGTTGTGTTGTCATTCTGGATTGTGATGTGTTATAGTCTCCCCTCTAATTGATATTTTATATCTTACTATTGTTGTGTTGTCATTCTGGATTGTGACGTGTTATAGTCTCCCTCTAATTGGTATTTTATATCTTACTATTGTTGTGTTGTCATTCTAGATTGTGATGTGTTATAGTCTCCCTCTAATTGATATTTTATATCTTACTATTGTTGTGTTGTCATTCTGGATTGTGACGTGTTATAGTCTCCCTCTAATTGATATTTTATATATTACTATTGTTGTGTTGTCATTCTGGATTGTGACGTGTTATAGTCTCCCTCTAATTGGTATTTTATATCTTACTATTGTTGTGTTGTCATTCTGGATTGTGACGTGTTATAGTCTCCATCTAATTGATATTTTATATCTTACTATTGTTGTGTTGTCATTCTGGATTGTGATGTGTTATAGTCTCCCTCTAATTGGTATTTTATATCTTACTATTGTTGTGTTGTCATTCTGGATTGTGATGTGTTATAGTCTCCCTCTAATTGGTATTTCATATCTTACTATTATTGTGTTGTCATTCTAGATTGTGATGTGTTATAGTCTCCCTCTAATTGATATTTTATATCTTACTATTGTTTTGTTGTCATTCTGGATTGTGATGTGTTATATTCTCCCTCTAATTGGTATTTTAGTATCTTACTATTGTTGTGTTGTCATTCTAGATTGTGATGTTTTATAGTCTCCCTCTAATTGATATTTTATATCTTACTATTGTTTTGTTGTCATTCTGGATTGTGATGTGTTATAGTCTCCCTCTAATTGATATTTTATATCTTACTATTGTTGTGTTGTCATTCTAGATTGTGATGTGTTATAGTCTCCCTCTAATTGATATTTTATATCTTACTATTGTTGTGTTGTCATTCTAGATTGTGATGTGTTATAGTCTCCCTCTAATTGGTATTTTATATCTTACTATTGTTGTGTTGTCATTCTAGATTGTGATGTGTTATAGTCTCCCTCTAATTGATATTTTATATCTTACTATTGTTGTGTTGTCATTCTGGATTGTGACGTGTTATAGTCTCCCTCTAATTGATATTTTATATCTTACTATTGTTGTGTTGTCATTCTGGATTGTGATGTGTTATAGTCTCCCTCTAATTGATATTTTATATCTTACTATTGTTGTGTTGTCATTCTGGATTGTGATGTGTTATAGTCTCCCTCTAATTGATATTTTATATCTTACTATTGTTGTGTTGTCATTCTAGATTGTGATGTGTTATAGTCTCCCTCTAATTGATATTTTATATCTTACTATTGTTGTGTTGGCATTCTGGATTGTGATGTGTTATAGTCTCCCCTCTAATTGGTATTTTATATCTTACTATTGTTGTGTTGTCATTCTGGATTGTGATGTGTTATAGTCTCCCTCTAATTGGTATTTTATATATTACTATTGTTGTGTTGTCATTCTAGATTGTGATGTGTTATAGTCTCCCTCTAATTGGTATTTTATATCTTACTATTGTTGTGTTGTCATTCTAGATTGTGATGTGTTATAGTCTCCCTCTAATTGGTATTTTATATATTACTATTGTTGTGTTGTCATTCTGGATTGTGATGTCTTATAGTCTCCCTCTAATTGGTATTTTATATATTACTTTTGTTGTGTTGTCATTCTAGATTGTGACGTGTTATAGTCTCCCTCTAATTGGTATTTTATATATTACTATTGTTGTGTTATCATTCTAGATTGTGACGTGTTATAGTCTCCCCTCTAATTGGTATTTTATATCTTACTATTGTTGTGTTGTCATTCTGGATTGTGATGTGTTATAGTCTCCCTCTAATTGGTATTTTATATATTACTATTGTTGTGTTGTCATTCTGGATTGTGACGTGTTATAGTCTCCCTCTAATTGGTATTTTATATCATACTATTGTTGTGTTGTCATTCTGGATTGTGACGTGTTATAGTCTCCCTCTAATTGATATTTTATATATTACTATTGTTGTGTTGTCATTCTAGATTGTGATGTGTTATAGTCTCCCTCTAATTGATATTTTATATTTTACTATTGTTGTGTTGTCATTCTAGATTGTGACGTGTTATAGTCTCCCTCTAATTGATATTTTATATCTTACTATTGTTGTGTTGTCATTCTAGATTGTGATGTGTTATAGTCTCCCTCTAATTGGTATTTTATATCTTACTATTGTTGTGTTGTCATTCTGGATTGTGACGTGTTATAGTCTCCCTCTAATTGATATTTTATATATTACTATTGTTGTGTTGTCATTTTAGATTGTGATGTGTTATAGTCTCCCTCTAATTGGTATTTTATATATTACTATTGTTGTGTTGTCATTCTAGATTGTGACGTGTTATAGTCTCGCTCTAATTGATAATTTATATCTTACTATTGTTGTGTTGTTATTCTGGATTGTGACGTGTTATAGTCTCCCTCTAATTGATATTTTATATCTTACTATTGTTGTGTTGTCATTCTGGATTGTGATGTGTTATAGTCTCCCCTCTAATTGATATTTTATATCTTACTATTGTTGTGTTGTCATTCTGGATTGTGACGTGTTATAGTCTCCCTCTAATTGGTATTTTATATCTTACTATTGTTGTGTTGTCATTCTAGATTGTGATGTGTTATAGTCTCCCTCTAATTGATATTTTATATCTTACTATTGTTGTGTTGTCATTCTGGATTGTGACGTGTTATAGTCTCCCTCTAATTGATATTTTATATATTACTATTGTTGTGTTGTCATTCTGGATTGTGACGTGTTATAGTCTCCCTCTAATTGGTATTTTATATCTTACTATTGTTGTGTTGTCATTCTGGATTGTGACGTGTTATAGTCTCCCTCTAATTGATATTTTATATCTTACTATTGTTGTGTTGTCATTCTGGATTGTGATGTGTTATAGTCTCCCTCTAATTGGTATTTTATATCTTACTATTGTTGTGTTGTCATTCTGGATTGTGATGTGTTATAGTCTCCCTCTAATTGGTATTTCATATCTTACTATTATTGTGTTGTCATTCTAGATTGTGATGTGTTATAGTCTCCCTCTAATTGATATTTTATATCTTACTATTGTTTTGTTGTCATTCTGGATTGTGATGTGTTATATTCTCCCTCTAATTGGTATTTTAGTATCTTACTATTGTTGTGTTGTCATTCTAGATTGTGATGTTTTATAGTCTCCCTCTAATTGATATTTTATATCTTACTATTGTTTTGTTGTCATTCTGGATTGTGATGTGTTATAGTCTCCCTCTAATTGGTTTTTATATCTTACTATTGTTGTGTTGTCATTCTAGATTGTGACGTGTTATAGTCTCCCTCTAATTGGTATTTTATATCTTACTATTGTTGTGTTGTCATTAAAGATTGTGATGTGTTATAGTCTCCCTCTAATTGATATTTTATATCTTACTATTGTTGTGTTGTCATTCTGGATTGTGATGTGTTATAGTCTCCCTCTAATTGGTATTTTATATATTACTATTGTTGTGTTGTCATTCTGGATTGTGACGTGTTATAGTCTCCCTCTAATTGGTATTTTATATCTTACTATTGTTGTGTTGTCATTCTAGATTGTGATGTGTTATAGTCTCCCTCTAATTGGTATATTATATATTACTATTGTTGTGTTGGCATTCTGGATTGTGACGTGTTATAGTCTCCCTCTAATTGGTATTTTATATCTTACTATTGTTGTGTTGTCATTCTGGATTGTGATGTGTTATAGTCTCCCTCTAATTGGTATTTTATATATTACTATTGTTGTGTTGTCATTCTGGATTGTGATGTGTTATAGTCTCCCTCTAATTGTTATTTTATATATTACTATTGTTGTGTTGTCATTCTGGATTGTGATGTGTTATAGTCTCCCTCTAATTGATATTTTATATCTTACTATTGTTGTGTTGTCATTCTGGATTGTGACCTGTTATAATCTCCCTCTAATTGGTATTTTATATATTACTATTGTTGTGTTGTCATTCTGGATTGTGATGTGTTATAGTCTCCCTCTAATTGGTATTTTATATCTTACTATTGTTGTGTTGTCATTCTGGATTGTGACCTGTTATAATCTCCCTCTAATTGATATTTTATATCTTACTATTGTTGTGTTGTCATTCTAGATTGTGATGTGTTATAGTCTCCCTCTAATTGGTATTTTATATCTTACTATTGTTGTGTTGTCATTCTGGATTGTGAGGTGTTATAGTCTCCCTCTAATTGATATTTTATATATTACTATTGTTGTGTTGTCATTTTAGATTGTGATGTGTTATAGTCTCCTTCTAATTGGTATTTTATATATTACTATTGTTGTGTTGTCATTCTAGATTGTGACGTGTTATAGTCTCGCTCTAATTGATAATTTATATCTTACTATTGTTGTGTTGTTATTCTGGATTGTGACGTGTTATAGTCTCCCTCTAATTGATATTTTATATCTTACTATTGTTGTGTTGTCATTCTGGATTGTGATGTGTTATAGTCTCCCCTCTAATTGATATTTTATATCTTACTATTGTTGTGTTGTCATTCTGGATTGTGACGTGTTATAGTCTCCCTCTAATTGGTATTTTATATCTTACTATTGTTGTGTTGTCATTCTAGATTGTGACGTGTTATAGTCTCCCTCTAATTGATATTTTATATCTTACTATTGTTGTGTTGTCATTCTGGATTGTGACGTGTTATAGTCTCCCTCTAATTGATATTTTATATATTACTATTGTTGTGTTGTCATTCTGGATTGTGACGTGTTATAGTCTCCCTCTAATTGGTATTTTATATCTTACTATTGTTGTGTTGTCATTCTGGATTGTGACGTGTTATAGTCTCCCTCTAATTGATATTTTATATCTTACTATTGTTGTGTTGTCATTCTGGATTGTGATGTGTTATAGTCTCCCTCTAATTGGTATTTTATATCTTACTATTGTTGTGTTGTCATTCTGGATTGTGATGTGTTATAGTCTCCCTCTAATTGGTATTTCATATCTTACTATTATTGTGTTGTCATTCTAGATTGTGATGTGTTATAGTCTCCCTCTAATTGATATTTTATATCTTACTATTGTTTTGTTGTCATTCTGGATTGTGATGTGTTATATTCTCCCTCTAATTGGTATTTTAGTATCTTACTATTGTTGTGTTGTCATTCTAGATTGTGATGTTTTATAGTCTCCCTCTAATTGATATTTTATATCTTACTATTGTTTTGTTGTCATTCTGGATTGTGATGTGTTATAGTCTCCCTCTAATTGGTATTTTATATCTTACTATTGTTGTGTTGTCATTCTAGATTGTGACGTGTTATAGTCTCCCTCTAATTGGTATTTTATATCTTACTATTGTTGTGTTGTCATTAAAGATTGTCATGTGTTATAGTCTCCCTCTAATTGATATTTTATATCTTACTATTGTTGTGTTGTCATTCTGGATTGTGACGTGTTATAGTCTCCCTCTAATTGGTATTTTATATATTACTATTGTTGTGTTGTCATTCTGGATTGTGACGTGTTATAGTCTCCCTCTAATTGGTATTTTATATATTACTATTGTTGTGTTGTCATTCTGGATTGTGATGTGTTATAGTCTCCCTCTAATTGGTATTTTATATATTACTATTGTTGTGTTGTCATTCTGGATTGTGACGTGTTATAGTCTCCCTCTAATTGGTATTTTATATCTTACTATTGTTGTGTTGTCATTCTGGATTATGACGTGTTATAGTCTCCCTCTAATTGGTATTTTATATATTACTATTGTTGTGTTGTCATTCTGGATTGTGATGTGTTATAGTCTCCCTCTAATTGGTATATTATATATTACTATTGTTGTGTTGGCATTCTGGATTGTGACGTGTTATAGTCTCCCTCTAATTGGTATTTTATATATTACTATTGTTGTGTTGTCATTCTGGATTGTGACGTGTAATAATCTCCCTCTAATTGATATTTTATATCTTACTATTGTTGTGTTGTCATTCTAGATTGTGATGTGTTATAGTCTCCCTCTAATTGGTATTTTATATCTTACTATTGTTGTGTTGTCATTCTAGATTGTGATGTGTTATAGTCTCCCTCTAATTGATATTTTATATCTTACTATTGTTGTGTTGTCATTCTAGATTGTGATGTGTTATAGTCTCTCTCTAATTGGTATTTTATATATTACTATTGTTGTGTTGTCATTCTAGATTGTGATGTGTTATAGTCTCCCTCTAATTGATATTTTATATCTTACTATTGTTGTGTTGTCATTCTAGATTGTGATGTGTTATAGTCTCCCTCTAATTGATATTTTATATCTTACTATTGTTGTGTTGTCATTCTGGATTGTGACGTGTTATAATCTCCCTCTAATTGATATTTTATATCTTACTATTGTTGTGTTGTCATTCTGGATTGTGACGTGTTATAGTCTCCCTCTAATTGATATTTTATATCTTACTATTGTTGTGTTGTCATTCTAGATTGTGATGTGTTATAGTGTCCCTCTAATTGGTACTTTATATCTTACTATTGTTGTGTTGTCATTCTAGATTGTGACGTGTTATAGTCTCCCTCTAATTGATATTTTATATCTTACTATTGTTGTGTTGTCATTCTGGATTGTGACGTGTAATAGTCTCCCTCTAATTGATATTTTATATCTTACTATTGTTGTGTTGTCATTCTGGATTGTGACGTGTTATAGTCTCCCTCTAATTGATATTTTATATCTTACTATTGTTGTGTTGTCATTCTAGATTGTGACGTGTTATAGTCTCCCTCTAATTGGTATTTTATATCTTACTATTGTTGTGTTGTCATTCTAGATTGTGATGTGTTATAGTCTCCCTCTAATTGATATTTTATATCTTACTATTGTTGTGTTTTCATTCTGGATTGTGACGTGTTATAGTCTCCCTCTAATTGATATTTTATATCTTACTATTGTTGTGTTGTCATTCTAGATTGTGATGTGTTATAGTCTCCCTCTAATTGATATTTTATATCTTACTATTGTTGTGTTGTCTTTCTAGATTGTGATGTGTTATAGTCTCCCTCTAATTGATATTTTATATCTTACTATTGTTGTGTTGTCATTCTGGATTGTGACGTGTTATAGTCTCCCTCTAATTGGTATTTTATATCTTACTATTGTTGTGTTGTCATTCTGGATTGTGATGTGTTATAGTCTCCCTCTAATTGATATTTTATATCTTACTATTGTTGAGTTGTCATTCTAGATTGTGATGTGTTATAGTCTCCCTGTAAATGATATTTTATATCTTACTATTGTTGTGTTGTCATTCTGGATTGTGACGTGTTATAGTCTCCCTCTAATTGATATTTTATATCTTACCATTGTTGTGTTGTCATTCTGGATTGTGACGTGTTATAGTCTCCCTCTAATTGATATTTTATATCTTACTATTGTTGTGTTGTCATTCTGGATTGTGACGTGTTATAGTCTCCCTCTAATTGATATTTTATATCTTACTATTGTTGTGTTGTCATTCTGGATTGTGACGTGTTATAGTCTCCCTCTAATTGGTATTTTATATATTACTATTGTTGTGTTGTCATTCTGGATTATGACGTGTTATAGTCTCCCTCTAATTGGTATTTTATATATTTCTATTGTTGTGTTGTCATTCTGGATTGTGACGTGTTATAGTCTCCCTCTAATTGGTATTTTTTATATATTACTATTGTTGTGTTGTCATTCTGGATTGTGACGTGTTATAGTCTCCCTCTAATTGGTATTTTATATATTACTATTGTTGTGTTGTCATTCTAGATTGTGATGTGTTATAGTCTCCCTCTAATTGGTATTTTATATATTACTATTGTTGTGTTGTCATTCTAGATTGTGACGTGTTATCGTCTCCCTCTAATTGGTATTTTATATATTACTATTGTTGTGTTGTCATTCTAGATTGTGATGTGTTATAGTCTCCCTCTAATTGGTATTTTATATATTACTATTGTTGTGTTGTCATTCTAGATTGTGATGTGTTATAGTCTCCCTCTAATTGGTATTTTATATATTACTATTGTTGTGTTGTCATTCTAGATTTTGATGTGTTATAATCTCCCTCTAATTGATATTTTATATCTTACTATTGTTTTGTTGTCATTCTGGATTGTGATGTGTTATATTCTCCCTCTAATTGGTATTTTAGTATCTTACTATTGTTGTGTTGTCATTCTAGATTGTGATGTTTTATAGTCTCCCTCTAATTGATATTTTATATCTTACTATTGTTTTGTTGTCATTCTGGATTGTGATGTGTTATAGGCTCCCTCTAATTGGTATTTTATATCTTACTATTGTTGTGTTGTCATTCTAGATTGTGACGTGTTATAGTCTCCCTCTAATTGGTATTTTATATCTTACTATTGTTGTGTTGTCATTCTAGATTGTGATGTGTTATAGTCTCCCTCTAATTGATATTTTATATCTTACTATTGTTGTGTTGTCATTCTGGATTGTGATGTGTTATAGTCTCCCTCTAATTGGTATTTTATATATTACTATTGTTGTGTTGTCATTCTGGATTGTGACGTGTTATAGTCTCCCTCTTATTGGTATTTTATATCTTACTATTGTTGTGTTGTCATTCTGGATTGTGACGTGTTATAGTCTCCCTCTAATTGATATTTTATATCTTACTATTGTTGTGTTGTCATTCTAGATTGTGATGTGTTATAGTCTCCCTCTAATTGATATTTTATATCTTACTATTGTTGTGTTGTCATTCTAGATTGTGATGTGTTATAGTCTCCCTCTAATTGATATTTTATATATTACTATTGTTGTGTTGTCATTCTAGATTGTGACGTGTTATAGTCTCCCTCTAATTGGTATTTTATATATTACTATTGTTGTGTTGTCTTTCTGGATTGTGATGTGTTATAGTCTCCCTCTAATTGATATTTTATATCTTACTATTGTTGTGTTGTCATTCTAGATTGTGATGTGTTATAGTCTCCCTCTAATTGATATTTTATATCTTACTATTGTTGTGTTGTCATTCTGGATTGTGACGTGTCATAGTCTCCCTCTAATTGATATTTTATATCTTACTATTGTTGTGTTGTCATTCTGGATTGTGACGTGTTATAGTCTCCCTCTAATTGATATTTTATATCTTACTATTGTTGTGTTGTCATTCTAGATTGTGATGTGTTATAGTCTCCCTCTAATTGATATTTTATATCTTACTATTGTTGTGTTGTCATTCTGGATTGTGACGTGTTATAGTCTCCCTCTAATTGATATTTTATATCTTACTATTGTTGTGTTGTCATTCTAGATTGTGATGTGTTATAGTCTCCCTCTAATTGATATTTTATATCTTACTATTGTTGTGTTGTCATTCTGGATGGTGACGTGTTATAGTCTCCCTCTAATTGGTATTTTATATATTACTATTGTTGTGTTGTCATTCTGGATTATGACGTGTTATAGTCTCCCTCTAATTGGTATTTTATATATTTCTATTGTTGTGTTGTCATTCTAGATTGTGATGTGTTATAGTCTCCCTCTAATTGGTATTTTATATATTACTATTGTTGTGTTGTCATTCTAGATTGTGACGTGTTATCGTCTCCCTCTAATTGGTATTTTATATATTACTATTGTTGTGTTGTCATTCTAGATTGTGATGTGTTATAGTCTCCCTCTAATTGGTATTTTATATATTACTATTGTTGTGTTGTCATTCTAGATTGTGATGTGTTATAATCTCCCTCTAATTGATATTTTATATCTTACTATTGTTTTGTTGTCATTCTGGATTGTGATGTGTTATATTCTCCCTCTAATTGGTATTTTAGTATCTTACTATTGTTGTGTTGTCATTCTGGATTGTGACGTGTTATAGTCTCCCTCTAATTGATATTTTATATCTTACTATTGTTGTGTTGTCATTCTGGATTGTGATGTGTTATAGTCTCCCTCTAATTGGTATTTTATATATTACTATTGTTGTGTTGTCATTCTGGATTGTGACGTGTTATAGTCTCCCTCTTATTGGTATTTTATATCTTACTATTGTTTTGTTGTCATTCTGGATTGTGATGTGTTATAGTCTCCCTCTAATTGATATTTTATATATTACTATTGTTGTGTTGTCATTCTAGATTGTGATGTGTTATAGTCTCCCTCTAATTGATATTTTATATCTTACTATTGTTGTGTTGTCATTCTGGATTGTGATGTGTTATAGTCTCCCTCTAATTGGTATTTTATATATTACTATTGTTGTGTTGTCATTCTGGATTGTGACGTGTTATAGTCTCCCTCTTATTGGTATTTTATATCTTACTATTGTTGTGTTGTCATTCTGGATTGTGACGTGTTATAGTCTCCCTCTAATTGATATTTTATATCTTACTATTGTTGTGTTGTCATTCTAGATTGTGATGTGTTATAGTCTCCCTCTAATTGATATTTTATATCTTACTATTGTTGTGTTGTCATTCTAGATTGTGATGTGTTATAGTCTCCCTCTAATTGATATTTTATATATTACTATTGTTGTGTTGTCATTCTAGATTGTGATGTGTTATAGCCTCCCTCTAATTGGTATTTTATATATTACTATTGTTGTGTTGTCTTTCTGGATTGTGATGTGTTATAGTCTCCCTCTAATTGATATTTTATATCTTACTATTGTTGTGTTGTCATTCTAGATTGTGATGTGTTATAGTCTCCCTCTAATTGATATTTTATATCTTACTATTGTTGTGTTGTCATTCTGGATTGTGACGTGTCATAGTCTCCCTCTAATTGATATTTTATATCTTACTATTGTTGTGTTGTCATTCTGGATTGTGACGTGTTATAGTCTCCCTCTAATTGATATTTTATATCTTACTATTGTTGTGTTGTCATTCTAGATTGTGATGTGTTATAGTCTCCCTCTAATTGATATTTTATATCTTACTATTGTTGTGTTGTCATTCTGGATTGTGACGTGTTATAGTCTCCCTCTAATTGATATTTTATATCTTACTATTGTTGTGTTGTCATTCTAGATTGTGATGTGTTATAGTCTCCCTCTAATTGATATTTTATATCTTACTATTGTTGTGTTGTCATTCTGGATTGTGACGTGTTATAGTCTCCCTCTAATTGGTATTTTATATATTACTATTGTTGTGTTGTCATTCTGGATTGTGATGTGTTATAGTCTCCCTCTAATTGATATTTTATATCTTACTATTGTTGTGTTGTCATTCTAGATTGTGATGTGTTATAGTCTCCCTGTAATTGATATTTTATATCTTACTATTGTTGTGTTGTCATTCTGGATTGTGACGTGTTATAGTCTCCCTCTAATTGATATTTTATATCTTACTATTGTTGTGTTGTCATTCTGGATTGTGACGTGTTATCGTCTCCCTCTAATTGATATTTTATATCTTACTATTGTTGTGTTGTCATTCTAGATTGTGATGTGTTATAGTCTCCCTCTAATTGGTATTTTATATCTTACTATTGTTGTGTTGTCATTCTAGATTGTGACGTGTTATAGTCTCCCTCTAATTGATATTTTATATCTTACTATTGTTGTGTTGTCATTCTGGATTGTGACGTGTTATAGTCTCCCTCTAATTGGTATTTTATATCTTACTATTGTTGTGTTGTCATTCTGGATTGTGATGTGTTATAGTCTCCCTCTAATTGGTATTTTATATCTTACTATTGTTGTGTTGTCATTCTGGATTGTGATGTGTTATATTCTCCCTCTAATTGGTATTTTATATCTTACTATTGTTGTGTTGTCATTCTGGATTGTGATGTGTTATAGTCTCCCTCTAATTGGTATTTTATATCTTACTATTGTTGTGTTGTCATTCTAGATTTGACGTGTTATAGTCTCCCTCTAATTGATATTTTATATCTTACTATTGTTGTGTTGTCATTCTGGATTGTGATGTGTTATAGTCTCCCTCTAATTGGTATTTTATATCTTACTATTGTTGTGTTGTCATTCTGGATTGTGATGTGTTATAGTCTCCCTCTAATTGGTATTTTATATCTTACTATTGTTGTGTTGTCATTCTGGATTGTGATGTGTTATATTCTCCCTCTAATTGGTATTTTATATCTTACTATTGTTGTGTTGTCATTCTGGATTGTGATGTGTTATAGTCTCCCTCTAATTGGTATTTTATATCTTACTATTGTTGTGTTGTCATTCTAGATTTGACGTGTTATAGTCTCCCTCTAATTGGTATTTTATATCTTACTATTGTTGTGTTGTCATTCTAGATTGTGATGTGTTATAGTCTCCCTCTAATTGGTATTTTATATATTACTATTGTTGTGTTGTCATTCTAGATTGTGACGTGTTATAGTCTCCCTCTAATTGATATTTTATATCTTACTATTGTTGTGTTGTCATTCTAGATTGTGACGTGTTATAGTCTCCCTCTAATTGATATTTTATATCTTACTATTGTTGTGTTGTCATTCTGGATTGTGACGTGTTATATTCTCCCTCTAATTGATATTTTATATCTTACTATTGTTGTGTTGTCATTCTGGATTGTGACGTGTTATAGTCTGCCTCTAATTGGTATTTTGTATATTACTATTGTTGTGTTGTCATTCTGAATTATGACGTGTTATAGTCTCCCTCTAATTGGTATTTTATATCTTACTATTGTTGTGTTGTCATTCTAGATTGTGACGTGTCATAGTCTCCCTCTAATTGATATTTTATATCTTACTATTGCTGTGTTGTCATTCTGGATTGTGACGTGTTATAGTCTCCCTCTAATTGATATTTTATATCTTACTATTGTTGTGTTGTCATTCTAGATTGTGATGTGTTATAGTCTCCCTCTAATTGATATTTTATATCTTACTATTGTTGTGTTGTCATTCTGGATTGTGACGTGTTATAGTCTCCCTCTAATTGATATTTTATATCTTACTATTGTTGTGTTGTCATTCTAGATTGTGATGTGTTATAGTCTCCCTCTAATTGATATTTTATATCTTACTATTGTTGTGTTGTCATTCTGGATTGTGACGTGTTATAGTCTCCCTCTAATTGGTATTTTATATATTACTATTGTTGTGTTGTCATTCTGGATTGTGATGTGTTATAGTCTCCCTCTAATTGATATTTTATATCTTTCTATTGTTGTGTTGTCATTCTAGATTGTGATGTGTTATAGTCTCCCTGTAATTGATATTTTATATCTTACTATTGTTGTGTTGTCATTCTGGATTGTGACGTGTTATAGTCTCCCTCTAATTGATATTTTATATCTTACTATTGTTGTGTTGTCATTCTGGATTGTGACGTGTTATCGTCTCCCTCTAATTGATATTTTATATCTTACTATTGTTGTGTTGTCATTCTAGATTGTGATGTGTTATAGTCTCCCTCTAATTGGTATTTTATATCTTACTATTGTTGTGTTGTCATTCTAGATTGTGACGTGTTATAGTCTCCCTCTAATTGATATTTTATATCTTACTATTGTTGTGTTGTCATTCTGGATTGTGACCTGTTATAGTCTCCCTCTAATTGGTATTTTATATCTTACTATTGTTGTGTTGTCATTCTGGATTGTGATGTGTTATAGTCTCCCTCTAATTGGTATTTTATATCTTACTATTGTTGTGTTGTCATTCTGGATTGTGATGTGTTATATTCTCCCTCTAATTGGTATTTTATATCTTACTATTGTTGTGTTGTCATTCTGGATTGTGATGTGTTATAGTCTCCCTCTAATTGGTATTTTATATCTTACTATTGTTGTGTTGTCATTCTAGATTTGACGTGTTATAGTCTCCCTCTAATTGATATTTTATATCTTACTATTGTTGTGTTGTCATTCTAGATTGTGACGTGTTATAGTCTCCCTCTAATTGATATTTTATATCTTACTATTGTTGTGTTGTCATTCTAGATTGTGACGTGTTATAGTCTCCCTCTAATTGATATTTTATATCTTACTATTGTTGTGTTGTCATTCTGGATTGTGACGTGTTATATTCTCCCTCTAATTGATATTTTATATCTTACTATTGTTGTGTTGTCATTCTGGATTGTGACGTGTTATAGTCTGCCTCTAATTGGTATTTTGTATATTACTATTGTTGTGTTGTCATTCTGAATTATGACGTGTTATAGTCTCCCTCTAATTGGTATTTTATATCTTACTATTGTTGTGTTGTCATTCTAGATTGTGATGTGTTATAGTCTCCCTCTAATTGATATTTTATATCTTACTATTGTTGTGTTGTCATTCTAGATTGTGACGTGTTATAGTCTCCCTCTAATTGGTATTTTATATATTACTATTGTTGTGTTGTCATTCTAGATTGTGACGTGTTATAGTCTCCCTCTAATTGGTATTTTATATATTACTATTGTTGTGTTGTCATTCTAGATTGTGACGTGTTATAGTCTCCCTCTAATTGGTATTTTATATATTACTATTTTTGTGTTGTCATTCTAGATTGTGACGTGTTATAGTCTCCCTCTAATTGGTATTTTATATATTACTATTGTTGTGTTGTCATTCTAGATTGTGACGTGTTATAGTCTCCCTCTAATTGGTATTTTATATCTTACTATTGTTGTGTTGTCATTCTAGATTGTGACGTGTTATAGTCTCCCTCTAATTGATATTTTGTATCTTACTATTGTTGTGTTGTCATTCTAGATTGTGACGTGTTATAGTCTCCCTCTAATTGGTATTTTATATCTTACTATTGTTGTGTTGTCATTCTAGATTGTGATGTGTTATAGTCTCCCTCTAATTGATATTTTATATCTTACTATTGTTGTGTTGTCATTCTAGATTGTGACGTGTTATAGTCTCCCTCTAATTGGTATTTTATATCTTACTATTGTTGTGTTGTCATTCTGGATTGTGACGTGTCATAGTCTCCCTCTAATTGATATTTTATATCTTACTATTGTTGTGTTGTCATTCTGGATTGTGACGTGTTATAGTCTCCCTCTAATTGATATTTTATATCTTACTATTGTTGTGTTGTCATTCTAGATTGTGATGTGTTATAGTCTCCCTCTAATTGATATTTTATATCTTACTATTGTTGTGTTGTCATTCTGGATTGTGACGTGTTATAGTCTCCCTCTAATTGATATTTTATATCTTACTATTGTTGTGTTGTCATTCTAGATTGTGATGTGTTATAGTCTCCCTCTAATTGATATTTTATATCTTACTATTGTTGTGTTGTCATTCTGGATTGTGACGTGTTATAGTCTCCCTCTAATTGGTATTTTATATATTACTATTGTTGTGTTGTCATTCTGGATTGTGATGTGTTATAGTCTCCCTCTAATTGGTATTTTATATATTACTATTGTTGTGTTGTCATTCTGGATTGTGACGTGTTATAGTCTCCCTCTAATTGGTATTTTATAAATTACTATTGTTGTGTTGTCATTCTGGATTGTGACGTGTTATAGTCTCCCTCTAATTGGTATTTTATATATTACTATTGTTGTATTGTCATTCTGGATTGTGATGTGTTATAGTCTCCCTGTAATTGATATTTTATATCTTACTATTGTTGTGTTGTCATTCTGGATTGTGACGTGTTATAGTCTCCCTCTAATTGGTATTTTATATCTTACTATTGTTGTGTTGTCATTCTAGATTGTGATGTGTTATAGTCTCCCTCTAATTGATATTTTATATCTTACTATTGTTGTGTTGTCATTCTAGATTGTGATGTGTTATAGTCTCCCTCTAATTGGTATTTTATATCTTACTATTGTTGTGTTGTCATTCTGGATTGTGATGTGTTATAGTCTCCCTCTAATTGATATTTTATATCTTACTATTGTTGTGTTGTCATTCTAGATTGTGATGTGTTATAGTCTCCCTGTAATTGATATTTTATATCTTACTATTGTTGTGTTGTCATTCTGGATTGTGACGTGTTATAGTCTCCCTCTAATTGATATTTTATATCTTACTATTGTTGTGTTGTCATTCTGGATTGTGACGTGTTATCGTCTCCCTCTAATTGATATTTTATATCTTACTATTGTTGTGTTGTCATTCTAGATTGTGATGTGTTATAGTCTCCCTCTAATTGGTATTTTATATCTTACTATTGTTGTGTTGTCATTCTAGATTGTGACGTGTTATAGTCTCCCTCTAATTGATATTTTATATCTTACTATTGTTGTGTTGTCATTCTGGATTGTGACGTGTTATAGTCTCCCTCTAATTGGTATTTTATATCTTACTATTGTTGTGTTGTCATTCTGGATTGTGATGTGTTATAGTCTCCCTCTAATTGGTATTTTATATCTTACTATTGTTGTGTTGTCATTCTGGATTGTGATGTGTTATATTCTCCCTCTAATTGGTATTTTATATCTTACTATTGTTGTGTTGTCATTCTGGATTGTGATGTGTTATAGTCTCCCTCTAATTGGTATTTTATATCTTACTATTGTTGTGTTGTCATTCTGGATTGTGACGTGTTATAGTCTCCCTCTAATTGATATTTTATATCTTACTATTGTTGTGTTGTCATTCTAGATTGTGACGTGTTATAGTCTCCCTCTAATTGATATTTTATATCTTACTATTGTTGTGTTGTCATTCTAGATTGTGACGTGTTATAGTCTCCCTCTAATTGATATTTTATATCTTACTATTGTTGTGTTGTCATTCTGGATTGTGACGTGTTATATTCTCCCTCTAATTGATATTTTATATCTTACTATTGTTGTGTTGTCATTCTGGATTGTGACGTGTTATAGTCTGCCTCTAATTGGTATTTTATATATTACTATTGTTGTGTTGTCATTCTGAATTATGACGTGTTATAGTCTCCCTCTAATTGGTATTTTATATCTTACTATTGTTGTGTTGTCATTCTAGATTTGACGTGTTATAGTCTCCCTCTAATTGATATTTTATATCTTACTATTGTTGTGTTGTCATTCTAGATTGTGACGTGTTATAGTCTCCCTCTAATTGATATTTTATATCTTACTATTGTTGTGTTGTCATTCTGGATTGTGACGTGTTATAGTCTCCCTCTAATTGATATTTTATATCTTACAATTGTTGTGTTGTCATTCTGGATTGTGACGTGTTATAGTCTTCCTCTAATTGGTATTTTATATATTACTATTGTTGTGTTGTCATTCTGGATTATGACGTGTTATAGTCTCCCTCTAATTGGTATTTTATATATTTCTATTGTTGTGTTGTCATTCTAGATTGTGATGTGTTATAGTCTCCCTCTAATTGGTATTTTTTATATTACTATTGTTGTGTTGTCATTCTAGATTGTGACGTGTTATCGTCTCCCTCTAATTGGTATTTTATATATTATTATTGTTGTGTTGTCATTCTAGATTGTGATGTGTTATAGTCTCCCTATAATTCGTATTTTATATATTACTATTGTTGTGTTGTCATTCTAGATTGTGATGTGTTATAGTCTCCCTCTAATTGGTATTTTATATATTACTATTGTTGTGTTGTCATTCTGGATTGTGATGTGTTATAGTCTCCCTCTAATTGGTATTTTATATCTTACTATTGTTGTGTTGTCATTCTGGATTGTGATGTGTTATAGTCTCCCTCTAATTGGTATTTTATATCTTACTATTATTGTGTTGTCATTCTAGATTGTGATGTGTTATAGTCTCCCTCTAATTGATATTTTATATCTTACTATTGTTGTGTTGTCATTCTGGATTGTGATGTGTTATAGTCTCCCTCTAATTGGTATTTTATATATTAGTATTGTTGTGTTGTCATTCTGGATTGTGACGTGTTATAGTCTCCCTCTTATTGATATTTTATATCTTACTATTGTTGTGTTGTCATTCTAGATTGTGATGTGTTATAGTCTCCCTCTAATTGGTATTTTATATCTTACTATTGTTGTGTTGTCATTCTAGATTGTGATGTGTTATAGTCTCCCTCTAATTGATATTTTATATCTTACTATTATTGTGTTGTCAATCTGGATTGTGACGTGTTATAGTCTCCCTCTAATTGATATTTTATATCTTACTATTGTTGTGTTGTCATTCTAGATTGTGATGTGTTATATTCTCCCTCTAATTGGTATTTTAGTATCTTACTATTGTTGTGTTGTCATTCTAGATTGTGATGTGTTATATTCTCCCTCTAATTGATATTTTATATCTTACTATTGTTGTGTTGTCATTCTAGATTGTGATGTGTTATACTCTCCCTCTAATTGGTATTTTATATATTTCTATTGTTGTGTTGTCATTCTAGATTGTGATGTGTTATAGTCTCCCTCTAATTGGTATTTTTTATATTACTATTGTTGTGTTGTCATTCTAGATGGTGACGTGTTATCGTCTCCCTCTAATTGGTATTTTATATATTATTATTGTTGTGTTGTCATTCTAGATTGTGATGTGTTATAGTCTCCCTCTAATTGGTATTTTATATATTACTATTGTTGTGTTGTCATTCTAGATTGTGATGTGTTATAGTCTCCCTCTAATTGGTATTTTATATATTACTATTGTTGTGTTGTCATTCTGGATTGTGATGTGTTATAGTCTCCCTCTAATTGGTATTTTATATCTTACTATTGTTGTGTTGTCATTCTGGATTGTGACGTGTTATAGTCTCCCTCTAATTGGTATTTTATATCTTACTATTATTGTGTTGTCATTCTAGATTGTGATGTGTTATAGTCTCCCTCTAATTGATATTTTATATCTTACTATTGTTGTGTTGTCATTCTGGATTGTGATGTGTTATAGTCTCCCTCTAATTGGTATTTTATATATTAGTATTGTTGTGTTGTCATTCTGGATTGTGACGTGTTATAGTCTCCCTCTAATTGATATTTTATATCTTACTATTGTTGTGTTGTCATTCTAGATTGTGATGTGTTATAGTCTCCCTCTAATTGGTATTTTATATATTACTATTGTTGTGTTGTCATTCTGGATTGTGACGTGTTATAGTGTCCCTCTAATTGATATTTTATATCTTACTATTGTTGTGTTGTCATTCTAGATTGTGATGTGTTATAGTCTCCCTCTAATTGGTATTTTATATCTTACTATTGTTGTGTTGTCATTCTAGATTGTGATGTGTTATAGTCTCCCTCTAATTGATATTTTATATCTTACTATTATTGTGTTGTCAATCTGGATTGTGACGTGTTATAGTCTCCCTCTAATTGATATTTTATATCTTACTATTGTTGTGTTGTCATTCTAGATTGTGATGTGTTATATTCTCCCTCTAATTGGTATTTTAGTATCTTACTATTGTTGTGTTGTCATTCTAGATTGTGATGTGTTATATTCTCCCTCTAATTAATATTTTATATCTTACTATTGTTGTGTTGTCATTCTAGATTGTGATATGTTATACTCTCCCTCTAATTGATATTTTATATCTTACTATTGTTGTGTTGTCATTCTGGATTGTTTTGTGTTATAGTCTCCCTCTCATTGGTATTTTATATCTTACTATTGTTGTGTTGTCATTCTGGATTGTGATGTGTTATAGTCTCCCTCTCATTGGTATTTTATATATTACTATTGTTGTGTTGTCATTCTGGATTGTTTTGTGTTATAGTCTCCCTCTCATTGGTATTTTATATCTTACTATTGTTGTGTTGTCATTCTGGATTGTGATGTGTTATAGTCTCCCTGTAAATGATATTTTATATCTTACTATTGTTGTGTTGTCATTCTAGATTGTGACGTGTTATAGTCTCCCTGTAAATGATATTTTATATCTTACTATTGTTGTGTTGTCATTCTAGATTGTGATGTGTTATAGTCTCCCTGTAAATGATATTTTATATCTTACTATTGTTGTGTTGTCATTCTAGATTGTGACGTGTTATAGTCTCCCTCTCATTGGTATTTTATATCTTACTATTGTTGTGTTGTCATTCTGGATTGTTTTGTGTTATAGTCTCCCTCTCATTGGTATTTTATATCTTACTATTGTTGTGTTGTCATTCTAAATTGTGATGTGTTATAGTCTCCCTGTAAATGATATTTTATATCTTACTATTGTTGTGTTGTCATTCTAGATTGTGATGTGTTATAGTCTCCCTCTAATTGGTATTTTATATCTTACTATTGTTGTGTTGTCATTCTAGATTGTGATGTGTTATAGTCTCCCTCTAATTGATATTTTATATCTTACTATTATTGTGTTGTCAATCTGGATTGTGACGTGTTATAGTCTCCCTCTAATTGATATTTTATATCTTACTATTGTTGTGTTGTCATTCTAGATTGTGATGTGTTATATTCTCCCTCTAATTGGTATTTTAGTATCTTACTATTGTTGTGTTGTCATTCTAGATTGTGATGTGTTATATTCTCCCTCTAATTGATATTTTATATCTTACTATTGTTGTGTTGTCATTCTAGATTGTGATGTGTTATACTCTCCCTCTAATTGGTATTTTATATATTTCTATTGTTGTGTTGTCATTCTAGATTGTGATGTGTTATAGTCTCCCTCTAATTGGTATTTTTTATATTACTATTGTTGTGTTGTCATTCTAGATGGTGACGTGTTATCGTCTCCCTCTAATTGGTATTTTATATATTATTATTGTTGTGTTGTCATTCTAGATTGTGATGTGTTATAGTCTCCCTCTAATTGGTATTTTATATCTTACTATTGTTGTGTTGTCATTCTGGATTGTGATGTGTTATATTCTCCCTCTAATTGGTATTTTATATCTTACTATTGTTGTGTTGTCATTCTGGATTGTGATGTGTTATAGTCTCCCTCTAATTGGTATTTTATATCTTACTATTGTTGTGTTGTCATTCTAGATTTGACGTGTTATAGTCTCCCTCTAATTGATATTTTATATCTTACTATTGTTGTGTTGTCATTCTAGATTGTGACGTGTTATAGTCTCCCTCTAATTGATATTTTATATCTTACTATTGTTGTGTTGTCATTCTAGATTGTGACGTGTTATAGTCTCCCTCTAATTGATATTTTATATCTTACTATTGTTGTGTTGTCATTCTGGATTGTGACGTGTTATATTCTCCCTCTAATTGATATTTTATATCTTACTATTGTTGTGTTGTCATTCTGGATTGTGACGTGTTATAGTCTGCCTCTAATTGGTATTTTGTATATTACTATTGTTGTGTTGTCATTCTGAATTATGACGTGTTATAGTCTCCCTCTAATTGGTATTTTATATCTTACTATTGTTGTGTTGTCATTCTAGATTGTGATGTGTTATAGTCTCCCTCTAATTGATATTTTATATCTTACTATTGTTGTGTTGTCATTCTAGATTGTGACGTGTTATAGTCTCCCTCTAATTGGTATTTTATATATTACTATTGTTGTGTTGTCATTCTAGATTGTGACGTGTTATAGTCTCCCTCTAATTGGTATTTTATATATTACTATTGTTGTGTTGTCATTCTAGATTGTGACGTGTTATAGTCTCCCTCTAATTGGTATTTTATATATTACTATTTTTGTGTTGTCATTCTAGATTGTGACGTGTTATAGTCTCCCTCTAATTGGTATTTTATATATTACTATTGTTGTGTTGTCATTCTAGATTGTGACGTGTTATAGTCTCCCTCTAATTGGTATTTTATATCTTACTATTGTTGTGTTGTCATTCTAGATTGTGACGTGTTATAGTCTCCCTCTAATTGATATTTTGTATCTTACTATTGTTGTGTTGTCATTCTAGATTGTGACGTGTTATAGTCTCCCTCTAATTGGTATTTTATATCTTACTATTGTTGTGTTGTCATTCTAGATTGTGATGTGTTATAGTCTCCCTCTAATTGATATTTTATATCTTACTATTGTTGTGTTGTCATTCTAGATTGTGACGTGTTATAGTCTCCCTCTAATTGGTATTTTATATCTTACTATTGTTGTGTTGTCATTCTGGATTGTGACGTGTCATAGTCTCCCTCTAATTGATATTTTATATCTTACTATTGTTGTGTTGTCATTCTGGATTGTGACGTGTTATAGTCTCCCTCTAATTGATATTTTATATCTTACTATTGTTGTGTTGTCATTCTAGATTGTGATGTGTTATAGTCTCCCTCTAATTGATATTTTATATCTTACTATTGTTGTGTTGTCATTCTGGATTGTGACGTGTTATAGTCTCCCTCTAATTGATATTTTATATCTTACTATTGTTGTGTTGTCATTCTAGATTGTGATGTGTTATAGTCTCCCTCTAATTGATATTTTATATCTTACTATTGTTGTGTTGTCATTCTGGATTGTGACGTGTTATAGTCTCCCTCTAATTGGTATTTTATATATTACTATTGTTGTGTTGTCATTCTGGATTGTGATGTGTTATAGTCTCCCTCTAATTGGTATTTTATATATTACTATTGTTGTGTTGTCATTCTGGATTGTGACGTGTTATAGTCTCCCTCTAATTGGTATTTTATAAATTACTATTGTTGTGTTGTCATTCTGGATTGTGACGTGTTATAGTCTCCCTCTAATTGGTATTTTATATATTACTATTGTTGTATTGTCATTCTGGATTGTGATGTGTTATAGTCTCCCTGTAATTGATATTTTATATCTTACTATTGTTGTGTTGTCATTCTGGATTGTGACGTGTTATAGTCTCCCTCTAATTGGTATTTTATATCTTACTATTGTTGTGTTGTCATTCTAGATTGTGATGTGTTATAGTCTCCCTCTAATTGATATTTTATATCTTACTATTGTTGTGTTGTCATTCTAGATTGTGATGTGTTATAGTCTCCCTCTAATTGGTATTTTATATCTTACTATTGTTGTGTTGTCATTCTGGATTGTGATGTGTTATAGTCTCCCTCTAATTGATATTTTATATCTTACTATTGTTGTGTTGTCATTCTAGATTGTGATGTGTTATAGTCTCCCTGTAATTGATATTTTATATCTTACTATTGTTGTGTTGTCATTCTGGATTGTGACGTGTTATAGTCTCCCTCTAATTGATATTTTATATCTTACTATTGTTGTGTTGTCATTCTGGATTGTGACGTGTTATCGTCTCCCTCTAATTGATATTTTATATCTTACTATTGTTGTGTTGTCATTCTAGATTGTGATGTGTTATAGTCTCCCTCTAATTGGTATTTTATATCTTACTATTGTTGTGTTGTCATTCTAGATTGTGACGTGTTATAGTCTCCCTCTAATTGATATTTTATATCTTACTATTGTTGTGTTGTCATTCTGGATTGTGACGTGTTATAGTCTCCCTCTAATTGGTATTTTATATCTTACTATTGTTGTGTTGTCATTCTGGATTGTGATGTGTTATAGTCTCCCTCTAATTGGTATTTTATATCTTACTATTGTTGTGTTGTCATTCTGGATTGTGATGTGTTATATTCTCCCTCTAATTGGTATTTTATATCTTACTATTGTTGTGTTGTCATTCTGGATTGTGATGTGTTATAGTCTCCCTCTAATTGGTATTTTATATCTTACTATTGTTGTGTTGTCATTCTGGATTGTGACGTGTTATAGTCTCCCTCTAATTGATATTTTATATCTTACTATTGTTGTGTTGTCATTCTAGATTGTGACGTGTTATAGTCTCCCTCTAATTGATATTTTATATCTTACTATTGTTGTGTTGTCATTCTAGATTGTGACGTGTTATAGTCTCCCTCTAATTGATATTTTATATCTTACTATTGTTGTGTTGTCATTCTGGATTGTGACGTGTTATATTCTCCCTCTAATTGATATTTTATATCTTACTATTGTTGTGTTGTCATTCTGGATTGTGACGTGTTATAGTCTGCCTCTAATTGGTATTTTATATATTACTATTGTTGTGTTGTCATTCTGAATTATGACGTGTTATAGTCTCCCTCTAATTGGTATTTTATATCTTACTATTGTTGTGTTGTCATTCTAGATTTGACGTGTTATAGTCTCCCTCTAATTGATATTTTATATCTTACTATTGTTGTGTTGTCATTCTAGATTGTGACGTGTTATAGTCTCCCTCTAATTGATATTTTATATCTTACTATTGTTGTGTTGTCATTCTGGATTGTGACGTGTTATAGTCTCCCTCTAATTGATATTTTATATCTTACAATTGTTGTGTTGTCATTCTGGATTGTGACGTGTTATAGTCTTCCTCTAATTGGTATTTTATATATTACTATTGTTGTGTTGTCATTCTGGATTATGACGTGTTATAGTCTCCCTCTAATTGGTATTTTATATATTTCTATTGTTGTGTTGTCATTCTAGATTGTGATGTGTTATAGTCTCCCTCTAATTGGTATTTTTTATATTACTATTGTTGTGTTGTCATTCTAGATTGTGACGTGTTATCGTCTCCCTCTAATTGGTATTTTATATATTATTATTGTTGTGTTGTCATTCTAGATTGTGATGTGTTATAGTCTCCCTCTAATTGGTATTTTATATATTACTATTGTTGTGTTGTCATTCTAGATTGTGATGTGTTATAGTCTCCCTCTAATTGGTATTTTATATATTACTATTGTTGTGTTGTCATTCTGGATTGTGATGTGTTATAGTCTCCCTCTAATTGGTATTTTATATCTTACTATTGTTGTGTTGTCATTCTGGATTGTGATGTGTTATAGTCTCCCTCTAATTGGTATTTTATATCTTACTATTATTGTGTTGTCATTCTAGATTGTGATGTGTTATAGTCTCCCTCTAATTGATATTTTATATCTTACTATTGTTGTGTTGTCATTCTGGATTGTGATGTGTTATAGTCTCCCTCTAATTGGTATTTTATATATTAGTATTGTTGTGTTGTCATTCTGGATTGTGACGTGTTATAGTCTCCCTCTTATTGATATTTTATATCTTACTATTGTTGTGTTGTCATTCTAGATTGTGATGTGTTATAGTCTCCCTCTAATTGGTATTTTATATCTTACTATTGTTGTGTTGTCATTCTAGATTGTGATGTGTTATAGTCTCCCTCTAATTGATATTTTATATCTTACTATTATTGTGTTGTCAATCTGGATTGTGACGTGTTATAGTCTCCCTCTAATTGATATTTTATATCTTACTATTGTTGTGTTGTCATTCTAGATTGTGATGTGTTATATTCTCCCTCTAATTGGTATTTTAGTATCTTACTATTGTTGTGTTGTCATTCTAGATTGTGATGTGTTATATTCTCCCTCTAATTGATATTTTATATCTTACTATTGTTGTGTTGTCATTCTAGATTGTGATGTGTTATACTCTCCCTCTAATTGGTATTTTATATATTTCTATTGTTGTGTTGTCATTCTAGATTGTGATGTGTTATAGTCTCCCTCTAATTGGTATTTTTTATATTACTATTGTTGTGTTGTCATTCTAGATGGTGACGTGTTATCGTCTCCCTCTAATTGGTATTTTATATATTATTATTGTTGTGTTGTCATTCTAGATTGTGATGTGTTATAGTCTCCCTCTAATTGGTATTTTATATATTACTATTGTTGTGTTGTCATTCTAGATTGTGATGTGTTATAGTCTCCCTCTAATTGGTATTTTATATATTACTATTGTTGTGTTGTCATTCTGGATTGTGATGTGTTATAGTCTCCCTCTAATTGGTATTTTATATCTTACTATTGTTGTGTTGTCATTCTGGATTGTGACGTGTTATAGTCTCCCTCTAATTGGTATTTTATATCTTACTATTATTGTGTTGTCATTCTAGATTGTGATGTGTTATAGTCTCCCTCTAATTGATATTTTATATCTTACTATTGTTGTGTTGTCATTCTGGATTGTGATGTGTTATAGTCTCCCTCTAATTGGTATTTTATATATTAGTATTGTTGTGTTGTCATTCTGGATTGTGACGTGTTATAGTCTCCCTCTAATTGATATTTTATATCTTACTATTGTTGTGTTGTCATTCTAGATTGTGATGTGTTATAGTCTCCCTCTAATTGGTATTTTATATATTACTATTGTTGTGTTGTCATTCTGGATTGTGACGTGTTATAGTGTCCCTCTAATTGATATTTTATATCTTACTATTGTTGTGTTGTCATTCTAGATTGTGATGTGTTATAGTCTCCCTCTAATTGGTATTTTATATCTTACTATTGTTGTGTTGTCATTCTAGATTGTGATGTGTTATAGTCTCCCTCTAATTGATATTTTATATCTTACTATTATTGTGTTGTCAATCTGGATTGTGACGTGTTATAGTCTCCCTCTAATTGATATTTTATATCTTACTATTGTTGTGTTGTCATTCTAGATTGTGATGTGTTATATTCTCCCTCTAATTGGTATTTTAGTATCTTACTATTGTTGTGTTGTCATTCTAGATTGTGATGTGTTATATTCTCCCTCTAATTAATATTTTATATCTTACTATTGTTGTGTTGTCATTCTAGATTGTGATATGTTATACTCTCCCTCTAATTGATATTTTATATCTTACTATTGTTGTGTTGTCATTCTGGATTGTTTTGTGTTATAGTCTCCCTCTCATTGGTATTTTATATCTTACTATTGTTGTGTTGTCATTCTGGATTGTGATGTGTTATAGTCTCCCTCTCATTGGTATTTTATATATTACTATTGTTGTGTTGTCATTCTGGATTGTTTTGTGTTATAGTCTCCCTCTCATTGGTATTTTATATCTTACTATTGTTGTGTTGTCATTCTGGATTGTGATGTGTTATAGTCTCCCTGTAAATGATATTTTATATCTTACTATTGTTGTGTTGTCATTCTAGATTGTGACGTGTGATAGTCTCCCTGTAAATGATATTTTATATCTTACTATTGTTGTGTTGTCATTCTAGATTGTGATGTGTTATAGTCTCCCTGTAAATGATATTTTATATCTTACTATTGTTGTGTTGTCATTCTAGATTGTGACGTGTTATAGTCTCCCTCTCATTGGTATTTTATATCTTACTATTGTTGTGTTGTCATTCTGGATTGTTTTGTGTTATAGTCTCCCTCTCATTGGTATTTTATATCTTACTATTGTTGTGTTGTCATTCTAAATTGTGATGTGTTATAGTCTCCCTGTAAATGATATTTTATATCTTACTATTGTTGTGTTGTCATTCTAGATTGTGATGTGTTATAGTCTCCCTCTAATTGGTATTTTATATCTTACTATTGTTGTGTTGTCATTCTAGATTGTGATGTGTTATAGTCTCCCTCTAATTGATATTTTATATCTTACTATTATTGTGTTGTCAATCTGGATTGTGACGTGTTATAGTCTCCCTCTAATTGATATTTTATATCTTACTATTGTTGTGTTGTCATTCTAGATTGTGATGTGTTATATTCTCCCTCTAATTGGTATTTTAGTATCTTACTATTGTTGTGTTGTCATTCTAGATTGTGATGTGTTATATTCTCCCTCTAATTGATATTTTATATCTTACTATTGTTGTGTTGTCATTCTAGATTGTGATGTGTTATACTCTCCCTCTAATTGGTATTTTATATATTTCTATTGTTGTGTTGTCATTCTAGATTGTGATGTGTTATAGTCTCCCTCTAATTGGTATTTTTTATATTACTATTGTTGTGTTGTCATTCTAGATGGTGACGTGTTATCGTCTCCCTCTAATTGGTATTTTATATATTATTATTGTTGTGTTGTCATTCTAGATTGTGATGTGTTATAGTCTCCCTCTAATTGGTATTTTATATATTACTATTGTTGTGTTGTCATTCTAGATTGTGATGTGTTATAGTCTCCCTCTAATTGGTATTTTATATATTACTATTGTTGTGTTGTCATTCTGGATTGTGATGTGTTATAGTCTCCCTCTAATTGGTATTTTATATCTTACTATTGTTGTGTTGTCATTCTGGATTGTGACGTGTTATAGTCTCCCTCTAATTGGTATTTTATATCTTACTATTATTGTGTTGTCATTCTAGATTGTGATGTGTTATAGTCTCCCTCTAATTGATATTTTATATCTTACTATTGTTGTGTTGTCATTCTGGATTGTGATGTGTTATAGTCTCCCTCTAATTGGTATTTTATATATTAGTATTGTTGTGTTGTCATTCTGGATTGTGACGTGTTATAGTCTCCCTCTAATTGATATTTTATATCTTACTATTGTTGTGTTGTCATTCTAGATTGTGATGTGTTATAGTCTCCCTCTAATTGGTATTTTATATATTACTATTGTTGTGTTGTCATTCTGGATTGTGACGTGTTATAGTGTCCCTCTAATTGATATTTTATATCTTACTATTGTTGTGTTGTCATTCTAGATTGTGATGTGTTATAGTCTCCCTCTAATTGGTATTTTATATCTTACTATTGTTGTGTTGTCATTCTAGATTGTGATGTGTTATAGTCTCCCTCTAATTGATATTTTATATCTTACTATTATTGTGTTGTCAATCTGGATTGTGACGTGTTATAGTCTCCCTCTAATTGATATTTTATATCTTACTATTGTTGTGTTGTCATTCTAGATTGTGATGTGTTATATTCTCCCTCTAATTGGTATTTTAGTATCTTACTATTGTTGTGTTGTCATTCTAGATTGTGATGTGTTATATTCTCCCTCTAATTGATATTTTATATCTTACTATTGTTGTGTTGTCATTCTAGATTGTGATATGTTATACTCTCCCTCTAATTGATATTTTATATCTTACTATTGTTGTGTTGTCATTCTGGATTGTTTTGTGTTATAGTCTCCCTCTCATTGGTATTTTATATCTTACTATTGTTGTGTTGTCATTCTGGATTGTGATGTGTTATAGTCTCCCTCTCATTGGTATTTTATATATTACTATTGTTGTGTTGTCATTCTGGATTGTTTTGTGTTATAGTCTCCCTCTCATTGGTATTTTATATCTTACTATTGTTGTGTTGTCATTCTGGATTGTGATGTGTTATAGTCTCCCTGTAAATGATATTTTATATCTTACTATTGTTGTGTTGTCATTCTAGATTGTGACGTGTTATAGTCTCCCTGTAAATGATATTTTATATCTTACTATTGTTGTGTTGTCATTCTAGATTGTGATGTGTTATAGTCTCCCTGTAAATGATATTTTATATCTTACTATTGTTGTGTTGTCATTCTAGATTGTGACGTGTTATAGTCTCCCTCTCATTGGTATTTTATATCTTACTATTGTTGTGTTGTCATTCTGGATTGTTTTGTGTTATAGTCTCCCTCTCATTGGTATTTTATATCTTACTATTGTTGTGTTGTCATTCTAGATTGTGATGTGTTATAGTCTCCCTGTAAATGATATTTTATATCTTACTATTGTTGTGTTGTCATTCTGGATTGTGATGTGTTATAGTCTCCCTCTAATTGATATTTTATATCTTACTATTGTTGTGTTGTCATTCTGGATTGTGATGTGTTATAGTCTCCCTCTAATTGATATTTTATATCTTACTATTGTTGTGTTGTCATTCTGGATTGTGATGTGTTATAGTCTCCCTGTAAATGATATTTTATATCTTACTATTGTTGTGTTGTCATTCTAGATTGTGACGTGTTATAGTCTCCCTGTAAATGATATTTTATATCTTACTATTGTTGTGTTGTCATTCTAGATTGTGATGTGTTATAGTCTCCCTGTAAATGATATTTTATATCTTACTATTGTTGTGTTGTCATTCTAGATTGTGACGTGTTATAGTCTCCCTCTCATTGGTATTTTATATCTTACTATTGTTGTGTTGTCATTCTGGATTGTTTTGTGTTATAGTCTCCCTCTCATTGGTATTTTATATCTTACTATTGTTGTGTTGTCATTCTAGATTGTGATGTGTTATAGTCTCCCTGTAAATGATATTTTATATCTTACTATTGTTGTGTTGTCATTCTGGATTGTGATGTGTTATAGTCTCCCTCTAATTGATATTTTATATCTTACTATTGTTGTGTTGTCATTCTGGATTGTGATGTGTTATAGTCTCCCTCTAATTGATATTTTATATCTTACTATTGTTGTGTTGTCATTCTGGATTGTGATGTGTTATAGTCTCCCTCTAATTGATATTTTATATCTTACTATTGTTGTGTTGTCATTCTAGATTGTGACGTGTTATAGTCTCCCTATAATTGGTATTTTATATATTACTATTGTTGTGTTGTCATTCTGGATTATGACGTGTTATAATCTCCCTCTATTTGATATTTTATATCTTAATATTGTTGTGTTGTCATTCTAGATTGTGATGTGTTATAGTCTCCCTCTAATTGGTATTTTATATCTTACTATTGTTGTGTTGTCATTCTAGATTGTTATGTGTTATAGTCTCCCTCTATTTGATATTTTATATCTTACTATTGTTGTGTTGTCATTCTAGATTGTGATGTGTTATAGTCTCCCTCTAATTGATATTTTATATCTTACTATTGTTGTGTTGTCATTCTAGATTGTGACGTGTTATAGTCTCCCTCTAATTGGTATTTTATATATTTCTATTGTTGTGTTGTCATTCTAGATTGTGATGTGTTATAGTCTCCCTCTAATTGGTATTTTATATATTACTATTGTTGTGTTGTCATTCTAGATTGTGACGTGTTATAGTCTCCCTTTAATTTTATATTTTATATCTTACTATTGTTGTGTTGTCATTCTAGATTGTGATGTGTTATAGTCTCCCTCTAATTGGTATTTTATATCTTACTATTGTTGTGTTGTCATTCTGGATTGTGACGTGTTATAGTCTCCCTCTAATTGATATTTTATATCTTACTATTGTTGTGTTGTCATTCTGGATTGTGACGTGTTATAGTCTACTTTTTAGGTGATATTTTATATCTTACTATTGTTGTGTTGTCATTCTGGATTGTGACGTGTTATAGTCTCCCTCTAATTGATATTTTATATCTTACTATTGTTGTGTTGTCATTCTGGATTGTGACGTGTTATAGTCTCCCTCTAATTGGTATTTTATATATTATTATTGTTGTGTTGTCATTCTGGATTATGACGTGTTATAGTCTCCCTCTAATTGGTATTTTATATATTTCTATTGTTGTGTTGTCATTCTAGATTGTGATGTGTTATAGTCTCCCTCTAATTGGTATTTTATATATTACTATTGTTGTGTTGTCATTCTAGATTGTGACGTGTTATCGTCTCCCTCTAATTGGTATTTTATATATTACTATTGTTGTGTTGTCATTCTAGATTGTGATGTGTTATAGTCTCCCTCTAATTGGTATTTTATATCTTTCTATTGTTGTGTTGTCATTCTGGATTGTGACGTGTTATAGTCTCCCTCTAATTGATATTTTATATCTTACTATTGTTGTGTTGTCATTCTGGATTGTGATGTGTTATAGTCTCCCTCTAATTGGTATTTTATATCTTACTATTGTTGTGTTGTCATTCTAGATTGTGATGTGTTATAGTCTCCCTCTAATTGATATTTTATATCTTACTATTATTGTGTTGTCAATCTGGATTGTGACGTGTTATAGTCTCCCTCTAATTGATATTTTATATCTTACTATTGTTGTGTTGTCATTCTAGATTGTGATGTGTTATATTCTCCCTCTAATTGGTATTTTAGTATCTTACTATTGTTGTGTTGTCATTCTAGATTGTGATGTGTTATATTCTCCCTCTAATTGATATTTTATATCTTACTATTGTTGTGTTGTCATTCTAGATTGTGATATGTTATACTCTCCCTCTAATTGATATTTTATATCTTACTATTGTTGTGTTGTCATTCTGGATTGTTTTGTGTTATAGTCTCCCTCTCATTGGTATTTTATATCTTACTATTGTTGTGTTGTCATTCTGGATTGTGATGTGTTATAGTCTCCCTCTCATTGGTATTTTATATATTACTATTGTTGTGTTGTCATTCTGGATTGTTTTGTGTTATAGTCTCCCTCTCATTGGTATTTTATATCTTACTATTGTTGTGTTGTCATTCTGGATTGTGATGTGTTATAGTCTCCCTGTAAATGATATTTTATATCTTACTATTGTTGTGTTGTCATTCTAGATTGTGACGTGTTATAGTCTCCCTGTAAATGATATTTTATATCTTACTATTGTTGTGTTGTCATTCTAGATTGTGATGTGTTATAGTCTCCCTGTAAATGATATTTTATATCTTACTATTGTTGTGTTGTCATTCTAGATTGTGACGTGTTATAGTCTCCCTCTCATTGGTATTTTATATCTTACTATTGTTGTGTTGTCATTCTGGATTGTTTTGTGTTATAGTCTCCCTCTCATTGGTATTTTATATCTTACTATTGTTGTGTTGTCATTCTAGATTGTGATGTGTTATAGTCTCCCTGTAAATGATATTTTATATCTTACTATTGTTGTGTTGTCATTCTGGATTGTGATGTGTTATAGTCTCCCTCTAATTGATATTTTATATCTTACTATTGTTGTGTTGTCATTCTGGATTGTGATGTGTTATTGTCTCCCTCTAATTGATATTTTATATCTTACTATTGTTGTGTTGTCATTCTGGATTGTGATGTGTTATAGTCTCCCTGTAAATGATATTTTATATCTTACTATTGTTGTGTTGTCATTCTAGATTGTGACGTGTTATAGTCTCCCTGTAAATGATATTTTATATCTTACTATTGTTGTGTTGTCATTCTAGATTGTGATGTGTTATAGTCTCCCTGTAAATGATATTTTATATCTTGCTATTGTTGTGTTGTCATTCTGGATTGTGATGTGTTATAGTCTCCCTCTAATTGATATTTTATATCTTACTATTGTTGTGTTGTCATTCTGGATTGTGATGTGTTATAGTCTCCCTCTAATTGATATTTTATATCTTACTATTGTTGTGTTGTCATTCTGGATTGTGATGTGTTATAGTCTCCCTCTAATTGATATTTTATATCTTACTATTGTTGTGTTGTCATTCTAGATTGTGACGTGTTATAGTCTCCCTATAATTGGTATTTTATATATTACTATTGTTGTGTTGTCATTCTGGATTATGACGTGTTATAATCTCCCTCTATTTGATATTTTATATCTTAATATTGTTGTGTTGTCATTCTAGATTGTGATGTGTTATAGTCTCCCTCTAATTGGTATTTTATATCTTACTATTGTTGTGTTGTCATTCTAGATTGTTATGTGGTATAGTCTCCCTCTATTTGATATTTTATATCTTACTATTGTTGTGTTGTCATTCTAGATTGTGATGTGTTATAGTCTCCCTCTAATTGATATTTTATATCTTACTATTGTTGTGTTGTCATTCTAGATTGTGACGTGTTATAGTCTCCCTCTAATTGGTATTTTATATATTTCTATTGTTGTGTTGTCATTCTAGATTGTGATGTGTTATAGTCTCCCTCTAATTGGTATTTTATATATTACTATTGTTGTGTTGTCATTCTAGATTGTGACGTGTTATAGTCTCCCTTTAATTTTATATTTTATATCTTACTATTGTTGTGTTGTCATTCTAGATTGTGATGTGTTATAGTCTCCCTCTAATTGGTATTTTATATCTTACTATTGTTGTGTTGTCATTCTGGATTGTGACGTGTTATAGTCTCCCTCTAATTGATATTTTATATCTTACTATTGTTGTGTTGTCATTCTGGATTGTGACGTGTTATAGTCTCCCTCTAATTGATATTTTATATCTTACTATTGTTGTGTTGTCATTCTGGATTGTTTTGTGTTATAGTCTCCCTCTCATTGGTATTTTATATCTTACTATTGTTGTGTTGTCATTCTAGATTGTGATGTGTTATAGTCTCCCTGTAAATGATATTTTATATCTTACTATTGTTGTGTTGTCATTCTGGATTGTGATGTGTTATAGTCTCCCTCTAATTGATATTTTATATCTTACTATTGTTGTGTTGTCATTCTGGATTGTGATGTGTTATAGTCTCCCTCTAATTGATATTTTATATCTTACTATTGTTGTGTTGTCATTCTGGATTGTGATGTGTTATAGTCTCCCTCTAATTGATATTTTATATCTTACTATTGTTGTGTTGTCATTCTAGATTGTGACGTGTTATAGTCTCCCTATAATTGGTATTTTATATATTACTATTGTTGTGTTGTCATTCTGGATTATGACGTGTTATAATCTCCCTCTATTTGATATTTTATATCTTAATATTGTTGTGTTGTCATTCTAGATTGTGATGTGTTATAGTCTCCCTCTAATTGGTATTTTATATCTTACTATTGTTGTGTTGTCATTCTAGATTGTTATGTGTTATAGTCTCCCTCTATTTGATATTTTATATCTTACTATTGTTGTGTTGTCATTCTAGATTGTGATGTGTTATAGTCTCCCTCTAATTGATATTTTATATCTTACTATTGTTGTGTTGTCATTCTAGATTGTGACGTGTTATAGTCTCCCTCTAATTGGTATTTTATATATTTCTATTGTTGTGTTGTCATTCTAGATTGTGATGTGTTATAGTCTCCCTCTAATTGGTATTTTATATATTACTATTGTTGTGTTGTCATTCTAGATTGTGACGTGTTATAGTCTCCCTTTAATTTTATATTTTATATCTTACTATTGTTGTGTTGTCATTCTAGATTGTGATGTGTTATAGTCTCCCTCTAATTGATATTTTATATCTTACTATTATTGTGTTGTCAATCTGGATTGTGACGTGTTATAGTCTCCCTCTAATTGATATTTTATATCTTACTATTGTTGTGTTGTCATTCTAGATTGTGATGTGTTATATTCTCCCTCTAATTGGTATTTTAGTATCTTACTATTGTTGTGTTGTCATTCTAGATTGTGATGTGTTATATTCTCCCTCTAATTGATATTTTATATCTTACTATTGTTGTGTTGTCATTCTAGATTGTGATGTGTTATACTCTCCCTCTAATTGGTATTTTATATATTTCTATTGTTGTGTTGTCATTCTAGATTGTGATGTGTTATAGTCTCCCTCTAATTGGTATTTTTTATATTACTATTGTTGTGTTGTCATTCTAGATGGTGACGTGTTATCGTCTCCCTCTAATTGGTATTTTATATATTATTATTGTTGTGTTGTCATTCTAGATTGTGATGTGTTATAGTCTCCCTCTAATTGGTATTTTATATATTACTATTGTTGTGTTGTCATTCTAGATTGTGATGTGTTATAGTCTCCCTCTAATTGGTATTTTATATATTACTATTGTTGTGTTGTCATTCTGGATTGTGATGTGTTATAGTCTCCCTCTAATTGGTATTTTATATCTTACTATTGTTGTGTTGTCATTCTGGATTGTGACGTGTTATAGTCTCCCTCTAATTGGTATTTTATATCTTACTATTATTGTGTTGTCATTCTAGATTGTGATGTGTTATAGTCTCCCTCTAATTGATATTTTATATCTTACTATTGTTGTGTTGTCATTCTGGATTGTGATGTGTTATAGTCTCCCTCTAATTGGTATTTTATATATTAGTATTGTTGTGTTGTCATTCTGGATTGTGACGTGTTATAGTCTCCCTCTAATTGATATTTTATATCTTACTATTGTTGTGTTGTCATTCTAGATTGTGATGTGTTATAGTCTCCCTCTAATTGGTATTTTATATATTACTATTGTTGTGTTGTCATTCTGGATTGTGACGTGTTATAGTGTCCCTCTAATTGATATTTTATATCTTACTATTGTTGTGTTGTCATTCTAGATTGTGATGTGTTATAGTCTCCCTCTAATTGGTATTTTATATCTTACTATTGTTGTGTTGTCATTCTAGATTGTGATGTGTTATAGTCTCCCTCTAATTGATATTTTATATCTTACTATTATTGTGTTGTCAATCTGGATTGTGACGTGTTATAGTCTCCCTCTAATTGATATTTTATATCTTACTATTGTTGTGTTGTCATTCTAGATTGTGATGTGTTATATTCTCCCTCTAATTGGTATTTTAGTATCTTACTATTGTTGTGTTGTCATTCTAGATTGTGATGTGTTATATTCTCCCTCTAATTGATATTTTATATCTTACTATTGTTGTGTTGTCATTCTAGATTGTGATATGTTATACTCTCCCTCTAATTGATATTTTATATCTTACTATTGTTGTGTTGTCATTCTGGATTGTTTTGTGTTATAGTCTCCCTCTCATTGGTATTTTATATCTTACTATTGTTGTGTTGTCATTCTGGATTGTGATGTGTTATAGTCTCCCTCTCATTGGTATTTTATATATTACTATTGTTGTGTTGTCATTCTGGATTGTTTTGTGTTATAGTCTCCCTCTCATTGGTATTTTATATCTTACTATTGTTGTGTTGTCATTCTGGATTGTGATGTGTTATAGTCTCCCTGTAAATGATATTTTATATCTTACTATTGTTGTGTTGTCATTCTAGATTGTGACGTGTTATAGTCTCCCTGTAAATGATATTTTATATCTTACTATTGTTGTGTTGTCATTCTAGATTGTGATGTGTTATAGTCTCCCTGTAAATGATATTTTATATCTTACTATTGTTGTGTTGTCATTCTAGATTGTGACGTGTTATAGTCTCCCTCTCATTGGTATTTTATATCTTACTATTGTTGTGTTGTCATTCTGGATTGTTTTGTGTTATAGTCTCCCTCTCATTGGTATTTTATATCTTACTATTGTTGTGTTGTCATTCTAGATTGTGATGTGTTATAGTCTCCCTGTAAATGATATTTTATATCTTACTATTGTTGTGTTGTCATTCTGGATTGTGATGTGTTATAGTCTCCCTCTAATTGATATTTTATATCTTACTATTGTTGTGTTGTCATTCTGGATTGTGATGTGTTATAGTCTCCCTCTAATTGATATTTTATATCTTACTATTGTTGTGTTGTCATTCTGGATTGTGATGTGTTATAGTCTCCCTGTAAATGATATTTTATATCTTACTATTGTTGTGTTGTCATTCTAGATTGTGACGTGTTATAGTCTCCCTGTAAATGATATTTTATATCTTACTATTGTTGTGTTGTCATTCTAGATTGTGATGTGTTATAGTCTCCCTGTAAATGATATTTTATATCTTACTATTGTTGTGTTGTCATTCTAGATTGTGACGTGTTATAGTCTCCCTCTCATTGGTATTTTATATCTTACTATTGTTGTGTTGTCATTCTGGATTGTTTTGTGTTATAGTCTCCCTCTCATTGGTATTTTATATCTTACTATTGTTGTGTTGTCATTCTAGATTGTGATGTGTTATAGTCTCCCTGTAAATGATATTTTATATCTTACTATTGTTGTGTTGTCATTCTGGATTGTGATGTGTTATAGTCTCCCTCTAATTGATATTTTATATCTTACTATTGTTGTGTTGTCATTCTGGATTGTGATGTGTTATAGTCTCCCTCTAATTGATATTTTATATCTTACTATTGTTGTGTTGTCATTCTGGATTGTGATGTGTTATAGTCTCCCTCTAATTGATATTTTATATCTTACTATTGTTGTGTTGTCATTCTAGATTGTGACGTGTTATAGTCTCCCTATAATTGGTATTTTATATATTACTATTGTTGTGTTGTCATTCTGGATTATGACGTGTTATAATCTCCCTCTATTTGATATTTTATATCTTAATATTGTTGTGTTGTCATTCTAGATTGTGATGTGTTATAGTCTCCCTCTAATTGGTATTTTATATCTTACTATTGTTGTGTTGTCATTCTAGATTGTTATGTGTTATAGTCTCCCTCTATTTGATATTTTATATCTTACTATTGTTGTGTTGTCATTCTAGATTGTGATGTGTTATAGTCTCCCTCTAATTGATATTTTATATCTTACTATTGTTGTGTTGTCATTCTAGATTGTGACGTGTTATAGTCTCCCTCTAATTGGTATTTTATATATTTCTATTGTTGTGTTGTCATTCTAGATTGTGATGTGTTATAGTCTCCCTCTAATTGGTATTTTATATATTACTATTGTTGTGTTGTCATTCTAGATTGTGACGTGTTATAGTCTCCCTTTAATTTTATATTTTATATCTTACTATTGTTGTGTTGTCATTCTAGATTGTGATGTGTTATAGTCTCCCTCTAATTGGTATTTTATATCTTACTATTGTTGTGTTGTCATTCTAGATTGTGACGTGTAATAGTCTCCCTCTAATTGATATTTTATATCTTACTATTGTTGTGTTGTCATTCTGGATTATGATGTGTTATAGTCTCCCTTTAATTGATATTTTATATCTTACTATTGTTGTGTTGTCATTCTGGATTGTGACGTGTTATAGTCTCCCTCTAATTGATATTTTATATCTTACTATTGTTGTGTTGTCATTCTGGATTGTGGTGTGTTATAGTCTCCCTCTAATTGGTATTTTATATATTACTATTGTTGTGTTGTCATTCTGGATTGTGACGTGTTATAATCTCCCTCTAATTGGTATTTTATATATTACTATTGTTGTGTTGTCATTCTGGATTGTGACGTGTTATAGTCTCCCTCTAATTGATATTTTATATATTACTATTGTTGTGTTGTCATTCTAGATTGTGACGTGTCATAGTTTCCCTCTAATTGATATTTTATATCTTACTATTGTTGTGTTGTCATTCTAGATTTTGATGTGTTATAGTGTCCCTCTAATTGATATTTTATATATTACTATTGTTGTGTTGTCATTCTAGATTGTGATGTGTTATAGTCTCCCTCTAATTGGTATTTTATATCTTACTATTGTTGTGTTGTCATTCTGGATTGTGACGTGTTATAGTCTCCCTCTAATTGATATTTTATATCTTACTATTGTTGTGTTGTCATTCTGGATTGTGACGTGTTATAGTCTCCCTCTAATTGATATTTTATATCTTACTATTGTTGTGTTGTCATTCTGGATTGTAACGTGTTATAGTCTCCCTCTAATTGATATTTTATATCTTACTATTGTTGTGTTGTCATTCTGGATTGTGACGTGTTATAGTCTCCCTCTAATTGGTATTTTATATATTATTATTGTTGTGTTGTCATTCTGGATTATGACGTGTTATAATCTCCCTCTAATTGGTATTTTATATATTTCTATTGTTGTGTTGTCATTCTAGATTGTGATGTGTTATAGTCTCCCTCTAATTGGTATTTTATATATTACTATTGTTGTGTTGTCATTCTAGATTGTGACGTGTTATCGTCTCCTTCTAATTGGTATTTTATATATTACTATTGTTGTGTTGTCATTCTAGATTGTGATGTGTTATAGTCTCCCTCTAATTGGTATTTTATATATTACTATTGTTGTGTTGTCATTCTAGATTGTGATGTGTTATAGTCTCGCTCTAATTGGTATTTTATATATTACTATTGTTGTGTTGTCATTCTGGATTGTGGTGTGTTATAGTCTCCCTCTAACTGGTATTTTATATCTTACTATTGTTGTGTTGTCATTCTGGATTGTGATGTGTTATAGTCTCCCTCTAATTGGTATTTTATATCTTACTATTGTTGTGTTGTCATTCTGGATTGTGACGTGTTATAGTCTCCCTCTAATTGATATTTTATATCTTACTATTGTTGTGTTGTCATTCTGGATTGTGAGGTGTTATAGTCTCCCTCTAATTGATATTTTATATATTACTATTGTTGTGTTGTCATTCTAGATTGTGACGTGTTATAGTCTCCCTCTAATTGATATTTTATATCTTACTATTGTTGTGTTGTCATTCTGGATTGTGACGTGCTATAGTCTCCCTCTAATTGGTATTTTATATCTTACTATTGTTGTGTTGTCATTCTAGATTGTGATGTGTTATAGTCTCCCTCTAATTGATATTTTATATCTTACTATTATTGTGTTGTCATTCTAGATTGTGATGTGTTATAGTCTCCCTCTAATTGGTATTTTATATATTACTATTGTTGTGTTGTCATTCTGGATTGTGACGTGTTATAGTCTCCCTCTAATTGGTATTTTATATCTTACTATTGTTGTGTTGTCATTCTGGATTGTGATGTGTTATAGTCTCCCTCTAATTGATATTTTATATTTTACTATTGTTGTGTTGTCATTCTAGATTGTGATGTGTTATAGTCTCCCTCTAATTGATATTTTATCTGTTACTATTGTTGTGTTGTTATTCTAGATTGTGACGTGTTATAGTCTCCCTCTAATTGATATTTTATATCTTACTATTGTTGTGTTGTCATTCTGGATTGTGACGTGTTATAGTCTCCCTCTAATTGGTATTTTATATCTTACTATTGTTGTGTTGTCATTCTAGATTGTGATGTGTTATAGTCTCCCTCTAATTGGTATTTTATATCTTACTATTGTTGTGTTGTCATTCTAGATTGTGACGTGTTATAGTCTCCCTCTAATTGATATTTTATATCTTACTATTGTTGTGTTGTCATTCTGGATTGTGACGTGTTATAGTCTCCCTCTAATTGGTATTTTATATCTTACTATTGTTGTGTTGTCATTCTAGATTGTGATGTGTTATAGTCTCCCTCTAATTGGTATTTTATATCTTACTATTGTTGTGTTGTCATTCTAGATTGTGACGTGTTATAGTCTCCCTCTAATTGATATTTTATATATTACTATTGTTGTGTTGTCATTCTGGATTATGATGTGTTATAGTCTCCCTCTAATTGATATTTTATATCTTACTATTGTTGTGTTGTCATTCTAGATTGTGACGTGTTATAGTCTCCCTCTAATTGATATTTTATATCTTACTATTGTTGTGTTGTCATTCTAGATTGTGACGTGTTATAGTCTCCCTCTAATTGATATTTTATATATTACTATTGTTGTGTTGTCATTCTAGATTGTGACGTGTCATAGTTTCCCTCTAATTGATATTTTATATCTTACTATTGTTGTGTTGTCATTCTAGATTTTGATGTGTTATAGTCTCCCTCTAATTGGTATTTTATATCTTACTATTGTTGTGTTGTCATTCTAGATTGTGACGTGTTATAGTCTCCCTCTAATTGATATTTTATATATTACTATTGTTGTGTTGTCATTCTAGATTGTGACGTGTCATAGTTTCCCTCTAATTGATATTTTATATATTACTATTGTTGTGTTGTCATTCTAGATTGTGACGTGTCATAGTTTCCCTCTAATTGATATTTTATATCTTACTATTGTTGTGTTGTCATTCTAGATTGTGACGTGTTATAGTCTCCCTCTAATTGGTATTTTATATCTTACTATTGTTGTGTTGTCATTCTAGATTGTGATGTGTTATAGTCTCCCTCTAATTGATATTTTATATCTTACTATTGTTGTGTTGTCATTCTGGATTGTGACGTGTTATAGTCTCCCTCTAATTGATATTTTATATCTTAATATTGTTGTGTTGTCATTCTGGATTATGACGTGTTATAGTCTCCCTCTAATTGGTATTTTATATATTACTATTGTTGTGTTGTCATTCTAGATTGTGACGTGTTATAGTCTCCCTCTAATTGATATTTTATATCTTACTATTGTTGTGTTGTCATTCTAGATTGTGACGTGTTATAGTCTCCCTCTAATTGATATTTTATATATTACTATTGTTGTGTTGTCATTCTAGATTGTGATGTGTTATAGACTCCCTCTAATTGGTATTTTATATATTACTATTGTTGTGTTGTCATTCTGGATTGTGACGTGTTATAGTCTTCCCTCTAATTGATATTTTATATATTACTATTGTTGTGTTGTCATTCTAGATTGTGATGTGTTATAGTCTCCCTCTAATTGATATTTTATATCTTACTATTGTTGTGTTGTCATTCTGGATTGTGACGTGTTATAGTCTCCCTCTAATTGATATTTTATATCTTACTATTGTTGTGTTGTCATTCTAGATTGTGATGTGTTATAGTCTCCCTCTAATTGATATTTTATATCTTACTATTGTTGTGTTGTCATTCTAGATTGTGATGTGTTATAGTCTCCCTCTAATTGATATTTTATATCTTACTATTGTTGTGTTGTCATTCTGGATTGTGACGTGTTATAGTCTCCCTCTAATTGATATTTTATATATTACTATTGTTGTGTTGTCATTCTAGATTGTGACGTGTTATAGTCTCCCTCTAATTGATATTTTATATCTTACTATTGTTGTGTTGTCATTCTAGATTGTGATGTGTTATAGTCTCCCTCTAATTGATATTTTATATCTTACTATTGTTGTGTTGTCATTCTGGATTGTGACGTGTTATAGTCTCCCTCTAATTGATATTTTATATCTTACTATTGTTGTGTTGTCATTCTGGATTATGACGTGTTATAGTCTCCCTCTAATTGGTATTTTATATATTACTATTGTTGTGTTGTCATTCTGGATTGTGACGTGTTATAGTCTCCCTCTAATTGGTATTTTATATATTACTATTGTTGTGTTGTCATTCTGGATTATGACGTGTTATAGTCTCCCTCTAATTGGTATTTTATATATTACTATTGTTTTGTTGTCATTCTAGATTGTGACGTGTTATAGCCTCCCTCTAATTGATATTTTATATATTACTATTGTTGTGTTGTCATTCTAGATTGTGATGTGTTATAGACTCCCTCTAATTGGTATTTTATATATTACTATTGTTGTGTTGTCATTCTGGATTGTGACGTGTTATAGTCTTCCCTCTAATTGATATTTTATATATTACTATTGTTGTGTTGTCATTCTAGATTGTGACGTGTTATAGTCTCCCTCTAATTGGTATTTTATATCTTACTATTGTTGTGTTGTCATTCTAGATTGTGACGTGTTATCGTCTCCCTCTAATTGATATTTTATATCTTACTATTGCTGTGTTGTCATTCTGGATTGTGATGTGTTATAGTCTCCCTCTAATTGGTATTTTATATCTTACTATTGTTGTGTTGTCATTCTAGATTGTGACGTGTTATAGTCTCCCTCTAATTGATATTTTATATCTTACTATTGTTGTGTTGTCATTCTAGATTGTGATGTGTTATAGTCTCCCTCTAATTGATATTTTATATATTACTATTGTTGTGTTGTCATTCTAGATTGTGACGTGTTATAGTCTCCCTCTAATTGGTATTTTATATATTACTATTGTTGTGTTGTCATTCTAGATTGTGACGTGTTATAGTCTCCCTCTAATTGGTATTTTATATATTACTATTGTTGTGTTGTCATTCTGGATTGTGATGTGTTATATTCTCCCTCTAATTGGTATTTTATATATTACTATTGTTGTGTTGTCATTCTAGATTGTGATGTGTTATAGTCTCCCTCTAATTGATATTTTATATCTTACTATTGTTGTGTTGTCATTCTGGATTGTAACGTGTTATAGTCTCCCTCTAATTGATATTTTATATCTTACTATTGTTGTGTTGTCATTCTAGATTGTGATGTGTTATAGTCTCCCTCTAATTGATATTTTATATCTTACTATTGTTGTGTTGTCATTCTAGATTGTGATGTGTTATAGTCTCCCTCTAATTGATATTTTATATCTTACTATTGTTGTGTTGTCATTCTGGATTGTGACGTGTTATAGTCTCCCTCTAATTGATATTTTATATCTTACTATTGTTGTGTTGTCATTCTAGATTGTGATGTGTTATAGTCTCCCTCTAATTGGTATTTTATATCTTACTATTGTTGTGTTGTCATTCTAGATTGTGATGTGTTATAGTCTCCCTCTAATTGATATTTTATATCTTACTATTGTTGTGTTGTCATTCTAGATTGTGATGTGTTATAGTCTCCCTCTAATTGATATTTTATATCTTACTATTGTTGTGTTGTCATTCTGGATTGTGACGTGTTATAGTCTCCCTCTAATTGATATTTTATATATTAGTATTGTTGTGTTGTCATTCTAGATTGTGATGTGTTATAGTCTCCCTCTAATTGATATTTTATATCTTACTATTGTTGTGTTGTCATTCTAGATTGTGATGTGTTATAGTCTCCCTCTAATTGATATTTTATATCTTACTATTGTTGTGTTGTCATTCTGGATTGTGACGTGTTATAGTCTCCCTCTAATTGATATTTTATATATTACTATTGTTGTGTTGTCATTCCGGATTGTGACGTGTTATAGTCTCCCTCTAATTGATATTTTATATCTTATCGTTGTTGTGTTTACACTTCTCATTTGTTGTTTTTGTACTCTAATTGGTATTTTATATCTTATCATTGTTGTGTTTACACTCCTCATTTGTTGTTTTTGTACTCTAATTGGTATTTTATATCTTATCATTGTTGTGTTTACACTCCTCATTTGTTGTTTTTGTACTCTAATTGATATTTTATATCTTATCGTTGTTGTGTTTACACTCCTCATTTTTTTTTGTACTCTAATTGGTATTTTATATCTTATCATTGTTGTGTTTACACTCCTCATTTGTTGTTTTTGTACTCTAATTGGTATTTTATATCTTATCATTGTTGTGTTTACACTCCTCATTTGTTGTTTTTGTACTCTAATTGGTATTTTATATCTTATCATTGTTGTGTTTACACTTCTCATTTGTTGTTTTTGTACTCTAATTGGTATTTTATATCTTATCATTGTTGTGTTTACACTTCTCATTTGTTGTTTTTGTACTCTAATTGGTATTTTATATCTTATCATTGTTGTGTTTACACTCCTCATTTGTTGTTTTTGTACTCTAATTGGTATTTTATATCTTATCATGGTTGTGTTTACACTCCTCATTTGTTGTTTTTGTACTCTAATTGGTATTTTATATCTTATCATTGTTGTGTTTACACTCCTCATTTGTTGTTTTTGTACTCTAATTGGTATTTTATATCTTATCATTGTTGTGTTTACACTTCTCATTTGTTGTTTTTGTACTCTAATTGGTATTTTATATCTTATCATTGTTGTGTTTACACTCCTCATTTGTTGTTTTTGTACTCTAATTGGTATTTTATATCTTATCATTGTTGTGTTTACACTTCTCATTTGTTGTTTTTGTACTCTAATTGGTATTTTATATCTTATCATTGTTGTGTTTACACTTCTCATTTGTTGTTTTTGTACTCTAATTGGTATTTTATATCTTATCATTGTTGTGTTTACACTTCTCATTTGTTGTTTTTGTACTCTAATTGGTATTTTATATCTTATCATTGTTGTGTTTACACTCCTCATTTGTTGTTTTTGTACTCTAATTGGTATTTTATATCTTATCATTCTTGTGTTTACACTCCTTATTTGTTGTTTTTGTACTCTAATTGGTATTTTATATTTTATCATTGTTGTGTTTACACTCCTCATTTGTTGTTTTTGTACTCTAATTGATATTTTATATCTTATCGTTGTTGTGTTTACACTCCTCATTTGTTGTTTTTGTACTCGAATTGGTATTTTATATCTTATCGTTGTTGTGTTTACACTCCTCATTTGTTGTTTTTGTACTCTAATTGGTATTTTATATCTTATCATTGTTGTGTTTACACTTCTCATTTGTTGTTTTTGTACTCTAATTGGTATTTTATATCTTATCATTGTTGTGTTTACACTCCTCATTTGTTGTTTTTGTACTCTAATTGGTATTTTATCTTTCACTTAATAGAATATCTCATTCAAATCTACTTAGTTGATAGCTCTTTTCAGGTAAGTTCACATAGCTATTAGGCTCGTCAAAACAAAATGTCAGGAACAATATTATAGGAAATTTAATAGGTTTGTGCAGTAACGAGAAAATAATTAGTCATTCATAATAAATGTATCTCACGTAATTAAAGAACTAATCTGTTCAAAGGACAAGTGGGAAGCTATTAAGACTGGTATTTAGAATTGTAGATCTATGATTTACCATGTTATATTCTCCAACAGTACACCTCGGCTGAGTGGGATTCGAACTCACAACGTTAGTGGTGATAGGCACTGCTTGCGTATATAGTTGTATATGCAACTACCATACGATCACGACCACGACAGTCCCTCTGGAATAAAAATACTTAAGACCACACGTAATACTGAGTAAAAGGACCAGGCGGATAAAAAAAGTACCAAACTCAACGTCAAATAAAACACAATAAAACGTGTTCGGACAAAAACGAACTGCCACAAGAAGAGACATAATAGGTGTCCTAGGAATGTTATTGGTTTTTATCTCAGTAATCACATTAATAATGAACCTTCAATTTAAATTTTATTATTTTATGTCTGAACAATCCATGCATCACTGACCACTAATATCACTTATAGTACCGTGCACTCGAAATTAGTTGAAAGAAAGTGATTCATGTTTGATTAATTGACAATTTCCGTTTTTGTGTACTAAAATTCTATTATTGTTAAATTATGTTTATTCGTGTGCACCATTATACGTGGTGTCTGAACACAGTATTGATTCGTTGGATCTTGGATTCGTGGTTTTAAAGACCGGTAGTAAAAAAGTTGTGATTTACTGGATTTTTACTTTCGCGGAGTTTGGTGAACGATTGAATCCACGAAAATAAGCAACCGACGAATAAAAAAAAAACTTTCACAGTATTTCTTATCGATTGAAGTATCACAGAGAATACGTCAGGACTATCAAAATTATTTGAATACAGGTAGATTATAATCAGTGTTATTATTTTGTGAGCTAGTAGATCTTCATCTGCACCACACCGGTTTTATGGCAGATTTCGTACTGTCAAAGTATTTGTTTATTATTCCTGCATTTACGCATTAAAATTGCTGCATATGACACGTAGATGTGTAGTAAGTTCATAATTTGTGAGATTGGGTTCCAAAAGTCGTCTTTTAAAGGTAATATATCATGTATGTAACATTTAACTTTAGCTCCATTCTGGTTTTATTTCCCTTCTCTCTCAAGAAACAGCGGGGAAACTTATTGTCATTTATGCTAATCCTAATTTGAAGCAGGAAAAGCCTACCCTTCCGGAGCACCAGAGTTCACAGCCGGTTTTCAGTGGGGTTCGTGTTACACGATCTTTAGTTTTATGTGTATGTTTTGTAGTTCGTTGTTTGTCCTTTTGTCCTTTTTCTTTTGGTCATTCTGTTGTCTCTCCTTCTTCGACTTACGGGACCGCATCGGTGGTGTAATGGTTAGCGTGTTCGCCTCAAGTGCGATAGAACGTGGGTTCGAGCCCCGAACGGATCAAATCAAAGATTATAAAATTGGTATGTGTTGCTTCTCCGCTAAGCACGCAGCATTGAGTCGTAAGAGCAAAGACTAATTAGCTTGGAATCAGGATAATGTGTCCGAGTGGGGCTATATGTCTATCCGCGGACTGTTGTTTCAGTGAGCTAGCACTATACAAATCCAACTAAGCGTGTTGGTCTAGTACAAAGGGACCTCATCATCATCTCATTGAAAATTAACTTGTTGTCACTATGATATAGCTGAAAAATGTGTTGGCGTTAAACAACACTGACACACTCACTCAATTTACGGATTCTGATTACTCCATTGGAATCTTCAAACTCTTCTTATCATTTTATTTCAATTTTTAAGAGGCCGCCGTGGTTGTGATCGTATGGTAGTTTTAAGTTACAACTACCTGTGCAATCAGTGCCTATCACCACTAACGTTTTGAGTTCGAATCCCGCTCATGGCGAGGTGTACTTGATACAACATTATGTGATAAACTTTTTCAGTGACTTGTGACAGGTCGGTGGTTTCCTCCACCAATAAAACTGACCGCCACGATATAGCTGAAATATTGTTGAAAACAGCGTTAAACACCATAACCCTAATCCTATTCTTTTTTAAATCTGGAATAATTTTCATGTAATTTCATGAAGCTTTGACAGAAGCTACTTTATGGTCAAAATCGTGTACAATGATCTACAAAACACTACGCACAAAACAAAAGATTGAGCAACAGAAATCCCACAAAAACAGAGGATACTCCGGAAGGGTGAGCAGTTTCTGCTCCACTAGTGCCACCCAAATGATGTATGATACATTGCATAGAGAAGATAGCATAGAGTGAGATATGACACATCGAATATATAAAATTGACTTAATGGTGATGTGGGGTTAGGGATAGGGTTATAGCGTGTAACGCCATGAACACATCGCCATTAACGGAGTTCGAACTCACAACTTTAGTGGTGATAGGCACTGATTACACAAGTAGTTGTACACCCATCTACCATACGATCACGACCACGACAATAAGAGTAACACATGATCTTGAATATACTGTAATATTAAAAGAAATAATAAAACTGAAAAATATATATCAGTATATTTGTAGAATACCACAGGAAGGTATGAAATGTAATCCAATATCCTTAATGCTAATTAGTGAGTCAATGAATGATTGTTGCTAGACGCCAAAATGAGAAATTTTTCAGCTCTATCATGGCGAGAACAAGGTACATTCGATGAAATGATGTCCGCTTTGTATTATACCAACACGCTTAATTGGATTTTCATAGTGCTAGGTCACTGTAAAATAACAGTTCACGAGTAGACATGTCACTCCCCTCAGAAACATTATTATGATTCCGAGCTAAATTTCTTAATGTTGTGTGCAAAGAATACCCATTTATAGTTTTTGGTATGACACAACCGGGGCTTGAACCCACGATCTACTGGACACGAGGTGAGCACGCTAACAATCACACCACGGATGCAGCTCTTAATACTAAGTAGAACACTTTGACAAGAGTACAAACTTAATTTATTCTAACATATATAGCTTAATAAATGTAGTAGGTAATTATACAATAAACTCTCCCGTATAGTATTTGTTTACGTAGCTTCCAAATTGAGAAATCATATTCTATTAACGGAACTGTATTATTGATAACTAACAAACGTGCGAATTAATGGATTTATTCTTAGTTAGTGTATAGTGCTTTTGTATTGTGTTCGGAGGTTCAGATAAAAGACAAATCACGATCTGGCCTTGTTACAGAACATGAAGTAGGGTTGTATAAAACACGGAATCAGAATCCGACATTAAAGACAACTGATGGAGCAGGAACTGCTTACCCTTTCGGAGCACCTGAGATCACCCCGGTTTTGAGTAGGGTTCGTATTACTCGATCTTTAGTTTTATATGTATGTTTTGCTGATCGATGTTTGTCCTTTTGTACTTTTTCTTTTGGTCATTGTGTTGTCTGTTCTTCTTCGATATACGGATTCTGATTACCCCTTTGGTATCTTCAAACTCATCTTATTGGATATATTTATTATTAGAATTAAAAGTTACTAAATAAAGTGGTCATTATTAAAACTAAGGTGTGTATCCTGAGGCAAAGGTAACATTAACCGATTTTGACTATCATATTTAGACCCTTTGTTTTCTTGCTGTCAAAGATTTTAATAATTTTTGTGCACACGACACGAGGTACGCTCAAAATCTAAAGATTAGACTGCAAAATAATGTAAAAATCATTGGAAACAAGGAAACGAAAGGGCCTAAACGGGAATGACCAAAACTGGTCTAAGGTCACCTGTGTGTGAAGAAGGAGACCACTAGGATTGATAATAATTACATTATCAAATAGGGCGAGGTAAAGAATAAATACTTATCTGACCTGACGGAAGAACATCAACATGTAGAGAAGAAATACTGAATTCGATCGGATCTGTTCCGACAGTGTAGTATTTGTTCTCTCTCATTTTATCACAATCTGTCTTGAGAAAACAACATGAACGGAACCAAAAATGCAACACTGAACAATTCTAAGTTACGATTACGTTGATCGCGTCTATCCCATTGAATAATTGTTATCATAGATACAGCCATATCTGCTTCATACATTGAATAATTGTTATCATAGATACAGCCATATCTGCTTCATACATTGAATAATTGTTATCATAGATACAGCCATATCTGCTTCATACATTGAATAATTGTTATCATACAGCCATATCTGCTTCATACATTGACCTACACATCGAAATTGACAATGAAAACCGGTTAACAAAACTTTACGACAAAAGAAATGGTTTCAATTTTTCCATTCTGAACTTTCCATTTATGTGTAGCAACATTCCAGCAGCAGCATATGAAGCACATATCTCTCAGTTGATATTCCAAACTTTTTGGTTTTTGCCATGCTTTCCTTGATAGAGGATTGCTGCTAACAAAGGACACTGAACCAAGGACTCGATTTATTCTACGGTCGCCACCATAACTTGGTTAATCATTACTAAATATCTGTGTTACCTATGACTACGGAGATGTTCCTTATGTCGTAATCAAAGTCCCTTTCTTTCGTCTTTCATGACTTATCATCAGAGTTATATCAAGAGTAATACGACGTGTACCACTATTGGAGCAGGAACTGTGTACCCTTCCGGAACACCTGGATTCACCTCTTCTGTTGTTTTGCTCGTGTTGCTATGTCTTTTGTCTTCTGTGTAGCATTTAGTCTACTATTGTAGCTTGTCTGTTGTCTCTTGTCTGTTGGCCATTGTATTGTCTATCCTTCCTCGAAATACGTCTTCTGATAATAATATGATCTGTTTTTATAGTCGTTTGTAGATTAATCTACCCCTAATAACTCGAATATTCGGCTACTGTGAAGTAATTTAAATTCATGGATGCCACTTTTCGTGGTTTGAAAGGGGGGGGGGGGTTGCATTTCGTGGATACTTAATTTCAAGGATTCCCTGCAATAGTTAGAACATATATATTGGTTGGCAAATACACGTTGATTTCTGAAGTTCGTGGAGAAAATGACATGTTCGTGGTGGATATATAATTTCCTGGATCTCCTGCAATTATTAGTACATAAATATCAGGTGGTAGATATACGTTGAAATCAGAATTTTGTAGTTTAATACTATCTAGAAATTCAATGAAAACTGGTATGTCATGAATAATAATGAATTAACAATACCGGTATTTTAACTACGTGTCGTCAAGTTTTTAGTTCCGTGTTTTGATCTCCGCTACGATTTTCGCGTAAGAACGATGTTCATTCGTCTTGACTCCAGTTTGGGTTTTTTAGGGGGTTCATGTTTTATTTATGTTTTTTTTTCATTTATTTACTGGTTTCCAAAACGATTCCGTGTCAAATGATGTTCGTGTCGTTTAACAGTAGCACGACAGGTTTCACTAGTGGAGCAGGAACTACTAACCCTTCCGAAGCACATGAGTTCACCACGGTTTTTAGTGGGTTTTGTGCTTCCCGACCTTTAGTTTTCTGTGTAGTGTTTTGTATATCGTTGTTTGTCCTTTTGTCCTTTTTTCTTTTGGTCATTGTGTTGTCTATCCCTTTTCAATTGACGGATTCTGATTACCTCTTTGGCATCTTCAAGCTTTTCTTTATGCAAAGTCAACGTTGGATCGTATTCAATAATGAGAAATTGGAACCATCTTCTTGACATCTTAGAGCATGATGACGGTAATAGCTGATTAATCTGTAGAAACAGGTCGTATTTAATATCAGAACTTTCTAGAAATATTAATTACTCCTTATATTTCCAAGAAAAGGCTTGTCTTATCTCTTCTAATTATTGTTTTTGTTCTTACTTTCACGATGACGATAATAATTTCAATTTCAAAATCAGATTTCAAGTATTGTGTTAAGATCAGATATCTAAAGTTTGTTCTTCACATGAACCTTTTGTTTACAGAATCATTTCTATTAACGCTGAAAACAAGATTCTCATAGTACAGTCGCCTTTGCAATGCTTTTTGATAGTATTTTCGCTATAGTCTTCAGATCTGTTTCTGCCCGTAGAAACTCCGCATTATTACCATAAGCGAGTATATGTACTGCATTGCAAATCATTCCGAGAAAAAAAGTGCAATGGTTTCAAATCAAATAATCAACATTCTAAAAGTCACAAAAAAATGTGTTGTTTATGGAGAAGCCATCGAAATGGACGCCAACGAAACGATGCAGCAACTGACAATAAGAAACATTATGATTGGTATGATTGCTGATGAATATGCCTTTTCCGACTCGACCCAATAATGATATTTCAATATCTACGATTTTTATTGGACTTTTGAACTGTTCCGACAGTGTTGGTTTTTTTCTTCATTATATTATATTGTGCCAAAGCATATCTGACATTTTTAAAGCTTGTGTCATTGTGACCTATTTAACTGCATGGGTAAATTGTTTGTAATTTTGTTTTGTCAAGGATAGAGCTGAAATACTTCTCTCACTGGGCGAGTGTCGTATAAGATACAGGAAGTGACTACACTTCTCGAGCATCTTCGTTCATCCCTGGTTTTTGGTGGGGTCCATGTTGTTCATCATTCTAGTTTACTGTGTTTTTTGTGTGTGTCCTGTGTTTCTTGTGTGCAATAATGCCAGTGTCTCTGGATTGTCCATTCTTGATTATCCCTTTGGTTTTCTCTAACGTTATTGGGTTATTTAACAAGAAATCCACCAATGAGATCTTTGTTAATTTCATACGATTTTCAAGATACATATATTCGACACATTGAGCAGCAAAATGTACTCACATTTGTATGTTAACCACTTTAGTTTATTTTTAATGATTTTTATGATCGACTGATTGATTATTAAACAAATTGAATAGCTTTTAAGCGCTGAAAAATTACGATTTTTGATAGTTTGATTTGATACTGAACTTTCGAAATTGCTACAAATTATATTTATTTTTAGGAAATCAAAACACGTTTGTTGTTTTTAAATTGTTTTTAGCGTTGAAAAAAATTTAATAGTTTTTAAGTGCTGAAAAATTACGATTCTTGATAGTTTGATTTGATATGGAACTTTCCAAATTGCTACAAATTATATTTATTTTTAGCAAATCAAAACACGTTTGTTGTTTTTAAATTGTTTTTAGTGTTGCATACAAGAAAACTGACAACGAACACTATAAATAGTCATATAGGTATTACAAACATGTGGTCGTCCTTGTGTGGTAGTTGGATTTACAACTACCTATGCAAGCAGTGCCTATCACCACTGAACTATGTGAATTCGAATCATCAACAGTCGAGATGATCTAGATACAGCATTATGTGACAAAGTTTGTCAGTGACTTTCGACAGGTCTGTGGCTTTCTCCGTGTACTACGGTTTCCTCTACCAATAAAACTGACCATCACAATATAGCTGAAATATTGTTGAAAGTGGCGTTAAACACCATAATTCTAACCCTAACCATAACCCCTAAAATAGTTGCTGCTATCATTTTATAACATAGTTGCTTGTGAACATTTTAATGAAATAATTAGGAATTATCCAACAGGTGAAATGGATTGAATGGTATCAATATAAATTACTGACAATTAAATGCACCGGTGATAATAAAATGGTATCATTTGATTGGTTAATGACAGTCTGATTAAGATTAAACCTTAAGGCCCTGTTACACGGTAAAGCAAGTATCGCGATACTTGCATCATGCAACTTTTTGTATCATGATCCTTGTCAGTTTACACACTAAATCAAGTAGCATGTTTCATGCAGAGTTAGTTTACAAATTGTTTCCGCCAAAATGGAGAATCTTGACAATGAAGACATTATCATACAAATTGAGGAGACTCTCCATCTGTTCCTGTGACCAAATAACATCACTACTTTTTTCCCTTTTCCAGTCATGTTTTATTTACCATGTGCTGACCATGTGCTTTTATTTGTTGATGATGTTGTAACCTCCTGATCTCAAACCAAGATCTCTGATTGATCAGAGATAAAATGTATCGTGATCCTTGCTGTACATAATAGAACATGTTCTATCCCAAAGTGTGTATCATGCAACTTCTAAAAGTTGCATGATACAGAGTAATAGCACTGTTTACACTGTATTTTTTGGTTTATGATACAAGTATCATGATACTTGCTTTACCGTGTAACAGGGGCTTTAGAGTGATAGATCTAGCAACATCCCATAAGGGGTCACGATCAAGTAACCCTGAATCGTCCAATCAAATTGCTGCTCCGAATCTTGAAAGCAAAACTGAACTTATTATAGAGATTATAATTTTCCTTGATCCATGTTCTGTCGGTATGGAACGAATGTTCCGCGTCCATAAGATATGCTTTATACGGACATACATACCACAATTGAACCACTTAAAAAAATAGCAGTGTCTTGAAGAGAGACATAATTTCTTCGATTTCAAACAGTTGAATTTTAAAGTTTGAAAACTTGTAAATTTACTAATTAAATGATCTGTTCGCATAGTTAATTTTCACACATTTTCTGTGAAAATGACAGTTTCATATTTTGCAAAGCAACTATAGGAAACAAACAAGTATAGGGAAACGAAGAATGATAAAGTTTCATTATGCTCAAATATTTACACACAAATGTACGGGAAACAGACACCAACTATTTCGTGTACATGGAGATGAAGATTGATTGATATTTCATGTAGAGAGTATGCCAATGTAATGCTTTAGAATATGTTTTCGGTCCGTTGGTTTCTTTCTCAAAAATACGTTTTGAATTCAAATTATTAATCATTGAAAACTATGTTCGGTTCGTCTTTACCTCCAGCTGTTTGTAGAAGGGATCATGTCTAATTAACGCTAAATGTGTTTGTTTGCGTATACTGTTGTCCAACACATATTGTGTTGTGCTTTTTATTTGTTTTTCTTCGTCTTGTGTACCCTAAGCTTGCCCCTTCGGTATTCTCTAAAGTTTATATATAAGTAATATGACTCTTTGTTGCTTTTTTTTTGCAATACTTTGTGTATTTATAAAGGTCATGACAAAATAATAACTCGACCCTGATCTCCACAAAACTGGACAAAAGTAATAAACCTGTCTTATGTAACCTACCAAGGGAACAATGAAATAGGGTCACATAAGACAGGTGGTCGTTAAATACAGGTTTAATTGATATGAAATTCACTGTGAAGGAAGGAAATTAACATTAAAATCACATAATACAAGTTGTTGCTTAATAGAGGATAGGGATTAATATAAGTTCTTGGAACTTGTTTCCCAATCCTATTAATTACTTCTTATTATGTAATGTATATAGCTGAACATTATAATGTTATATTGAATTAGTTAATAAAAATATGTTTAAACTAATAGAGATGTTCACTTAAGTAGGTTTGACTGTACATATATTATGTGATATCGATTTGAATTTACCATACTGTAATAATACTATGACATAAATGAGAGAAAAATTACATGACTAAATTACACATTTCATCTCAGTTTCTTATTACATTCACTGATATTGAGGATTCTGTTTTATTGACTTGCTGGAGCTAACGACGGTATAGTAAGTTATAATGCCATAACCAGAAAATAAACGTTTGAGAATACCGAAATGAAGTGCATTTTGTAAATCTGCATATTCAAGAATACGATCTTGCGGTGTCTAAATTTGTCAATTGTAATATATAGCATGTATATTTCCTAATTAAATACGTGTTAGTTTCCAGTATTGATCACTTAGATCAAGCCAAATATTATGAAACAGTGACAAACATGAAATAATCGTGGTTCTTGAGCAAAATAAAAATCCGAGACGGCAAACAGTAGTATTCTTGCTTTAAGTGTCTATGTAAGAATATCTGAAATATATGACAATGGTGGAATATAGCACAAAATGTAACTATAAATAATATTTGGTTGGACAATTTCAGGAATCAATTTGAATTCCTGGACAATATATAATTTTCTATTGACATGCCTTATATTTCTAGCTTCTAAGTTCGAATTTCCCACTCTGAATAAGATGAGATCATTTTTGTATCCAAGGAACATTAAAAAAAACCAAAGAAAACCATGGATGAAATCGTTATAAAACAATAAAACTCTTTGAATTTGGGCAAAAGAAAAACTGCAGAAGTAAACACAATTATTGTTTCATATGAGGTGAACATCGAATGTTGTCAACCCGAAAGTGACTGTTTTCCCGATGGCTTTATCCCGAGGATAACAACATCTCGAGGGTTTGTTTGTTTATTTTTTTTATATATTTTTCATTTTTTTATTTTTATTTTTATTGATTTTCACCTTTGCTGTTTCTGTGAATGTCGATCGACCGGAAAAAAAGAGTTTGAAATGGGCAGGGCTTACGCAAGCAACATTACTTATCAATTAAACTATCTAACTATATTGAAGAACAGACAACACCATGGCAAAAAGAAAAAGTACAAAAGGACAAACAACGATCTACAAGACATGCGCATAAAACTGAAGATCGAGTAACATGAACCCCACTAAAATCTAGGGGTGAACTAAATTGCTCCGGAAGGGTAAGCAGTTCCTGCTCCACTAGTGGCACCCGTGGTGTTAATCTTGTTTATTGTTTGTCGATGTTATTGCTCTCATCGCTGAAACTGAGGAGGAACTGCAAAGGTTGCTTGATGTTGCATCGGCATTTGTTATAAAGTGGAATTTATCCTTTAACTCTAACAAGTCAAAGGTTTTAGTTGTTGGAAAAAGGGTCAATAGATCTAAACAATGGAAGCTTGGATCTGATCTGATAGAGGAGGTGAACGAATATAAGTATTTGGGTGTGTAATTTTCTATGTCTCTGAAGTTTAATTATCATATAAATTCATATGTAAATAAGGGTAATAACAAAATTACCGAACTCCGAACAATCTTACAAAGGGAAAGTCAAAGCTCATAATTATATAAACAGACAAAATCAGTCAAGAACCGGAAAACTGTGAAAACCGTAATGACCCTGACTTGGTACAGCATTTCTAAAGAAATGGTGGGTTGAAATGCAGAATGCAGATCAACAGTTGAATTACTTTATCCGTATACTTGGTGAACATGGAAATTTTAACAGGTAAAGTTTTGGAGACGCTTTATGGCATTCGGTTTTAAGACCGTCTGTGTCCCATGGAGGCTCTGTTTGGTTTCCATCCTCTGTCGGTCATGTTGAATCGTTGGAAAGTATACAGTACAAGATGGCTAAGCTTATTATGAATACTAGGATGAACATACATAAATCAGCCCTGTTTTTGGAGCTTGGTTGGGAACTCGTCTATACCTTCATGGACCGACAAAGGGTAGCATATTATGCACGTTTTCAGAATCTGGCAGACGATCGATTGTGCAAAGTAATTTTTAATATGCTTATAAATTCTGAGAATTCTGAGTATCATACATACTTTAAAAATATATTTATAGATCTTGGTTTAGATCATTATGTACAAAGTGCTATATAAGTGTTTAAAGCTTTTATGGTCAATCAGTAAGGCAGAGTGAATTTGGAAAAGTATTATCCAAAAGCAGCCTGTCTATGTATAAGGATTGTCGAGTTTCTATGGGTAAACAATTATACTTGTCTGAGGACTTCAATTTTGAAGCTTCTCGTTTAAAGCTCCTTGCCAGAACAAATTGCTTAAGCATAAATGGGATGTTACTTTCGGATAATGATAGGTGTTCTGTGTGTCCTCTTCACCGCGTCGAGGACTTACAGCACTTTGCACTAGAATGCCCATTATATGAAGATATACGGGCAGAAATTCTTAGTCAAAGCGAAAATATGTGTTCTCTAGTAAACATATGGGTGTTAAGTTTGAGGAGCTTTCGTCATACTATAAGCTTTTATTTATGCTTGGTGACTATGGATTCAGTGCAGAAATGGGTAAAGAACAGGGTCATTACGGTTTTCACAGTTTTCCGGTTGTTGACTGATTTTGTCTGTTTATATAATTACGAGTTTTGGTTTTCCTTTGTAAGATTGTTCGGAGTTCGGTAATTTTGTTAATACCCTTATTTAACAAAACTGTAAAAGCCTTTAATGTGAAAAAAAATTGCTTTAGAGAACTAGAAGTTATATTAAAGATAATTTAAACAGTGTGTTGTAATTTATGAATTTATAAATGTAGAATGTAGCCGAGGAACGTATGATTCTGTTGTTTGATTGAATATTTTTACTATTTAATGGTAAGATACTGTTTTATTTTCTTCAATTCAGTTCATCAAACTAATGGCAAATTGCACTTTTAACATTAAAATATTTTAGAATACTATAATGCAGTGCAGTATAATGTTTTATGATACAGTGCTTGTATTTTTACATTTTAATAAAGACAATATTTCTTAAGTAGTGCTTGTTACATGAATTGTTTTAATACAGTGGACAGTAATTCTTATTCATTATTATTGTACTTATTAATGTATCAATTATATTTTTATATTGCATTGTACATAGCTTTAAGTACGCAACCACTGTTACCCCGACAGTGGTTGCCCCCGTTGTAAAGGGGTAGTATCCAAATAAAATATAAAATATATATATTACAAACCCGGTCATCTGTGCTCGTATAGGTTAACAACACTAGAAGACTGACCATCCTGCCTTTCTTGCTATATGACAAAATGTTTTTTTACGATGTGATAAACGATGGCATTTATGAGAAAACTGTATTTATAAGAAACATCATCTGTAAATTTCTTATATTTGCTTCTTATTAGACAGAGAGAAGATACACACTCATTAATATGTACACTGCAGTGAAACCTATCTTGATCGAATACTGAATAAAATGGAATCTTGAATAAAACGTATCCTGAATAAAATGGAGTCTAGAATAAAACGAATATTGAATAAAATGGAATCTTTAATAAAAATGAATACTGAATAAAATGGAATCTTTAATAAAAACGAATACTGAATAAAATGGAATCTTTAATAAAAACGAATACTGAATAAAATGGAATCTTTAATAAAAACGAATCAGGAATAAAGCAAATCCTGAATAACCCGAACTTTGAGCAAATCATATTGTGTTAGATTTTGCACATTGAACATATATAAATCTAACACATGTCTATTATTCAGAACACAAAACCTGTCCCTCGGGCGGTTCAGTTTAGACAGTTTTCACTCTACTTACAAAATAATTGTTTTAATTCTTGCACAAGAGATCTATTTCTGTAATTACAGACAATATCTGATTCACAACATTTAATGTTACAATTATTTGATATTACAATAATTGTTGACACAAATTATTGACAAAATTAATGTTTAATTGATGTATATACATACATTGTTGTAATTATTGTTACAAGTTCTTACAACTCCAGTTCAAACAACCGGAGATTGATAATGGCTGATGCGTTATAAATATTACCGCCATTTGCATCAATAATTAAGTAACATCTTGGCATTTGGGCTTATTGGTGAATGAAAGTGGAGTACCCAGATAGAACATTTACCTACCTGTCGCAAGTCACTGACAAACTTTTCCACATGAAGGTTAAGTGAATTGAATCTTGCAATGAGCGGGAATCAAATTCAAAACTTTTCGCAGTGGTAAGGACTGCTTACATGTAATTCGAATGGTCTTATACTGAGCTGGATTCGATCGAGATCGAGACAAAGGGAGATAATAAAATGGAAAACAAACAAATACCGCACTGACGGAACAGTTTCAAAATATCACAGTCAGAACAGTTCGAAAATATCACACTGTCGGAACAGTTCCAAAATACCACACTGTCGAAACAGTTCCAAAATACCGCACTGTCGGAACAGTTCCAAAATACCACACTGACAGAACAGTTCCAAAATACCACAGTCAGAACATTTCCAAAATACCACACTGTCGGAACAGTTCAACAAATACCACACTCTCGGAACAGTTCAACAAATACCACACTGTCGGAACAGTTCAACAAATACCATACTGTCGGAACAGTTCCAAAAATAAATAGAAATTCGCAGAAAGAGGCAAAATTGATACATCTAAAACACAAATACATGACCGACCACTTTCCTGTCTTGGAACAGTGGTACAGGCACTTCAATAAAAAGTGGCTGGGTTAAGCGAAAGAGAGAGATAGAGAGAGAAAGAGAGAGAAGGGAAATCACATTTTGTGAAAGAAAGTGCTAATTTATAAATTCAATAACAACACTGTGCTGCTTAAATACAAATAATGTCTAGATATAAAACGTTGCGTCACAAAGGTCTACAATTTACCTTATGACTTTCACAGTTGTTGCATTTAAAAATATTTCTTTGCAATTGAATTAAACATCAATATTGAAACACATTGTTTAGAATTAAATGATGATTACATTACATGCAAGTTACGATAAAATAAAAATGTCATATTTTTGTGATATTTCATAGTCGTCATCAGAACGCCACGACCAGATCCATTACCGGTATGAATGTTGAACTTGAATGGCATGTTCGGATCGCGTGACATATAAACTCCATAGATAGACGCAGAGTACATAAGTACACAAGTACAAAGAATGGATCTGATGCAAAAACAAACAAACATACAAACAAAAACTAAAGAAAATTTAATAAACAAGAAACGAAAACAAAAGAAAAACAACAATAACAGGACAAATACAGGAAAGAAAAAATAAAAGAACAAAAGATGAGACAACACGAATTTCCGCTTAAATAGCGAGTGCTTCTGGTGCTTCGGAAGTAGACCAAAGCATATCTACCAACACGCCGAATACTACATGCGTAATGACAAATGAATTCATGCAAAGAATAAGACAGAGAGCTATGGGTACCCCCCCCCCCCCCCCCCCCCCCCCCCCCGGAGCACCTAAGTTAACCCAGGTTTTCAGTGGAGTTCGTGTTACTCGATCTTTAGTTTTATGTGTATGTTTTGTAGATCGTTGTTTGTCCTTTGTACTTTGTTTTGCCTTTTAGTTGTCTGTTCTTCTTCGATATACGGATTCTGATTACCCCTTTGGTATCTTCAACCTCTTCTTATGGTCTTTAACGCCACTTTCAACAATATTTTAGCTTTATAGTGGCGATAATTTATTGAAGGAGGAAATTTGAGTACATGAGAAAACCACCGAACTACCTTAAGTCACTGACAAATTTTATCACATAATTTTGCATCGAGTAAACCTCGCCATGAGTGGGATTCGAATGAATATGACAGATGATTACATACTGCATAAATAAAAAGTTACATGAATTTCCACAACACGAAAGTCAGCCATAAAGTAGTGAAAAATAGTCACTGCTTCAAAAATTACTCCCAAAAATGGTCTCTCCCAGAGACTTAACAATATCAAAATGTAAGACATTTATTTGTCTTAGAAGCATGCTGCAGACTATTAGAAACTATTATATATATTACTCATATTATAATAGAACGTCGTGGTAGTCAGATTTAGAAGCGTAGACTGTTTGTTTTTGTACCCTACCTTGGACACTCTGTGTTGTATTGTATTATATTTGACCCTGTGCTCGTTCTATTTGCAGTGACCAGGCCCACTGAGAAGGGGGGGGGGGGGGGTCAGTCGGGCCGGTGCCCCGGGGGCCATGTGTTTAATAAATTATCAGATCATTATAATTAAGGGTCCAGAAAAATAAACAAGTAGAAAGCTGTTTTCTAAATCACAATTCATCAATTCATTTTTGTTGTACTGATTCCTTGCTTATGACACACCGTGGCGGACTTAGTTCGAGTATCATTATTTGGAGAATTGAAGGAGGGGAGCCAAGTTTCCTTTTGCCCTGGGGCCCACAAGTTCTCTTGGCAGCCCTGGCAGTGATTGGATAAATTATGTTACATACAGTCACTGATCTAGCTTTTCTGGTACCCCTGGTATCTTAACTGTTGAGCTTTAGGAAGCTTGTTGTAATTCTACCTGCTGACAAACAATATCAAAAGGGACAAGAGATAATTGTGTCATTTTATTTTTTAATTCAAATATTACCGCCCATGGATTAAATGTTTTTATTTTCTGCAATATAAACACAATAGTAATGCAGTGTCTTAAAATATTAAGTTTATATGTATTCGCCGCAAAATTGGGGAAAGATTCAGTGAATCTTGATTGTGTCTAAGTTTGTAAGCCTCATGCACATAAACTTTATATTTTAAGACACTGCACTAATAGTGTATACTAGTATACACAATAAAAGCTTTTCGGTAATTTCTACATTTCTGTTTTCTGATTTTGGTAATTCTGATTTTAATTTATGAAGTAATTTCACCAATGTAATTTTAATTTCTTGGACCCGTTTGTTTTCATATTCCCATGGACTTTTAAGAAGAGTTTGAAGATACTAAAGGGGCAATCAGAATCCGTATATCGAAGTAGAACAGACAACACAATGGCCAAAAGAAAAAGTACAAAAGGACAAACAACGATCTACAAAACATACATATAACACTAAAGATCGAGTAACACGAACCCCACTAAAAACCGGGAGTGAACGCAGGTCCTCCGGAAGGGTAGGCAGTTCTTGCTCCACTAGTGGCACCCGTCGTGTTAGTCTAGTTAAGTTATTTGCCGTCCGGTCTTTTGCATGTTGTCGTACATGGTGGATGTTGTTGCGGAAGCTCTGTGTGAGCACTAAATCAATTATCATCATTTTTATTTCAAATAGAACTTTTCTGTATTTTCTATATTTTGTGTTTTATTACTTGGTAATTTCGATTTTAATCTATGAAATAATTGTATAGACTACCATCTTTTTAACAGAAATGTTCAGTACATTAATTTATACATTTTTGTATTAGGAATTGGTTATTCTGATTTCAATTTACGAAATAATTTTCCTGTATTGCACAACACAATGAATCACCATCATTATAGCCTATAATTAAAATTAATGATTAAATGAGAGAAGTGAAGATATAAATAAACAAAATATATATTTAAAAAAAACCCAGATTTATTACGTTGAAGAACAATATAGAAAAGTCATTTTCCGATTGACTCTGGCGGTTCCAAGAAACTCCCACTTCTAATTCCCAATAGAGTTAGAAGTCGCTCGGTATTGGTTTTTATTTTAATTCGATGACATTAGAAACAGGATAAATAACTCTTAAATATAAGACCTGGAAAAAGAAAGCTACTTCACGATGAAATACAACTATTTCATTTAACAGCAGTTAATTTTCACATTCATCGAAAAATCAATCAGATCTCCAATATCGATTTCATATAGTCATTAAGTGATCAATAGACGGGTCTTTTATAAATGATTTTTATTTAATTCAGGTAGAATAACATCTTTCCGGGAGACAGGTGTCCGTTTATTATTCTATTATTCAACATGCCATTTGCACGAAAGAGAAAATGAAGTTCATCACAACTTGCACTTACTAGAAACTAAAGACTTATCGTGTGTGATAACCGAGTCCAGTATACGATTTATCAATGGAAATAATAGAACGGATTTAATGTGAGAAAAAAAACCTATTATCGTATACTTCAAAATATGGATTGTTGGATAACAACTTGAGAAAATTCTTAATTTTCGCCATTTTATTTATTTATTTATTTTATATATAAAATGTGATTTTTAGAATATATATTTAATCAAAATGATGCGAAAACTAGTGGAAAGTCGAGAGGGGAGGAAAAGTTTTAATAACATAACAATGGATGAGAATTCAAATTATTCTGATAATGAAATGTCTTCCAAGGAAGATGAAAACGAGGACGAAGATGATCACGACGAAGATGATTGTGTAATTCTAGACGTTGGAGGAACGAGACACAAGACACGTTTAAAGACGTTGTCAAAAATTCATACAACGCGCCTGTCACGATTAGCAGAGAAAGCCAGATCATCGGGGAAAAGGGAATTCTATTTCGATAGACACCCGGATTTATTTCCTTACATTTTAAATTTTCATCGTACGGGTAAGCTTCACGTTCCATTGCACGTATGTGGACCTTTATGGAAAAGTGAGCTAGATTTTTGGAATATAGATGATAAAGATATTCAGAAATGTTGCTGGGTGCATTATATTAGTTACGAGGAAACTTTAGAAATGATAGAGAAATTTGAGAAAGATGACAGACATAACAGACTTGCTTCACAACAAGTTCCTAATACTGCCAAATTCTGGGAGCGATACAGACCTAAAGTATGGAGAGCTTTACAAGATCCGTACTGTTCACAGCCAGCCATGGTAAGATTCAGTTATGTTGTTTTTTTTTATTTATTTAAGATTGTTTATATTAATTATCTCATACACATTGTCTTACTAAATCTTTACGCAGAGTATTCTAGGAAAAAGAGGTGGGATATTCGAATAAGGGAATGACTAAAATATGAAAACAAAATGTGCAAGCTAAAAAAAAACCTCAAAAACCACAGGCGCGGGAACAGAAACGGAAACCACAATTATTTTTGAAACAGCCATTAGATTTGAAATCAGTTGCCCATCCATTATATTTGTCAAGTTACGTTTAGTGACGTACAATGTCAGCGCACGTCTGTAAATTTCAATATTGCTCATTCTAATATTGTTTTTACTTTAAACAAATGAAGCCATTCTCTATGAATTAGCACTTCACATTGCTTATCAATTTTATAGTTTTTCCTATCAACGTGTCTTAGAAATAAGACATGTGCAATATATTTGTTGTCCAATATTTCATTCTGCCTTTGATTGAACACACACACACACGCACGCGCACGCACACACACACACACACACACACACACACACACACACGATGCGCGGAAATATAGCCTATAGCCTAAAATAATCAATGACAGGTGGTTTTACACACGGCTTCACACCACCACAAACACTTGTACATGACCGTCAGTCACAAACTGTTAAAACTGTAGTTTCGTTTGTTTGATGGTGTTTAACGTCACTTTCAACAATATTCCAGTTATATCGTGGTGATCAGTTTTATTGGTGGAGGAAACCGGAGGACCCGGAGAAAGCCACAGACTTGTCGCAAGTGACTGACAAACTTTATCACACAATCCTGATCGAGATTCGAACTCACAACATTAGTGGTGATAGGCACTGATTGCATAGGCAGTTGTAAATTCAACTACCATACGATCACGGCCACAACGACCACAACAATGTATTTTTGACCATGTATATGTATTATAGAACTAAGGTTTGACATAACGTTCTGAGTTGGATTTACTACTATGCACCACTGATGTTGTGAGTTCGAATCTAGATCAGGGCGAAGTGTACAACATTATGTGATAAAGTTTGTCAGTGACTTGCGTCAGGTCGGTGGTTTTCCCCTGGTCCTCCGGTTTCCTCCACCAATAAAACTGACCACCACGATATAGCTGAAATATTGTTGAAAGTGGCGTTAAGCACCATCAAGCAAACAAACAAAACATAGCGTCCTGCCCGGATGTCACATCCGCATTTTATGGCTGTTTTATTACATTTTCTTTTTAATTTCTGAATAATGAATTTAAATAGCAAATTACAAACTCCTAAAATGACACGATTTTAACTGTACATGTGAACATACATGTATATATACAAATACTACCCGTTACAGAAAGTAGAAATAATTAATGCTTCTCACTTTAACAATTAAAACATCCTGTATCTATATCATAAAAGCAGCAATTATATACTTAATGTGTGAAGTATTTCGATACGATTGAATAAATAAGTATATTTGAATAAATCTATTCTTAGTATGGCTAAAAATATATGCACTCTACGTCTAATGAAGATGAATATTTTGCATACATGAACTTATTCACGTGTTATCTTCATTAGCATATTTCAATAAAGAAATCAGCGTTGAATTTAAATAATAGCGAGCACAGAGAGCTCTACAGCAACATGGGCATGCGCATTGAATACACAATCTTCCTTATGATGAGATTGAAATCCTTTCGTCCGGAAGTTGATAAAATTTGGCAGTCTCGGAGAGAATGCCAAAAATAAAATAAAAAGTCTCCAATAAATGATTTTAAAACTAAAATGATATCATGAACTTCTAAAAATCGTATTTAAGTAACAAAAGGCAATAAAAGGTGCTTACATTGTTAAATTAATCAGAATGACATCTCGCTATCAAAGTCATGACGTCATGTTATTCATAGACATAGGCCAAAGTCGTCAACAACATTTCGCGGAATTTTAATTAAAATCTTGTATTTTCATTCCCGAGTCAAAAAATTTCAAAACGACATCTATTTTATTTGCAACTGCGTCAATTCCGTAAATCGTGACGACATGTATTATGTAAACAAACACAGCACTTTTTTCAAGCGTGTCCAGATTATTAGATAAAAACCTTTCTAGTTATATACGGATTAGTAAAAGATAATTATAGAATAAATTTGACTTAATTTTGAACTACAATATTTTCAGAAAATATCAAATTTATGTGTTGGACCATTTGCAGCCGATGTAGAAAAACTCGCCTTGGTGTGTTTTAGTTTTGTTTTATTTTTTGCAGAATCTACGCGGGTGGTCTAAATATTTACTCAGATCAATCAAAACTTTGATTAATACAACACTGGCGTACTGAAAGGACTTTATGTTAACATGGACTATCAGGTTAAGGACAACAACTGTTCATTTTTTATCACTGTGAATGACTCTTAAGACAACACGAATCTGGTCATTTTTTGACGTATGGACATTTCATGTCACGCCCAACTCCATTTCACTGTCGAACTCCAGATTTATATTGACATTTCGTTACTGTATATATGACTTACCAGATTAAAAGAAATCCAAACACAATTCCTGTCTCCAAGATTATTTGTACATGTACCACAATATTCCTAAAGTTCTACAATAAATGCGTAAATAAAAACGAATCTGGCCACCATTCATCGTCATGTTAATATTTTTTTTATCACGTCATATTTTACGTTGCAACAAGTAAAGGTCAGCATTGAAATCGTATTTGAGTCACAACTGACACGCAAAGATGACAATGTCATCAATATTTTTAATACGCATCTATAGTACACGTACAATAACTAGGAGGAGATCACAGGGACCTGCTCCCGGCCTTTCGTTATCAATAATTGTAACCCTACTATCAATGTGCGGTACTAAAATATCACAAGGGATGACACCCGTTCATATTAATACTGAATTCCTACCTTTCGTACGGTTCAGTTGTGTTGAATAATGGTAATTCCAAATAAATATCACAAAAATCCTAAAGTATACTAAAAATCCAGCTTTTTAAAATTTCGCCAAAGGGGGGGGGGGGGGGGGGGGAGAGAGGGGGCATGTGCCCCTTGCCACCGGCTCATATGTCTCTGATAAGAAAAGATAGTGGTGAACATTAACATTTTTCATTTTGTGGTGAACATTAACATTTTTCATTTTTATACAATTTTTGCATTTATTATTTCTTTGGCTAAGTAACAAACATTTTCTAACCATGATGTGCTTGCAAGGAACAGGGAACGCATTAGTTTTTCCTTATTTCTGTTAGTGTTAATTATTTCTATCAGTACCCATTTGTTTATTCATCTTACATTTTCCGTCAGTCTGATCCCACAAAATATTTGAATACTACCAACATCTGCCGACAATGGTTTAGAATAGTAAGACACAATGAATTTTATTTATTTTACTATTAATTATGCCGTTCATACTATATGTAGATCTATTATTATTTATTAAACTCAGTCTTTCAAAAATAAATGCTATACAATTATTAACCAGCTTGTTGTTGAAACTTTAAAAGGTAATAACATTACGCAAGAAGGAATATATGTCTCTGTATAATCTTGTCGCAGATAATTTTAAAAGAGTATGATTTCGATACTGAATATTGCCTTAATATTTATATCACGCCTCTACTGTGCTTTTTCCAATAAAAAAAATATTGAATATTGATAAATATTTTGTATGTGAAAGCAGAGACATGTCTGATGAAAGCGGTACCTATATAATTCTTTTAAAATTAAAAACTATTTTGTTCACTTGGAGATAGCATAATATTGGCTCAAATACACATACTTTAAAATGTCGAAATGAAGATTATCAGTATTACAGTAACCGTACGCAGTGCGGTCTTATGGATGGGCACAATGGACAGTTGCCCAGTGGTCACACAAGCAAATGAACCCCAAGCTAATCTATGTATGTTGTATACGGCATATTTTTTTATTTTTAAATACTGATTTTGTTGGAAGTATCAATACAAGAAATATATGTTTAATTTTATCGACCATTTATAATTTTATTTCTGTGAGTGTTTGTATAGATATGGGCCTCAGTGCACTGCTTTAACCGGGGCCTATATTGCTGACAAGACGGCGCTGACCGTACGTCATTCATCATTTACACTTCATGAATATATATCGACTGTACATAGCATGGTATAGGCCAATATTGCTTATGTATGTTGGTTGCATTAATTGATATTTTCGTAATAAAACTCTTTTCTTATGACTTAAAAGACCATACTTTCATTTTACAGACACCGGCGTCTACTACCCCCTTTAGGCTTTATAATGGTTGATGCCACCCGCGTACTAGTACTAGTTAAGTCTTCAATGTTTGCACTGTTCCTAGTCCAACAATAAAAGATTCCATACTTTTTTCTCATACTTTTCTATTCTACTTCATTTAACTTTCCAATGGATGTCATAGGGGATATCATTTAATTTCAAATACTAATGTCCTCTCTATAGGCCATGCCTACTCATATTATTTTGTGATCTTCAACTTTCACTCAAATATATACACACTGCAGGGGCGGGTCCAGGAGGGGGGCGCACCCGGCGCCCCCCCCCCCCCCCCTAAAATTGGAAAAAATATGATTTTTTGGCGTAAAATCGTGATTTTTCACACGAAATACCCCAACAATTTTCGCGCCTCCCTCCGTTCGGCGCAATTTTTTTAAGTTCGCCCCCCTAACTTGAAATCCTGGATCCGCCCCTGCACTGGCCAGACAGAAATGCTTTGCTCGCATCTAGGCAATGCCTACTCCATATTATGTAGTTATATAACAACAATTAGAAATTTCATTAAAATCAAACCAACTATAATACGAAAGGGCAATCAGAATCCGTAAATCCAAGAAGAACAGACAACACGAAAAAGGACAAACAACAATTCACAAAACATACACACAAAACCAAGGATCGAGTAACACGAACCTCACCAAACATAAGCTTGTTTCTGAATCCATATTCTGTAATTATTGTATATTGTGTATTTTTTATGATTTTTTTCTGATAAATATTGTTGAAATTAACCGTATATTGAAGAAAAGACACAAATGACAACATCTATATGCTGAGCAGGAATACGTATCTTCTATTATATAACATTTATAAAAAATAAAAAATTGTTGAAACATTGTGAGGAAATGGAGATAAAAAACGACACGTGGCTTTAATCAAGTAGTAGCTACCCATCACCTTCTCTGGTTTTAATGTGTTGTTCATGTTGTATACATATAGTATAACTAATTGTAGATTTTGAATATCAAAATAAGACCACGAGTGACCGAAGTACGCAAAAGGATTAAACGAGTGGGCGGAACTTGTTCCGTCCACGAGTTTAATCATTAATGCGTATTCGTTCACGAGTGGTCTTATTTTGATATTGAAAATGTATGATTTAGTTATACTGTTTATTATATAAACGTTCAAAATTTTTTATATAATATTTTTTTTATTTGTATATTTCATTCCACGTGTATATATCTACGAGCAATGATACTAAGGGTTTCAACTGGAAGGATCTGCCATCTTGAAAATGTGAAATCCTACATGTCATATTTACAACAATACACACAAATAATTAAAATGCTTACCTTGAAAACTTATTTTAGTTAAATTTGATCAAAATTGAAGCGTACACGAAGCCAAATAACGTCTACTAATCTTTACGTTTCAAACTGGAAGTCTTCATATGACGTCATATTGGTTATGTGCCAAAGTCGTCAATAATATTTCGCGGCTTTTTTTCAGTATACAAACGTTTGTGTATTCACCATAACACAACACTTACAGTTGTGTAAAAGTAGTTCAGGCGGGAAAAAACTGATATCTCACATGTGAGATACCGGAATTTTTTTCACGGATAAATCCCCATAATTCACACCTATCTATATAATAATCTCTAATATTCTATTGTCTGTGCTTTTTTCTCTTTCTTTTATTTGGAGAATACAACTTTGACTGTACATAACAGAGTCGTAACAACATTATTGAATGAGTCTTGAATTGGGGGACGTAACATTGTAGAGTGCCTTCATGCTATCCATAAATATCCATTATGATTAATATCCCCTTGTATTTATGTCTGTCAAAATTTACCAATCCCAGCTTTCGAGTTTTTGATCTACCATAGTTTATAGAGAAACCACCAACCTACTGCAAGTAAGCGACTACTTTTACGACTTGAAGATGTGACGCACAGTGAGTGAGTGGTTATTGTTTAACGCCAATTCAGCAATTTTTCAGCTATATTATGGCTAGAACAAATTAATTGTCAATGAGATGATGATGAGGTTCGCTTTGTTCTAGACCAACACACTGAGTTGGATTTTTAGTGTAACGCATAGACCTTTACATTGGAAGAATAGAAAGCAGAAATATCAGTGGTAACAGACACCGATTCCATAGTTAGATCATTTGAAATATACTTGTTAATTGTTTAAATCTAGATATGGCATCGATTTCACAGCTACATCATCAGGAACTGCTTACCCTTCCGGAGTACCCGACTTCATCCCCGGTTCTTAGTGAGATTCGTGTTAACTAGTCTTTAGTTTTATGTGTATGTCTTGTAGATCGTTGTTTGTCCTTTTGTACTTTTTCTTTTGTCCATTGTGTTTTCTGTTCTTCATCGATTTACGGATTCTGATTACCCCTTTGGTATCTTCAAGCTCTTCTTGAAATATATGTCTTAATTGTTTACATCTAGATATTGCTCCAAGCCTTATTGTTGTTTTCACACCCAAACATCATTGGCGATAGATTGTTGATTCTTTAAATCTGAATATAGATAGCATCGATTGCAGATTTAGGTTATTTGAAATAGACATGTTAATTGTTTACATCTAGATATGACACCAAGCCTTATTGTTGTTTTCACACCCAAACATCAGTGGGATAAATTGATTGTTTAAATCTGGATATAGATTGCAAATAAAGATTATTTGAAATATACTTGTTTATTGTTTGCATCAAGATATGGCACCGATTTCATAGTTAGATCATTTGAAATATACATGTTAATTCTTTCCATCAAGATATGGGACCAATCCTAATTGGTGCTTACACTCCCAAATATCAGTGGCAATAAACACCGATTTCATAGTTTGAAATATACTTGTTAATAGTTTTGCATCTAGATATGGCACCGATTTCATAGTTAAAATTTTGAAATATATTTATCAATTGTTTAAATCTAGATATGAAACCAATCCATATTGTTGATTACACTCGTAAAATTAATTATAAGTGTAAATAGATATTTTATTGAACAAATTAATGTTAAAATCGAAAGGTATTCAATATTTAATGACGTCATTACGGGATAGAATCACCAGTACATGTTATATACAATACCATGGGAAACAAGCCTTACTCTGCAGTATTTCCATCAATTATTTATATTGTGCTCTCCTTTGAAATAGAAATAACATTTATGTGAAAAATGTACTCACAAACAAAAAAAGCAAAGATTTGAACACTGTGAAAACAATATTGAATTCAAAATGGTCTCCATCAAATGTACATTAAAATACAGAACTTGATTGAAATGACATTGACTGAATAACCTATATTAACATATAGACAAAACTAATAATTTCTTTTATACTAATTTTGTTCCAGTATTGTTATAAATACTGTTATAGTGACAGCCGGAACTTTTGAGCTGTAATGAAAGCGGGAGGTTTGGCGCTTTAAAATCTGATTCAACTCACCATTTCTTTAGAAATGCCTGTATCAAGTCAGGATCATTACGGTTTTCACAGTTTTCCGGTTGTTGACTGATTTTGTCTGTTTATATACTTATGAGTTTTGACTTTCCCTTTGTAAGATTGTTCGGAGTTTGGTAATTTTATTATTACCCTTATTTATTATACTTGTCAGGCTGTAATCAATATCCTGTCATACAAACTTTTCTTAAAAACGTTTAAAAAGTGACGTAATTATTCATTCAATTATATTCTTTTTCTTGAAAATTCTATTATTTGCATGTATTAACTTTGATTTTAAAAGTATATGCGCACTAAATTAGATATCTAAGACATTGTTTACCATTTTACTTGCTCCCAACGACTTTGAAATTATTTGGCTTTCCAATCTTTTGACAATAAATGAGTCCGGTACCTGATAAATGTTATTGCACACTAAATTTGATACCTACGTTTTTATTAAGAATAGTTTTCCACCATCATTGGTTGTGAATTGTATTCAATACAACGTTACGTGATACACCGTTTTATATTTATATTTATATTGATATACATGTACTTGACTACGTTGTTTGTCATTTTGTGCTTTTTCTTTTGGTCATTGTGTTACAGATTCTGATTACCCTTTTGGTATCTTTAAACTGTTTCTTTCTATTAGTGTATATTTCTAAAGGTTATAATAGCCATTAAAGAAAAGTGTTAAGATAGCAGATGGGTAATCAGAAACTGGAGGTATAAGAAGGATTGATTGCTATTGATTGAGTTTTGGTGCTTTAACGCCACATTCAGCAATATTTCAGCTATGTCATGACGACCAGTGTTAACGTTAACGTTTATGCTTGATCCACAATTGAATTTGACTATAGATTACCTATTATGCTTATGCTCTATCCACTTTATCTCCTAGGGCCCGGGTGGTTCAATGAGTTAGGTAGTTGGATTATCTAACAACTCATACAAGCCTATCACCAATATGGCGTCGGTTCGCGCTCGGCTTTGTAAATTACAAAAAGGGTGCATTCGAATCGCAGTGATAAAGTTTACCAGTTGCTTGCCCATGGTCGGTGGTTCTCTCCAGGTACTCCGGCTTCTTCCACCACGAAAACTGGTCGCCATGATATAGCTGAAATATTGCTGAAAGTGGGGTTAAACACCAAAAAAATCAATCAACCAATCTTTATCTGCTAGTGTAGATTACTAATGAAATTAAAAACAAAACAAAAATAAAAAACACCACACTGTCGGAACAGTTCCAAAATCAAATAGCAATATCAGTGAAAGAGGCAACATCAAATAGCAATATCAGTGAAAGAGGCAAAATCAAATAGCAATATCAGTGAAAGAGGCAAAATCAAATAACAATATCAGTGAAAGAGGCAACATCAAATAGCAATATCAGTGAAAGAGGCAAAATCAAATAACAATATCAGTGAAAGAGGCAAAATCAAATAGCAATATCAGTGAAAGAGGCAAAATCAAATAACAATATCAGTGAAAGAGGCAAAATCAAATAGCAATATCAGTGAAAGAGGCAACATCAAATAGCAATATCAGTGAAAGAGGCAAAATAAAAAAAACAATATCAGTGAAAGAGGCAAAATCAAATAACAATATCAGTGAAAGAGGCAAAATCAAATAGCAATATCAGCGAAAGAGGCAAAATCAAATAGCAATATCAGTGAAAGAGGCAAAATCTAATAACAATATCATTGAAAGAGGCAAAATCTAATAACAATATCAGTGAAAGAGGCAAAATCAAATAACAATATCAGTGAAAGAGGCAACATCAAATAGCAATATCAGTGAAAGAGGCAAAATCAAATAACAATATCAGTGAAAGAGGCAAAATCAAATAGCAATATCAGTGAAAGAGGCAAAATCAAACAACAATATCAGTGAAAGAGGCAAAATCAAATAACAATATCAGTGAAAGAGGCAACATCAAATAGCAATATCAGTGAAAGAGGCAAAATCAAAAAACAATATCAGTGAAAGAGGCAAAATCAAATAACAATATCAGCGAAAGAGGCAAAATCAAATTGCAATATCAGCGAAAGAGGCAAAATCAAATAACAATATCAGTGAAAGAGGCAAAATCAAATTGCAATATCAGTGAAAGAGGCAAAATCAAATAACAATATCAGTGAAAGAGGCAAAATCAAATAGCAATATCAGCGAAAGAGGCAAAATCAAATTGCAATATCAGCGAAAGAGGCAAAATCAAATAACAATATCAGTGAAAGAGGCAAAATCAAATTGCAATATCAGTGAAAGAGACAAAATCAAATAACAATATCAGCGAAAGAGGCAAAATCAATACCATTAATACACCAATACATGACCACTCACTTTCCTGAATTGGTACTGTTACTTCAATAAAAAGTGGCGGTGTTGAACTAGTTAATTAGCCAACACATCCCCTCTTAATAAAAAAATATTTGGTCATGCAAGTGCTTTCTACATGCGAATAAAATAACAACGCTCACATATAGCCGGGCGAATAGCATTATTATAAAGAACGATATAATCGTGAACATTTATTCTAATGTAGTTGTTTAATATACCTGGTTTGTGATTGGACAATGCTGTATTTTCACGGTATCAATTACACGGTTGAAAAATCATGAGTTTTACCGATTACCGTTTACGTCATCTTGTCAATAATGTGGCAATGCACATGATTACATTAGAATGGAGATAACTGGATTGTATTTGAAAATTTCACGGCATCAGTTGTCGATTTAATGGGGTACTTTTCACGGTATCAATTCCACGGTTGAAATAATATAAGATATTATTAGAATGTATCTGATTACCGCTTACGTCATCTTGTCAATATTGTGGTAAAATACATCTATCCTACATATGATTACATTAGAATGGAGATAACTGTATTGTATTTGAACATTTCACAGCATCAATTGTCGATTTAATGGTCGTAAATATCCGTTTACTGGCTCCGTTAACGCATCGCCAGTAAACTCAATTTGCGACCATCAAATCTCCAATTGATGCCGTGAAATTGTCAAATACAATACAGTTATCTCCTAAATGATACTAATCTAATTATATTTACGTTTTATCCACTTGATTTAGTACAAAAAGATAACTTTATGTCAATGACATATTTAATTAATGATTCTAAGGAAATAATGCTCGTGACGAGAAGAAGACCTTTATAATGATAAACCATAAGAAAAATCTCCACGTTGGAAATTTGCCTTCAGAAAATCTCATGTTTGATTTGATCGAGTTTTTTTTCCATAACAAAAGTCTCGACGTTGGAAATTTGCCTTCAGAAAATCTCATGTTTGATTTGATCGAGTTTTTTTTCCATAAGAAAAGTCTAGACGTCGGAAAATTTGCTTTAAGAAAATCTCATGTTTGATTTGATCGAGTATTTTTCCATAAGAAAGGTCTAGACGTAGGAAATTTGCTTTAAGAAAATCTCATGTTTGAATTGATCGACTATTTTCCATAAGAAAAGTCTAGGCGTAGGAAATTTGCTTTCAGAAAATCTCATGTTTGATTTGATCGAGTATTTTCCATCAAAAAAGTCTAGACGTAGGAAATTTGCTTTAAGAAAATCTTATATTTGATTTGATCGAGTGTTTTCTGCTTCGTTCGTTAAAATATTGTGCAATTATTTCTCGTGACAACAACAGCATCAAGTCAATATTATATATTAAACACGAAAAGCTTCTAATTACATATATCTAAAACGGTAGAATTTTCAGGTATAGATGATTAAAGGCTTTAGATTGATTTTCTTACCTGTACAAGTAGGTAATATATGGCATGAACTAGTAGGTCATTTTTGCATAAGATAAATGTTAGAGAATACCGAAGGGGCAATCAAAAAAAGATAATCCAGAGAAACCGGTAACACAGAAAACACGAGATGTTGAAAAATAAAACAAAAACACAACACAATATGTGTTGGACAACACTATACGTAAACAAACACAAATAACATAAATGAGACATGAACCCTCCTTCTTTTTAACGTTAAAATTATATTTTAATTGTCATTAATTATTGCTGCAATTAACATGGTGATTATTGTCTAACAAAACAAACTCCCATGTTCAGCTTCTGAATAATTTGGTGTCGGAGTGATTGGTGTTTAACCCCAAGCGATTTTTAATGAGATTTATAATACATAGTATCTGATATTTAAATAATGATTGAGGTCATCGGCTTTCTTTAATAGAACTAATCAAATCAAAATCAAATCAAAAAGTTTTATTTAAAGTCGGTACATTTTATAACAATCAACATAAGCTCTCAAGAGCTTTTCAAACCGACATGCATAATAAATTACATAAATTAAATACAGCACAATAAAACATGTCATGCAATACAAAATTAAATACATATCCGGAAAATATTTATGCATACATTTCTGTGTCTTGACCTCTGGACCTCCACAGCCAGTGCCTCTCTGTGTACTTATTGTCATAGGACCAGAAGTCAAAACACAAAATAGATGCAGACATTTATAGCACCCATTACACATACAAGTACACTCATGCAATTTTTAAGCAGTCTATGATCAAGCAGATAAGCAAATTAACTCAAAACACATATAAAATATTCATGTACTTTTAAAACATATTCCAAAAATATTCTAAAAACATTTTAAAAATTTTCATGCATAAATAGCAAAGCACTATAATAAATAAATAAAACACAAGTTAATTGAAAAGCATACAAAGTAAAATATGTATATACTTCTTAAAACACACTCTAAAACATATCTTAAAAATATTCCAAAAATATTTCAAGAATACTTTAAAAATATTCATGCAGAATAGCCAAGCACTAAAATAAAAAACTAAAATAAATTAAAGTTAAACTGAAAAGCATACAAAAGCAAGAAGGCAGCAGTAAGGCAAATTTCATGCAATGTCTATTCTAGAAAAATTTATACTAGCAGCAAGCATTGCAGCGGCACGAGTTGCCATTCCATGAGTTTATTAAATTTTTGAATTGATTAAAAGATGTTTGTGTTCTAAAGTGGTTTGGCAACTCGTTCCACAGTTTAGCAGCAGCATATATATGACAACATCTGTGTCACGAAGATTAAATATATTATGTATAATATTCCAGATTATAGCGGTCTTTATACAAACACTGTTCATCCAGATATATGTGAAGACTCGAGGCATTTTACTCAAATGTAGAAAGCACTTGCATGACCGCATCATTGCAAATCATTATCACACCAGTGCCTATCATAATTTGATGTGTGAGTATTGGTAATAACAAAATTACCACCAAACTTCGAACAATCTTACAAAGGGAAAGTCAAAACTCATAAGAATATAAACAGACAAAGTCAGTCAACAACCGGAAAACTGTGAAAACCGTAATGACCCTGAGTTCCATTCGCCTCGATGGTCAATCATGCCTTTCTTCGGTCATGAAACTTGCGAGTAAGATTTGTGTACTCTTATTCCAAAATTATGCAATTAGAACAAAATGTTTATTTGATACAGTATTCTCATTGGCAGTTTTTCTTCGAGTAAGGATACAAACTATTGCTCAAATGTATTATGGCCGTCAGGCTAGGTGTATTCGATAGAACTTTATGTAATATAGTTTATCGATGATTTGAGCATTTGTCCTTCAATCTCACCGAGTGATATTATCAGTATCAACTGACAATTATCTGTCAGTATGACGTCAAACACATTATAGCATTACGTCGGTTTTTAACAGTTCGTCCTACATTATTTTTAGTATTCGCAGTTTTTCCTATCGGACTTGTTGCGATACAAGTGATAATGACTGTCTCGAATTCAAAACTGTTGTTAGTCTATTTTTGTAGGTGTGTGTTTTCTCTTAGTATTCCAATTACCTCCGTCAATAAAACTAATCTCTTCGATAAACGGATTCTGATTACCCCTGTGGTATTTTCAAACTCTTCTTCATCCACTATATAGCTAAAATATAGTAGAAAGTTGTGTTATACAACCATAACCTTAGACAATTTGTAAGTCTTTCATGTTTTCAAATCAAATTCCGTGGGAATAGTTGAATAGTGCTGTTTACAGAACAAATGTGATCAGGTGTTTTTGATAGCAAAATCTAATCATCGATAAATTATCAAAAAAAGAAGATTTAATGTATAGATCAGAAATGCTTCCTTATGTATCCCCCGGTATCATGTCACGTAAATGTTAATCATTCTTTCATTATGCTATATATAAAGTTATAATACCTAAATTTTTATTAATTCTTATTAATCATGTCATACAAAGTATTGATTCAATCGAAATATTAGATAATACTAATTATAATGGCCGTCCTTGGGGGGAAAATGTCCACTTGATCAGGTGATTTCATTTCGCTATCAATTAGTTACATTAACGTTAATCACAACAATTAAGGAATTTTTGTAATTTTTCTGTAGAGCATGACCTTTTGACCTTTATTCAAATTACGATTTTTCTCTGAGGTCTTTTGGTATTAAAATAATTTAAAACAATTGGTTAAAGAAATAATTTAGGTTAAAATTACGCAAGGAATAACTTTGAAGTTTTGAATTTCAACATTTTTTTAATGGTGCCAATTGTTTAATGTACGTAATGCATTTGTTTTGGTTGAATTAATACTTATATATTTCTATTTTAAGATCTAAAGATTACAAAAAATGTTTGAAAATTTGATTAGGGTCAACATCTGTTTTATGTTGAATTCCAACAAAGGGGGATAATCCAGATTGTCAAAATAATTTGGACACTTCACCGCTTGAGAAAATTGGAATAGTGTCTGAATTTAATTATCTGGGTGTTTTACTTTCAAAATCTGGGAACTTTTCAATGGCAAAAAAAGCTCAAGTAGAGAAAGCCACAAAAGCAATGTTCGAAGTTTTAAAAAGAGGAAAAGTACATAACCTATCAATTCAGTGCCAGTTAGACTTATTTGATAAAATAATAAAACCTATTTTATTGTATGGGTGTGAAGTTTGGGGGTTTTCAAAAAACGAAATTATAGAAAGGGTGCACTTGCGATTTTGTAAACAATTGCTTAATTTTAAAACTTCCACACCAAGTTACATGGTTTATGGGGAACTAGGTAGATATCCCCTAGACATTGATATAAAAGTTAGAACAATATCTTTTTGGGCTAAATTAATCAGTGGAAAGCAAACAAAACTATCTGCTATCATTTATAAATGTATGTATAATATGTTGCGAGTGAGAGATAGAAACTTTATGTGGTTGAAATATGTAAAACATATATTGTGTAATTGTGGTTTTAATTATATTTGGGAGTCACAAACTTTTATTAATGAATTGTGGTTGAAACACTCAATTAAACAAAATCTCACTGATCAATATCTCCAAACGTGGCTTTCTTCAGTAAACGACTCTCGGAAGGCACTGAATTACAGAATATATAAAGATAATTTGGTTTTCGAAAACTACTTAAATATTTTAAATGATAAGGATAATTTGACATTAAGTAAATTTAGAACAACAAACCATAAGTTACCAGTCGAAAATGGTAGATGGAAAAACATAGCCAGAGAGAATAGAATATGTCCCTTATGTAATAATGGAGAAATTGGAGATGAATTTCATTATCTATTTAAATGTCAGTATTTCGGCAATCAAAGAAAAATTTATATAAAGAAAAACATTCGTATAAATCCAAACATAATAAAGTTCAAACTATTAATGACATCAACTTCAAAAATAGAACTTCAAAAATTATGTCGTTTTGTCAGAATTATTAATAAAGGTGTGTCCGACTCCCGGTTAACCTCTTGTTATGACCTGTCTGTATATATTGTAAATAGTGTACATATTTTCATATCTCTATACCTGTATGTATTATGGCTTAAGAGAAATAAAGAATCTATAGAAACGAAACAACAACCATTGTCTTGGAAATTTTATCAAGACAGGAGATTTGCTAAGTCATGTAAACGTCAACAATTTATCATCAGCACGATCACGAAGCAGGTGGTATAGCTACTTTTTTGGATAAATATTTCAAAAGAGGAAGTTCTTTTGTATTACATACTCCAGAATTGAAAGACTTTGTGACGACTTAGAAAAGTTAAACGGTGATTTTCGCCTTTGTTTTTTTTCTATGAAAAATAACATCAATATTGCGGTCATGTTGCTTTAATAGTCATTCATAAATCTTGGTTCAGAAAGCGCCATGTTTTTCAAGCGATCTTTTTTTATTCAACAAGCTATTAATCGAAGCATATCTGGCTGTTCTCGCCCACTTTCTTTTGTTATTCCCAAAAGATTGAAGATGCCGAATCCATAATTAAAAGCTGTAATTCAAAGAAAGATAGAAATAATACAATATTAATAACCAAAAACAAATGGTTAACAGACAGCACAAAAAAATAATGGTCAACAAAATACTACAAAGCAACATAAATCTCACTAATATGATTATTAATGTTGCTTCACCGAAAAAATAAGCAAAGAAGAGTTGGACATTATTTTTTCATCTTGATTTATGTCCTGCGTCGTCCATATTTTCGGTTATTAAAGTGGGTGAGTGTTATTTTTTTTACCAAGTGAGACATTTTTCAGCTATATCATATCAACGGATTGAAGATGCCGAATCCGTAATCAAAAATTGATAATGAAAAGACAAAAGTCTAATAACCAAGACAAACAAAAATAGTCTACAGAGCACTTCACAGCAGCATTAATCCCGCCAATATTATTATTAATGTTCTTTTACCGACAAAATGAGTGACGAAAAATTCATGAAATAAATGTCTTGTAATATGTTCTTCGTCGCCCATATTTTCGACTATTCCAGAACAGTATTGGAGTGAGTGAGTGATTTTTTTTATTGCCAAGTTTGCAATTTTGTAGCTCTTTCATAGCATTCTGATGAAATGATGATAATGTCTGCTTCGTACTAGACAAACATGCTTAGTTTGACTTTTTAGTCCTAATTCACTACAACAACAGTCCTCGGGTAGACATGCCGCTCCACTCGGACACATTATCATGATTCCGAGCCAACCAGTATTTGCTCTTGCTGCTTAGTGCCGTAATCTTAGCTGGCGAAGAAGCACCTCATACCAATTCCATAGTCTTTGAAATCAGAAGCCGTAAATCGAAAGACAGGCAACACAATGGCAGAAAGAAAAAGGACAAAGGGACAAACAACGATGTACAAACATCACACAAAAGGATCGAGCAATACGAAGTCTACTAAAAACTGGAGTGAACTCAAGTTAATAGTTCCTGCTCCACATGCGACACCCGTCGTGTTACTGTTAAACGACACGGCAATTATCATGACCACACAACAAAACAATAAAATATAACTTGTGACGAATAAGGCACATTGTATCTAAATTTGCTTTTCATTCATTGTCAGAAACAAACATCGATCAATCACCTTTGTCAACCTTGCCATATTATACAAAAATATATTTCATATATTCGAATGTAAACAAACAGGTAAATTACGGGAAAATGAAAGATCAACAAGCAATATTATTTATTTATTTTGAAATACAGTATGATAAAAACATGTTATTTTAAATTAAGATAGAAAGAAAAGTATTGAATATCACGTTTCCGTAGTTCACCTTTGTGTGACCTGTTTAGAAACAATAGCGTTGCTCACCACTGATTAACGACTACTCGACTATCAAGTGCGAACATCGATTAGTTAAATGACAAAAATGTTAACAGGAAATGGTATAAACAAATGCGCGCGCAGTCGTATACATCATTTAGATTTTAACCAAATCTTGTCATTGTCTCTTTACTCTTTAGAGATCACTCAAAGAACATTTTATAATTTTGTTTGACCACGTTATAACAACTAGCTCATAAGAAAGAAAATAATACACAAAATGATTTGTTACAAACCTAATAAATACTTTTCGTTGAGGGCCTCGGTAGATGCGTGGTTGAGGTCATTCACCTCTGACCACAAGTCTAACATCACAGCCGTGGGTTTCCACCGCGATATTCACCACAAGTATTGCCAGACACAACATGCCTATGCTCGGCTGTTTTACCGGTCACTTCGCATTAACTGTCCTGTTTTCCACCCTTAAATCTGTTGGCTGTGATATAACTGTAAATATACTTAATATGATGATAAATACCAATTACTCCACGCGGCCAACTGTCAATGATGTGTTAGCTGGTGTTCGTGTTTTCTAATAGTAACATGACGGTGTCACATGTGGAGCAGGAACTACTAACCCTTCCGGAGTTCCGGAGTTCAACTCCAGATATTAATGGGGTTCGTGTTACTCGATCTTTTGTTTTCTGTGTAATGTTTTGTAGATCATTGTTTGTCCTTTTCTCCTTTTGTCGGCCATTGTGTTGTCTGTCTTTCTTTGACCTACGGCTTCCGCTAACATGTTGTTTATCTTCAAACTTTTATTGTTTCTATTTGTGTTCATCAATAAAGGAACATTGGGATAATTTAATTTTATGATAAGGGCCCGGGTGGCTCAATGAGTTAGGTAGTTGGATTACCTAACAACTCATACAAGCCTATCACCAATACGGCGTGGGTTCGCGTCCGACTTTGGAAATTACAAAAAGGGTGCACTCGACTCGCAGCCGCAAGTGATAAAGTTTACCAATTGCTTGCCCATGGTCGGTGGTTATCTCCGGGTACTCCGGCTTCTTCCACCACTAAAACTGGTCACCATGATATAGCTGAAATATTGCTGAAAGTGGCGTTAAGCACCAAGCAATCAGTTAAGTCATTAATTTAATGATAAGTGGTTATTTGGGGAGTTAATATCTTATCTAAACCGATAGTTACCTAGAATATGTGTAAACTGATGTGTTGTCAATTAAGCGTGGGTTGAGAGTGACGTACAATCAAGTGAGCAACACAGCAAAGCCATTTGATGGTGATAATTGCATTTGATGATACTGAAAAAACTGCATTTAACTTAAGTAAGGAATTAACTATTGCCCAGTATAGTGTACATAATATTTGTGTTTTGAATTTTATATCAGATATAATCGAACTAAAAATAATACCGAGATAATATATGCTCCCAGGAATTATATTTTTTCCACTTCCATCTCATGTTTTTATAATAGTTAAGTTGATGATATTGAAAAACTGCAATTAACTTTAAACGAATATCAACTGTTATCCATTGCACTGTTCATGATTTAATTAATTTATATTTTATATTAGATGGAATACATTCAAAAATAATGCCAAGATAATTTATTCCTCCCAGGAATTTGTTTTCTCTTCTATCCTGTTTTTAAAAATGCAGTTTTGCATATTATTTACATAATATGCTAATTTGAGAAGCGTAATAATGTCAAATCTGTGCAAAATAACAAGTTGATAATCCCATTAACCTAGCTTATGACAATAATAGTATCAGTCGACAACCTCGTGCTTGACATTTGACTTTTCTTCAGTTAAACACGCAAAATGCGCTCACAAACCTGGGAAAAGGTAGTGATTGTCGTATAGGTACGCCATGTGATCCACAAATTGCTCAAAAGGACACTGGAAAATCGTAGGTAAAATTATAGATTTGATTTGTGACGAATAATATATGAAATATTGCCACTTGATTATGATCACTAGTATAGCAACTCGTCCTATCGGACTCGCTACGATAGTAACGATAATGTCTTTCTCGACCTTCATGATTGTCGTTATTCTATATACATATTGCATTATCTATTTTGTGTTGGGTTTTTGTTTGTTTGTGGTCGTTCTATGTCTTCTGCATAGTGTTGCCTATAGCTTTGAATTGCCTCCCCCCCCCCTTCTTGATTACCTCTCTCTATCTATATTTTGAATCCAAGTACATAGAGGTATACGCATATCTACACTATTTGCACAGCTGTTCTCCTCCCTCAGTAATAGGTCACCAGAGCCGATTTTGTCCATTATTTTTAGGTTCTTTGATATTCCTGCTTCCACAACTTTTTAATTATTTGGCTTTCAAATATTATGGCTTTGAGCATACATGAAGAATGTTATTCCAAAAACAGGTCATGCGCACTACATTTGATATATACGTTTTTATTATATTAGGAAAAACAGTAAATATTAATAGACGGATGTCGCTATGGAACTACTTTTTGTATGTGGGTAGATTGTATTGTGAGTTAATTGTCTGTATGTCAAAGCGTATGATTAGTTGGCTGAAAACAGTTCTTTGAAATATGTTATTGTGGTAATGATGATTAAATATGACACAAGAAGTCGAGCATATGTATGATTAATTGATATTGGAGTTATTAGAAGTATCATTAGTGAGCTTCTAACCCACATAGTTATGTTCTACAACCAAATAGATTATACATTCCTTGCTATTATTAAATTAATGAGCATTCGCTTAACCTGGCTTTTTTCTACTCAAGTTCGTCTCGTATTGAATGCAGTTGTTTTTGTATTTTTATTGGCATGTAAAAGCATTGATCGAAGGATATCATCTCATTGAACAGTAACTTGTTACCGCCATACTATAGCTGAAAAATTACTGAGTTGGCGTTAAGCAACAATCACTCACTCAATCGAAGGATATTATGCTGAAATAAGAGTCAACAGTGTAGACATGTCGCTCCACTTGGACATATTATTCTAACTTCGACATAAACCGTGTTTGAGTTTATTCATAATAACAGCTTGATGGAAAGGCAACCAATTCCAACTCCATGGTCTTTGGCTTGACCACGATATACCATACTAGAAGCAAGCGACATACCACTGCACCACCACTGAAGTGGCTTAAAACGCGTAATATTTTCAGCACAAATGTAATGATCCTCTTATTATGCATCCTCGTTTCATTTCATTTTTATCATACCTCTCTAAAACTAAGGTTCTTCTTCCATTAGACATAGGTGACCTTATCTGATTTTGACTATTCTGTTTAGGCTCTTCGGTTTTCTTGCTCCGAAATATTTTTAAATTATTTGACTTTCCCTTGCTCTCAAAATTTATTGAATTATTTGACCTTCCAATCTTTTGACTTTAAGCATACGTGGTGAAGGTTATTCTAAAAACTCTTCTTGCGCAATAAATGAGATATCCATGTTTTTATATCACACTTGACATGCATCAACATCTGGTTATGAAACAGCAAACAACTATTTATACTTTTTGTAGACACGAAATAGCACAACGTTGATAGTCAGATATATAAAATGTTTATTTATATAATTGTGTTGGGTTTATTGGTGTGTATTGGGCATATTAACATTTTCCCGCCATTTTGTTACTATTGAATTTATGTAGCCGGAGGGCGAGGAGGTGGGGTTGATTCTGGACATATCAAATGGGTTGGTTGGAGCAGTTAATCCCAGGTTTTTCAGTGTGGTACGCATTGCTCAATATTGAGTTGACTGTGTAGTGTTTTATGTGTCATTATTTGTGGTTCTGGTCCCTTTGGCCAAAACATTGAATTAAGTCTTCTTGACGAAACATCCGACTAGTAGGCGTCTTGGTTTGTTTGTTTGTTTGTTTGTTTGTTTGTTTGATGGTGTCTAACGCCACTCTCAACAATATTTCAGTTATATCGTGGCGATCAGTTTTATTGGTGAAAGAAACCGAAGAACCCGGAGAAAACCACCGACCTGTCGCAAGTCACTGACAAACTTTATCACATAATGTTGTACACCTCGCCCTGATCGAGATTCGAACTCACAACATCAGTGGTGATAGGCACTGATTGCATAGATAGTTGTAAATCCAACTACCATACGATCACGGCCACGACTGCCCAAAGTAGTAGGCGTTTTTGGAAACTAAGGTGGTTGTATATCGTGGCGCGACGAACATCTATGATATCAGTCTTGCTCTCAGAGGTCAACAACCTTAACAACTGATTAAATAAATATCTCTAAATGTACGATTAGTGTTGATGCTTATCTTATTTTCCTGAAAAACGATTTGTTTTGCTCTAAATACTTTTGGGAATCATCTATCTCTATAATAAACATAAGATACAAGTTAGCTATATTAATAATTTATATTCTTAGAAGGCACTGAAATAATATTAATTTGTACGGAATATCAGATCCTACCCAAAGAGATTTGGTTTTCATTTATTCTGTGATGGCGATATGGTGAGTATTTAATATGAAGCTCGTGTTACGATTTGTTTTTCAATATTCCCATTTTACGACTTGGATTTAATTTGTTTGTGTAGTTTTCATGTCTTTGTATGAAATAAAGTCTCAAATTTCTTGTTTTTTGTTTATTAAAATGTTCAAACCCTTTCACCCTGAGGATAATACAGTGTCGGATGTCAGTAGAGTAATTGGAAGTCATAATGGCTGTCAAACGTAGTACCCGATAAACTATTGACAAGTCTAGGGAAACAACGTTTTAAAGAAATGTGATGTTTTCATTTACTCATTCTACGAACATAGTATAAGCACAGGCTACACTAAATAACAGAAGAGGATAAGAAGAAAAAACTGTAAAAAGGGTTCCATGCAGATTTTGTTTGAATAATATTACATGACTTGACCACGGATATGTTCCACTTGTCGTAAGCACTTCTCGGTCCTTTCCTGGTTCATGACTTATCACCGGGTTTGTAACTAGATTAACACGACGGTTGTCACTAGTGGAGCAGGAACTGCTTACCTTTAGGGAGCACTTGAGTTCTCCCCCGGGTTTAGTGGGGTTCGCTTTGTTGATCGTTGTTTGTCCTTTGTCCTTTTTCTTTTGGCCATTGTGTTCTCTGTCCTTCTTCGATATACGGATTCTGATTGCCCCTTTGGTATCTTCAAATTCTTCTTGACAAAATGAGTAGCATGGCGGGTGTCTTAGAAGAGACAGGAACTGTTTTCCCTTCGCGAGCACATAGGTTCACCACCGATTTTTTGGTGGGGTTTATGTTGCTCATTTTTTTAATTTTCTGTGTTAGGTTTTTGCTTTGTTTGTCTTTGTTCTGTGTATTGTGTGCCAACTGTTACCGATGTCTCTGAATTGTCCATTCTTGATTGCCCCTTCGGTTTTCTCTAACGTTTATGTACATACCGAGTTCACCTCACGAAGTGCAATATATTGTTAGAATATGCAAACACACAGCGTTATTAGTTATTACATTCAAAATATATAAATATGGTTGTTTATTCTATATATGGTTTTCATTCTAGTAAGTGTAATTTTTCTTTTGTCTTAAAAGTGTTTAAATCCGTCTCGTTATGGAATGATTAACGTGTTCGCTTTGAGTGCTGAAGAGCGTGAGTTGGATTCTCGGTCGGGTTGTACCAAAAACTATGAAACTGATATTTCGTGCTTTTTTGATATGAACTCAGCACTAAAGAGTAAGAGTAAATACTGATTGAGTCGTAGTCAGGATAATTTGTCAGCGTGCAAAAAAAATGTCTACTAGCGGACAATGATCTAGCATTAAGCAAATCAAATTAAGTGTTTTGGTATTGTATAAAATAGATATCATCATCATCTCATAACCAATTCCCACTATGATGTAGCTATAAAGATGTTAACTTCGTGTTAATCATTCATTCATTCATTCATTCATTCATTCATTCATTCATCCATTCATTCCATCATTCGTTCATTCGTTCGTTCGTTCGTTCGTTCGTTCGTTCGCTCGCTCGCTCACTCACTCACTCACTCACTCACTCACTCACTCACTCAAATGTGTTTAATCTTTTTGAAATATAAACGTAGGAAATGCCGTAGCGTTGTAACTGATGTCCTATTAACTGCCTTGTGTAATTTATAATAGACCTGATTTTTTAATCTAATACGCTGGAACATCTAAAATATCACCAGAGTCAATTAATAATTAATTGCTCTTTAAAAATCAATTGAATCAATACAACTAATGGTGAATTAAGTCAAGAAAAACAGGAATTGTCAACAGAAAGCGTGTCCATTAAAGGGCTAAATATTTGCTTCCAGAAGTACTTGTGGTTCATTACTTAACATTCGGAACACAAAATAGAGACATTATTATTATGAAGTCTACTTTAATATATAGTACATTAAATGTTAAATAACTTTCGTTTGTTTTTATTTTGGTTCATGTAAACGTTGTTATGTAGTATAATATTTCATCAACTGTTTGAAATATTTCAAATGAAGGATGCGCTGCATGCAAATTAATCGTAAAAAATCATTTTGGGATCGATTTGGTTTTTATTTTTGTTTTATTTCGATTTTAGTCAAATGTGACATTATACAGTCAAGTCTACCCATGGAGTCACCTCTATTAAGCAGTCACCTGTATTGAAATATCACATTTTACTTGTCCTATAACTGAAATTTTCATATGAAATAAAAATCTTTTAAGAATTCATCTGTCTTAAAAGGTCACCCCTTTATACATGTTTGACTGTACTTTAACGTATGGTTAAGATTTTTCGTATTTTAGCATAAGTTGCTTGGGTAACCTTATTTTGGCTATTCTGTTTAGGCCGTTTGGTTTACTTTTTCCTAAAGACTTTTAAATTAGTTTGCTTTCCAAACTTTTGACTTTGATCGTACATGATGAGGTTTATTTTAGAAACGTACCGTGCGCATTGAAATTAAACAGATGTGTTTTCTTCCATGACGTCCGAGGAAACCGAAATAGTCCATTGACCTTCCGTAAATTACTAACAAACACATGGTTGTATCGATTAAGCTTCTCTACATCTAGGGAAGTTCCTTACTGTGATTGATAATGAACCCAAATGTATTTAACTTGTTGAGCAGTAGATGACATATTTTCTCCACATAACTCAAAGTATATTAATTTGACATTGACGACGCCTTCAAAGCTATTATTTTGAAATGAACAAATGCAGTAAAAATGTAGGTATTTCATCTAAAATCAGTTGCAATTTCTCAGCCGTATCTGTTATCATAACAAGAACAGGTTACATTCAATGAAATAATGATGATGTCCACTTTGTACCAGACCATCACGATTAATTAGATCTTTATTGTATATATATATGAATGTATATCATATATTTATATAAATAATGATTTTTCATTACATGCTAAATATCATGAAAGTCAAATTATATTGAAATTAGTGAACTGAATCGATTCATCTAATGGGACATTTAAGTCAACAAATGCGTTGATTGTCAACAGAAACTATGTCTTTTTAATGTTAAATATTTAATAGCAGGAGTTTATTCCAAGGTTACGACTTTCTAGTCATATATTTCTACGTGTTGTCAACATCAAAGCTTTATTTAATACACTTTCATGTTTTTACTTACGTACCGTGTGGATGTGATTAGGTTTTTATTATATAAATGTAAAAAGGCAAGTTTAAATCATACGGTGACAATAATATGGTTTTACACTGTTAATAAAAGCTTACATATCTAATTTAGTGCGCACGACACGTATCTGGAATAACCTTCATCAAATACGCTAAGGTCAAAGGCCTGGAAAGCCAAATTATGTAAAAAAAAAAATAATGATAATAATGGGAACAAGTACGTTAATAAGGAAAACGACGAAATATTTTATGAAAACTTTCCTTCTGCTCAAATCTATTAAATGTGTCCATAGGACATATATTCTCCAGATGCCTGCTAAAGAAAACAGGTTGCGTAACTCCAGAAGGAAGGATAAAGTGTTGAAGCCTAAAATCAAACACGACCTTGCGCATCAATTTCAAATAATTTCCTAATTGGGAACATAACTTTTTAAACGGAAACTAAATTGGGATCTTCGTACGCTAAGATGCCGGGGCATAAGAATCTTGGTTTTTTTCAGCGCACAATATCAATTATTTTCTTATTCTAGTTTTCCTCATTCAGCATATTATGTCAAACGGTCTTTTATTATTTAACTGTTTGAACCTTTCTATAAATATAGTAATCAAGGCATTTTCCCCAAGGTAATAAAAACGTAGATATTTGAATTAGTGCTCAATATGCGTTTCTAGAATAACATTCATCGTATATGCGCATATTAATAGCATCTACGAAATTTATTTAACGAGCAAATATTAGCTTTGCAACAAAATACATATTTTTTAAATGCTACAATCACTGCTTACATGTCGATTGGGTTCGCCCTATCACTGACCCAGTCATACAAAATGTCGCCACTATGACCATTATAAAAACAACTTCTAAAATCTTGATGTATTCAAGTATATTGATTCGTAGCGCAAATATTCCTTAGTAGCTAGTTACCTGCCAGACATGAGGAATAACAGACTCCTATTAGTTGTCAACCAACCTTCCTGTCAACGAATAATTAAAGCAAATGTAATTGTTGGGTTTTTTTCTAATTTTATTTTATTTCGTTCATAATGTTTATATCACTGTGGTAACGTGATTTTTATCTACCTGTTCGAATCTACTTGTCGTTTAATTGGGACATTATTTCCATGTATAGCCGGTTTTACGCCTCAACTTGTTTGTATTAGCCAATCATTTTTGGTTTTGATATTCACGATTTGGTTTTGATTTCATGGTTTCTCTAATTATCTATTGCAAACCAATGATTATAAATAAAACATTGAAGGGACTATAAAATAAATGTTACCGACAAAACTTTTATTGTACTTGACGATATATACAATGTATTACTAACACGGTGGGTGTTCTATAAGATTGATTGATTGATTTTAAAGCCACTTTTAGCAATATATCAGCTATATATATCATGGCGACCATTTTTAGAGGTGGAAGAAACTGGAGTATCCGGAGAGAACCACTGACCATGGGCAAGTAACTGGTAAACTTTATGACTTGCGGCTGCGAGTCGAGTGCACCCTTTTTGTAATTTACAAAGCCGGGCAGGAACCCAGGCTTTATTGGTGATAGGATTGTATGAGTTGTTATGTAATCCAGCTACCGAACGCATTGAGCCACCCGGGCCCTCTGTGTCCTATAAGAGGCAGAAACTGCTTACCCTTCCCGAGCACCTAAAAATCTCAGTTTTATTTTGGTGGGACGGTGTTGCTCATCTTTTTAGCTTTCTGTGTTGTCCCTTGTTGATTGTCCCTTCGGATTTCTCTACGTTTATTTACTGAAGTCATTCTAGTCACATGATTCATAAGATGAAGGTAAACTATATACAGTAGATAGAGACCACATACCCGATAACGACAACAACAAAAGTTAATTATCAAGTCGAAATAATTAGCATAACAAACAAAATATCTGATAACACGAACTCAATAAAAAAACCGTAGATATCTAATTTAGTGTGCACAAAGTGTCTGGAATATTAACCTACATTTTACCTATGTTTATCGTCAAAACATTAGAGAGCCTAATAAGCTAAAAATATTTGGAAGGAAGTAGGTCAAAGTGTCTAAACAGGATAGCCAAAATTGGCTTAAGTTACGTGTGCATAGGGGAGATTGACTTTAATTCTGATAGTAATTACATTATTTAAGAATTCCAATTCCAATACATGTATATATGATAATCTATATCACTGCAGATGCACTAACTATTGACAGGACGATACACTAATAGTCCTCCAGCAGTGGTATCGGCACAGTGATAGTAATAAAAACATAGACTTATAGTCCTCCAGCAGTGGTATCGACACAGTGATAGTAATAAAAACATAGACTTATAGTCCTCCAGCAGTGGTATCGGCACAGTGATAGTAATAAAAACATAGACTTATAGTCCTCCAGCAGTGGTATCGACACAGTGATAGTAATAAAAACATAGACTTATAGTCCTCCAGCAGTGGTATCGACACAGTGATAGTAATAAAAACATAGACTTATAGTCCTCCAGCAGTGGTATCGGCACAGTGATAGTAATAAAAACATAGACTTATAGTTCTCCAGCAGTGGTATCGACACAGTGATAGTAATAAAAACATAGACTTATAGTCCTCCAGCAGAGGTATCGGCACAGTGATAGTAATAAGATAAAACGTAGATTTAGAGTCCTCCAGCAGTGGTATCGACACAGTGATAGTAAAAAAAACATAGACTTATAGTCCTCTAGCAGAGGTATCGACACAGTGATAGTAATAAAAACATAGACTTATAGTCCTCCAGCAGTGGTATCGGCACAGTGATAGTAATAAAAACATAGACTTATAGTCCTCCAGCAGTGGTATCGGCACAGTGATAGTAATAAAAACATAGACTTATAGTCCTCCAGCAGTGGTATCGGCACAGTGATAGTAATAAAACCATAGACTTATAGTCCTCCAGCAGAGGTATCGGCACAGTGATAGTAATAAAAACATAGACTTATAGTTCTCCAGCAGTGGTATCGACACAGTGATAGTAATAAAAACATAGACTTATAGTTCTTCAGCAGTGGTATCGGCACAGTGATAGTAATAAAAACATAGACTTATAGTTCTCCAGCAGTGGTATCGACACAGTGATAGTAATAAAACCATAGACTTATAGTCCTCCAGCAGTGGTATCGAAACAGTGATAGTAATAAAAACATAGACATATAGTTCTCCAGCAGTGGTATCGACACAGTGATAGTAATAAAAACATAGACTTATTGTCCTCCAGCAGTGGTATCGGCACAGTGATAGTAATAAAAACATAGACTTATAGTTCTCCAGCAGTGGTATCGGCACAGTGATAGTAATAAAAACATAGACTTATAGTTCTCCAGCAGAGGTATCGACACAGTGATAGTAATAAAAACATAGACTTATAGTCCTCCAGCAGAGGTATCGACACAGTGATAGTAATAAAAACATAGACTTATAGTCCTCCAGCAGTGGTATCGGCACAGCGATAGTAATAAAAACATAGACTTATAGTTCTCCAGCAGTGGTATCGGCACAGTGATAGTAATAAAAACATAGACTTATAGTTCTCCAGCAGTGGTATCGGCACAGTGATAGTAATAAAAACATAGACTTATAGTTCTCCAGCAGTGGTATCGACACAGTGATAGTAATAAAAACATAGACTTATAGTTCTCCAGCAGTGGTATCGACACAGTGATAGTAATAAAAACATAGACTTATAGTCCTCCAGCAGTGGTATCGACACAGTGATAGTAATAAAAACATAGACTTATAGTTCTCCAGCAGTGGTATCGACACAGTGATAGTAATAAAAACATAGACTTATAGTCCTCCAGCAGAGGTATCGACACAGTGATAGTAATAAAAACATAGACTTATAGTTCTCCAGCAGTGGTATCGACACAGTGATAGTAATAAAAACATAGACTTATAGTTCTCCAGCAGAGGTATCGACACAGTGATAGTAATAAAAACATAGACTTATAGTCCTCCAGCAGAGGTATCGACACAGTGATAGTAATAAAAACATAGACTTATAGTCCTCCAGCAGAGGTATCGGCACAGTGATAGTAATAAAAACATAGACTTATAGTCCTCCAGCAGTGGTATCGACACAGTGATAGTAACAAAAACATAGACTTATAGTCCTCCAGCAGAGGTATCGGCACAGTGATAGTAATAAAAACATAGACTTATAGTTCTCCAGCAGTGGTATCGACACAGTGATAGTAATAAAAACATAGATTTATAGTCCTCCAGCAGTGGTATCGACACAGTGATAGTAATAAAAACATAGACTTATAGTCCTCCAGCAGTGGTATCGACACAGTGATAGTAATAAAAACATAGACTTATAGTCCTCCAGCAGTGGTATCGACACAGTGATAGTAATAAAAACATAGACTTATAGTCCTCCAGCAGTGGTATCGATACAGTGATAGTAATAAAAACATAGACTTATAGTTTTCCAACAGAGGTATCGACACAGTGATAGTAATAAAAACATAGACTTATAGTTCTCCAGCAGTGGTATCGACACAGTGATAGTAATAAAAACATAGACTTATAGTTTTCCAACAGAGGTATCGACACAGTGATAGTAATAAAAACATAGACTTATAGTCCTCCAGCAGTGGTATCGACACAGTGATAGTAATAAAAACATAGACTTATAGTCCTCCAGCAGTGGTATCGGCACAGTGATAGAAATAAAAACATAGACTTATAGTTCTCCAGCAGTGGTATCGACACAGTGATAGTAATAAAAACATAGACTTATAGTTCTCCAGCAGTGGTATCGACACAGTGATAGTAATAAAAACATAGACTTATAGTCCTCCAGCAGTGGTATCGACACAGTGATAGTAATAAAAACATAGACTTATAGTCCTCCAGCAGTGGTATCGACACAGTGATAGTAATAAAAACATAGACTTATAGTTCTCCAGCAGTGGTATCGACACAGTGATAGTAATAAAAACATAGACTTATAGTCCTCCAGCAGTGGTATCGACACAGTGATAGTAATAAAAACATAGACTTATAGTTCTCCAGCAGTGGTATCGGCACAGTGATAGTAATAAAAACATAGACTTATAGTTCTCCAGCAGTGGTATCGACACAGTGATAGTAATAAAAACATAGACTTATAGTCCTCCAGCAGTGGTATCGACACAGTGATTGTTATAAAAACATAGACTTATAGTTCTCCAGCAGTGGTATCGGCACAGTGATAGTAATAAAAACATAGACTTATAGTCCTCCAGCAGTGGTATCGACACAGTGATTGTTATAAAAACATAGACTTATAGTCCTCCAGCAGAGGTATCGACACAGTGATTGTAATAAGAACATAGACTTATAGTTCTCCAGCAGAGGTATCGACACAGTGATAGTAATAAGATAAAAACGTAGATTTATAGTCCTCCAGCAGTGGTATCGACACAGTGATTGTAAGTGAGACTTCATAAAACTTTCGTGCAAAGTATTTTTGTACTCGTGTTCCAAAATTGTCCAATCAGGACGTTTACATACTCGATACAGTGCTTTGATTGGCTATTATTTTTCTGGAATGAGCATTAAGCATGTATTCGTAAATCTAATGACCTCAAGGTCAGATTATTTGGAAAGATATGTATTTTCTGTTCCCGTCGGGAAATCTCTCAATTGTTTCAGAGGAGGCGTGGTTTTAGTATTAAACATGGAACCTGTAAACTGGTAGCAAAAAATAAAATCAAGCGCTACACAATAGCATGGCATACAACATGTACAATGCAAATTTGAAAAAAATAATAAAATGATAGTCTTCAATTTGCTCTTAAATTTACTATATCGACTTGTAATTTATTCTCTGACAATCGACCATTTATATCAGACAAATTTAACATGCTAGCGTTGCACTTAATTTGTTCCGTATTTTATGTCTGAAACCGTATTGATTCAAAGATTTCATTTATTGGACAATTTCATTTGATATAAAGGCAAAATAAAACGTGTTATCAACATCAAGAAAAGCAAATTGCAAATTACATAATAGATTCCAATTATTGAAATTTTTAACTTTTTTCTCAAACTAGTTATTACCAAGATCGCGTATTTATTGGTTTGCCGTACTAAGTCTTATTTATTGAGCTTGAATGATGAAGCATTATTTATGATCAATCTTATCAGTTTTTCTATCATTATGTGTCTGATTTTCGTTTGTGCATACATCATTCGTGCAAGTCTTCTTTTCCCGTTCGTTTTTTTGTACGTTTTATTCGTTATATCCTGTTTTCCCTTTGTGGTTGTTAATTTGGTACTCTCGTTAAACCACGTGAGACAAATTTCTAGGCTAGAGAATCAAGCAAACGGATATGACGTGTACAATTTATGATGCATGTCACTTCGTTATTCCCTTAGAATATATTTGATCATCGTTCCCGATCAACGACATACTGACTAGTGGACGGATGTTACCGTCGGGGGGGGGCTAAAAGTCCATCAACAGAGTGATAATAATAAAAACGTAGATATGTAATTTAGTGCGCACGATCTGTTTCAGGAATACCCTTCATCTGGTACGCTCGTAATCAAAGTATTTGAAAGCCATATAATTCAAAAGTTTCAAAACGAGAAAAGTAAACAAAGACGACCAAACTTTGTTGTATTTCTCCTCCAGGAATCTTGCTTTTAGGAAAAAAAAAACAATATCAAAAAGAAAAGACAGTCATATACCCCCTTTTATTCATATTTTATTTATCCATGCTTAGGTAAAAAAAAAAATCTGTATATGACACAATATTGTTCGTATTTTACGATAGGAAATTTTGATATTTTTACAGCAATAAAATTAACGTTAAAATATGTATGCTAGAAGTAAGATTACATGATATTATGAAACGCTCTTTCTAAATTCCACCACTTTTTGTAGAGAATAAATTATTTACGATCTAAAATAATAACCAAAACCGCTGACGTCTGCATACATTGAAGTGATATCACCGGATATATGACCTTCGCTGAATTATGGAATTCCAACGCAGTCATATTAATCCAAAATCAATGGTATATAATAAAAGATAAGAAGAAACGAATCTGCTTCACAGCTGAATTCTGTTTCCAAAGTCATACAATATTTATGCTCAATTTTTCAATATAATTCCATAGCAACCATTCAACCATGGATAGAGATTATGGTATCGTGGATGACAACTTGAAATTGATTTTTACCAGTTATGATATTCAATAGATAAAATATTGAAGTTTAATAAATAACAAACAAACAAACAAAACCAAAATTATGGCAACAAAAATGTTTTGTTATAGTGCTATACATATGTATTTGCCTACTCCCTAAAAATAAAAACGTTAGAGAATACCGAAAGGAAAATCATAAATGGACAATCCAAAAAAACTGGCAAGATAGTGTACACAAGAAGAAGAAAACAAAACAAAAACATAACACAAAATGTGTTGGACACCACCACACACAAACAAACACACATAACGTATATAAGACATGAGCCCTCTTACAAACAACGGACGGTAAAGACGAACCGAACAACTTTTTTATGATGTGCTGGAAAACTCAAAGACTGTCATTGGAAGATAATTGTGTTTCATAAATGAATAAATGGCAGTTTTCCGAGTGTATTGGTTAAAAATGGTAATATTAACCTAATTAGACATGACCTATATATTTTATTGATTTTATTTGAAGAGTTTTCCAAATTACGTCATAAAGATTTATCCTAATACCAAAATAGACAAATGATACGCAATGAGCTTATTTGTTAATAACTCTTAATCTAAAAACCCTTTAAAACGTCCTTTATCTCCAACAAACGATCTTGACGGTGATCTGTAGTAGTTCTTCTTTGATTGAAAACACTTGTTGTGAACTTTTGAAAATGGTATATACAAATGGACAATAAAGAGTCAGATATACCCTTGTTGTGTAGAAGTTGTAGAATATTGAGTATTTTACTTTGAAGTAAGCGAAAATTCGAATTATCCAGCATAAATAAAATTAAGAGTTAAAGGGAACGAAGTCTTTTTTTTAAGGGAATGATTTATTCATTTTTAGGTTGCAGGATTATGAAACGTGGTTCAATAATAACAAATGATCAAACAAAGCTGAACGAGGATCAGTAGTAAACACGATGTTCTGTTCGTTTTTACATTCGGTTGTTTGTAGGATGGCTCATGTCTTATTTCCGTTATTTGTGTTTGTTTGCGCATATTGTTTTTGTTTTTGTTTGTCTTCGTCTTTGGTTCCCAAATGTTGTCAGCTTCTCTGGATTGTCCCTTCGGTTTTCTCTAACGTTTATTAGGCAATCAAAGAAAACATGATGTTACACGTAAAGTAATTTTTCCTCTGGACGGTCTCGATTGTCGAGTGGTTAAACTCGTGGACGTCTGACAACAAATCCAACACCATTGACGGTCTTTCCCTCATTCATAGCTTATCATCGTGTTTGTAACAAGAACAACATGACAGTTGACATTACACTATTGGAGCAGGAACTGCCTACCCTTCAGGAACACACGATTTCATTCCCTGTTTTAAGTGGGGTTCGTGTGGCTCAATTTTTAGTTTTCTATGTTGCTTGTCTTTTTGTCCTTTTTGCTATGGGATTGTATTGTCTGTTCTTCTTCGATTTACGGCTTCTCATTCCTTTCGTGGAGCCCAGTTAACCACACCATTTTTGAACGATTCTAGACATAAAACCAATCCTTAGGGTTTCACATGCTAGTTCTTGTTTTTTTTTCTATAATAATTCTGCTAAGTCTTTCTTTTCTCAATATGTGTAATCCCGCTCATGGCGAGGTATACTCGATACGACATTACGTGATAACGTTTGTCAGTGCCTAGCTGCAGGTCTGTGGATTTTACTGAAAGCATCCATAAAGCAAACCAACCTATATTTTAATTGTCTAACAGCAAATTGAAATAGCTATTTTATTACTGTATAAATATCAAATGAGACATAATTATCATTTATTCTAATAATGCATTAAAAATGGACAAAATTTCGCGACATGTTATACTTTTATGACCTGTATATATTGATATTTCTAAATCCTTATTTGTATTATGATAATGAACGAGTATCTAATACTCATTAAAACAAAGAATATTATCAACTGAATAAAAACTGTTTATGTGGGCTAGTTCCTCTTTTCTTAGTAAAAAATAAAAAAGGAATAATATAATAAATTGGTTAATGAGCACATTATATCTATTTTCAAAGACCCTGATATCGCAAAAAATCTTAATCACCGGTATGTTGTTGTTCCAGCTGTCAAGGTAAAAAATAGCAATATGGTTGAATTGAGGAGCGTTCAATATATTGACAATTTAATTGATGGTTCTACAATATACACCGACATCGCTGACAAGAAAGGCTTGAAACTGTCAAAGGGTTAATCACAAGCCCTATTTTAAAGGATAGACAATACAATGGTAAAAAAAAAAATAGTCGATAACACTGTGTCTGTTTTATATTTTTTTTGCCACATGTTTGACTTTCTATATTGATCTGTCCTGGTATCTTCACTAATATACAAATTATTTATATACGTTTTTATAAGTTTTTACTGTGACTTGCTTGGATTGTTATTATTATCAAGATATATTTTCACATATAGAGTTACTGCAGTTTTCAATGTTGAGACAGACATCATCACAATTATTGCGGCGAGTTTGATAGGACGAACTACGATACTAGTAATGGTGTATGTGGAGATCTTCATAACTAATCTTATCATTTTCTATTTACAATTTGGACATCTTGCTTTTGATCTCACTGAGTCATATTGTTAGTATAAATGCACCGACTGTGATACTGACAATTATCATCCTTCCCTCCCGCTATACCTACCTGCTGACTCCATAAGGAAAACTCGTATCAAAGTTCGCGTGATCTGAGCTGGACTTATCAACAGTGAGCAGGAGTTATCACCAAATTCTCCCAACATTTAAATGATAATTCCTGTAAAAGATGACAAAAGTAAATAAAATTCAGCAACACCATTAGCTAGTTAACATTTAATTTTTTAAACATATATCAAATTAGGAACTGTCGTGTCAGCAATATCAACAAACATCGTCCTACAAAAATGTACTTGTCACAATTCTTGATAACCACTGCTGAGACGTCATAATTTTTGCGTCATAAGCGAGGTCGTGACCTTTGTGTTTTCTAAAACGGATCGGCATTGGTAAACAAAACCGGTGAATCCTATTGCCGACTTTGATGTTTGTAATAAAAAAAACCCAATGAATATCACCATTAAAGGAAAAATTCAACAATCTTAACATTTATATAAACCTGAAAAAATGAATGGTATATTTGCAAAATACTTATGAACTATGTTTTGGGGAAGCGTATTTTGAATATTTTAAAATCATGTGATTTTTCCCGCGAAAATACAAATATAGATGTATCCGTGTTTATGTTAGATTTAAGGATGATAAACATGTCATCTGAATGTGAATATGATTGATGCTGAAAAATATCAGCCAGCTCGACAGAATATGAAGTTTGTGACTCGTTCGCTTCGCTCACTCGCCACCAATCTTCATATTCTGGCTCCGCAGGCTGATATTTTCGGTATCAATCAATTCACATCCAGATAACATATACCTATCGGTCATTGTGACGCCAAACACAATATGACGTTATCGATAAAAACAACAACGTCAGTTTTAACAACGTCAGTTTTGAAGATCTCGATATACAATATCACTAGTAACGCAATTCGTCCTGTCGGACTCGCTGAGATACTAATGATAATGTCTGTCTCGATCTCCAGAAGCCGTTAATCCATACTTATTGGTAGCATCATAATGTATTGCACGTCACGCTGACCGATTATTTTCAGTATCAGAGTCAATTGGTTGATACGAACAATACATCTTGCCGAGATCAAAGGAAAATTGTTTAAGTTACTGATACATTATATTACACACCAGCGACTGTGAGCTTATCTTGACACGTGGGCGTTAATCATCAGACAATGGAGTTTATTACTCAAAGGATATAATACGTGCATATAATGTATTGTCTTAGATGTTGATGCATTAATTATCTTTTCATTTAAAAGGAAGTAAATCCTCTTTCGGTAGATTCTTATTTTATTGCCTCTCATGTTGCATTGATAATAGCAATAATAAAAGTTACGAGTTTGAATGTTGGTTATCAATTATGTATTGTTATCCATATTTTACTCTTATTTCTATTTATATATATCCAATCATCTGACTTTGAACGTACCTGATGAATGCTATTACAGAAACCCGTCAAATTTGTCGTGCACAATAAAACAGATATCTACCATTTTTTTTACCACCACTGGGCCAATACCTCTGCTGGTGGACTATTAGTCCCCGATGGTATTATCCTTCCAGTAGTCAGTGTTTTAGCACTGACGTGGTTATATGAGAAATTAAAAAATCTTGAAATCTTAAATCTTGGTTGATTTATTCCTGCAAAGTACAGTTTGTAATTTATGTAACTGATATTAAGACTAAGGTTCATCTCTGTCAGACATAGGTAACCTTAACGATTTTGTCTATCCTCTTTATGTCATTGGCTTTCTTGCTTCTTCAGCCATAGTCATTGCAATAAAACGAAAACAAAGAATACCGCACAGTCAGAACAGTTCCAAAATTCAATCGGAAAATTGTAGAAACCGGAGTCAAAATCGATACTGGTAACATACACATACATGACCTCTCATTTTTCTGTACATGCACTCCAATTAAAAGTGGCGGGGTTAAGCTAGTTTTATGGGCCTAATAATTTTTAATGATAAGTACCGCAATGGCGTTAATTAAAAGTGGCGAGGTTAAACTAGCTTTATGGGCTCAATAATGTGTAATGCCAAGTATCGCAGCAATGTCGTAATATTCTGTTATATTTTTAAAATAAAATGTCTATAACATTTTAGCATCATATTTTGAATTCCCAAAACACACACTTATTGACTTTGTGTAATATTTTCATTGGCACTATAATGATTATGAGATATCTGAATCAGACTTAACTATCTTTCGGTCTAAAAATAGTATAGGATTCATTAATAATTCAAAATCTAATAATTACGTATATAATCATAAATTGACATGGGAAAAATAAGAACTTTCTATGATAATAGAGCAATCTCCAATCAGGACTTTTGAATGCATTTAGCGGGTTTTCATCATTGATTATCTTATGTAAGACAGCATTTCTGTAATAAAAACGCAGACATTTAATTGAGTTTCTAATATGACAGCTTATATATCGTCGTAAACAACCAATATTCGTATTCATATGTGAAGGGGGCTAAACGGAACAGCCGTTGTGTGGCGGATTATAAGGTCGCCTAGTGTCATAACAATTACCGTATTTGTCATATTAGAAAAGAAATAATTCATGGCAGCCGTAGATTTGTGTACATTTAACCATGGGTTGGACATTTATATTCGTATTTTATCCCTCGATAGCGCTCAGGAAAAAATAATCGAATATAAATGCCCAACCCATGGTTAAATGAGCACAAATCTACGACTGTCATGAATTATTTCTTAAGTATACGACGCGTTTCTGAAATAACCTTCATCATGTATTCTCAAAGTCATAAGATCGGAAAGTCAAATAAAATAATAGTATTTGGGAAGACGAAAACCAAAAGGGCTTAAACATGATAAGATCGTAAGAGGAAGGAGACAGTATACTGGTACCAGTATTGCAATATAACTAGATGAAGGTACCAGACTATCAGAAGACTAGACAACAAAGGGGACATGATTATGGTTCACCCAACCTGTTGAATAGCAAAGGCATCTGTATTATTATATGTAATATATTATTGTTTCAGGTCCAATAGTATCTTGTTAATTAATCGTAAAGAATGTATAAACACGTAATTGCAATCAGAAATTTCGAATTTTCGTGTGATAAGAACGTTATCTTGTTGACAATCCCACACTAGGAAATAAAATTATCAACAACAAAAATAACATCAACAAGACAAAAATGTTCAGATGAAGAGTTTATCACCAGAAGTAAAGATCACCATTCAACAGCAGTCAAAGGGCCCTCTCACACTCATTCTAGAGTATGAGGTATGCTAAATATTGAAGCACAACTGCAGTCAAGAGGCCCTCTCACACTTATTTCAGAGTATGAGATATACTCAATATTGAAGCACAATTGCAGTCAAGGGGTCCTCTCACACTCATTTTAGTGTATGAGATATGCTTAATATTGAAGCACAACTGCAGTGAAGGGGTTCTCTCACACTCATTTTAGAGTATGAGATATGCTAAATATTGAAGCACAACTGCAGTGAAGGGGTTCTCTCACACTCATTTTAGTGTATGAGATATGCTTAATATTGAAGCACAACTGCAGTGAAGGGGTCCTCTCACACTCATTCTAGAGTATGAGATATGCTAAATATTGAAGCACAACTGCAGTGAAGGGGTCCTCTCACACTCATTTTAGTGTATGAGATATGCTAAGTATTGAAGCACAACTGCAGTCAAGGGGCCGTCTCACACTCATTTTAGAGTATGAGATATGCTAAATATTGAAGCACAACTGCAGTCAAGGGGTCCTCTCACACTCATTTTAGTGTATGAGATATGCTTAATATTGAAGCACAACTGCAGTGAAGGGGTCCTCTCACACTCATTTTAGAGTATGAGATATGCTAAGTATTGAAGCACAACTGCAGTCAAGGGGCCCTCTCGCACTCATTTTAGTGTATGAGATATACTAAGTATTGAAGCACAACTGCAGTGAAGGGGTCCTCTCAAACGCATTATAGAGTATGAGATACCGGTATGACAAATATTGAAGCACAACAGCAGTCAAGGGGCCCTCTCACACTCATTTTAGAGTATGAGATATGCTTAATATTGAAGCACAACTGCAGTGAAGGGGTCCTCTCACACTCATTTTAGTGTATGAGATATGCTAAGTATTGAAGCACAACTGCAGTCAAGGGGCCCTCTCACACTCATTTTAGTGTATGAGATATACTAAGTATTGAAGCACAACAGCAGTGAAGGGATCCTCTCACACTCATTTTAGTGTATGAGATATGCTAAGTATTGAAGCACAACTGCAGTCAAGGGGCCTTCTCACACTCATTTTAGAGTATGAGATATACTAAGTATTGAAGCCCCTACTGTGATCGTGAACAACAATGAAGGCGCTGTTCCTTTTCTGTCTAAGTATTGAAGCCCCTACTGTGATCGTGAACAACAATGAAGGCGCTGTTCCTTTTCTGTCTAAGTATTGAAGCCCCTACTGTGATCGTGAACAACAATGAAGGCGCTGTTCCTTTTCTGTCTAAGTATTGAAGCCCCTACTGTGATCGTGAAAAACAATGAAGGCGCTGTTCCTTTTCTGTCTAAGTATTGAAGCCCCTACTGTGATCGTGAACAACAATGAAGGCGCTGTTCCTTTTCTGTCTAAGTATTGAAGCCCCTACTGTGATCGTGAACAACAATGAAGGCGCTGTTCCTTTTCTGTCTAAGTATTGAAGCCCCTACTGTGATCGTGAACAACAATGAAGACGCTGTTCCTTTTCTGTCTAAGTATTGAAGCCCCTACTGTGATCGTGAACAACAATGAAGGCGCTGTTCCTTTTCTGTCTAAGTATTGAAGCCCCTACTGTGATCGTGAACAACAATGAAGGCGCTGTTCCTTTTCTGTCTAAGTATTGAAGCCCCTACTGTGATCGTGAACAACAATGAAGGCGCTGTTCCTTTTCTGTCTAAGTATTGAAGCCCCTACTGTGATCGTGAACAACAATGAAGGCGCTATTCCTTTTCTGTCTAAGTATTGAAGCCCCTACTGTGATCGTGAACAACAATGAAGGCGCTGTTCCTTTTCTGTCTAAGTATTGAAGCTCCTACTGTGATCGTGAACAACAATGAAGGCGCTGTTCCTTTTTTGTCTAAGTATTGAAGCCCCTACTGTGTTCGTGAACAACAATGAAGGCGCTGTTCCTTTTCTGTCTAAGTATTGAAGCCCCTACTGTGATCGTGAACAACAATGAAGGCGCTGTTCCTTTTCTGTCTAAGTGCAATATTGCATAGTCTCTCTTATCTATATTACATTCGTTTTTTTAATCATGAATAGGATTATCCCAGATCCCCAGATGACAACACATTTGACATCATGCTTTTCTCACTAATGAGACAGCACAGTTCCTATTTTTAGCGGTGTGAGATATCATTTTCTCAATCCGTGGGTGGGATAAGAATTTCACGCTACTTTTCCCGTAAAAATGCTACGCTTCGCAAAAAGTCATTGTATCAATAAAATCGTTTAAATATTTACGTTTTGCGTATTTATCTAGTCAGCCACTTATCAATTGCTTCCGAAAATTAGGTTACAATAGAAACATGCATCCCTTTCGCATCAGATTATGCGGTACACATCAAAAACACACACGCTTACACAAATTATGTTCACGACGGACTACTTTCAAGGGGAAATAACTGTTTGTTTATATCGTCTACTAAAAGTGCATAGCTGTCAAATAAAAAATTAGTGAGCAAAAGAATCAAACACCGGTAAGAGGGCAAGACGGAAAAATCTCTGACATCCGCGGGAAAGATCTCTTTCCGGTGTTAGATCCTTTATATCTTATTTATTTACTTAGATGACGTAAACTGAAATGAGTTTTATTTATTTTGATATTTAATTATTTTCTAAGGGATTTACCAATGAAAAAAAAAATGAAAAAAAAAAAAAAAAAAATCTCGTCTTGAATATAGCTGAAAAATTGCTCGCTGGACGTTAAACACCAATCAATCAAACCAATGAAAATATACATAGTTACGAGCGTAAACATGTTTGTTTTTGTTGATACCCAGCTGGTTGTCATAAAATTTCTTGTTATTGTTGTAGCGTACAAATAATTACAACATGGAAATACCATAATAGCTATACTTGTTTTGCAATACGATATTTTTAGTTAGATATTTATATTATAAAATTGTAATTGTTGCTCAAAATCATGCCATTAGGGCATAATGCTATAATTACAGGTAAATAAGAATTTCCCAATATTTCCTGAAATACGATATATTTGTAAATTTCTATTACAGTAATTATCTATTTTTTTAATCAAAATTTGCATGTATGACCTGAATTTTTACTTAAATTTAGATTTAAATGAGAGATAGGATGATATATATCTTTTTGTACACGGAAGTTAAAAGCAATTTATCGATAGAATGTCATAATTTAAAAAAAATGTATTGGTGAACAAATAATTGTAACCATTTACTGAATGGTCGCATGCATATTATTTTCGTTAAATTCTTTATTGTTTGTATATGCATCAATATCTTCACGGTTTGACAAAAAACTAGTTTCAGTTTAGTTTCTGGGAATATGGTTAACTTGTATAGCAGTGGGACCAACATTTTATTTCTTTCATAGTTTCTTTAAAAAAAATGGCAGAAATTATTTGGTTTTCAAAGATATAACTGAAATATTGTTGAAAGTGGTGTTAAATACCATAACTCTAACCATAGCCTTTTGAATCAGTTAAGACATTTTGAGTTTTGACATCGTATAACCCACGTTTATACTCTTGTTGTTTATCATCAAACTTTTTCAGATTTTTTTTATGACTACCAGATTTATTGCGGGACCAAATTTTTATTTCTTTCATAGTATCTTTAAAAAAAAATGGCAGAAATTATTTGGCTTTCAAGTCTTTCGACTTTGAGAATACCTGATGAAGGATATTCCGTAAATGTGTCGTGCACACTAAAATTAGATATCTACGTTTTTATAATTATATTATCTTCAACTTATCCCGTAAAAAAAGCAGAATCATTTGACAAATAAAATTCATGAATAAATACAAATCGATACGAGACTCTTTAATTAATGGTTTATCTGTGTAATTTGTAAGATAAAACCATACTAATTTGTAAGCTTTTGTTTAAAGAAATTTTTTAATAGAAAAATTAATCAAATTATAGGAACGATGTCAAAAAAAAAGTTAATAATGACTGGACACAGTGAACGTAAATTATCCCTCGTCGAGAAAACATCCTTTTTCACTTATTTATGACTTTTTATTAGTAGCAACGCAAATAGCAATAGCGATGTCGCACAGCCACTGGTACATTACTTCTTTGACTCTGTTCACACTAAGCGTATTTAGATCGATCGCGATCGGTTCGAGACCGATTTCAATGTTCACACCAAAGACAGATCGATCGCAATCGGTCTAATTTGAGACACATAAAATATGTTCTAATTTCAATTTATTTTCTGGGCAATTATTTTGTTTTCTATTGTTTTATACCTTGACTAATAATGAGAGGAAAGGGCGTTTAATGTTAATACATTCAATATTTATATCGTTGCTAAGAAACAAAAGATGATATTCATAGTCATAGTAAATTATCAGACTTTGTATCATCATCAGATGCCATTAGTATGACAATAACATTCTGAAGGAAGATCAAAGTCACATTACAAGTTGTTCCTGGTTAAAAATAGATGCCTAAACAAACTAATTGTGAAGTCTAATAATTATTTTACATGATACACTGGAGTTAAATACCTTGGCAACATCCTATGTAAACAAATATACGAAAATACTAAACATTTTTGTCCAGGTTTGGGGGCGAAGTGTTCTACATTTTGAATTAATAAAGATAGATATCTATTTTTAGAGCATTCGACGCGTTTCTTGGATAAACTTCGCCAGGTACACCCACTGTCAAAAGATTGGGAATCCAAATAGTCTTTGGGAGCAACTAATGAAAGGGCCTGTACAAGATAGCAAAAATCTGTTAAGGTCACCTGTACCTGAGGAATATTGATAGAAAAAGTCGAACCTCTCTACCTCGAAATGGGATAAGTCGTTTACGAAAAAAAGCTCGAAGGACAAATGTGGTCCGTTCGTAGTACTTTTAAACATAATTTACCTATCTTGACGTATGAGTGACGCATAGCGTGTTATTATTTACACATATAACGAAGACAACTGTAAATAGCCATAATTTCTTCACTACCAATTTGTTGTTTCTGTCTGACTAAATAACTATTGATTGAAACCATGACCTGACCTGAATATAGGACAAAGCAAATGTTCCCTTTATGTGTGTATAAAGAAAAGTATTCCAGGTCACGTGTTATTTTGATTTTCGATAATGTTGCAGCGTTTTTGGTCTGAATACAAAATAAAGTAGAACCTGTCATACAATAAGTTGACAGCGTAAAGTGGTCCTTTGCTAATATACAAGATGTATGGTGATTTAATCTTTGTAATTAAAAACTATCAAATTAAGATAAACCATAAGTGAAAACGGGGATAGGTTGAAATCGTAGATTATATTAAATATTTTATCAATAAATCTAAAATGGGTTATTTCAAGTTGATATCGTTCTACTGATTTGAATTTTCTAATGAGAAGATTGCGGTGTGATACCAATTTTAAGACATGATTGCCGGGTGATGGCCGAGTGCTTCCCAATATAAATTACCAATTCAAACAATGCTCTTACTGAAACAATTTATACCTTTTTAATTAAATGTAGTAATGGTACGAAATATCCGTCGATTTAATTATAATTATAGTCTTTTTGTAGTCTTATAGTTATTTTTGTTACATTTTAGCATCTTTTTTTGATATCGTTGTGCTAACATTTTAGACGTTATATATATATATATATATATATATATATATATATATATATATATATACGTCTGAAAATTAAACCAAGCAGTGCTAGAATTAGATTTTAGAGCTGTCAAATTTTTGTTTTTCCCTCGACGGAATTTGAACTCACACCATTGATACACGGCAGCACCATTCGCTTAGCCTTACGTCCAGCGCCCTAGACCACTCGACCACATCCACTCCCTATTAAAAGGAGCTTCAATAATCGTAGTGTTACCTTGTCTCGTAAGGCAAATCTAGAGATAGACATAAGACATGTGTATAAGCGTGTGTAGATGGTACATATATACTTAATATTATAATTTGACAGCAATCTAACTAAGCAATTTTTAATGTATTGTATAGGATAATGAAGAATTCACTATACAGTCACAGGAAATAAAGTATATTATACAAACGCCTAAGCAAGTGACAACCATACACTATATCTGTCCCACTGGATCTCAAAGTTACTTGTGATACTAGGTTAATACTAAATATTAAATATACGTCTGAAAAGTAAACCAAACATTGTTAGAATTAGATCTTTGAGCTGACAAATTTTTGTTCTTCCCTTGACGGAATATGAACTCACACCATTGATACACTGCACCACCAATCGCTTAGCCTTATGTCCAGCGCCCTAGACCACTCGACCACATCTGCTATTTTAAAAAAAATAAAATATATATATATATATATATATATAAACGTCTAGAAACAAGTGACAACCATACAATATATCTGTCCCACTGGATCTCAAAGTTACTAAGGATACTAGGTTAATACTAAATATTATATACGTCTGAAAATCAAACCAAACAGTGTTAGAATTAGATTTTAGAGCTGTCAATTTTTGTTCTTCCCTCGACGGGATTTGAACCCACACCATTGATACACTGCAGCACCATTCGCTTAGCCTTACGTCCAGCGCCCTAGACCACTCGACCACATCTGCTATTTAAAAAAAAATAAAATATATATATATATATATATATAAACGTCTAGAAACAAGTGACAACCATACAATATATCTGTCCCACTGGATCTCAAAGTTACTAAGGATACTAGGTTAATACTAAATATTATATACGTCTGAAAATTAAATCAAACAGTGCTATAATTAGATCTTTGAGCTGACAAATTTTTTTTTCCCCTTGACGGGATTTGAACTCACACCATTGATACACTGCAGCACCAATCGCTTATCCTTATGTCCAGCGCCCTAGACCACTCGACCACATCTGCTATATAAAAATATAGCTTCAATAGTAGAAGTGTTACCTTGTCTCATAAGGAAAATCTAGAGATAGACATAAGACATGTGTCTAAACGTGTGTAGATGGTACATATATACTTAACATTATAATTTGACAGCAAATATATATGAAGTGATGACTTCATCATCCCATCCTTAGATCAATAGTTCCTTCCGCGGTGTGCGGTGACTATATTTTGACGGAATTAAACAATATATAAAAATAATATCTAGGGAATTATTATTAATTGATCCTTCTTATCAGATGTTTATTCTGATGATATGGTGTTGGAACTCCGTACTCTCTGAAGCTTTGTTTTATATATGTTGCTTACAACACTGGTTGTTTTTTTTTTTTTTTTAATGTGTTGTCATATTATGTGTCTTTACGCTCTGAGCTTCGTGGTGTGATATCCGTTATGATTTTCGCCTGAAAACGATGATCGGCTCGTCTTTACCTCCAGTTTGTAAGAGAGCTCAAGTCTTATTGACGTTATTTGTGTTTGTTTGCGCATAGTGCTGTCCAAGACATATTGTGTTGTGTTTTTGGTTTGTTTTTCTTTGTCTTGTGTACCCTATGTTGCCAGTTTCTCTAGATTGTCCATGTTAATTGCCCCTTCGGTGTTCTCTAACGTTTATTGATTTGTGTTATCGAGAACACTGGTTTATCTATGTTGTTGAGAACTCTGTTTTTTATGTGTTGCCTATATAACACTGGTTTATCTGTAATTTCAGGAACTCTGTTTTATCTGTGTTGTAGAGAACTCTCGTGTTACTGTGATTTAGAGAACTCTTGTTTGTCTTTGTTGTAGAGAACGCTGGTTCATTTGCGTTGTCGAGAACTCTGATTTAAACGGTTTGTCTATAACGCTGGTTAATATGTGTTGTCTAGAACACTGTATTAGCTATGTTTCATTATCATTGTATTCTAGAACGATGGCATTTCTGTAGTTCCACTTTAGTATATATTTACCTACGTTGGTACACTTGTGTCATGAAGAAAGGTTATTAATATATATGTGAAGAATGTTCAAGATTGTTGATCTGTGTAAAGTCTTTGAAATATGATCACATAATTAAAAATATAATCGTTTCATATTTCAAAGAAATCAGTATCGGATTATATATTCGGTATTATTACATTTAACGTTAGAATTAGACAATTCGTTCTGTGGTTAGTTATAGTCCGTTTGACTTCTTAGAAATCCAGTTTTCAAATCAAGAAATTTTTTTTCTAGATTATTAATATATGATATACACGAACTCTGACAATTAATTTCAAAATTTTTGATCCATTATTAAGAAAGTTGGAAAAAAAATTGTTGATTTGAAAACTGGATTTTTAATAAATTTTTTCTGAAGATTTATAGAGGTAAAGCGGACGATAGCATTTCTGTAATTATGGATTTTTAATAAATAAAATGTGCTTATATGATAATTAGTTTTATAAGATAGGATTGATAAGAAGCTGAAACTGTACTACAGGAGAATGCTTACACATTATATCAAATATCAAAAGATGACATTAAAATTAATAATGTTAAATGTTATATTGCGGTAGATGAGAATTCGTCGACTAACACTTTTCAAGGACCTCACACCATAGTGGATATTGTGAAGGCTAAAAACATGAGTGGAGATCGTGAGGAGAAAAGCAGAACAAGGTCAAACACACGAGTGGAGATCGTGAGGCGAAAAGTAGGAAAAGGTTAAACACACGAGTGGAGATTGTGAAGCAGAAAGCATGACTCTGTGGGAAACCAAAAGCAGGACTATCATAACACCTTGTCATGTTTTTAGCTTCACAACCTCCTCCGAGTGTGAGGTCCTTAAAAAGTGTTCACTTTTGTTTCCTTCGTTGCCATGGTTACCTTGTTTTCATATCATGTATGCCATCGATGATACATAGACATGAATATATCTGTTTTCTTTAACGTGTTTAAAATCACCGCCAAGGTTGTCCAGAATGATGCGCAATTTTCTGTTCATATAAAGTGGACTATCCAGCGGACATCTCGAAAACTGAACCCCAAAATCAGACAGCCATGTTTATCAATGTAGTGCATTTTGTTAGTCTCTCAATCAGAGAGCCATATCTAACTATGTAGGATAATATACTGGTCTCTAGTCAAATAGACCTACATATACCTATCTGTAGTACAATCTTGATGTACTTGATTTGCGATCAGACAGACATATTTATCTATGTTGAACATTCTGTTGTCCTGCCGATCAGACAGCCATATCTAACTATATAGGAGGGACCGTCGTGTAGGTCGTGATCGTATGGTAGTTGGATTTGCAACTACCTGTGCAATCAATACCTATCACCACTAAAGCAGTGAGTCCTTATCCCGCTAACGGCGAAGTGTACTCGATACTACATTATGTGATCAAGTTTGTCAGTGACTTGCGGCAGGTCGGTGGTTTTCTCCGGGTACTCCGGTGTCCTCCATCAATAAAACTGACCGCCACTATATACCTGAGATATTGCAGAAAGTGGCGTTTAGCACTATAGCCCATATTCCTTACTATATAGGACACTATTCTGGTCTTTAATTAAATAGACGTACATGTACCTATCTGTACCTATTTCTTTTGGAATCTGACTGAAATATTTATCAATGTAGGACAATCCAATGGTCTGCGACTCCTCTGTATCACTGATAGACTTAGACTGTAGCTTTAGCCACGCCCCATCTTTAAACCTTAACTCAAGCTACAATATTAACGGTATAAACAAGGTTGATTTTGACTAATTTGTATGTAAGTTTTATTCCTAATTACATACATGAAGAACTGATGAAGCTTATTGTTGCTGTATTTTCGTTTTTAGTTGCAATTTATGATCATCCAAGAACATTAAAAGAATGTAGCATTTATTTATGGATGCCTAATAATACAGTTAATCATTCCAGAACACAAATTAAAAGATATTTATTTCCGTTATATGGACTTTCTGCACCCTATGATCAGATTGTAGTGTAAAACTAATGTTAGGCCTAATGTTACATTTTCTATGCAAACAAACGGCTTTTTATATCATTTTTTTATATCGCCTGTGAAGAGTCCTTAGCAATTAGTTTTCTTACTAATTATACTAATCCCATGTATCTCTCTCTCTCTCTCTCTCTCTCTCTCTCTCTCTCTCATAAGATATATAAAGGTATCAGACATTACAATGTAATGGGACATAAAAGAATCGTTTAGAAGCGAATGTTTGATCATAAACTTGATCTGAAGTATATTTAAGTAGAAGATTATTGCTAGTTGTTTGTTTTCCGTGGTTGAATCTGATAATGCTGCATCTACTCGATATATGGTTTAAAGGATTATTAACGTTACGGATGTTCCGGGTTTTTCAATGCCACTTCCAGCAACATGCCAATTATATCGTACTTTAATGGTGAAGGAATTGGGGTACCAGATAAAAAAAAAAGAACACCATCAAGTCACTAACAAAAAAATCACATAAAATAACACATTTTCCCACAGGCGAGAATTGAACTCATAACTTTAGTACTGATATGCTCTGACTGCATTATTGTGAAGATGTACATCAAACTACCCTACAATGGCGGCATGTAGTTCAAATGTTGCGCTTTGAAGTAAGTTAATAGAGCCGTAAATTGAAGGACAGATAATACAATGTTCAACAGAAAAAAAACAACAAAGCAAGCAATAGTGCACAATACACTACACACAGAACTAAAGATTGAGAAACAAGAACCAACTAATCCAGAGGTAAACTCAAATACCCTAGATGAGTAAGCAGTTCCTGTTCGACCAGTGGAAACTGTCGTGTTAATCATGTAATGTCCGGTCACAAGTCATATTCGTGTGAAGCTATGAACGAGGAAAGAGTAATAACGCCGCCTCATTGATGACAATACCCGCATATTTTTGTTTTGATAGATATTGTAGCTTATAAATGAAATATTTCCAAGCATACATACATAAACTGTATATATTAACGTTTTGAAATTAATCTTAGCATTACAAAGCATTTTTAAGCTAGTTTACTCATATTGTCTGCTATTTTAGTCTCTTTGTGATTTTATTGATTTGGATTTATTAACAAATATATTTTTTATCTTTTCAGATATATGCCATATTTTCCCTACTTGTAGTACTCGTCTCTATAACGGTATTCGTATTGGAGACCTTACCGTATTTTGGAGCTATTACGGTACATGCCAAGAACAGTAACGTAACGAGTGAAGACCTTAAAAAAGAACTAGATATTTTCAATGACGTAAATCCCTATGACGTTCTTCTAATCATAGACAATATATGCAATTTATTCTTCTTTTCCGAATTCCTGATCAAGCTCATTGCAGCTCCGTCAAAATGGCGGTTCTTCGTTTCACCGATGTCATTAGTCGAGTTGACCTGTCTCATACCATACTACATTGCTATTATAATAGTGTTTGGACATCCTGATCCAATCCAACTGTTTGAACTCATACGGGTTTTGGTAGCACTTCGTGTATTACGAATATTTCGTATTTTCGTAATAATGAAGCATTTTCTCGCTCTAAAAATTCTCATGTATACCATTGCTGCTAGTACGAAAGAATTATTCTTATTATTACTAGTAGTTATAATAGGTGTGTTAGTGTTCGCTAGTATGGAATACTACATGGAAATATTTTCCGATGAAGTCACAGACTTCGACCATATTCCACTTGCCTTCTGGTGGGCCCTTATTACCATGACTACGATTGGTTATGGTGACATTGTTCCAAAGACTGCCTTAGGATATATAGTCGGCTCAATGTGTGCTATCAGTGGTGTACTCACTATTGCCTTGTCTGTTCCAGCTATTGTTAACAATTTTACGCTATATTATACGCATGCTCAATCAAGACAAAAACTGAGGGAACGAAAGCGTAAATTTAATAGACACAAATGGAAGAGGTTTATTGATAAATCAAAACCTGGAGGCTTATTTAAAGCGATAAAAGAAATTTTGCCAAAGAAAGACCTAACCGCCACACAAAGCACTAGCTCAAACGTTATACCAAAGATAGAAAGAAGGTTGAACGGAGAAAAAATGAATGATATTGAAGATTCTGTTCCAAAACCACAAACAAAATTCGCTAGGATATTAACAGTATCATCAATGAAAAGTGGCAAAGTAAGTAAGAAAGAACAAAATGGAAATATTCAACAAAATGGTCATTTAACCACTCAAGTGAAAACAGTTTTACCAATGACAACCATGGAAGATGATTCTATTGTGGAGGAAAATGGCACAACGGTAGTAGATATTGCATGATAAATACCTACAGACACATGCGCAAGATATGATATGAGAGAAATTGGTATAGGATAAACCTAAACACACAGTTTTCTTAAAAAATGTAAATCATTGGAAATGGTATGTTTATTGTGCATTGCCAGACACCAATATCAATTCAAACAGGACAAGATGGCTGTCAAATATAGGGCATATTACATATTACTAGTATACAATGATAACACATATTATGTAATACATGTATAAATAACAGTTAGTATATAATGGAAACTGTCATATAGAAACTGTGATAATATTAGCTGTCAATATTAAATGTAAACAGTCTGTCGGCAACGGTAATATAAATAACAGTAAATATTTAACATAAACTGTCAGTCGTAATATAAATAACAGTAAATATTTAACATAAACTGTCAGTCGTAATATAATTAACAATAAATATTTAACATAAACTGTCAGTCGTAATATAAATAACAGTAAATATTTAACATAAACTGTCAGTCGTAATATAAATAACAGTAAATATTTAGCATAAACTGTCAGTCGTAATATAATTAACAGTAAATATTTAGCATAAACTGTCAGTCGTAATATAATTAACAGTAAATATTTAACATAAACTGTCAGTCGTAATATAATTAACAGTAAATATTTAGCATAAACTATCAGTCCTAATGTAATTAACAGTACATATTAAACATAAACTGTCAGTCGTAATATAATTAACAGTAAATATTTAACATAAACTGTCAGTCGTAATATAATTAACAATAAATATTTAACATAAACTGTCAGTCGTAATATAATTAACAATAAATATTTAGCATAAACTGTCAGTCGTAATATAATTAACAGTAAATATTTAGCATAAACTGTCAGTCGTAATATAATTAACAGTGAATATTTAGCATAAACTATCAGTCGTAATGTAATTAACAGTACATATTAAACATAAACTGTCAGTCGTAATATAATTAACAGTAAATATTTAGCATAAACTGTCAGTCGTAATATAATTAACAGTGAATATTTAGCATAAACTATCAGTCGTAATATAATTAACAGTGAATATTTAGCATAAACTATCAGTCGTAATGTAATTAACAGTACATATTAAACATAAACTGTCAGTCGTAATATAATTAACAGAGATCAAATTGTCAGTAAGAAACGATGATATAAATAACAATAAATACTTAATAGAAACTGTCATTTAGAATCCATGATGTCATTAACTGTAAATATATGATGGAAAGGGTCGGTTAGAAACTGTGATATAATTATCAGTAACATGAGTAATTCTAATATGATGTTCTGTATTTGCTTTGTGTGTAATGTTAAGCTACTCAAGAAAGCATGACCAGCACAAATTGATGACGTCACACTATGTTGTGTGTTCAAAAACGTCATAAATTCGTCAATTACGTTTTCCATTTGCATCAAGAATTCAGATATGTTCTGGCATATTTTCTTATTACAATCGAAATACTTTCAGACATCAAATGATTTATTTACAGTTTTATCATGGGTACGTTCGCTATTTTTGTAAATTAACCTCTCACTCCGCTGTGCTCTGCGTAGCGTGAAAATTCCACGAAGGTATATCTTACCAATGGTAAAATCTCCAATAAACCACGGGTTGTCTTAAATTATTTCTTAAATATATAATGGAATCTGTCAGTAAGAAAGCCTGTAATAAATCACAGTAAAATACAGAATAAAAACTGCCAGTTAGAAACAGTAATTTCATCTAACCATGATTACAGAATGATGAATATTCAGCTAAATTTGGGTCAGTAAAACATTTTGCTTACTTTATGGCACCACAACAATGGCCCACAGTCTGGTTTAGATTTATGGTTGCGATTTACATGACACATAATGACAGAAAGGCATGGGACATTTATTTTCCTTTAATTATGGTTCGGTTCTCGATAATGTTCAATATCTAATTTCAAGTAAATCTAACTGTTAGACATAAAGCGAAATAAAGTGAGATTTAATTTACAGTGCTATAAAGATCGAACCTAATGCCCCTTTCAACACATTTTCCCGGCTTTAGATAGTTGCCATTGGCTTATTGTAAGAAAATGTAGCTGTCATGGGCAAACATGAAAAGCGCTTCCTATTCAGTTGATCAAAACATATTTCATGGCATTTCTTTCCATAGAACAAACAACAATACATTATTATATTGAATCCCATAATCCATGTAATCATAATTCATTAAAGGAATGTTTGTAGTTTGGTGTCTCATCAGGTAAAATTCTGTTTTTATCGGATGCTGTTTATCAATAGGTTCCTCAAAATGATTTGCATATTCAAAAGGGACCAAGTAGGGGGAATTCTTTTTAAAATGTAGGATGAATATGCTTTGATAAATGCGGTGAAATATAAAGAAAAACCTAGTTTCTTTGGAAACCATATTAGACTCTCATGATCGCCATTAATAGTAAGCTCTGAAATGACAGACTTTTATCGGTGAATTACCAAAATCGGAACTCCTCATTTAGGTTGATCATATTTATTCATGCATCAAAACCATCGGCTTCCTCGGGTCAATATTATACCTCACCAGAGTAAAATTGTCCATAATCTATTTTTATATGTAAAATCTAATTATGTTGAAGTACTTTAACTGTTGTATATGTGTGCTTATTACGTCAACACAATAGCTGATGACGTATATTAGTTACATAAAAAACTTTTTCATCCAATATCTTAATGAGTTGGAACGTTTATTAATATTTTTGTCCTGCATCAATCGCTTTTTATGTTTTCGGTTTGGACATTCGGAACGATTCTATGTCTGGAATGTATTGCTAGTGCATTAATAAAATCAATGATAAATTCCGTCTTTAAATCACCACTTTTGCGAATATCTGAATCGCAGTATTTGAAAACTGTTATTTTTGTACTTTATAAATAAAAACGTAGACATCTAAGTTAGAGCACACGACTTTCATTTTATGAATAACATTCGTCAAATACATTCGTAGTCAAAACACTGGAAAGGCAAAGTCTTTGTGAGTAAGTTAATGAAAGGGTCTAAGGTAAAAATGTAACAAATATGCACCAGCAAACTTTTAGATAGAATTTAAAAAGGAATTTAATAAAATAGCATTATATAAGGAAATTTCTCATTTCAATCGAACACCATTATCTCGAAATCTGACCACGCGTATCCTCCGATAGCACGTAAAAATGCTACGTAATAGTTTTCAGCTTAACTTAATCTCGGACCACTCGAATACTCTAATATATCGAAGTATAACCATGGATTACTTCTATTTAAACACACACCATGCTTGACTGAATAACAACATCTCCATTACTCATCACTCATTTTAACTCTTCAAAATAATTTGATTGATATTTATGATTAAATCGAACGGTATAATATAGAAATATGGTGAACGATGAATTTCTTTATTTGTAATATATTTGTTAAAGGAGCTTTAACATTATTATGCTTTAACAGAGGTTATAACAAATTAAACATTTGAGTGTATATTTATTTATTTTTTATTGATTCAATTCCATGGTTACCATTTTGTCTGGGTATCTGTCTTTACTGACTTATTAAAAATGTACTCATAGCAGAAGAAGAGTTTGAAGATATCAAAGGGGTAATCAGAATCCGTAAATCGAAGACGGACAGACAACACAATGGCCAAAACAAAAAGACAAAAGGACAAACAACGATCTACAAAACATTACACATAAAATATAGATCAAGTAACACGAACTTCATTAAAAACCGGGAGGGTAAACAGTTCCTGCTCCACTCGTGGCACTCGTCGTGTTACTCTAGTTACAAACCCGGTGATATGTCATGAATGATGAAGAACCGAAAGTTTTTTAACGACAGGTGGAACAATCGAATCGTAACCCTCATTTCTGAGTGATTGTTGCTTAACGCCAAATGAGTAACTTTTCAGCTATATCATTACGAGAACATATTACAAGATGATGAAACAACACTCCGCGAGTAGACATGTTGCTCCACTCGGATTTCGCTCCATCCAGTCATTGGCCTTATTGTTTAATTCTGCATGCTTAGCAGGGACCGGGTGGCTCAATCAGTTAGGTAGTTGGATTACCTAACACTCATGCAAGCCTATCACCAATACTGTGTGGGTTCGCGCACGGCTTTGCAAATTACAATAAAAGGTGCACTCGACTCGCAGCCGCAAGTGAAAAGTTTACCAGTTGCATGCCCATGGTCGTTGGTTCTCTCCGGGCTTCTTCCACCACTAAAAACTGGTCGCCATGATATTGCTGAACGTGGTGTTAAGCACAATAAATCAAATTAAATAAAAAAAAATCATACATGCTTAGCGGAAAAGTAGTAAATACCAAGTTTAAAGTCTTTGGCTTGTCCCAATTTTTTCTGACATGTCAAAAAGAACTCATAGCTAAAACGTAGAACCATGATATCCGTCGCTACTGACCCTTTTGAAGGGAATTTATATCTGAAATATCGAATCGTAATCTTGCCAAGAAATACTAATATATGAAGTCATGAAACATGATATCCATTGTTGTTGACCTTGAAAGGAATTAAGCACTGAGGTTTCTAATCATAGTCCTCTGTGCTGACTATCAAACGAAGTAGCCATTGATGATTTTTTGGATCCGAATAGTCACCGTTGCTGACTTTATCACAACGAACTCATAACTGAACAGACAAGCTTGTAATGTTGAAGACTCAATTCCTGTTTTCTATCGTTACCGACTATATCACAAAATATTGATAGCTGAAATCTTAAATCCTATTAGCCCTCCTTACTGACGTTCTCATAAGATATTGATGGATGAAGTCTCGAGTCCTGATAGACCTCGTTACTGGCTTTCCCACAAGATATGAATACCCGATGTCTCGGATCGCCACGAAATAACTGAAATATTGTTGAAAGTGACGTTAAACACCATAAACCCAACCCGATATTTCGAATCCTATTAACCTTACCAACTTCCTCACTAACTGACACATTATCCTGATTCCGAACCAACTAGTTGTTTGGTCTTTCTCCTTAATGCTGATGAGTACTTGGCGGAGAACCAACAAATACAAATTGTATAGTCTTTGATTTGACTCGACCGCGAACCCACGATCTACCACACTCTAGGCGATCACCACGATCTACCACACTCTAGGCGATCACCACGATCTACCACACTCTAGGCGATCACCACCACGATCTACCACACTCTAGGCGATCACTTTAATCATTACATCACCGATGCGGTCTCTGTGTTTCAACTATGCTCCAATATATTTTTGGAGGAAATAGTAATTTATTATTGAAAACTTTGAATCATGGATATAACTTCTACGTCATAATTATATTAAATGTCATTTCATTTCGACAACCACCAAAGAACTAATAAAAAATATAATTAGCCTTTGAAATATTGTACAATAAAAGTCAATAAATAGCAATGTTTTGACTTAAGCATGACGTATTAAAGAAAAGATGCAACATCTATAATCAAAGGAATTCTAAATAGAGTTCCATGCACATAACTATTTTCATAAGGTTCAGATGGCAAACAGATAGATACAAATAAAATAGATACTAGTATATCAAAGTACTAATTTTAGACCGACTCGTGTGAAATGTTAAAGAATAACTTATTCACTAACGAAAGGATATGTAGGGGAAATCATGGACGAGTAGTCAACTGGATTGATATGAACAGATATGAACCGACAGAATTGACCAGAGATAACTCCATATATTGACCATCGTATGGTCATCTCATCTACGTCAATCAACCTTTTCTAAGCGACTAAAAATATTATTAAGAAGAGTTTGAAGATACCAAATGGGTAATCAAAAGCTGTAAATCGAATAAGGACAGCCAATACAATGGCAAAGAGAAAAAAGGACAAACCATGATCTATAAATCACTACACAGATAACTAAAGATCGAACAAGACAAGCCTCACGAAAATATCTAGGGTGAACTCGTGTGCTCCATAAGGGTAAGCCGGTCCTGCTCCACATGTGGCACTCATCGTGTTAGGAACCACAAGCTCTGGAATATCGGATCAACAGAGATATATCTATTCCATATGCAGGTGCTGCTGGAATGTTGCTACATATAAATGGAAAGTTCACAATGGGGAAAATGAAATCATCTCTTTTGTTGTAAGGTTTCGCTAATAACCGCCCCTCACTGTCAACTTCTATGTGTATGTCAAGGTATGAAGTAGATCTATCTGTATATGTGATGTCCTTTATTTCAAGCTCAATGGGATAGATGCGATCAACGAAATCACTAAGCCTAGAATTATTTGGTGAAAAGACATCATCTATATAGCGGAATGTGAAATTAAAGGATCGGACAAGTTTCTTTACGTTTTTCTTGAGAAGCTCCTGTATGAAGTCGGGCCTCATGATAATCCTTTTCCTTACCCTACCATCCCGTCTTCTATTTGAAGTCAAACTTCCGATTTACCGTGAATAAAATTTGTCTACAAAGAATAGATAATTAGGATCCAGGCTTTAATTTGTTCGTTGTCTCTGTAATTTTATCTTGATAAAAAAGTTTAAACAATGATTGTCAACAATTCCACCAACATCAACAAAACGAACAATCACCTCCTACCTGTTATTATAGGCTACATGATGTTTTAAAACATATTCAAGGTTGGCATCTTTGTAAGAGGTTATTATATTGGAAATGATGAAGAAACCACTTTCCAGAATTCCTACGTACAACTGCAAGGAAGGGAAAATTTAATATCAATTTTCTGAGATGTAAGATGGTGTTCATCCGACCATCATATGCAGATCAATCTTTTATTGTCGTAAACAATTGTAAACCATAGATCAATCTTTTATTGTCGTAAAACATAGTAAAACCTTTGGCATAGAGCGATAGTATTTACATTTTATCGCTATACTACAAAATGTCTCTTTGATTTCTACAGCGTATAATTATATTAGCAGGCTTAAAGGATCGGGCTAGCTTCTTTTTGTTTTTCTTGAGAAGCCCCTGTATGAAGTCGATTTAAAGTACTTTGAAATAATTCAAACTTCCGACTTATCTTGAATAAAAAATTTCTACAGAGAATAGATAATTAGGATCCAGGCTTTAATTTGTTCGTTGTCTCTGTAATTTTATCCCACTACTATTTACAGTAACCACTGTGTGTAAGATGTCTGAATAATTATGAAGATTTCTGTGATCATATTTCGTGCTTCAGTTTGATATTGTAATTTTATAATTATAGTACATCACGAATGTCTTAAGAAGGAAGTAAACATAGCGTCAGTATCAGATAACAGGCTTGTAATTCGTAAGTTATAATGCTTTTGAAGTTAAAGTTAACAGCTAAGAACCCAAATCAAAGTTCATAAAACTACGAATGATCACGAATGTCGAAACTCCTGTGGCTTGAAGCAGAAAAATTATAATAAATGGGTGTACTCGATATTTTAGAATACAATTATTTCTGCCTTTTATTCGTAAGAATGATATGAAAACGACGGGTGCCACTAGTGCAGCAGGAACTACTTGCCCTTCCGGAGTACCAGTGTTTAGTCTCGAGTTTAAGTGGGATCGTGCTGCTCAATATTTAATTTTCTGAGTAGTACTTTGTGGACCATTGTTTGTCTTTTTCGTCTGTTTTCATTTGTTTATTATATTATTTATCTTTCCATTTATGAGTTCTGATTATCCCTTTGGTATCATCAGTTTTTTAACTTTTCCTATTCTTAGCAATTGAAGCATAGACACGAAAACCCTGCCATCGACTTAAAATAATGATGTTTTACTACGTGTTTCGTATTTTACGAAAGTCTAAATGTTGGGATTATTGTGTAATTGGTATCTACCGTCACTTTCAGCTATATCCTAGTTTCTAGACTTAATTTGGGAAAGAAAGCCTGGACAATTATACCGAACTAACTAGAGAAACCTCCGGCAAGGAGTGAAGTGTTAGAAAATCTTAATATTTGAGGTCGTTATCGGGGCTCGAACCGAACAAACGTTAGTGGTGTCATACATGTGGTCAGAATTTAACGGGCTTAATCACTAGGCCACACACGCATATACAATATAAAACGTTGTGCAGCTTTGCACTTATTATAAATATAACACAGCAAATACATCTGCAGAAATGATTATTGTATGTAAAATTAAAACTCCTTTTAAGTTTCTAAACAGTTTAAAAGCAGATTCTGAAATATTGTAGAAAGTGGTTTTAACACCGTAAGCCTAACCTAATAGATGCCTATTGAAGAAGTATGGATGCGATTGAAATCCGTCCAACTGTTGCATAGTGAAAACGACATGACTCCTGTTTGTGCCGGGCAACGCAATAACTGTTCATATAAGTGGTAAAAAGCTTAATGTTCAGTTTAGTTTTTACTACACTGCATTTGAGGTTCAATATAAAATCCTATGTCACAAATAATGGAGTTAATCAGGAGGTGTTTCTGTACTCTATTTAGATCTCTATGCCATATTTCAATATCAGAATATCAGGTGATTTGAAAGATAAAATCATTTACGTCATTGCTGCCATATCTAATATTTGTACATTGCTCAAAGATAGTAACAAACTTTGCATCTGTCATGGTTGACGATACTTATCTTATACAAAATCTAATTGACTGTCTGGGGATAACACATTAATATCTACTATCACTACTTGTCATGGCCTATGAGGAGAGGGCTCAGAGGGGTACATCGGTCCAGGGCCCGGAGAGTCAAGAAAGGCATGTGAATCTCTGAAGAGCCTCATAACCTTTGCCATAGACGTTTTATTTTGATTTTTCTCATTTGAGGGGGGAGAGGGCATTTCCAACTATTCTTAGTTTATTCAGAAAAATAATTATGTAATATTCACTTAGACATCTGCATTCTGGTTGTTGATCATCACTCACATTTACATTGTAACCAGGAAGGCCATCATTTCATTATATAACATATATTTACTGTCTTTCAGGTACAAACTTTACAAGTTCTTGTTTGAAACCACCCAGTCTCAGATTGTCCCCGGGGCCACAGAGGAGTATTCGTCCTCCTTGCATAATTTCTGTTGGAGACCCTGCTACTTGCAGTTTTTATATAGTACTTAAAAACGAAAACGATGGCATGTTATGAACTTCTGAACCCCATATCTACATAAATTATACAAACGATGGCATGTTATGAACTTCTGAACCCCATATCTACATAAATTATACAAATGTTGGTATGTTCGCACTCCGGACACCAGATTTACAAAAAAGTGTACAAATTTTGGGGGGTTGTCCTGGTCGTTGTGGTATTATAATTGGATATACAACTGCCTGTGCAATCAGTGCCTATCACCACTAAAGTTGTGTATTCGATACAACATTATCTGATAAAGTTGGTAAGTGACTTGCGACAGATCGGTGGTTTTCTCCGGTTTCCTCCACCAATAAAACTGACCACCACGACATAACTGAAATATTTTTGAAAGTGGCGTTAGGAACTATAAACCTAAGCTAAGCCTACAAATGTTGGTATATCATGACGCTAGAACTGGAACCCAAGTACAAACAATGTGTAAATTGTGGTATGTCATGAATCTGGGCCATTAGTCTACACAAAGTGTAAATGTTCATTTATCAGGAACCCGAACCTGAAGTCTAAGCTAAGTGAAAATAATTGTATGTCATGCACAAGGAACAAAGGCTAAATACAGTGTTATTGTAGTTATTTCATCAATCTGAACCTGAGGTCTATGCAAATTTAAAGAAAACAAAACTGTATGGCTGTATTTTGGTGGTCTTATATTATAAAATCTCAATCTGTGAACTAATTTAGTTATATAAATGCGTAATAGGTGTCAGCACAAGTTTATATGACCTTGAATTGTAATGCTCTCCAAGAGAGAAATAAGGGATCAAAATGTGCCATTCCTTTTCTGTTATTGGCTTCGTTATGGCTGTGTTTATCATTACTATATTTTCTTTATATTGTGACAGTCAGTTGTATTGATGAGGACACAGGAGTTTCCGGGGCAAACTCCATTGATGTGGAGCTAGTCACTAACAAAAAACATTTTGATCCGTCCAGTGTTCCGTGTGTAGGAACTGATATGGTTTATTAGATATATATATCATTGAAATTAACAGTTCATATATATAAATGTTATTATTATTAAAACTAAGGTTCTCCTCCTTCGAAACACAGGTGACCATATCCGATTTTTGAATGCCATTTTTAATTCCCTTGACTTTTTTTACCTTGTTCTCTAAGACTTTTAAATTATTTAGTTTTCCAATCTTTGACTATGAACGTATCTGAAGAAGATTATTCCTGAAGCGCATCGTGTGCACTAAATTTGATATCTACCTTTTTTATTATTATCATATAAAGTTGTATCGAGTGCATCTAACCACTAAAGTCAATCGAACTCGTAACATTAGATGTAATATAGATAAATTGCTTAGATAATACACCATACTATCATTGCCATGACACTTTAATATTTATTTCCATTTATATATTACTCAATTTCCTTAACTATATCTTAATTCATTTTCAAGATTATTCCTTAATTCCAACCAGCATTTAACAAATAGCTCATGGCACTAAGGGCCATATGGCAGTTTATGGACCGGGATGTCACCCACAAAATATTATATGGACCGAAGTGAAGTTATATTATATACCCGTCGTTGTAGTTATCTGTGTCGTCTGAATGATATTACAAGCATAGACACTGTATGCATTTACATATAAAAACCCACATTAGCAGCAGGAACTGCGTACCTTTCGCGAGAACCTCGGTTCACTGCCCTGGTTTTGGTGGGGTCCGTGTTGCTCATCTTTTTAGCTTTGTGTGTTGTGTTGTATTTTTGTGTTTTGTGTTGTGTTGTATTTTTGTGTTTTGTGTTGTGTTGTATTTTTGTGTTTTGTGTTGTGTTGTATTTTTGTGTTTTATGTTGTGTTGTATTTTTGTGTTTTATGTTGTGTTGTATTTTTGTGTTTTATGTTGTGTTGTATTTTTGTGTATTATGTTGTGTTGTATTTTTGTGTTTTGTGTTGTGTTGTATTTTTGTGTTTTGTGTGGTGTTGTATTTTTGTGTTTTATGTTGTGTTGTATTTTTGTGTTTTATGTTGTGGTGTATTTTTGTGTTTTGTGTTGTGTTGTATTTTTGTGTTTTGTGTTGTGTTGTATTTTTGTGTTTTGTGTTGTGTTGTATTTTTGTGTTTTATGTGGTGTTGTATTTTTGTGTTTTATGTTGTGTTGTATTTTTGTGTTTTGTGTTGTGTTGTATTTTTGTGTTTTATGTTGTGTTGTATTTTTGTGTTTTATGTTGTGTTGTATTTTTGTGTTTTATGTTGTGTTGTATTTTTGTGTTTTGTGTTGTGTTGTATTTTTGTGTTTTGTGTTGTGTTGTATTTTTGTGTTTTGTGGTGTGCTGTATTTTTGTGCTTTGTGTTGTGTTGTATTTTTGTGATTTGCGTTGTGATGTATTTTTGTGTTTTATGTTGTGTTGTATTTTTGTGTTTTGTGTTGTGTTGTATTTTTGTGTTTTGTGTTGTATTTTTGTGTTTTGTGTTGTGTTGTATTTTTGTGTTTTATGTTGTGTTGTATTTTTGTGTTTTATGTTGTGTTGTATTTTTGTGTTTTGTGTTGTGTTGTATTTTTGTGTTTTATGTTGTGTTGTATTTTTGTGTTTTGTGTTGTGTTGTATTTTTGTGTTTTGTGTTGTGTTGTATTTTTCTGTTTTATGTTGTGTTGTATTTTTCTGTTTTATGTTGTGTTGTATTTTTGTGTTTTGTGTTGTGTTGTATTTTTGTGTTTTGTGTTGTGTTGTATTTTTGTGTTGTGTTGTATTTTTGTGCTTTGTGTTGTATTTTTGTGTTTTGTGTTGTGTTGTATTTTTGTGTTTTGTGTTGTGTTGTATTTTTGTGTTTTATGTTGTGTTGTATTTTTGTGTTTTATGTTGTGTTGTATTTTTGTGTTTTGTGTTGTATTGTATTTTTGTGTTTTATGTTGTGTTGTATTTTTGTGTTTTGTGTTGTGTTGTATTTTTGTGTTTTGTGTTGTGTTGTATTTTTCTGTTTTATGTTGTGTTGTATTTTTGTGTTTTATGTTGTGTTGTATTTTTGTGTTTTGTGGTGTGCTGTATTTTTGTGTTTTGTGTTGTGTTGTATTTTTGTGATTTGCGTTGTGATGTATTTTTGTGTTTTATGTTGTGTTGTATTTTTGTGTTTTGTGTTGTGTTGTATTTTTGTGTTTTATGTTGTGTTGTATTTTTGTGTTTTGTGTTGTGTTGTATTTTTGTGTTTTGTGTTGTGTTGTATTTTTGTGTTTTGTGTTGTGTTGTATTTTTGTGGTTTGTGTTGTGTTGCATTTTTGTGTTTTATGTTGTGTTGTGTTTTTGTGTTTTGTGTTGTGTTGTATTTTTGCATTTTGTGTTGTGTTGTATCTTTGTGTTTTGTGTTGTGTTGTATTTTTGTGTTTTGTGTTGTGTTGTATTTTTGTGTTTTATGTTGTGCTGTATTTTTGTGTTTTATGCTGTGTTGTATTTTTGTATTTTGCATTGTGTTGTATTTTTGTGTTTTGTGCTGTGTTGTATTTTTGTATTTTGCATTGTGTTGTATTTTTGTGTTTTGTGCTGTGTTGTATTTTTGTATTTTGTATTGTGTTGTATTTTTGTGTTTTGTGTTGTGTTGTATCTTTGTGTTTTGTGTTGTGTTGTATTTTTGTGTTTTGTGTTGTGTTGTATTTTTGTGTTTTATGTTGTGCTGTATTTTTGTGTTTTATGCTGTGTTGTATTTTTGTATTTTGCATTGTGTTGTATTTTTGTGTTTTGTGCTGTGTTGTATTTTTGTATTTTGCATTGTGTTGTATTTTTGTGTTTTGTGCTGTGTTGTATTTTTGTATTTTGTATTGTGTTGTATTTTTGTGTTTTGTGTTGTGTTGTATCTTTGTGTTTTGTGTTGTGTTGTATTTTTGTGTTTTGTGTTGTGTTGTATTTTTGTGTTTTATGTTGTGCTGTATTTTTGTGTTTTATGCTGTGTTGTATTTTTGTATTTTGCATTGTGTTGTATTTTTGTGTTTTGTGCTGTGTTGTATTTTTGTATTTTGTATTTCTTCGTTCTGTATCTTGTCTACCCAATGTTGCAACTGTCTCTGTATTGTACATTCTTCATTGTTCATTCGGTTTTCTTTAACCTTTCTTTATATTGCATGATGATTACGTCTATTTTAATAGCTCCTGTGGAAGGTACTTCGTGGCTCTATAAGTATGAAAGGATATGGATGTGAATGAGCACGAAAGATTATCCAACATTACATTTAGAAACTAAGTGAAGTAATGGAATTTGATATTTAAAAAACAATTATGCCAATTATCGCACAACGCGCTGAAAAGAAAGTTTAAACAGTGATTGTCAACAATTCCCCCAACATCAACAAAGCGAACAATCACCTCTCACCTGTCATCATAGGCTACATGATGTTTTAAAACATATTCAAGGTTGGCATCTTTGTAAGAGGTTATTATATTGGAAATGATGAAGAAACCACTTTCCAGAATTCCTATGTATAACTGCAAGGATGGGAAAAGCTAATACCAGTTTTCTGAGTTGTAAGATGGTGTTCATCCGACCATCATATGCAGATCAATCTTTGTCGTAAAAAATTGTAATCCATAGATCAATCTTTTATTGTCCTAAAACAGAGTAAAACCCTTGGCATAGAGCGATAGTATGTACATTTTATCGCTATACTACAAAATGTCTCTTTAATTTCTACAGCGTATAATTATATTAGTAGGTTACCTGCTTAATAATAGTATATTATTGACAATTGTCAAACACGGGAATCAACGGCGATGAATATGCGCATGAACCGTGAAGTGTATCGTGGGCATTATCTTTCAAGAAGCTATTCTAGGGAGATTAATTTTACCTTAATGAACGGCAATTGACTGTGTTTCTAGTAATAGCTGTAATATGGCAAATAAAACCACAAATCAACAAATCAAAGAGAAATAAAAATGAAATAAATAAATGTAGAATTGCAATGAAAGCGATATTCCCTTACTTTCATTTGTGTCTTAATTGGAAAATTGGATAGTCTCTCATGTTCATTTACATTCATAAAAACGTAGATATCACATTTAGTGCGTACAACGCGTTTCAGTAATAACCTTCATCAGGTACGCTGGAATAACCTTCATCAGGTACGCTGGAATAACCTTCATCAGGTACGCTGGAATAACCTTCATCAGGTACGCTGGAATAACCTTCATCAGGTACGCTCAAAGACAAAATATTTGAAAGTTTGAATGATTTAATAGTCTTTGGGAACAATATCCGTTTATCAAAGTTTGCCTGTCTTGTAATGTGGCATCGGTAAAACATGCCTACGATTCTAAGATATATACTCTTATTCTAACCAATTGCGCGTGTGATGTGGGTGTATCGTTCGTGTTTAATGTTTTACACTCTTGCAAATTTCAAAATATAAATGTCCTTTTTACAACATACATACAATCCATCCAATTGATTTGATTTGATTTTATTGTGCTTAACGCCACTTTCAGCAATATTTCAGCTATATCATAGGTACCAGTTTTAGTGGTGGAAGAAGCCGGAGTACCCGGAGAGAACCACCGACCATGGGCAAGCAACTGATACACTTTATCACTTGCGGCTGCGAATCTAGTGCACCCTTTTTTGTAATTTACAAAGCCGGGCGCGAACCCACGCCGTATTGGCGATAGACTTGTATGAGTTGCTAGGTAATCCAACTACCTACCTCATTGAGCCACCCGGGCCCTCCATCCAATTAGTCAGCCATATTCAAATTATATGATACTGTTGTTTTGTTTTCTTATTATCTAAGATGTTTTTGTCTGTGATGCACAGATGTAGCGATGATCGACAGAGGTCGTTTCACGCTCATTGTAGGGTGGGAGATGTGCTCATTATTATAGACTTTACTGTGACTGTGAAATGTAGAACAGCAATTAAAACCCTGTTTCTTTACTTATTAAATTTCTGTCTAAGTCTAAGCTTGGAAAGCTTCTCATGTTCATTTACGTCCATATATTTTCTTTCTTATATTAATTCATTTTCGGACAATACATACAAATTGCAATTGCTACTGATTGGAACCGTACAAAAAAGTATATGAATTGCAATATCAGATTTGAAATTCCACTTAATTGCACAAATGGTATTCCAATTCTCCAATCTTCTTTCTAGACTTTTAAGTTCTATTCTTACAACTGTCAAAACGAATCTGCAGTGATATCGTGATACCTTCCTTTCTAGAAGTGGCGTTAATCAAATGTTGATATTCAGAAACTGAAAAGATATCACAACCTACGCATCAGGATTAAGACATTTGACTTCTCTACCTTATATACCACCATTCCACATGTGGAACCAAAATCTAGAATAAAATATTTGATTTAACGTTGCTTCCCAACGAAGAATGGAAAACAAAGATATCAGTAATTTCTTATTGGCATAGATAAGTTTTATTTTGTCAAAGGCAACTCAAAATCTAATAATATAAATCTGACATGCTGATTCAAATGTTACATTTTTTTATCGACATCATATCTTTCCAGTTTGATGGACTAGTGTTTCAACAGGCGCATGGTTTTCCAATGAGAATAAATTGTGCTCCGCTACTCGCCGAATAATTTCTACAGGCAGACTTCCTTTTTGGGCTTCAATGAAATAAAGATAGGAAATTAACCCAAACCTTTAATTTCAGCTTTCGATATATAGATGATGTTCTGTTACTGAACAATTCTCGATTCTGTGAGTATGTGCTTTTCGTATATCAAGATGGACTTGAAGGAAAGGATGCAACTGAAATTCAAAAGTCTGCTTCTTACATTGACATTCACCTTGCCATTGCTGACAGAGGAAGACTAAAAACAAAACTCTACGACAAACATGATGACTTCCCTTTTCCAATAGTCAACTTCCCAGTAGCAATATTCCAGCAGCCCCAGCCTATGGAGATTACATTTCACAACTCATTCGTTATTCTAGGGTCAGTGAACAGTGCTGAACAAAGATCAGCTGCTGACGAAAAAGCTACTCAAACAAGATTCGTTGCTCCTATGCTAAAGGTATCGCTACATGAATGTTATTGCCGTCTTCTCGAACTGGTTGATCGTTACGTAATATCCTTTTCTCAAATAACAATGGTTTATTTCCCTTTGACGTAGATTGTTTTCTTTCCTTTATCAGCGACAAGACTTTTATCGAACTTGACTATAAGTAACACATCGGGTTTGTCTTATAAGAAATTGGAACTATTTATCTTTCTCGAGCACCTGGACTTCAACCACGGTATTTAGAGATGCCCTTGTTGCTGATGTGGTCAATTTTATTATATTTTTCAAATGTTTTTGGCACCCAATGTTGTCCGTGTCTCTGAATTGTCCATTCTTCATTTCCCCTTCAGTTTTCTCTAGCGTGTTCATTTTATTATTTAAACTTAAATTTCACTTGGATATAATATCTATTCGGGTTGTGTGAGATATTAAAGGAGTGAAATGTATTTAACATTGGATTCCAATTAGTTTGATATAAGTATCGTGTGCATCACTTTACCGGAAGATCCCTGTAGTTTCGAGTACTTTGTGTTCTTCTTAATCTCTAAACCGATTTGTTAAAGCACCGGTAAATAATCTCTAACTGAGTATTATGAATAATCTCTAACTGATTGCTAAAATATCGGTAAAGGATTTTGTCGTTCTTTCTTCCGAATGACTTTGTGTATATACGGTCCAAATACGCGTATGATCTGGAACATATATATACGTTAATAAAGGAGTGATGATTACAAATTTTAATAATATCTTTTGCGTCATTCAATAAGTAGAACGTAAATAACTTTTCATTCAGAAAGTGATTAATTAATAATGAGGTTTTTTTTTATCATTCGAACAGATTTTAATTCAATGGAAAACAAATTACGAATTCATAATACTGAAATAATTGTAGGAGACACTAGTCGTAAAAAAAATTATTATTTTAGTATTGAATTCCACCATTATATATGATTCTGTATTCTATAATATAAATACTCACCAACTGAGATCATTAGGTATACAATTATAGTATACTGGCTGTAACAGAAAGATGTCATGTGAAAGAAACAATTAAAAAATATATTTGTTATTTCCTTGAACGAAATTAAACATTTGAAGTGATATCAAACGAGTTTATTTTGGCTGTGTCATTACAGATTTCTGAATGTGAATCTGTCATGAAATGGAAATACTACAAATCAATGAAATACAAAACAGTTCAAACAAGTACTAAAAAGATGACAATTGTACTAGATTTTATTGGAAAAAAATCTTATCCTTGATCCACATGACTGTGTGACATGCAGGAGTGAGTGATTGTTGATTAACGCCAAATGAGCACTTTTTCAGCTAAGCCTATATCATGACGAGACCAGGTTATTTTCGATAAGCCTGATGATGATGATGATGATGTCCACTCTATAGTAAACAAATATGCTGCATGCTTAATGAAGAAGCACCAAATACCAATTTGATAGTCAATGGTTTGACCCTTGACCCGAACGGATACCGAACCCATGATCTATCACACTCGATGCGAAAATTAACCATCACGCCAACTAATGGTCACATGACAGTATTATACAAAACCATGTGTAGCAACTGTATAATGTCCTTGTTTATTCATCCGTGTTCTACTTACTGGTGGTATGGTTACGGCGTACATCTCCACCTTCAGCTATATGTCAGCTATATCGTGGCGGTAAGTTTTATTGGTGGAGGAAACCAGAGTACCCGTGGAAAACCAATGACAAACTATATCACATAATGCTGTATCGAGTACACCTTGCCATGAGCGGGATTCGAACTCACAACATTAGTGGTGATAGGCACTAATTAATTACAGTAATTCACAACAAAGTGACAATGGATATATAATATGTGATATGACAATTCTTGATGTAACGAAACTATTTCAAATTTTAAATTAGAATTAAATCATGTTTTAAAAATAAATATATTTCTACCACTTAAACCAAAATCTTCAATTAAAAAACCACATAATTGTGTTTGTTTGTGTTTTTATATAAAGGACTGTACGTGTCAATGATATATATGATTAATTGCTCCCATTAATATTAAAATGAGTTTTTTTTTCCCTTGATTATCTCAACGTCAGATATTTGTGGTTCAGTTTATCCGTATGCGGGAATACCATTTCCTAGAACAAGCATGATTCGTTCATTAAAAATGATGAATGAATGGTTGTTTTTTTCTACTACATTTATCAATTCCGAAGTAATTGCCTCATTTTGGAGACAAAGATTCTGAAACTTTTTTATTTATTTTTTGGTACATGTACTTTTACGTCATATTGGTCTAAATCATTTGGTAATCGATTTGCAAGACGAAGCAGAAAATCATTATTAAGATAGACAATTAGGTTACATATTCTACCAGCGTCAAATTAAATTGATTTATTTTCTGTGTCACCTAGTTTCAAGTCAGTTGAAGACCGGAAATGAAAACTATTTACAGCGTTTTTTAACGCGTCAAACTATTTAAATGCGTCATTCTGAAAGATGAAACTTTGGAAAAATTAAATCACACAAGGACATATCCTTCTTTTAAATCGTTTTTGATGTACGCGTTTATTCGCGTTTCCTTGAAGACTTAAATTGAACTTTTCGGCCATACCGGAAGTGTAACTTGGCTGTATTTGATTGGATGTTCTCGGAATTCTTCTAGTAAGTAAGTAAGTAAGTAAGTAATTTTTATTTAAAGTCGGAAGCATATATTTACAGATACAACATAGAGCATGAGCTCTGCAGAGCTCATTAACCGACCTGATATTTAAAAAATAAAAAATTGACAAACATAACAACTCAGCACCTGGTTAAGCATGCATAAAATCATAGTTATAGAGAGACACATAACACAAATAAAATACATGCATAATTAAAACCACAAAGGCGAGCATAATACATAAAAAAAAAATACATTTAAATTAAGTACTTAAAAAATGTCACATTTAAAGCAATAAAAGCGACTTCATATTTTAAAAACAGAAATAATAAAGCAGAACATGGTTAAAAATACTTAAATACCACAAAGCAGCAACTTCTTAATGTCAATCGGTAGGAGAAGACGCCACATTGGCAGATGATGTGACACAACATAGTCATATTTAACTGACAAACAAATATCAGATATTCCTAAACATAAAGAGTTGTTATTTAAAATGCGAAATCAAAATTAAGAAATTAAGATGGCGACCATTCATTCAAATTATCAAGAATATAAAACATGGACCACTTACCTTGTGATGGAGTATGTTATTTGATTTTCAATGCAAAAGGGCAAGGAATGGGAATAAAAAAGTACCATATTTTGATGAAATGATTCCTGTGACACAGACTATAGAGCGGAAGTTTTGAAACCTTCATTAAACAAATCAGATAGTGTTAAAGAGGAAAATACGTCGTAAAGGTCATTTAAATATGACATCTTATGAAGTTCCGTTAAATCTTTAAGCAGCAATATATAAGAAAATTGAAAGAAATTAAAGATCTAATTAAGAAATAATTCATGGAAGCCATATATATTTTTTTTTTTTTGATTTTGATATGGTAATATTATTTTCGCAAAAAAAATTTCCCGAGCGATAGCTTCAAGGCATCCATTACTACTCGCTTCCACATCAGTCTTCAAATGAGTGTCCATGCGGAAAAGGAAACTAGAATTTGGTGTGCTTGGCGTGTTTGAAAGGTCAACATATAGGACTTTGATCTTATAATAACTACTGATAAGCATCATATTTGTTCTACTTGTCAACTTATCTTGCTTGTCCTCATCTGAATATTATAATTGAATATATTATTTGTGTTAATCTCGTAATGTTTTGGGAAATATTAATTCTTTGTACATTTGCAGCTGTGTCGAGCTATCAGACGTTTCAAATGCAAATTCCGAATGGAATGAAGGTTCCTAATCCATGTCCTGGTAAATCAGGGACAGTATGGCCTGGTGTCGGACATAAAGTTGCACCAGGGTCTGGACCAAATAATCAATTTGGCGTGGTAAGATATTATCCTATATTCTAACATAACTTCCTTCTTTCGCTTTGCAGACAAACGAGCGATTTATCGATGGTATTCGCTCATGCGCCGGTGAATGTGACAGACTTTTCCATTGGCAGCTTAAATTGTGTGCGACATTTTTCGCAAGCGTAAATATAAATTACCGTCTTCCAATCAAAGCATACTACCGTATTTGTACTCTTAGACATAACAGAATCGAAATAAATCATGGAAGCAAGAATATGTTTTGAGTTTTAACCTGGGTTGGCGGATATTAGTAAATTTTATCCCTCGCCTCTGGCTCGGGATAACATACTAATATCCGCCAACCCATGTTAAAACTCCCAACACATTCTGGCTTCCATAATTTATTTCTTGATTTTAGCATGACGTCCTTCATTGACTATAAATTATACAGTGATAATATATTTCAATTCGCACATACGCATTGCAAAGCAAATTATTAACATCATTCCTAAGTAACTTCGGGTATTCATACAGGACAGTTGTACATATAAACATAAAAATGCTCGCTTTGTTATTTTTACATATTTCTTCAAGAATAAAAATCCAAACACAACCATCCTTTGGAAGTTGTATTTCGGTGATATTGTACAAGGAACGCTGGAGACATTGACACAAACTGGTTACTGGTTCATTTTACGATTTTGTTAGCACTTTACTTGTTTAATTTGCTAAAATCAAAATGCCATTAAATTGGAAAATATCAGCAACTTAACTGTAATACCGTTAAATTATTAAGAGAAACGACTGTAAGCGTGAAGGTTAGTGAATTTTGTATGACATGCATTTACTTTACTGACATCCACTTCCACCAGATAAGCATTTTCCTACTAGAATCGAAATAATTCATGGAAGCCAAAGTTTCCATAACATTTTAACATGGGTAGCATTATTTTCAGTGCATTTTATTCTTCGCTATCCCTCGGGAGCGATAACATTTTACGAAAATAATGTTACCCCTGTTGAAACTGGATAGAAACTATGTTTTCTATGAATTATTTCGATTATAGTAGTAAAAGTTGCTAACGCAAAAGCTACTCAAACAAGGCTACGTTTCAAAAATCAATCTGTCTAAACGAAATTTGCCCATGCAACTAAATTTCTAATGTTACAGAAACTTTTCCAATAGTCAACTTCCCATTCATCAGTAGAAATATTCCAGCAGCACCAGCGTATGGGAGTAAATACATTTCAGAACTCGTACGTTATTCTATGACATATGCCAGTACAGTGTGCTGGACAGAGCTCAGATGCTGACATAAAACCGACTCAAACAAGGCTACGTTGCTCCTATGTTTGAAGTCATCACTACAAAAATCCGACGATCGTCATCACGATCTGGTTGACCGTTACGAAATGTTCATATCTCAAATGACAATGGATCTTTTATTTTTTACGTAGATGTTTTCTTTCCTCTATCACTGCCAAGAATTTTACCGGACTTGAATGCATATATGAGCAACACGGCGGGTGTCTTGTAAGAAGTAGGAATTACATACCCTTCGCGAGCACCTGAGTTCACCCCCGTTTGTATTTTGGTGGGGTCCGTGTTGCTCATATTTTTACTTTTTTGTGTTGTCGTATTATGTGTCTTTACGTTCTGAGTTCCTTGTTGTGATGTCCGTTACGATTTCCGCATAAAAACGATGTTCAGTTCGTTTTTACCTCCAGTTGTTTGTAGGAGGGCTGATGTCTTATTATATTATTTGTCTTTGTTTGCGTATAGTGGTGTCCAACACATATCGTGTTGTGTTTTTGTTCGTCCTGTGTACCCTATGTTACCAGTTTCTCTCATTGTTGATTGACCCCTCCAGTATTCTCTAACGTTTATTTCTTAAATGTACCCATATATTTCATATATTGCTTTAGATGATTGGTAATATACTATGTACTATGTTACAGGTCCCATGGGTCAAACCCATAGAGTTTCTCAGCACGTCTCCGGTGACGAATAGGAGGAGCACTCTTGATGGGGATGTCAGGTTGTAATGCGAAAAGCCTGACCTGTCACTCACCGAAACGATCGGGGTGTTAATAAACAACCACCCACTCACCGAAACGACCAGGGTGTTAAACAACAACCATTCACTCACTCATCCAAACACATGACCACAGATATGTTCTGTTTGTCGTAATCACAATCTGGTCCTTTCCTCTTTCATGACTTATTACCGGGTTTGCAACAAGAGTAAAACGACGGGTGCCAAATATGGAGCAAGAATTGCTTACCTTTCCGGAGTACCTGAGTTCACCCTCGGTTTTTAGTTTGGTTCGTGTTGCTCGATCTTTATTTTGTGTGTGTGTGCTTTGTACACTGTTGTTTTCTTTTGGCTACTGTGTTGTCTGTCCTTCTTCGATTTACGGCTTCTGGTTACATTACCTCTTTGGTATCTTCAAACTTTTCTTTTTGTATGTGTTTAATTTTCCTTTGTCGTCATTGAGATGGCTTTCCGGGAGTTACTGAAGAAAATATTTGTGCGTTTCGTTGAAAATAATAGCATCATACTATTATTGCTCATGACGTCACATAAACGGTCATTGGTTTAATTGTGACCTTTCAAATGTCAAAATCTGATTAGAACATATATTTTACATAAAAAATGTATAGCTTCCATTTGTGTCAGAAGTATTAAGAATAATAAATTTTAGCCGTGACGACTTCCCTTGAATGTGTCTATAGATATAACTATTGTCACCATCTTTTACTGCAAACTATATTGAGCGTTGGAATTTCCGCATACGCCATTTGTCGAAGAGGACTCTTTATTTGACTCGTTATAATAACATTAATATACTTGCATTTTTTTTCAGGATTTCGATGGTATAGGAGGAGAAATGTGGACGAAAGAATATTGTGAGAAAGATTCCGACCAAGATGGAAAAACAAACGGAGAAGAACTAGGCGACAAGGATTGCATATGGAAAGTAGGAAGTACTCCAAGTGCCGAACCCACAGGACATCCGGGTATGTTTTGCCAGCATATCTATCAATAAAAAGTGATTGACAGAAGATCAATGAAGTGTAATGGGTTAGTGATTGCTGTTTAACGCCAAAGGAGCAATCATGTCGAGAACAAGTCACAGTCGATGGGGTGATGATGATAATGATGTCCGCTTTGTATTAGATCAATACGCTTAGTTGTACTTTTATAGTGATAGTATACTGAAACAACAGACAGCGGGTAGACATGTCGCTCCACTCGTATACATTATCCTGATTCTGACGCATCCAGCATTTGCTCTTTCTCCTTAATGCTACTTGCTTATCGGAGAAGTAACAAATTACACTTTTATATAGTCTTTTCTTTGACCGACCTGGACTCAAACACACGATCTCCCGCATTGATGCGTTTCGTTATGGTTTAAAGCTGCCAGGCCGAATCACTTACTTTCATAAGACATATATTTTGAATATGGATAATAAAATGAAAAGCACAAAATACCACACCGCCAGAATAGTTCCAGCATCTAATCCTAAAATCGTAGAAAGAGTGGTAAAATCGATACCCCTAACACAATTATACATGACAGCTCACTTTCCTGGCACTTTAAATGAAAAGTGGCGGGTTTAATTTAGTTGTATGGGCCCACTCCTTCTCTCTTAGTGACATGAAGCAGTCACGCAAGTGTTTTCCACATACGAGATTATTTTCATTATTTACTGATAGTTTTTCATTTTTATTTATACAGGTATTTGTGAACCAATGAGCGATCCAAAATGTAAAACAGTCAACAAAGACATTATTTGTTAAATCATATCGGAGATTAAATTGTGTTCTTTATTTGATATTTGTATATGGATTCAATATATGGAAGCTGATATAGACAATTCAGTGATAGGCTAATAATGGGGATATAGTAAAGCTTTCGTCCATCTGTCTGTCTCTCCGTTCGGTTGTCATAACATCCTGGTACGTTTTGTACTACAAAGACTTGAAAATTAATTGTCAATAAATACTTTTATTATTGGTAACATCTTGTGGTTCCTATCAGGATGTCCTTGATAGAGGTTTGCTGCTAACAAAGAAGCTACTGAACCAAGGATTCATCTTGGTTAAGTTGAAGTCTTCGAAAGTTTTACTATCGCCACCATGACTTGTTTGACCGTTATGGAATATCTGTGTCACAAATGACCACGGATATGTTCCACTTGTCGTAAGCACTTCCCGGTCCTTTCCTCATTCATGACTTATCACCCGGTTTGTAACTAGATTTACACGACGGGTGCCACAAGTGGAGCAGGAACTGCTTACCTTTCTGGAACACATGAATTCACCTCCGATTTTAGTGAGGTTCGTGTTACTTGATCTTTAGCTTTATGCGTATGTTTTGTAGATCGTTGTTTGTTCTTTTGTACCTTTTCGGTTGACAATTGTGTTGTATGTCCTTCTTCGATATACGGTTTCTTATTACCCCTTTGGTATCGTCAAACCCATCTTAGCATGTATTCCTACATCCCTCAAACATTTATATCCACTGTACATTTATTCTTAACATTGATCATAGAATACGTTTGGTTTCAAAATAATATTTCTCCCAATTTCAGATCCCAACATATTATTAGTCGATGTATGCTTTGTGTCTCGATTAACAGCATAAGGTGATTGGTCCCCAAAATATCTTGCTATACTTTTATATAAAATTAATAAGATTTCCAATTTAATGTTTCGGGAAATATTATTTGCACAATCATTTTCTATGCATTTTGTGTGATACATGCATACAGCGGAATACGACAAAGTATACAAGCATGATCTTTTTCTTGTTATATTTTTTTGTTATCATTTCTTTTTAGATTGTGTGTTGTTCTGTGTGTTTCCAAATAATTTGCATAATACTATCTTTATTTTCAAATAATGTATAAGTTAAGTAAAAGTTAGCACAATATTGTAAATGGTCTCATTTTTCTGGAGAAAAAACCCAACATATTTGTTATGAATAGTGAACAGGGGTTCTAAAACATCGGGATCTTTGAATACAGATGTGTGTTTTGTGCTCATTAACCTTTTGAGTTTACTGAATCAATGATTTCACAGCTGTAACCATATCACATAATGCTGCTTAGGGGACACCTCGACATGAATGAACGTCACACCTTACTGGCTTAAGACATTGATTGCACAGATATATAGATATCATTCCAATCATTATATAATCAAGGTCAGGAAGAATTAGTGTGAAATAAAAACGTATTCCATTAACCAGTTTAACCCTTCCACATGTTTGTCCCTGTATCAAGCCAGGACCTAAATTTACAATGTCATATGTCGTCGTCTTTTTTTGTGTTCAGTTGAGGTGAGAGGTGATTGTTCGTTTTGTTGATATTTAAGGAACTGATGGCCTTCTCTGTTTAAACTTGTTTTCATAATCTGAATGTTTTATGACTAATTGTTTCTAAATCTATGAAATGCATCCATTTGGATTGGTGTGTTACCCTTAATGTATTTCTATTTCTGTTATATGGGATTTTCCTTTTCCGTTCCAATGTTTTAATCTTAATTTAGGCTTGATAAGACGTCTTTATGTCTGTTTGATTTGGAATTTCATAATGCACGTAAATTTTAGGTTTTCCGCGGTAAAACCCCCATTTGCTAATGGCACGGAATTATCCCCGACTCTACAGTCATTTTCTTTTAATTATCATGTTCGTGTCCATATATCCATAAAATCTTTTGGTAACTTTAAAACGTAAATTTCAAAATTAGTGGGCACGACGCGTATATAAAAATATGATCAACAAGATATACATTTATAGAAAGAAAGTCTTACAAATATCAAATTTATTATCCTGTAGTTTTGCTTTTTCATGCGAAATGGTATATTTTTGTAATAAATCAGATTTGGATGACGTACATATTAAATTTACCTCTTGTAACTGTATAATAACATATTACCAGATCAAAACAATTCCGGTTGTGATACGTCTGTCTCCGATTCTCCGGATAGCAAAAACCATTAAAGGATTCGTAGAAGAACAAAATGAATTGTTGCGCTTACGATAATAATTTATAGCGAACTACTTCATCAAAATGATTTAAGATGGTTCTGGTCACTTCCTAGGACTTCCATTGTACAGTCACACCTGTGTTAAGAGGTCACCTTTAGGACAAAGAGTAAGTGGCCTTCTAAGACAGATGACCTCTTAAAGGAGGTTCAATTCATATGAAATTTTCCATGACAAGAGAAGAAAAAGGTGACCTTTTAATACAAGTGATTGGGACAAACGGAAAGTGGTCTTATAAGACAGGTGACCTCTTAAAAGAGGTTCAATTCATATGAAATTGTCCATGATAGGACAAGAAAATGGTAATGTTTTAATGCACGTGATTCCTTTAATAGAGGTGACCGCATGTACAGGTTTGACTGTATATTGACCGTCAACTATATGATTATCGTTGTCTTGGTCGATATTGGGGACAATGGTGATGATTACATGTATAATCCATGACGTTTTGTAAGGGAGCGAACATTTTATGTGTATGTTTTGTAGATCGTTGTTTGTCCTTTTGTACTTTTCTTTTGGCCATTGTGTTGTCTGTTCTTCTTCGATTTTCGGATTTTGATTACCCTTTGGTATCTTCAAATTCTTCCTACATTTTAGGGGAGGCGCTATTTTTAAATTTGAATTATGTCGCTAAATATTACAAAGCATATGCAGTTCTCCATGAATAAAGATAAAATAATGTTAGCTTGCCGTTAAAAACAAACAATCAGTTAATTTAGATATCAAACATTGAGGAGAACTTCGATTTAAATTGTGAAAATGGCATGTGTAGTGGCTACCAAAGGGTCTGAAGCTGTAATTGAACTGCTTACCCTTCGCGAGCATCTGTCCCCCCTCCCCCCCCCCCTCCCCCGGTTATACGGTGGGGTTCGTGCTGCTCATCTCTTTAAATTTTTGTGTCGTGGTTTTTTGTTTTGTTTGTCTTCGTCCGTTGTCTTCTGTCCAACATTGTTTGTGTCTCTGGATTGTCCATCATTGACTGCCCCTTCGGTCTTCTCTAATATATATTTATCCTCAAGATGATAAAGGAGAACAAACTCTTTCTTGTCATACATCAAGTAAGTAATGAATTACGAATCATTCATTCATGATTGTAGTTAATAAAACACCTGAAATAATAATTTTCTTTAATTACAGAAGAAACATCAGGATGCATTTCAACTTTTGTTCGAAAATCTAATAAACAATACAAGAGACCCTCATGGCGGAAGGTATGTCTTGATGGTTCCCGTCGTGTTCTAAATCGATACAAAATGTTTATTCAAAATACTATTTATAGTTTAATGATATTTTATTTGCATAAAAAGTAGCAAATGAGATTGGACACGAGTTGTAACAATATAAAGGAAGTCCTTTCCCTTTTACAAAATATAAGCAAAAAATGACAGTAGTCTATGCAAACAAACTTTTTTAAATGATACTAAAATTATGGTTCTAGCACATTTTATATACAACACATGGAATAATTTGTCAATAGCTCAGTCAGATTTAAAATGTATAACTATTAGCCATTTAAAAAAAATATCATGTTTTAGTAACAGCGCTCATAATAAATGGAGGGTAAGACTATCGTATACATGTCTGCATGGGGCCTTTCATTGACGACAATCCTAACCAAGTGTGGTTTAATTTGGCCCAGTCATTTCTGAGGTCGGAGATAATTGAATATTAAAATGTGAAATTCTATTTTTTTTACGCAACGATATAGCTGGAATACTGCTAAAGTTGGAGTTAAACACCAACCAATCAAATCAATAAAATCAACGTATCTCCCCCCCCCCCCCCCCCTCACCCCACCCCACCCCACCCCCGCCAATACCTCATGACCTTTGGCCAGGCGAACTAATAATGAAACGGAACAAAAATAACGATATATAATGGATTTTGTAATCCGATTCCTACATACAATAAAGTATTATTTTTAGGAGGGCACAAAAGGAGTACATTAAGTTCATATGTATATTTACAGGAATGTGACATTCTTGTACTAAATGGTCCTAATATGTTACCAAGACTAAGTGACCTATATAATTTATATAATCAGTGAGAATATAATCATATGCGACATGACTATTAACGCCTTTTAATTCCAGTTGTGAACCTGCGTGTCTTTGTGAACCTGAGCGTCTTTGCACTCTTTGTCTTGGGAACAAATTGTATAGATTTCGTCGGACAACTTTAATTAATTGATAATTATGTTTAAGCTAACATTGATTATTAATTTAACTGCCGTTGTATGGAGTTATCAAAAGTTTCAAATGGAAATTCCTAATGGGATGACAGTTCCGAATCCGTGTGAAGGTCAAACAGGAACAATGTGGCCAGGTGTAGGACATAATATGATGCCAGGTGGTGGAACAAATAATCAGTTTGGATTGGTTGGTTATTTCCGTATATTATATTTTATAAATAGGTTGTTTTTGTATCAAAATATTGATACTTGTATATGTTTTTGGCACGAGTTTTGGTGAGTAGTGTAATGGCTTCACGGTCATAAAGTATTCGAATACGAGTGTTGTACTTATACTAGAAAAACACATAATCCGAGCATGATATCCTATAAATACGGCATTTTGATTGGACGATTTTGAAGCAGACAAATACGAAACTTTATTTTACGACCGCGAGACATGAACATATTTATTGTATGAACCTTCGAATTAAACGATATTCATACAAGGCATAAGGTGGTAGAAAACGATAGAGTAGTTTCAGCTTTCGATATAACAATGTTTTTGTTAAAATTAGATATTTGTTTTATATTTATATTTTTAATTTTTTTATTCGTGATCAAATAACATTTAACAATATCCTGTATCACATCGGATAACATCATAAATCACTTCAAATGTCCAATCAGCAGGAAGTTTACAAATTCGTTTGGGGTGGGCGTGTGAATGTTGTTTTGTGACTATCATTAATTTTACATTTATTTCATGGCGAGAACAAGTTACTTTTTGGTGAACTGCTGATGAAGTCTATTTGGTAAACCGCATCGCATGTGTAATGGTTAGCTTGCTCGTCTCAAAATCGGTAGATTGGTATTTGCTGCTTCTCCGCTACACATGCAGCATTAAGGAGTAAGAGTAATTGGTTGGCTCTGAAGCTGTCAAAATCGTTAGGCATTGAATAACAATGAAGAAATAGAACAAAATCAAAATGATAATGAAATATTACCGGAAATAATGCGATACGGAATGTGGAATATTGTTAGATGTTTGTGGATCACCGGGGGTAGGGGTGATGAAGGACCAGATTGAACGAACTTAAAATTTCAACTTTCTTGTAACAATTTGCATATGATATAAAGTTAAATGATACCACACGGATGTCGGTTCAATGTTTAATATAACCTTCTCTTTCTTTGTTCAATTTTATTATGTGTTTTTATTTGTAACCCCCCATATTAATTGTACTATAATCTAATAAAATTATTTTGCAAATGGAAATATCGTCTGTTATTCCAAATACAATCACTATTTTTTTAAAGTCTGTACAGATATTAAAAAATGTCATTATTCCAGGTAGGGAACGGTACCGGATAGGGACCTTATCAGATTCCTTCTTATCAGATGCCTCTTGTACTGGTTTATTTTAGATACAAACGTCAGCTTTCATGAGAAATAAATTAGAAAAATATAATTTTCCAGTTAATTATTTATAGATATCAGATAATGCTCTGATCAGATAATATTTAGTGAACTATATATATTAATATTTATGATAAATAATAACCTTTTTGTTTCTCTTTGTTTTGAGATTTACAAAAAATGGTACATATCATACCATGAATATCAATAACAACAAAAATATGTCATGTTCGTAAGGCGTTCGATATCCGCTCAGATATATATTGCTTAAAGTGGCGCTAATCACCATAGCCCTACCCCAATTCCCTCCCCCATTCGTAAGCAGTGTTTGCCAGCAAATATTGGTTTCAAGGCTGGAATCATTTCCTGAGCCGTAAAAGCAGTCAACTAGTTGTAAAACTGCGCTTAGGATTATAATTATTGTGTTTAACGCCACTTTCAACAATATTTTAGCTATATCATGTCGATCACCGTTATTGGTGGAGGAAACTGGAGTACCCCGAGAAAAACCACCAACCTGCCCGCAAGTCATTGTCTACTCATTGACCAACTTTATCACATAATGTTGTATCAAGAACACCTCGCCATGAGCAGGATTAGAACTCGAACACAACTTTAGTGGAGATAAGCACTGATTGCATAGGTAGCTATAAATCCAACTACCATGCGATCATGACCACGACAGCATGGGTTGCATTTTTTAATGGTTTCAATTCTCATCTAAGAAAACCAAGATAGGTGTTTTGTACAACTACAGGTGATGACCATGAAGTGGTATGTTAAACTATTATATCATAGCGAAAATAATCATGCTAAAATGAAATATTATCTTCCTTTTTTTAGGATTTTAAAAGCACTGGACAAGTTTGGACTAAAGAGCTTTGTGAGAAAGATTCTGACCAGGACGGGAAAACAAACGGAGAAGAACTAGGGGACAAGGACTGCAGCTGGAAAAAAGGCAGTACTCCTAGCGCAAGTGCCAGTGGACACCCGGGTATTCAAATTACCTGGCTAAAAATATGTTCATGAGAAAAAACTCAAGCCTTAATTAAGTCCCACTTTTTTCCACTGATAAAATCAGCCATAATTCATCTCCATAAATATACTGAAAATAAATTATCTGGTATATTTGTCATAATCCGATTTTGTTCCAAAAATCAATCTGTCTAAGTGAAATTTGCCCATGCAACTAAATTTCTAATGTTACAGAAACTTAATTCTAGACATTTGTTCTCATCTGTGCCACCGGTCGTTGGAATAAATACGTATCAGCTCGCTTGTGATGTAAATCCTTTAAGTAGCATGCAACGAAAACATTTAAAAAGTTCCGGATTACCCAAATAAATCGACTACTATTACAAAACAAAAGTCAGTGGTAAACGAGATGACTTCACTTTTCCAATAGTCAACTTCCCATTCATCAGTAGAAATATTCCAGCAGCACCAGCGTATGGGAGTAAATACATTTCAGAACTCGTACGTTATTCTATGACATATGCCAGTACAGTGGCTGGACAGAGCTCAGATGCTGACATAAAACCGACTCAAACAAGGCTCCGTTGCTCTTATGTTGAAGTCATATGTCGCATCTTCGTCAGATTGTGTACTTCCACGATTCACTCTATGTTTGTCAATTGTTGGCGTTATTTGGGGGTACGGAATCGGCAGATGTTGAGAGGAGTGATTAAGTTGTACCGTCTGGAATCAAACTCACCAACTAACAACTTCAGTACTGACTGTAGAGAACTAACATACGATCGCGTACCTGACTTACCCTTTGCGGCATGTAGCTAATTATTGGTTGTTCCTTTACAGACAGAAAATGTAATTATAATTTTTTTTTTTTTGAAAATATAATGAGATATAGACATGTAAATTCTGTAATGATTTAGGGTTAGGGTTATGGTGTTGAACGCCACTTTCAACAATATTTCATTTATATCGTGGCGGTCAGTTTTATTGGTGGAGGAAACCGGAGGACCCGGAGAAAACCATTGACCTGTCGCAAGTCAATTCTGTAATGAAAGGCAATAAACGTATTTTTGTTGATATCGTTATCGCCCAACCTTCTCTACTCAAATGACCAACACCCCACCGAAAATAAAAACTTATTAAAACACACAAAACAAGCAAAAAAAATATACTAAAAACAAACAAACAAACAAAAACAATAAAAAATTGAGCTCGTTATTATGCAAAAACAAATCTAAATGCAATTTATATATTTATTTTCTTTCCTTTTTTCAAATAGGTATTTGTGAACCAATGTCAGACTCGAAGTGTAAGACCGTCAACAAGGACATTGTGTGTACACAGATCTGATATAATAGAGCTGTGTTCCATGTACAGAAATAATAACTGATATTAAATAACAACATTTTGAATATCAAATATAAGAAAATGTATTCAATATTTCTATAGCGATTAAAATAGTCTTGTGAGCAAAGTTGATTAAGGAGAATTGTTATTCATCATTTCATTCTTGTTTCTCGAGTGGTCCTTCATTTGTATTGTCACGTTCCCAGATATCTAGGACGGAGAAAACATTCAGCACCGAACACAATCGCTCTACCAACCAAGCTAAAAGAGATCTTATCTAATATTTTTACGACGAATAAAAAAATCTTGTAAGTTAAGTTGAGCAACGTGAATTTTCATTCATCATATCATATTTCTCGAGTGGTTCGTTATTTGTATTGCAACGTCCTCAACAAGGTTAGAATACATACTGCACTGAAGACAACATCCCTATCTACTGGACTAAAGAGGTTTTGGTTATGGTGTTTAAAGACACTTTCAACAATATTTCAGATATATCGTGGCGGTAGATGTTATTGGTGGAGGAACCCGCCGACCTGTCGCAAGTCGCTGACAAACTTTATCAGATAATGTTGTATCGAGTACACCTTACCTTAGGTCAACTACAAATGAAGAGGTTGGTATTTAAATCTATGATATATGAATGTCCAAGCTCAAGACCTAATATACATTCCATTTCAACAGACAGATAATTATTTGAAATTTTCTTCACACACACACACACACACACACACACACGCACGCACGCACGCACACCCACACCCACCCACCCACAATTTTGCAGAGGAAAAGGAAAATGTGAAACATTAACGGACGATGAAAATACGACGGACCCCGACTGATGGCAACAGTTTTCATTTTATCTATTTTTATTCCTGTATCCGCTTAAAATTTGCATTTGAAAGTAATAGCGCTGATTTGCAGCATAATTTGCAATTATACTAAGATTGATTGATTGATTGATTGATTGATTGATTGATTGATTGATTGATTGATTGATTGATTGATTGATTGATTGATTGATTGATTGATTGATTGATTGATTGATTGATTGATTGATTGATTGAATAATTGATTGAATAATTGATTGACATCGAGCTGTATTTCAGTTATATTCAGGACGAACACGAGTTCAACAATATATAAAAACTACATAGAAACGAGGGAAGGGTGGGGCAACTGGGGCAACGACTTCTGACTGCCACTGAAAAAGTATTAAAATTGTGAACTCTATGGCAACGAATTAAGTATTTATCAATAATGCATTCGACTGGTATTCACTGTAGATAAACTTTCAAGTTGCCATGAACGTGTGTTCAAGCATACTGGAATGGCTATTGCAAAAACAACACGAGATTTCAAATAAAAAAGTATTGCATGGTTGTAGTTTAATTTATTTGGTGCAACAAAACGCCAGAAAAACTATTAAAATAACTAGCCAATGTAGATTTTCCAGCCTGGTCATACTTTGGATCATGCTTCATCCACACTTCATCGTCCTTTGTAAGTTCTAACACGACAGTCTGTGAACCAAGGTCTCATTCATTGTTGTATGAGTATAGATACGCCACAATGTTACCATTTTTGATCATATTTAAATGTACAGCATTGTCTGGTGTGGTACAGATGGAAGCCGAAAACAGATACACACCCTTTACTGGCGCAGTAAAGATTCCATGCTGTGGATTGGTGCTGTGTCCAATATCTGTTTTAACGATATCGTATTCGACTGTCTGGTAACTTGCCAAGTTAACATTGCATGATAGCTGTGCGTAAAATGCCACGACAGATGATGGGGTTTCACCTTAAATAGAAAATTAAATGTTCAATGCAAAAACATAACATAGACTTTGTATGTTGACAAGCATGTATATGCATAGACTTTAAATGTAACAGCATACAGGGGGTGAATGTAAGTCATAATCGGAAACCATTTTGTGCCGCATGAAGGTATGTTTTTAAACATAGCATTAATTATTGTAAGGATAACATTAAATGTGATAGTGCGTCAAATGCCCCTAAATGTCCTCTAAACAACGGCGTGTCCATCGCTCAAAAACTTGTTGTCAAACTCTCAAACACTTCGACAACGTTTTCGAAACAGGTGGAAATAACAGCAATTTTTCAGCTATATCATGGCGAGTACATGTTAATTTTTAATGAAATAATGATGAGGTCCGCTTTGTACTAGACCAACACGCTTAGTGGGATGTTTATGGTGATAGTTCACTGAAACAACAGTCCACGGATAGACATGTCGCCCCACTCGGACACATTATTCTGATTTCCGAGCCAACCAGTCTTTGCACTTTCTCCTTAATGCTGCATGCTCAGCGGAGAAGCAACAAATGCCAATTTTATAGTCTTTGTTTTGACCCGATCGGGGCTCGAACTTACGATCTACTGCACTCGAGGCGAGCACGATGACCATTACACCACCGATGTGGTTCTCACTCATTGGACGTATGTGTGTTATTTACTTGACGTGTGTATTATTTTGTTACATTTCTATCTTAAGAATTAAAAAATAATAATAAGATTTAAGACATACAATACCTGGTACTAATAGACGTTTATTTTTCGACACATTGTTTAAGTCACATTTGTTGAAAATCTCCTCCAGTGACCCCGCATTCCATTCATTTCATTGTTCATGGCGGCTACTTCCTGTTTCAGACCGACATTTTCCTTGGCTATTCTGCTGTATTCATTATGTATTGTCTCCAGTTTTCTGTTTAAAACTTCTATTTCACTTTGAGATACTTCCGAAATCCTAATTGTATCTGTGTGGGAAATAATTAGGATTAATTACTTTATTAAAATAATGTAGTTTGAATTAAGATTCAAATATACAGACACCTTTTTTTCCAAAGAAATTAGTCAAATAAGAATCGAATATGATTACCAAGACAACCATCACCTTTAAATGTTTTTTATTTTATTTTATTTTAGTAATTCCTGATTCAATTCAATATCGTTTCATTTCTAAATGAAAATATGACTTTTCAGACATCAAACGATATTTAATTGAAGCAGGAATTACAAAAATAAAACAAAAAGGTGATGTTTGTTTTGGTAATCCTAATTTCTTCGGGAAGAAAATGAGAAATTTAATCCAGTGAAGATAAAAATGATTTTACACTTCTGGAAAGCTAATATTTCATTTAAATTTTAACCCACAAGATTACACTATACTTTCACTCTTGTTCTCTTGTAAAGCCATGTGATAATATTTATTACATCTAGTTTCTCATGCAGACCATTATTTTGTTTGAATGTTTATGATTAATTGATATCAAACATGACAGTCTCATTTTGTGGAGCCTGCAGCGGAATTCCGCGTAAACATTTAGGCTCGTCATTATTCCCATTTATTTTGTAGGTGGTTCAATTTGATGTATATACTTTATATTTATTTACGTATATAGTTGTACAACACGATTTCTACATCACATTATTCTAGTGTCGAACTGCTCCTCCTCCCGGAGCACTTGAGAACATTCCCGAGGGTTCGTGTTACACAGTAGTTTGCTTTGTTTCCAGTAAGATGTTTTGTGAACCGTTATTTGTCTTCTCGCCTGTTTTTCCCTTTTTGTCTATTCCCCGTTTTATGACTTCCGTTTACCTCATTGATTTATCTTAAAACTTTTCGTAGAGGTAATGATCTACAACCAGTAGATTCAACAAAGTAGTTCACTTAATAACAACCATTCACTGATAATATGTACACTTGTATTGTAATGTAATGTAATATTTATGTTTATGTTGTGCTCATTTTGTATGTTGTCCTTTTGAGTTGTAGCAAATATTTGCAGAATTTGTAGTGTTCGTGTTGTTTGACTGTTCGAGTGGATTTAACGCCGCCGCGTGTTTGTGCACGACCCAATCCAGCATCTTGATAACCAGCAGATGTCGTAATTGCTTTCTATTTTTCTCATGACATATGTTAATGAACGATTGCACAAAACAATATTATAATAAAAACTAAATTATATTTGACTACATAAACAATGCTATTGGAAAATTTCCGGTACATTTTGCTTCACACACGCGTACTGCCGGACAAAATGTGGCAGTCAATCCCGAGGTATTTCGTGCATTTATACAGGACCGTGGTACATAAAGACACTAAAAGTCCACTTAAATTGTTCTTGTTGCTACTTTACATATTCATTTCCGGAAGAAATTACTAAATAATAAGACGTTTCTAAAAGTCACATATTTTAAATACATTGTGTGCATATCAAATAAATATAAATGCAACATGTTGACAATTTCTTACTAACAATATATTTTATTACAATTGTCAACAAGATAATATATACAGTTCATACCCGGGGTTTGTGTAGCCTAACCTGTAGCCTTACTGTTCGCTATGTACTCAAGTAGTTGTACGAATCGAGCATTATTTTAACCCTCTTTAAAGAACGTCTGGTACAAAAGCTGTCTTATCACATATGCAGAAAAGGAAAGGAATAAAATGAAGAAGAAAATACCACCCTGTCTGAACAGTAAATCGTAAAATCATTGAAACAGATACAAAATCGATACCCCTAACACATATATAAATTGACAATTCACTTTCCTGGCTTGGTACAGGCACTTCAATAAAAAAAAGGGGCGAGGTTAAGCTATTTTTATGGGTCCACGCTTAAAATTATAGTACTGAGTTGGATTACAGGTCATCAAAGAAAATTTGAAATTACCAACAGAGTAAGTAGAAGCCGTGAGAAAGAGAACCAATACAATGGGCAATAGAAAAAGGGAAAAAGGACAAACAATGATTCATAAAACTCTACACAGAAAATTGAAAACTGAACAATATGAACCTCACATAAAAACGGGATGGACTAAGGTGCTGTGGAAGAATAAGCAATTCCTGCTCCACTGGTGGCACCCGTCGTGTTATACCCCAGTTAGAAATCTGAATATTTCAAGAATATTTCAGCAGTTTTATTAATGGAAGAAAACAAGAGCACACAGAGAAAGCCACTGACCTCCCGCAAATCATTGACACAATGTAACACGTAATGTTAAATCAAGTTCACCTCGCCATTGGCGGAAGATCGTAATGACAATTATATCGAATATTTAGATGACAACTAGATTCAGTGAAAGCTTTTCAGAAAGCTAACAGTCTTAGAATTAATGTCATTGTTCTCTTTACTGCATGTCATATGAAATAATCTATCTATTTCCTACTGAATGTGCTCCGAGAGTATTTAGTACTTTACTTAATGATTTTCACTATTGTGTTGTATTGTTATCCAATTCATATAAGGACATCAATCACACGATTGTCACGCGATTGTCAATTTACACCGTCTTCCGTGTTTATTGTGTTGTATTGTGAATTAAGTTTTTCTTTTTCCAGTAATTGTACAGAGATAATCTCATTATATTACGTAAGAGATACTTATTGCATAGAAGCTAGCACTTAGCTGACAAAGGCATAGTCAGTAACACGAAATGTCTTACGCACTGACCTTGTAACGTACAACATTTGTTGTATGAGATTTAAAAAATAGACCTAATAGACATAATGATGGACATTTAAGAAACCTAGTTAAATTTGGATCTGTTTTAGGGACACCATATAGGGTCATCAATCATATATCTAAAGTCAACCGCCACGACATAACTAAAATATTGTTGAAAGTGGCGTTAAACACCATAACCCTGTATCCAAAGTCAGAGATGATGGATATGGTCTTAGTATTTTCTATATTTTAAAAAGCAAAGAAAAACATTCCTTTTTTTAAATATATTGACGCCATACTAAAAAAAAGTGTGCTTCTATGATGTAATGCATCATGCATGGATGATGATATTATACATGCAACAGTTAATATAGGGTTCAGGATTGTAATGCATCATGCATGGATGATGATATTATACACGCAACAGTTAGTATAGGGTTCAGGATTAACGTATTGTGATCAAACTAAAATAATGTTACGATGAGTATAACACACCAAGTCATGACTCAAAAAGACTAAATAATATCCTTGAAAGACGGTTTGTAAATCTTACACATTTTAAGAATTTGTATTGATGGTAACATTTTATAATATAAATGCGGATGCACTTTCACATATGTAAAGGTCATGTACTAATGGCAAGTTTACAAGAAAAAAGCTGGACAATTTTTACTGTTTTTGTTATTACCATCACCGAGTTGATAACTCGGATGGTGGATTTTTTTTTAGTCCAAGAGGGTATCATCCGTCCAGAAGTCAGAGTCTCGGAACTGAACATGGTTTACAAGATAAATTTATTATTGTGATTTACAATGTCATTATTTTTAAAACTAAGGCTCTCCTCCCTCAGGCATGTGTACCCTTATTCAAATTTGACTATCCTGTTATGGCCTTTTGGTTTTCTTGTTGCCAAAGACATTTAAGTTACTTGGCTTTTCAATGTTTTGACTTTGCATGTACCTGATGTAAGTTATGCTACAAACATGTCTTATTGGTTTTCTTGCTGGCATAGACATTTAAGTTACTTGGCTTTTCAATGTTTTGACTTTGCATGTACCTGATGTAAGTTATGCTACAAACATGTCTTATTGGTTTTCTTGCTGGCATAGACATTTAAGTTACTATTACTTGGCTTTTCAATGTTTTGACTTTGCGTGTACCCGATGACAGTTATTCCAGATACACGTCTTATTCTAGAAACGCTTCATGCGCACTAATTTTATTACTAACATTGGTTCGATACATCTCAGTGATGGTTGACTATTAATTCACCTATTAAGCAACGCGCTTCGGCATCAATACAGATTATGAATTAACTTTTACAGTTTTTAAAAATAATGTAATTATCATTTAAATTAAGGTTCATCTCCCTGAAGCATAGATAACCTTACCCGATGATAGCTTTCCATGTTAGGCTTTTGGTTTAATTTGTTTTCTTCCAAAGACTTTTAAGTTACTTGGTTTTTAAATATTTTGACTTTGAGCGTACCTGGAGACTGTTATTACAGAAATGTGTTGTTGGCACGAACTTGTATGTCTTCGTTCTTATGTTATTACAGAAATGTGTTGTTGGCACGAACTTGTATGTCTTCGTTCTTATGTTATTACAGAAATGTGTTGTTGGCACGAACTTGTATGTCTTCGTTCTTATGTTATTACAGAAATGTGTTGTTGGCACGAACTTGCATGTCTTCGTTCTTATGTTATTACAGAAATGTGTTGTTCGCACGAACTTGTATGTCTTCGTTCTTATGTTATTACAGAAATGTGTTGTTGGCACGAACTTGTATGTCTTCGTTCTTATGTTATTACAGAAATGTGTTGTTGGCACGCACTTGTATGTCTTCGTTCTTATGTTATTACAGAAATGTGTTGTTGGCACGAATTTGTATGTCTTCGTTCTTATGTTATTACAGAAATGTGTTGTTGGCACGAACTTGCATGTCTTCGTTCTTATGTTATTACAGAAATGTGTTGTTGGCACGAACTTGTATGTCTTCGTTCTTATGTTATTACAGAAATGTGTTGTTGGCACGAACTTGTATGTCTTCGTTCTTATGTTATTACAGAAATGGGTTGTTGGCACGAACTTGTATGTCTTCGTTCTTATGTTATTACAGAAATGTGTTGTTGGCACGAACTTGTATGTCTTCGTTCTTATGTTATTACAGAAATGGGTTGTTGGCACGAACTTGTATGTCTTCGTTCTTATGTTATTACAGAAATGTGTTGTTCGCACGAACTTGTATGTCTTCGTTCTTATGTTATTACAGAAATGTGTTGTTCGCACGAACTTGTATGTCTTCGTTCTTATGTTATTACAGAAATGTGTTGTTGGCACGAACTTGTATGTCTTCATTCTTATGTTATTACAGAAATGTGTTGTTGGCACGAACTTGTATGTCTTCGTTCTTATGTTATTACAGAAATGTGTTGTTCGCACGAACTTGTATGTCTTCGTTCTTATGTTATTACAGAAATGTGTTGTTCGCACGAACTTGTATGTCTTCGTTCTTATGTTATTACAGAAATGTGTTGTTGGCACGAACTTGTATGTCTTCGTTCTTATGTTATTACAGAAATGTGTTGTTGGCACGAACTTGTATGTCTTCGTTCTTATGTTATTACAGAAATGTGTTGTTGGCACGAACTTGTATGTCTTCGTTCTTATGTTATTACAGAAATGTGTTGTTGGCACGAACTTGTATGTCTTCGTTCTTATGTTATTACAGAAATGTGTTGTTGGCACGAACTTGTATGTCTTCGTTCTTATGTTATTACAGAAATGTGTTGTTGGCACGAACTTGTATGTCTTCGTTCTTATGTTATTACAGAAATGTGTTGTTGGCACGAACTTGCATGTCTTCGTTCTTATGTTATTACAGAAATGTGTTGTTGGCACGAACTTGTATGTCTTCGTTCTTATGTTATTACAGAAATGTGTTGTTGGCACGCACTTGTATGTCTTCGTTCTTATGTTATTACAGAAATGTGTTGTTGGCACGAATTTGTATGTCTTCGTTCTTATGTTATTACAGAAATGTGTTGTTGGCACGAACTTGCATGTCTTCGTTCTTATGTTATTACAGAAATGTGTTGTTGGCACGAACTTGTATGTCTTCGTTCTTATGTTATTACAGAAATGTGTTGTTGGCACGAACTTGTATGTCTTCGTTCTTATGTTATTACAGAAATGGGTTGTTGGCACGAACTTGTATGTCTTCGTTCTTATGTTATTACAGAAATGTGTTGTTGGCACGAACTTGTATGTCTTCATTCTTATGTTATTACAGAAATGTGTTGTTGGCACGAACTTGTATGTCTTCGTTCTTATGTTATTACAGAAATGTGTTGTTCGCACGAACTTGTATGTCTTCGTTCTTATGTTATTACAGAAATGTGTTGTTCGCACGAACTTGTATGTCTTCGTTCTTATGTTATTACAGAAATGTGTTGTTGGCACGAACTTGTATGTCTTCGTTCTTATGTTATTACAGAAATGTGTTGTTGGCACGAACTTGTATGTCTTCGTTCTTATGTTATTACAGAAATGTGTTGTTGGCACGAACTTGTATGTCTTCGTTCTTATGTTATTACAGAAATGTGTTGTTGGCACGAACTTGTATGTCTTCGTTCTTATGTTATTACAGAAATGTGTTGTTCGCACGAACTTGTATGTCTTCGTTCTTATGTTATTACAGAAATGTGTTGTTCGCACGAACTTGTATGTCTTCGTTCTTATGTTATTACAGAAATGTGTTGTTGGCACGAACTTGTATGTCTTCGTTCTTATGTTATTACAGAAATGTGTTGTTGGCACGAACTTGTATGTCTTCGTTCTTATGTTATTACAGAAATGTGTTGTTGGCACGAACTTGTATGTCTTCGTTCTTATGTTATTACAGAAATGTGTTGTTCGCACGAACTTGTATGTCTTCGTTCTTATGTTATTACAGAAATGTGTTGTTGGCACGAACTTGTATGTCTTCGTTCTTATGTTATTACAGAAATGTGTTGTTGGCACGAACTTGTATGTCTTCGTTCTTATGTTATTACAGAAATGTGTTGTTGGCACGAACTTGTATGTCTTAGTTCTTATGTTATTACAGAAATGTGTTGTTGGCACGAACTTGTATGTCTTCGTTCTTATGTTATTACAGAAATGTGTTGTTCGCACGAACTTGTATGTCTTCGTTCTTATGTTATTACAGAAATGTGTTGTTGGCACGAACTTGTATGTCTTCATTCTTATGTTATTACAGAAATGTTTTGTTGGCACGAACTTGTATGTCTTCGTTCTTATGTTATTACAGAAATGTGTTGTTGGCACGAACTTGTATGTCTTCGTTCTTATGTTATTACAGAAATGTGTTGTTCGCACGAACTTGTATGTCTTCGTTCTTATGTTATTACAGAAATGTGTTGTTGGCACGAACTTGTATGTCTTCGTTCTTATGTTATTACAGAAATGTGTTGTTGGCACGAACTTGTATGTCTTCGTTCTTATGTTATTACAGAAATGTGTTGTTGGCACGAACTTGTATGTCTTAGTTCTTATGTTATTACAGAAATGTGTTGTTGGCACGAACTTGTATGTCTTCGTTCTTATGTTATTACAGAAATGTGTTGTTCGCACGAACTTGTATGTCTTCGTTCTTATGTTATTACAGAAATGTGTTGTTGGCACGAACTTGTATGTCTTCATTCTTATGTTATTACAGAAATGTTTTGTTGGCACGAACTTGTATGTCTTCGTTCTTATGTTATTACAGAAATGTGTTGTTCGCACGAACTTGTATGTCTTCGTTCCTATATTATTACAGAAATGTGTTGTTCGCACGAACTTGTATGTCTTCGTTCTTATGTTATTACAGAAATGTGTTGTTGGCACGCACTTGTATGTCTTCGTTCTTATGTTATTACAGAAATGTGTTGTTGGCACGAACTTGTATGTCTTCGTTCTTATGTTATTACAGAAATGTGTTGTTCGCACGAACTTGTATGTCTTCGTTCTTATGTTATTACAGAAATGTGTTGTTGGCACGAACTTGTATGTCTTCGTTCTTATGTTATTACAGAAATGTGTTGTTGGCACGAACTTGTATGTCTTCGTTCTTATGTTATTACAGAAATGTGTTGTTGGCACGAACTTGCATGTCTTCGTTCTTATGTTATTACAGAAATGTGTTGTTGGCACGAACTTGTATGTCTTCGTTCTTATGTTATTACAGAAATGTGTTGTTCGCACGAACTTGTATGTCTTCGTTCTTATGTTATTACAGAAATGTGTTGTTCGCACGAACTTGTATGTCTTCGTTCTTATGTTATTACAGAAATGTGTTGTTGGCACGAACTTGTATGTCTTCGTTCTTATGTTATTACAGAAATGTGTTGTTCGCACGAACTTGTATGTCTTCGTTCTTATGTTATTACAGAAATGTGTTGTTGGCACGAACTTGCATGTCTTCGTTCTTATGTTATTACAGAAATGTGTTGTTGGCACGAACTTGTATGTCTTCGTTCTTATGTTATTACAGAAATGTGTTGTTGGCACGAACTTGTATGTCTTCGTTCTTATGTTATTACAGAAATGGGTTGTTGGCACGAACTTGTATGTCTTCGTTCTTATGTTATTACAGAAATGTGTTGTTGGCACGAACTTGTATGTCTTCATTCTTATGTTATTACAGAAATGTGTTGTTGGCACGAACTTGTATGTCTTCGTTCTTATGTTATTACAGAAATGTGTTGTTCGCACGAACTTGTATGTCTTCGTTCTTATGTTATTACAGAAATGTGTTGTTCGCACGAACTTGTATGTCTTCGTTCTTATGTTATTACAGAAATGTGTTGTTGGCACGAACTTGTATGTCTTCGTTCTTATGTTATTACAGAAATGTGTTGTTGGCACGAACTTGTATGTCTTCGTTCTTATGTTATTACAGAAATGTGTTGTTGGCACGAACTTGTATGTCTTCGTTCTTATGTTATTACAGAAATGTGTTGTTGGCACGAACTTGTATGTCTTCGTTCTTATGTTATTACAGAAATGTGTTGTTCGCACGAACTTGTATGTCTTCGTTCTTATGTTATTACAGAAATGTGTTGTTCGCACGAACTTGTATGTCTTCGTTCTTATGTTATTACAGAAATGTGTTGTTGGCACGAACTTGTATGTCTTCGTTCTTATGTTATTACAGAAATGTGTTGTTGGCACGAACTTGTATGTCTTCGTTCTTATGTTATTACAGAAATGTGTTGTTGGCACGAACTTGTATGTCTTCGTTCTTATGTTATTACAGAAATGTGTTGTTCGCACGAACTTGTATGTCTTCGTTCTTATGTTATTACAGAAATGTGTTGTTGGCACGAACTTGTATGTCTTCGTTCTTATGTTATTACAGAAATGTGTTGTTGGCACGAACTTGTATGTCTTCGTTCTTATGTTATTACAGAAATGTGTTGTTGGCACGAACTTGTATGTCTTCGTTCTTATGTTATTACAGAAATGTGTTGTTGGCACGAACTTGTATGTCTTCGTTCTTATGTTATTACAGAAATGTGTTGTTCGCACGAACTTGTATGTCTTCGTTCTTATGTTATTACAGAAATGTGTTGTTGGCACGAACTTGTATGTCTTCGTTCTTATGTTATTACAGAAATGTGTTGTTGGCACGAACTTGTATGTCTTCGTTCTTATGTTATTACAGAAATGTGTTGTTGGCACGAACTTGTATGTCTTAGTTCTTATGTTATTACAGAAATGTGTTGTTGGCACGAACTTGTATGTCTTCGTTCTTATGTTATTACAGAAATGTGTTGTTCGCACGAACTTGTATGTCTTCGTTCTTATGTTATTACAGAAATGTGTTGTTGGCACGAACTTGTATGTCTTCATTCTTATGTTATTACAGAAATGTTTTGTTGGCACGAACTTGTATGTCTTCGTTCTTATGTTATTACAGAAATGTGTTGTTCGCACGAACTTGTATGTCTTCGTTCCTATATTATTACAGAAATGTGTTGTTCGCACGAACTTGTATGTCTTCGTTCTTATGTTATTACAGAAATGTGTTGTTGGCACGCACTTGTATGTCTTCGTTCTTATGTTATTACAGAAATGTGTTGTTGGCACGAACTTGTATGTCTTCGTTCTTATGTTATTACAGAAATGTGTTGTTCGCACGAACTTGTATGTCTTCGTTCTTATGTTATTACAGAAATGTGTTGTTGGCACGAACTTGTATGTCTTCGTTCTTATGTTATTACAGAAATGTGTTGTTGGCACGAACTTGTATGTCTTCGTTCTTATGTTATTACAGAAATGTGTTGTTGGCACGAACTTGCATGTCTTCGTTCTTATGTTATTACAGAAATGTGTTGTTGGCACGAACTTGTATGTCTTCGTTCTTATGTTATTACAGAAATGTGTTGTTCGCACGAACTTGTATGTCTTCGTTCTTATGTTATTACAGAAATGTGTTGTTCGCACGAACTTGTATGTCTTCGTTCTTATGTTATTACAGAAATGTGTTGTTGGCACGAACTTGTATGTCTTCGTTCTTATGTTATTACAGAAATGTGTTGTTCGCACGAACTTGTATGTCTTCGTTCTTATGTTATTACAGAAATGTGTTGTTGGCACGAACTTGTATGTCTTCGTTCTTATGTTATTACAGAAATGTGTTGTTGGCACGAACTTGTATGTCTTCGTTCTTATGTTATTACAAAAATGTGTTGTTCGCACGAACTTGTATGTCTTCGTTCTTATGTTATTACAGAAATGTGTTGTTCGCACGAACTTGTATGTCTTCGTTCTTATGTTATTACAGAAATGTGTTGTTCGCACGAACTTGTATGTCTTCGTTCTTATGTTATTACAGAAATGTGTTGTTCGCACGAACTTGTATGTCTTCGTTCTTATGTTATTACAGAAATGTGTTGTTGGCACGAACTTGTATGTCTTCGTTCTTATGTTATTACAGAAATGTGCTGTTCGCACGAACTTGTATGTCTTCGTTCTTATGTTATTACAGAAATGTGTTGTTCGCACGAACTTGTATGTCTTCGTTCTTATGTTATTACAGAAATGTGTTGTTGGCACGAACTTGTATGTCTTCGTTCTTATGTTATTACAGAAATGTGTTGTTGGCACGAACTTGTATGTCTTCGTTCTTATGTTATTACAGAAATGTGTTGTTGGCACGAACTTGTATGTCTTCGTTCTTATGTTATTACAGAAATGTGTTGTTCGCACGAACTTGTATGTCTTCGTTCTTATGTTATTACAGAAATGTGTTGTTGGCACGAACTTGCATTTCTTCGTTCTTATGTTATTACAGAAATGTGTTGTTGGCACGAATTTGCATGTCTTCGTTCTTATGTTATTACAGAAATGTGTTGTTGGCACGAACATATATGTCTTCGTTCTTATACTCCTATGTTATTAATATCTTGATTTAACTCGATTTAAAATTACATCAAGATGAACTTAAGATAAAATAATGAAAACGTTCCTGGCAAAATCTTTAATATTATAGGTTTTGATGGCGGCGGGGGGGGGGTGCATTGGGGCCCATAAAATTACCTTAATCCCGCCTGTTTTTATCTAAGCGACTGTACCAAGCCACACAAGTTAGTGGTCATGTATATGTGTGCTAGGGGTGTCGATTTTGCCTCTATTTCTACGATTTTCTATTGGATTTTGGAATTGTTCCGACAGTGTGATATTGTTTTTGTTTTCCATTTTATTATAATAACATCAAGAATATAGTCATATCTTTTGGTGTTTGAAGTGTTGATGCATGCATGACTCCCATTAACATCAAAACATTTATAAATATTTCCTTCATGATGATATCTTAACCGTCAACACGTTCGTTCCGAAAGCCTTATCTATGCTTATCCTATATTCTAAGCTAAGGTAATCTAACTACAACATGTAACAGGGACTGACCCTCACCTCAAAATTATCGGTTCCGTAATGTATAAAACTAGAGGCTCAGTGGGCTGAGCCTGTGTCGTTCACATTTCATTCTGTTTTGAAGAAACTTTATACAGAACCTTCCATAGGTGCTTCCTACAACATTTCGGTTCATTTTAGACATCGACCAACCAGAAACAAGAATTGCCTATGGTGGTCATGTTTGTAAACTGATCGGGACTAAATGAGTAATTATCATAGAGGATCTTCCATAGCTGCTTCCAATCGAGTTTCGGTTCATTTGACCAAGCGGTTTCAGAGGAGAAGATTTTTAGAAATCGACCAATCAAAAACAAGAATAGCGTGTGACAGCCATGTATGTCAACGGATCGAGAAGAAATGAGCACTCTTTATAGAGAATCTTCCATAGATGCTTCCTACCAAGTTTCAGTTCATTTGGCTTACCGATTTTAGAGGAGAAGATTGAAATGTGAAAAGTTAACGGACGATGGACGACAGACGACCGACGCCAAGTGATGACAAAAGCTCACATTACTGGAAATATAGTGTGCAGGAAGTTCTGAAAGTATTTAGATTATAGGAAGAAAAGAAATGAACGAATATGAGTAAAATCAGGAAAACACATTAAAAATGAATTTAAGAGCAATCAGTTCCGGTTTTCGAATAGTATTCCTCCTCTGTCTCATGAACAAGACCTCTAAGTAGTCCTCACGTCTCGTGAACAAGATCCCTTAAGTAGTCCCCAAGTCTCGAGAACTACACCCCTAAGTATTCCCCAAGTCTCGTGAACTACACCCCTTGGAGAAGTGATCCTCTGCCTCGTGAAGAAGACCCCTAAACAGTCCCCACGTTTCGTGAACTATATACCCCTATATAGTCCCCACGTTTCGTGAACTACATCCCTTGATAGACTGATTACATTGGAAATGTCATATGACATAACAGTAATATAGAAATCTTTTTATTTCCCTTTTATTGTTATGTTACATTATCTTACAGAAATGTCTTTCATGTCTCAGAAAACTTTTATTGTTTTGGGGATCGTATGGTAGTTGGATTTATAACTACCCATGCAATCAGTGCCTATCACCACTATAGTTGTGAATTTGAATCCTACTCATTCGAGGTGTACTCGATACAACATTATGTGATAAAGTTTGTCAGTGACTTGCGACAGGTCTGTGGTTTTCTCCGGATACTCCGGTTTCCTCCACCAATAAAACTGACCACCACGATATAAATGAAATATTGTTGAAAGTGGTGTTAAACACCATAACCTTAACCCATGTCTCAGAAAACTCGCTTTGTTCTGTCTCTATGTTGTCCTCATATACCAACATCAGTCTTCTAAGGAATGCAGCATTCCTCTCAATTATGTCAACTAAATTACACGTCTATATACAAATTAAACACACGTTCCTATGCAAGAAGTACCTTGTATTTTGTCTACAAAGCCGTATTATTTATATGTGAACCTAACGATTCCGATGGAGACTACATAGTGAAAAAAATTGTTTCTCAATGTAAATTTTGCATCAAAAGAAAGATAACTCATTCTTCTTTTCAACAATGTAAAAATAAACAATGACTAATAAAACTGAATAAAAAGTACAAACATATGTGCACTACGTTTTAGTTGATATTGAGGTATGGAGGGTTTGGAATGCAAAAATTGGGGCGAAATGTGAGTGACGGATACCATATTTCGTAGGTGAGAGCTTGCTGTAGCAGATCATGTTCACATTAGAATCGAAAGCAGAAGCAATATTGGTGCGCAGACTTACAATATTTATCAGTATATGGACTGTGTGAATTGAACATCACACCGGTGGTGTAATTAGCGTTATCGCCTCGAGTGTTGTAGATCGTGGGATCGAGTCCCAGTCGTATCAAGCCAAAGACGATTAAATTGGTATATGTTGCTTCTTCTCCTTTCTAAAAGACACTCATTAAAATCTGAGACCTGTAGGGAAGTCGGTCCTGACAGATCATCCAGAAATTATATGAAACAGGATCAATGGCCACGGACTGTATTTCTTGATGCACAACAACTTCAGTAGTTATTAATCAATAAATAACAAACAAATATAATATGCCATTAATATATATCTATATTAATATTATTTTATCAATTCATATGTACCATCTGCCTCAAGTAAATCTCATAAAAATATCACATTACAAAACAAAGTATCTTAAATAAATTTACAGAAGGATCTAGGTTCCAACTTGTACTAAAAAGATAGGACAACTCCAATGAATCCTAACTGTTGGATATTCCTATAGTATAATAGTATAACATCTAGGAAAAGGGTGCACAAATATGGACAGGCCTCAAATTAATGATGTGGTGGGGGAAATAGCCTCTCTGAAAATATTGTGTCTGTACGGTAAAATCAATTATTAATACGAATATGTTTCCTGCAATATCTGAGTATCTAGCTATACATAGTAGAGTTGATTAATTTCTCAGCAGACGAACATCTACATCGACCACAGAAGGCTATCTTTCCGCCAAAACCGGGATCGGGTACTCTATTTATAATACTTTTTCAAGTTTGTACAACGTCCAATCAAAATAGCGAATTCTACCGGTCAAGTTGAAATTTGTACAAGATGAAATAAATGCCCGATTTACAACCGAATATTTTAGTCCGAGATTCCTCTGCCGTACGACGGCTTTTTTCGACTTGCTGTAGCCGTTCAACGTCAGAGAGCTCTACATACGGAAAACAGCGGATTTGCCTCTCCATCTCTGAGTCGGCATGTTTCCACGTTTCGTGGCCATCGGATTTTATTTTCTATCAGAAACCCTTATTTAAATCGCTTCACCAATCATTTTTCTATTCATTCATAACCATCCTACCCTCAGAAAGTGGTGTTACACTCCATTACAGCACGATTTTGCCTTAGATCCTATTATTCCGCCATTTGACTTCCATTTTCGAATCTACAAACGTGATCTCGCGATACTAACTGAATGATGACAGCAACGCATTGCATGATGGGAGCTAATTAATGCAGCGTGCCAAATTATTTGGAACATTATTTGCATACGTAAACAACATTCAAATCACATGGAAGACGATACATTTAAGCGTATTCTGCAGGACAAACAGTCCATCTACAGATCAAAGCAGAGCAGAAGGAAATAATTCAAAATTTGTTGGAAAGAAAAAATTCAATGGCAGTGTTATCCACGGACTTCGGAAAGAGCATGTGTTTTCTCCCCTCCCCTTTTTGGACAAGGTAAGATCATATTTGTTTTTCTTATGGTTATCTGTAATTCACTATTGCTGCTAAAATCATTACCAATCAATGTAATCAACTGTATTAAATTTTATGTTAATTGTTCTCCCTTAACAGGCGCCTATGATTGGTAATAAAAATATTTGTTTGTTTGTTTATATGCAAGTTATCTCCCATGATACATTGCGGTAATCGTAGTTTTCTCGAAGTCACGTGACAAATGTTTGAAAAAAAAGTCAAAATGGAAGTCAAATGGCAGAATAATAGGATCTAAGGTAACATCGTGCTGTAATGGAGTGAAACACCACTTTCTGAGATTAAGATGGTTATGAATTAATAGAAAAATGATTGGTGAAGCGATTTATATAAGGGTTTCTGATAGAAAATAAAATCCGATATCCACGAAACGTGGAAATGTGCCGACCCAGAGTTGATGAGGCAAATCCGCTGTTTTTCTTATGTAGAGCTCTCTGACGTCCCACGGCTCCAGCAAGTCGAAAAAAAGCCGTCGGACGGCAGAGGAATCTCGGACTATTAGCTGAGAAGCAACAGATACCAATGTTATAGTCTTTGGTTTGACCCGATCGGGGCTCAAACCCATGATCTACCATGACACGGCCGATACTGTTAATAAAAGAGGGGTGTGACTGATTCGCCAATGAAAAAATAATAAATACTGAGAATAAAACAACTTTTTTGGTCTAAAAAAAAAACCATGTAAGTTTTGGTATAAACCTGATAAAGATCTGGCCTGAAGATCTTATTTTGATTTTCTGCAGAATGACAGAAATCTGACCCCTTTATCAGCTGATTGTGCTGTTGGACATTGCCATTATTTATTTACGCCAAAGTTTACCTCTCTGTATCATTTGTCTTTAACCAACAATGTGCACCTTTTTCATTTTATTGTGAATTTCCCCTAAAATAAGTATTAAATTAACGATAATCGTGCCATTCTCGCACTTGGCTCCATTCAAGAAAAGTATAACAATCCATGAAAACACAGATTAAACACATAAACAGCCATCTTATTTCGGAAATGTTTACAATATATAATTTACCTTTTCATACTGCAAGAAAATTATAATTGAATTGGTGTTATTATCAAAGTGATTATAAATTAACTAACATGTTCCCTACAACAAAGCAAAGACATATATCTATTAATAAAATAATTATTTAGAAATAGTATTTCCAAAATTCTAGTTTAGCATTTTTTCAAGATATCTTTGTCAAAAGTTGAAATATATTAAACAAATTCAATAATGACAAGCTAAACATATTTTACTAATTTTTGTTGTAATTATAAATAATAATTTGCCTTTTAAATAATAGTTTCGTTGCCTATTAAGGATTTGCAACGTTACCTATTCTTTATGTATTCAAATATCATGAATTTTATAATACATTATATTACATTTCTTCCTTTCCAAATCCAGTTCTCTTATAGATGTTATCTTAATGATCTTATCAGTCTATTACATTTCTTCCTTTCCAAATCCAGTTCTCTTATAGATGTTATCTTAATGATCTTATCAGTCTATTACATTTCTTCCTTTCCAAATCCAGTTCTCTTATATATGTTATCTTAATGATCTTATCAGTCTATTACATTTCTTCCTTTCCAAATCCAGTTCTCTTATAGATGTTATCTTAATGATCTTATCAGTCTATTACATTTCTTCCTTTCCAAATCCAGTTCTCTTATAGATGTTATCTTAATGATCTTATCAGTCTATTACATTTCTTCCTTTCCAAATCCAGTTCTCTTATAGATGTTATCTTAATGATCTTATCAGTCTATTACATTTCTTCCTTTCCAAATCCAGTTCTCTTATAGATGTTATCTTAATGATCTTATCAGTCTATTACATTTCTTCCTTTCCAAATCCAGTTCTCTTATAGATGTTATCTTAATTACCTTATCAGCATGCCCCATTACGTACTGCAGTATCATCATATTCATGTTACTGTTACATGTGGATACACGTGTCCTTCGCTGATTTTACAAAATCTGTGTTTACCTACGAAGTATGTTTCTAATAATGTCAATGTTTTCATTGGTCGTTAAATCCACCATCGTCCAAAGACCAATTGGAGGAAGCCTTCTTTAATGGTTATATAATTATGACCTTGTGTCCTGTAAAGCATGTGAAATGTAACAGTCTATATATTATTTCTTCACTGGTAAATCGACTGAAAAAGGAGACACAATGAAATGGAGTCAACCACCAAAGATAAAGATGGCGACAATTCTATTAATTCGTCAGATCAAAATAATGACGAAACATGTACCTGATATAGTACCGTATAAGTGGTTCTTTTCGCGGGTACATAATTTTCGCTTTATTCGCGATAGTCATCGATCAGCGAAAAAAAGAATCTGCGTAAAATTCCACCCTTTAGTACATAATGTAACATTTTCTTTGTATTATCATATTCATTTCAAGTATTTCTTCAAATTGCATTATAAGTATTCAGATCATTAAGCATTTCTTCAAATTTCATCATACATATTTAGGTCATTAAGTATTTCATCAGATTTATTCTAGAATTCATTTGTCTAAGATATGAACCAGATGCCGAATTAGTTACAGATAATTTGATGACTTAGCAAATATTTGCCTGGTTAGGAATTGATGATGACCAAATATGTAGTAGGTCTTGGTAGCGAAAATAGGCAGTATATAAGTGAGAGCAGGGAGAGAGTGAAAAACAGAAGAGAAACAGAAGACTAAGATTGGTGAGCCTGAGTTGATTTATTTTTCATGTTGTTAAATTGATTGCCATATATGTTTTCTTAATACAGTTGAACTTTTTATCGACTTAGTGTTTACTTGGAATATTATTCAGACTACACAGGAATCCATTTATTTATGTGACCAGAATATTCCTAAATCACGCTACCAATTAGATTTAAGGAAGATTCTGTAAAGTGTGCCATTTGGTGTCTGTTGTCATACAAGCATTATTGGTATTGGTTGTCTGTATACGGTTGAGCATCACGACAGGAAATTAACATCACACTGTAAACCAGACCCAGCAACACACAATTTGACTTGTTCGCACGCACTTTTTCGTCACATTGGTGGCAGCGGTGGGGTCTTTGTGTGACTTCAATAATTTCTTGTGCAAACAGCTAAGTGGAGAATATGGAAACACCTAGAACAACACCAGTGAGGATATCATCTCGGGCTCCAATGACATCTCAGTTAAGGCAGAGCTGCTTTATGAATAGATTGTTCTCCCCAGGAGATTCTGGGTTAGGTAGTTCGCCTGCCACTGGTACTCCCTATGACATTCACATGGAGACGTTGCCGGATGTCCGATTTCGTCGGACGATCAGGCCATGTTCTCCGGGGAAAACTTTAGGTAGAGCTGTCCAGGAAGAGATAAGAAATTCAACTAGTACAGTTAAGAGTTGGAAGAGGTTTTGGTTCGTATGGGTTGGCTTGCTAATGGTTAGTAGCGGTCTCGTTGCAGTATTATGGACCTATTTTCCTGACCACAAGGTAGTACAAAAATCACGGGAATATGTGATGATTGGATTATTATTAATAATAGGGCTCATAGTCTCTACTATTGTCATGAAATTAACATGGAATTCCGTGCTTTCTATTCCAAAAGCAGGAAACACAGATGAAATGAACTCCACGTATGATCATAGTCCTGAAAACGAGTCTACTGCTGATCTGGATGGTGGCAATGCTGAATACGGTACGCCCTATGATATGGAGGAAAAGCCCACATATTTAACCCCTGATCCTCATTGTCCTGTTATGAACGGACAATGGTCAACGGTTGCTAAATCACCTGGGCAAAATCCTGAATGCTTGGGCAGTCCATTTTTTTCTACTCGGACAAATAAAATAGCCATGCATGACCAGCCAGTTGATGATGTTCAAGGAAAGGTCCAACCGACATCTGAATATCCGGTGCGCAGAACATTTTCTGGGGCAAATAACGATGTTTGGAACGAAATTGTACAATATTTTGAGAATCTAGCGGAGTTAAATGCATGGCATAATGAAAAGTCTCGTAGAGTCTTACTTAGTACTCTTAGGGAACAAGCAGAGACTTATGCTTACGGAATGCCACTGGTGATACAAAGAGATTATAATCGTCTTAAGCAAAAGATGGAGGAGAGGTTCGGACACTCTGCTATGAAAGAACGTTATGTAACAGAGGCCAAGCTTAGGAAGAGACAACCCTGCGAATCGCTTAGGGACTTTGGTCAAGCTATTGAGGATTTGTATCGTAGGGCATACCCAGGCAATCCTGAGATTGTAGAGGAAAACTCTATCAAAGCATTCCTTGACAAATGTGGGCAATCGGACGATTTCCGTCTTGTTGTTAAGAGGACGAGGCCTAGGACCTTACAGGAGGCCGTCGTTAATGCAATGCAGGAAGAATGTTTAAGAGCAGAGGAGAAAGACCTTGCTAAAGAGGCTACACCTGCATAGCGTCTGGTATATGAAGTTGGAGAAAGGGGCAATAATGAAGTCGTAGCTACGGAAGCCACTGGAGCCTCAAACAATGGATTTTCGAGGTTAGAGGTGAGAGAAAATATAAATATAAATAATAACCCCAATAATTTCCCACGTTATAACGGAGGACCCCAAGGGCGGCCCTATTACCGTGATATAAGACGTGGAAGAGGGAGGCCCCCAACACTTAGAAACCGTCAACAAAATTTCCGGACCCAGGAAGGGAGCCGTAGAGATTTTGAGAATAAATCTTTAAACTAGAACAGACCGGCGCTGGAGGCCTAGTGTCGGTCAACCATGAACGGCCTAATGAAAATAAGAATCTAATGATAAGTCAGAGGAAAAGGAGAAAACGTAAAAGAAAGAAGTTTAGAGAAGGTAATAGTATTCTTAACAGCTCTAGTAGCGAGTGTGGTAATACATCCAGAAAAACAGGCCCTAGTTTTGGAGCCACAGGAAATCTGGAAAGAAAAATCACTTCACAAGCTCGAGTAAAAAGTACGGGTTGTATGATGGTACAGGGCAGAATAGAAGGAGTTTTAGCAGACTGGAAAATTGACACCGGAGCTAAAAGTTCATCTATAACAAAAGAGACATTTGATTTAATAGTGGACAAGCCCGTCCTCCGACCTGTTGTTAACAATTATGTTACTGCGAATGGTCAAAGATTGTAATGTATTGGGAAAGCTTCCATGACTGTAATGTTCGCTGAGCATGTTTTTGAACACGATATTATTGTGGGAGGAGTAAAATGTAATTTAATAGGAGAAGATTTCATTACGATGTATCGTTGCGTGTGGGATCATGATGAGCCATGTCTAGTAATTAAGGGGAGTCGTATACCTTTAGAAGAATCAGATAAAGGTATGGGATCCAGGAGAGTTATTATCCTAGAAACGATATTTGTGCCGGGTGGGCATGAAGCTGTCATCAAGTCAGGTTTAAGTAACCGGACTGGTATTACGGATACGGAAAGCTTTGTTGGCGTCCTAATTCCAGAAAGATCATTTTTGGAAAAGTATGGATTAGCCATAGCTAAAACATTAGTAGATGGGGCTAATGAGGTGTTGTTTACCAGAGTATTTAATCCGGGACACACTGATGTAAGAGTGTACAGGCATACTCACATAGCGTTGTTTACGCCGGTGAGTAGAGTTGGCCCGACGGTCATTTTAAATAACTGTGAGCCTGATCGTGCATATCATGTAGATAAAATATCAATGAAGAATGACGCAGTACCAGAACGTTTACAGTCATTATTTAAAACTGGCTGCCGACATTTAGATGATGATCAAAAAGAAAAAGGTAAGAACTTCCTGTTGAAGAATCAGAATTGTTTGCTAAGCCATGAGAGGTCGGACGGATCAACCTGGCAACACATAGCATTAAGTTAAAAGATGAAACACCAGTTAGGGAACCACCTAGGCGGATCCCTATGTACAAGCGGCATGCATTGGAAGAAGAGATTAAGAAGCTAGAAGAACGTGGTTTAATAGAAAAATCTTCTAACCCCTGGTCATCACAAGTAGTTATTGTAGAAAAGAAGGACGGAAGCTGGCGAATGTGTGTGGACTATCGAAAGTTGAACGAAAAGACGATCAAAGACGCATGCCCATTAACGCGTATTGATGCCAACCTTGACACATTGGACGGAGCTGATTGGTACACGTCATTGGACCTTGATATGGCTTATCACCAGGTGCCCATGACTGATGAGGATAAAGAAAAACGGCTTTTGCTACTCCTAGAGGCAGTTTATATCAGTTTACGACCATGCCATTTGGCCTTTGCAATGCGGCAAGTACATTCGAATGATTAATTGAGAAAGCACTCCGTGGACTTCAATGGCGTGTGGCAGTACTTTATCTAGATGACATAGTTGTGCTTGGCAAGACGTGGGAACAACATTTTGACAATCTGGCACAGCTACTAGAAAGGAGTGCTGAAGCTGGATTAAAGCTAAAACCTAAGAAATGTAACTTCTTACAAAAGGAAGTAACATTTTTGGGGCATATAGTATCAAAAGCTGGTGTACGGACAGATCCAGATAAAGTAAAAGCAGTAGCAAATATGAAAAAAGCCTAGTACAGTTACTGGGGTAAGGAGCTTTCTGGGACTATCATCTTATTACACAAAGTTTATTAAAGACTATTCGAAGATAGCTAAACCACTCTTTGATCTTACGAAGAAGGATAAAGTTTTTAAGTGGGACGGTCTATGCGAGATATCTTTTCAAGAAGTTAAGACCAGATTGATTACAGCACCTGTTTTGGCATATCCCCAAGCAGAAGGGTTCGAGTTTATGCTGGATACTGATGCAAGTGCTTATGCCATTGAGGCTGTTCTTTCTCAGGTACAGGATGGCAAGGAGCGGGTGATAGCATATGTCTTGATAAACCAGAAAGGAATTATTGCGTAACCAGAAGAGAGATGTTGGCAGTAGTATATTTCACAAAATATTTCAAACATTATCTTTTGGGTCGTGTTTTTAAGCTAAGAACCATGGGTCGTTAACATGGCTGAACACTTTTAGAGAACCGGATGAACAAATTCACAGATGGATTCAACAGTTAAGTCAGTTTCATTTGAAAATTGAACATCGACCTGGTAACAGGCATGGTAACGCGGATGCCATGTCCAGGCTTAAAACAGAGACTGGGATTGTCTGTAAGCAGTGTGAAATGCCCTGGGATTACACATATCAAGGTCCAGATCAAATAGAAATTAAGGAGATGAAGGAAGGGGAAAATAAAAATTGTGCAGTGGATGTTGTCTCAAATTCTGATCAACCTGAAAATAGTGATATGGAGGAAAATGGAAATTGTCATCCGATGCTACAACATGAGACCTCTACTGATAACGGAGAAATCGCGGGTCAAAGAGACGACAATTCAGGAGAATATCCAGTATTAAGACGGGGAAGGAAACCGAACAGACCGAAACCAGCAAAACAAAAAATGAAACCTGATATTGAACTTACGTTGGATGCAATCCGAGAAAAACAACAGGCGGATCCAATTTTGAGACAAGTGTTAAGATTGAAAAATGAAGGTATAAAACCTCCATGGGAAGAAATAAGCTATGAAAGTGTCAATTTGAAATTCTGGTTGGCGAGATGGGAATCACTTGAAATAAAGAACGGAATTTTATGCATGTATTGGGACGATGGTGTCAGAAGTGCAAGATGGAAAATATGCGCTCCAAAGTTAACTTTACAAACCATCTTGTGGTATCTACATGATACCAAAACTGCTGGCCATTTAGGAATAAAAAAAACTTTTGGGACAGAAAAAATGTCACAATTTTTTTGGCAAAATATGCATGAGTCGGTTAAGCGCTAAGTTAATCAATGTGAAATATGTGGAGAGCGCAAAAACCCACCTAATAAGAAACACCACTTTTCGAAATCATATGTAGTTGGAGTGCCGTTTGAAAGAATTGCCATTGATATCGCGAGTCCATTTCCTGTTACTGAAAATAGGAATCGTTATATATTAGTTGTAGGAGATTACTTTACAAAACTTACAGAGGCCTATGCAATTCCAAATATTCAAGCCATTTCTGTTGCAGATATAATTTTCCGTGCTTGGATTAAACGATACGAATGCCCATTAGAAGTTCACTCTGACCAAGAAAAACAATATGAGAGTGCTCTGTTTAGAGAAATGTGCAAGTTGCTGGAGATTAACAAAACAATGACGACACCTCTGCACCCACGAGCTGATGGCATGATTGAGCGTATGAACAGGAGCATAAATGACATGCATTCAAAGTATATAAAGTCACATCAGAAAGACTGGGACCAATGCTTGGATTGTATTACTATGGCCTATAATTCTACACTACACGAGAGTACAGGAATAAGTCCATATAAATTAGTGTTTGGGCGTGAAATGAGTTTTCCAATAGATATAATTACGGACAAAGTAGGCGAAGCCGCACATGAACCCAAATATGTATCGGAGTATGCTAAAGAAATGGAAGACAGGATGCAAGCAGCCCATGACACGGCTAGAAAACATCTGAAAGTATCGGCTAAGAGACAGAAAATGTTGTATAACACTAATGTAAAATATCACATTTACGAAAAAGGAGATTTGGTGTGGGAAAACCAGAAGAAAAATATACGGGTTTAAAATTAAAAATTGCCAGACATTGGACCGGCCCGTGGGTAATTATTGATAAACTAGGAGATGTAATTTTCAAAATTCAGCACTCTAGGGCGTCTGTCCCGGTAGTTATTCACGGAGACAACATAAAACGTATAAAGATAATAAAATGGCTTCTTGGTTCAAGGAAATCGTTAGAGAAAAGACTCCAGTCGAACTCCCAGATGTGGCGATATTTTTCGCTACTGACCTTGACCAACAAGATCTAAGTAATGAATTGGAAAGAAAAATTGAAAACAAAGGTGAATCGCCCCTTCAAAGTGATAAAAGATGTGGCGAAAAACATAGCATGGCACCTAATGACCCATATTCTGGTGACCCACAGAGTATTCCTATTGATAATTATACAGGTAGTAGCCCGAGAAAAACATGGGATCAGAAGACATCCCGGTCACAAGCCCGATTATTACATAATCCAGCCCTACGATGAAAAATTGCACATCAAAAGTATAAGTAAAGTCATTTATCACGAATTACCTGAACAAGAAAGATCAGAATTCCAAATAAATTTAAAGATTTTGCAGCAATAATTATGGAAGCGGATAATGGAGGATACAAACATACTTGTGGGATTGTGGCCAGGAGTATGCCAACCGGAGAAATTTAAGACGCCACCGAAATCAGAGACATGACGAGAAAGTAAAATGTATTCAGTGTCCCATTAGTGAGTGCAGGAGATATTTTTTTCGCAGAGAATATTTGATTTTGCACCTAGGATGTGTACATAAAATGGATAGTACGAGTGCTAAGAAGGTTGGAAAGGACGTATACAATGAATTTGGGAAGAGAGAAGAGTTGGAGTTTGAAAATAGAAGATTCAGGACGGATCCGGAAACATCAGAGGAGGCAGCTCAAGACACCGCTGTCACCGAGACAGCGAATAATCCTGGTAGTTCACCTGATGTCTCAGGAATTAGTGATTGTGACCCAGGAAATGATTTGGATTATCTTGAACTGTTTGCTGACAGTACAGAATTTGATGAGGAATTTATTATAAATGAGGTGTGTGAAGAAATATTTGAAAGTATTGTCGAAATGTCTTCCGGTACAGACGAGTTTAAGCCAGTTCCTTGTTCATCGGGACTGTGCTGAGACAAAGAGTATAATGAAAGATGTGAGTCTAATTCAGAAGATGATTGTGAAACTGATGATAGGTTACATGATAGATTACATAAGCATGCAAGTTCAAATCAGTCAACACATCGAAATTGTTGAGACATTATCCTTGACCCTAGTAACGACGAGATACTATGATGGAGAGATTCTAGTTTCTGAAAGGCGTCATCATAAGTTTGCATCCACTATGCATTTTCATACTGAGGATATCCATTGGAGTAATTTTTTTGAATACGCACAAGAGGAAATAACCCGCCACGCTACTTGTTTTTCCTGTTTTGTTTTAGTCATTATTAGTCGCTATATTGATTTGGTGCTGAAACCTGAACAGCGGGGGTTCAGTTCTAAGAGGAGGGCTGTGTAACATTTTCTTTGTATTATCATATTCATTTCAAGTATTTCTTCAAATTGCATTATAAGTATTCAGATCATTAAGCATTTCTTCAAATTTCATCATACATATATAGGTCATTAAGTATTTCATCAGATTTATTCTAGAATTCATTTGTCTAAGATATGAACCAGATGCTGAATTAGTTACAGATAAGTTGATGACTTAGCAAATATTTGCCCGGTTAGGAATTGATGATGACCAAATATGTAGTAGGGCTTGGCAGGGAAATTAGGCAGTATATAAGTGAGAGCAGGGAGAGAGTGAAAAACAGAAGAGAAACAGAAGACTAAGATTGTTGAGCCTGGGTTGATTTATTTTTCATGTTGTTAAATTGATTGCCATATATGTTTTCTTAGTACAGTTGAACTTTTTATCGACTTAGTGTTTACTTGGAATATTATTCAGACTACACAAGGATCCATTTATTCATGTGACCAGGATATTCCTAAATCACGCTACCAATTAGATTTAAGGAAGATTCTGTAAAGTGTGCCATTTTGTGTCTGTTGTCATACAAGCATTATTGGTATTGGTTGTCTGTATACGGTTGAGCATCACGACAGGAAATTAACATCACACTGTAAACCAGACACTGCAACACACAATTTGGCTTGTTCGCACGCACTTTTTCGTCACAATAAAGTTTTTTCCTTTTTCTTAAATAATTGTACAAGATCTATCTCTCGCAGTATGACTGTATAGTGAATATTTAACATTTACAAAATGCATATGGTCACTGTCATTTATAAGGCCTATTTACACGATTTGTTCTCTCCATAGCTGTCTTTCCATAACTGATAACATATGCATCATTAGTCTGTTTAAACGGTATGTCATTTCACGTCTGAGCTAATTAATATTTCCCCCCAAATTTTGTTTTTATTTACATTTACATGAAGAATGATGATGTTGTTGCTCCTATCACGTATATGTATTTTAATGATATATGCTGCATGTCACATTATCCGTAACAATCAACGTGGTTGGAGAACATGTGTGAAGCCATGGATACAACTAAGAAGAAAAGTTGATGCTTACCATGCATTAATGAGAGAGCTGGAACAGGAGGATCAAAGAGGTTTCAAAATTTTGTGAGAATGAACAAAGAAGATTTTGAAGAACTTTTGCATAGAGTATTCCCTCTTATCAAACCTGCGCCTTGGGAAAATTACACGTGCACATCAGTATATATATAGTATAACCTTATTGACCTTTTTCATGATTGATTTATTTGCGTGTCTTGACAGAGAGAATAGGGAAAGTTCTAAACGCTCTGTCTTCAGTCTGACTTCATATCTGTCATATGTTTTCCCAATTCACACGGTGTGTTTTAACAGCCATGGAAAAACAGATCGTGTAAATAGGCCTTTAAAGTTGCTGAAATGACGCTTTTTAAAATATCCAACATAGGGAGGTTCTTCCCGAAAACAATGCACATGGTGACAAATAACAGGTAAATTAATTGCTCATTTATCTTTAAAACACTAATTACCCTGAACAGTTGTTGCTGTATAAACATACCTTTTTTTAATTAATATTAATTTTCACCGATTTTTAATTACCTGCAAGTTGACAGTTTTTGGTGTTGGTTAATGGATCAGATTTTGTTGGAGTCTATTAATGAGACTTGTCTGTGTTTAATTTTTATAAATGTGTTGTAATAATACATGTATATTAAATGCGCTTACACAATTTTCGGTTAATGAACATGAGTAGTATATGGGTACAGCTCAAGTCGCATTTGAGTAGGAGCGATCAGGAGCTACCGGAAGTGATACCGTGCGCATGCTTGACCGGAAGTGACATCACCGGAAGTCACATGACTTTTTCCCTTACTTTTTTTTACCGTATTTTTTTCCCCGTACTTTTTTTCTGGTACTTTCTTCCCTTACGTTTTTTCCCGTACTTTTTTCCCGTATTTTTTCCCCCGTACTTTTTCAAACGTCAGTCGTAGGGCTTCCCCTGGACGGATGGGGTGCCCGCATGAAGGGACCAAAAATGAATTTATTTAAACTAAAAGAGGATTGAAATGTTCTATAGCACCAACCAATCATATTACTGGAAATTGAACCAATCAGAAGTCGCTATTTCCGGCCGATTAGTCAATCAGATTATAAGAATTGAACCAATCAGAAGAGGGGTGACTTGTAATACATCCGCGTCCGAACAATATGTAAGGTGAGATAATCATCATTGGCATTCTGTCTTTTTTGACAGACCATGACCATGTTCACCTGCGAGAGATGCGCAAAGAATTTACAGAGAAGAGAAGCCTGACCGGGCATATGAAGACCCACCTGAAGGATCCAACGGTGTCTGGGCAGACATATTCATGTGGGGCATGCGACAAGGTGTTCAGCCGAGCTGACAACAGAAACAGACATGAAGTGGCCCACAGCTGCAGCTTGATCTGTGGAGTATGCGGTCAGTACTTCAACAGAATGGACAACCTAGCACGCCATCGTGCCCACCACGAGACCAGAGAATCATGTTGGACCAGACGTGTTGCCAGAGGACCCAGAGACCAGAGCGTTGCATAGACAACATTGGCAGTCCATCCGTACAGAGGAGGCGACTGGCAACCCTATCCAGGAGCGGTAGAACTTTATACTCCATGAGATGACAGCGTCCACCTTTCCAGAGATGGTACGGTACCTGTACAGACAGCAGACCACAGCCTTCAAGATCAACCTGTTTTTTTGGTTTTATCTTACGGAGCATCGAGACTGGAGTGTTGCGGTATTATCGTTCTAGCCAGAACAACGCCAGATTTTTTGATGTTCCACACCTCATCAGAACAGAAGAAGACTTGGAGAGGTTTTTGGAGGAGTTGAGCCGACATGACATCCTGGAGTACATCCGGCAACAGAGACCCGATACCAAGTGGGTCGTTCATCTGCTGACCAACGTGACCTTCTACCTAAACAAGTTGACCCAACATCCCATTGGTGCCAGAGTCGCCCTTCCAGACCATGTTTTGAAGAACAGAGCTGCCGTTGCTTTAGTCGGTGGATCCCATGGACCTCATGGGGACAACCTATGCTTTTTCCTATGCCTGGAAGTATACCGTGGAGCTCCAGTGAAGGACGCAGAAGAAAATCGCGAAATTTGGCTCCCGCGAAAAAAAACACTTGTACGTTATTTTCGTGGGGAATGGCCACCTGATAAAAACATACACAGTGTTTTAAGCAATGTTTTATTAGATAATACTAATAAAGAGCCATACAGTTCTGTTCAGATTCATTGATATGGTTGAGGCAATAACATATGTTCCATTTTCCGTGCACCAATATTATTATACACCTGTACCCTAAAAAAAATCCCTGTACCCCGAAATTGGTGGAGGTTGGGATATCAGTACCCTCAAATGAAAAAAGCTGAGAGCATGCTGGGCATATTTGAGCCCAGTAACACCGATAAGTATATAACTAGTACCCTGAATAAGGGTCAACCCCTAAATAAGGGTAAAGGGTGAAAATAAAAAAGGGGGGATTAAGTTTGTTTGTTTGTTTGCTTAAATGTTTTTATAAAAGTTTCCGTCGTATGTTTATAGTAGGTTTTAAAAACGTGCTTTTGTTTATGTCAAGCGCGTGTATTTATTTATATATTGTCACATGTGTTGTTTGTATATGGTTAAGAAGGGTTCATTCATTGGTGTTAAATATGATACGATATAGGTGTATAGGTGAAAGTTTGTTCATGTCTAGCCCGTGCTAGAGCGGGAAAGAAACATAAGTTTAGGTGGTAAATGTATTGCGGGTTTTAAGTCATTCGAGGTTCGCATTCAGTACAGCAAAGACGTCTTGATTCCCTCACCCACCCACCCTAAATATATGTACAGTATAATAATAAAATCACACACAAACACACACGTGATGAGAATTGTATGTACATTTTTTGTTTTATGTTTTTTGTAATCGACTGTTATTGAAAGCTCATTTATAGCAATGTATGTTAGAAAACGTTTACTTACAATTGCTTTTCTTTCGTAGATTGGATTTTTGTATGTACTGTATAACCTATGTTACCTACAGCGGCCAAGACAGACATTTTGATCTTTATTGTAATAAAGTAGAGCTTTGCTGTACGCTGTCTGGCGAGCTGATCCTATAAACAAGTGTTGAGTTTTATTTGATAAATTATTTATGTTCGTCTGAGTTCACGAAATAGAACATAATGGTGTTTAATGCCACTTTCAACAATATTTCAGTTATATCGTGGTGGTCAGTTTTATTGGTGTAGGAAATCGAAGAAAACCACCGACCTGTCGCAAGTCACTGACAAGATTTATCACATAATGTTGTACACCTTGCCCTGATCGAGATTCGAACTCACAACATCAGTGGTGATAGGCACTGATTGCAAATAGGTGGTTGTAAATCCAACTACCATACAATCAAGGCCACGCAGCCACTGGGAGGATTAAAGGTGGAAAATAAAAGGGGGTTGAGGTTGGAAAAAGGGGAAGGGATAAGGTTGGGAAAATAGGGTAGGATTAAGGGTGGGTAAAAAGGGCAGGTTTAAGGGTGGGAGAGGGCAAAGTGCTGGGGCTGGAAGGGGGTATGCTAAGGATGGGAATAATGCACAGTGGTAGGGGTGGGGGAGAGGTAAGGGTTGGAGAATGGGGTACGATTGATGGGAAGGGATAGGGATGGATGTGGTGAAGGATAAGAGTGGGAAAAAGAGGGAAGGTTTCAGAGTGGGAAAAGGGTCAAGGTTTACGGGTGAGGGGAAAAGGGAAGGGCTAAGGATGGAAGTGGGAAAAAGAGGGAAGAGTTCAGAGTGGGAAAAGGGGAGTGTTAAGAGTGAGAAAAGGGGAAAGGATAAGGGTGAGAAAAAGGGAAGGGTTAAGGGTGTGTAAAAGGAGGTCGGGTTAGGGTGGGGAAGTGGTAAGGGTTGTGAAAAGGGGTAGGATTGGAGGTGGAGACTGTTGGGGAAAGGGGGAAGGGTTAGGGTGGAAGTGGGAAAAAGGGGAGTGTAAAGGGTTATAAAAGGGGATGGGCTAAGGGTGCAGAAAAGGGTTGGGTGAAAAAAGGGGAGAGATAAGGATGGGGAAAAGGGACAAGGGTTAAGGATGGGGGAAGAGGAAAAGAGGGAAGAGTGAAAGGTGGGAAAAATGAAAGGGATAAGGGTGGGTAAATAGGATGGGCTAGGGCTGGAGGTGGGGAAGGATAGGGGTGGGGGAAAGATGGAAAGGTTAAGGGTGGGGGAAGGGGAAATGGTTAAGGGTGGAGGAAAGGGGGCTCTGGTAAGAGTTAAGGAAAGGGGTAGGAGTGGAGGTGAGGTTGGGAAAAGTGAGAATAGGGGGGTAGGTTGGGTGACAAAAAAGGGGGAAGGGTTAGGGATGGGAAAAGGGATGAATGGTTAAGGGTGGGAAAAAGGCGGAAGGGGTTTGGAAGTTTAATGGTGGGAAAAGGGGAAGGGTTATGATGAGAAACGGATGGAAAAAGAAGAAATGAGTTGGGAATGTTTAGGGTGGGGAGAAGATTAAAGGTGGGGCGGAGAGGTTAAAGGTAGAAAAAGAGGGAAGGGCTATGGGTGGAAGTAGGGAAGATAAAGGTTGAGAAAAGAGGGAAGGTTAATGGTGGGGAAAAAGGGAAAGTTAAGGGTGGGGAAAAAGGGGAAGGATTAAAGGTGGTGGAAAAGAAAGGCCTAGGCTGGAGGTGGGGAAGGCTAAGGATAGAGAAAAGAAGGAAGGGTTAAGAGTGGGAAAAAAAGAGGAAGGTTAAGGGTGAGAAAAAGAGGGGAATGTTAAGGGTGGAAAAAAAGGGGGTTAATGATGGGGAAGGACTAGGGTAAGAAAATGGTTGGGAAAGGGGGAAGGGTTAGGGCAAGAAAAAAGGGGAAAGGGAGGATTAGGGGTGGCACAGAGAAGCTAAGGATGTGAAAAAGGGAGTAGGGGTGGAGGTGGTGAATTTAAGGGTGGGAAAAAGAGGGAAGGGATAAGAGTGGGTAAAATGGGGAAGGGCTAAGGTTGGAGCTAGGGAAGGTTTAGGGTGGGAAAAAGGGAAATGATTTACAGGTGGAAAAGGAGAAAGGGTTAGGGGTGTAAAGGTGGAAGCTTAAAGGTGGAGAAAAGGGGGTGGGGAAGGTTAAGGGCTTGTTGTGTAACGCCAACTTAGCAATTTTCAGCAATCAGGGCTGTGGAATTTCCATGCCTGACTCATCCGACTCGTACATAGAACCTGTCAGACTAGTAAATTGATCTCACTAGCATGTCCTTGGACAAGTAAAAATAACAAGGCATAATAAATTTTTATTACAGTATTCTGGACAGTCAATCCCTCAAATAATATTATATCGTAAATATTGGCGTTTTTTTGTTGGAAGTGATCGTGTCATTGGTGTTCCGAAAGCAGCTAAAAATAACCAGAATTATGCAAGTTCTAAGTTGAGTATTACGACTCGATTGCAATGATAATTTTACTGCATTTATTAAACGATAACCGGGACCGTGTAACGGTTTTTTGTTGGAGTTCCGAATGTGATGTTCTCTTGCCAGTCGTATTAAAATACGAACCATACACATAGTGCCTAACATCCATGAACATACAAATCAGGTTTCAGTCGTGACAATGGACATATATTTAATAATAATAGTAAGACTGTAAGGCTCTGGTGACAACGAATCGCCCGAGAAGGTTAATAAACGCAAAACTCGAGCAGAAAAAGACACAGAATATGAAGGAAGAAAACGCCAACCGCTGAACGAACTTTTCAGTCCAAGTGGTTAGCAGATTTCTGCCAGTTACGGCTGGATGCTGATAGTGTCTCATATCGCCATATCTGTAGAAAATATCCTGCTATTGCCGATCAAAAATCGTGAATGTTTATTGTCAAAATCATGAATAGAGCCTAAGATGCTTGGTCCTCTCACTAGTAATCTGCAAAACGTGCTGCCAATGCCAAAGTAATCAAAATTAATTTAATCGATATGAGAATCTTTTCGACACAGCTTATGTTGTATCTCAAAGCATCCTGCCATTCACTGACTGCACATATAAATGGTCTTCATTTGGGCAGTGATCACTTATGCAGGGGTACTTGCATTAAAGGGAAACTTCGCAAAAAAAAAAAAAAATTATATATTTTTCCTGATGTATAAATATGGATGTTTATATGTATATTAGCGTTTTATTATGTTGGATAAGAGAATGAAATCGATTTTAAAATTCTGTCAACGATACATGGAAGTCGCCATTTTGATAGTATCTCAATACCAAGTATCACGTGACGTCTAAATACCACCACGCCCCAAAACAAGCGTGACAAACCAGGGTCCTCATTCAGTGTCGATATGGCTTGTCAGGCGTACGGTTGTTTTAACTTGATGGTAATTCTTTTTATTTTTCTTATTATTCTAAATATATGAATTTATTACACAATCACTTTTTGCAGATTTACGTTTTGCTTCCATAGATTATGGCAAAACAAATGAATCGGGGGGAAAGGTTCGTCTTTAATGAGACACATTTACAAAAGATTTTTTTCCAAAATTGAAGAACTACGAAATTAAGTTAAATAAAGAACGGACATCGGAACAATGCCCTGAATTCGTTAAAAAAAATCCAAAAAGGCCTATACTACGGGACAAAATTGTTTTAATGACATTTTTCAGTAAGATTGCACTTTGTAATCGATCGTGCAAGCACTACAATAAAGATACACATCAGCTAAAGGCACAGAAAGTTACAGGGTATGAAGCCATACAATTGAGAGGATTATGTAAACATATAATTTGTAATAGATTTCATTTGACAATTACAGACGATGAGTATTATAAATAAGTTTATTATACAAAAACAAAGTGTAACATATAATATGACTCTGCGTAACATATTTTGTTTATTTTAATCACGTCTTTCGAACTGGTGGACCCTTCTGATTAATCTCAGAATAGTCATAAAAAATGTGTTCATCATAATTATTGATATTTCACCGCGAATATTTAGTTTGATGTATTGTTGTTGTGTATCAATCATAATTGTTATTTGTATATGCCCTCCTGGGGCCCTGATTTGGTTAATAAACTTATTTTAATTTCTATTTCTATAAGGAAAAATTGCATACCCTGCTTTATTTCATAATTTTGGTTGTTGCTACATCATTCTGATGGGGCACAAACAAATCAAGATAAAAATGAGCAATTCAATATGGCTTACGATCAATGGTAATCTTAAGATTTTTTTGTGAAAATAGCCCACGAATCATTGCTGTATTAGGTGCGGATCCAGCAGTTTTGAAAACGGGGTGCCAGGCTCTTGTTTGCTAATTTTTACCCAATTTATACACGAATTTTACTAAATTGTCGAACACCCCATTGATCCGGCAGTGTGCATTAATATGCACCCATTCCTAATGTATACTTCAACATGATCAGGGTTGTGTATTTTGATCACCTATTAGAACCTTTAAAATGTGTATTGCATCTGCTATTCTAGTCACGGGTAGCGTAATTTGTTTTCATTTTATTTTCTGTTCTTATTATGTTTTTGTCTATTTGACTTGTGCACGTTGTTTGTATATATATACAATATACGTACATTGTCGGTAAATATAAAATTTATTTGTACGAGCTTTAGAAACAGGCATAATAGCGAGCCTTTGGCGAGCTTTTCAGGCCTGTTTCGCAGCGAGTACAAATGAATTTTATATTTAACGACAATGTACGTATATTGTGTTTATCCTGCAATGTCAAAAAAGTCGGAAAACTTGTCAGATTTAAACAAAAAGGACAGAAACAAGCGTCATTCCTCGCCTTTCATAAATGTTGTCAAGGGTGTCTTCTTCGTGGTCCGCGTTACATTAGTACCAGTTTCATACTTGTCTGCGCCCTCTGCTGTACATAGCTACAGGGTACCAGGAAAGTTTATTCGTAGGCTGAAAAGTTTATTCGTAGACTGAAAAGTTTATTCATCTAGTACGAATAAAGCAAAAATGTATTCGTATAGCATATTTGTACAGCAAATGTACTGATTGCAGGATAAATTCCTTGTACATGCCTTCAACCCTTAGGGGTAAAATCTTAGTTAGTTAACGGGTCACAAAATGTGCATTGCGTTTCTGATTATTGCCAAATATTGTGACACATGTATTCAGGTATTCGGTCAGAGGCCCGTCGACCGGATGTAAAATGACACTTGTATATTCCGCCTGGCGATTTCCTGTGTGGACCTAAACTCATTACGCAATATTAGGTATCCTGCTGAGTGAACCGGTGTGAATGTACCTGTCGTTTTCAGAATGAAGATAAAAATAAGTAAATCCCGCATTTCACTTCTTACTTCAGGAATGATTTGCCTTAATTTATTGAAGAATAAAATATTTAAAATTAAAATATGGTCTCTCGCTTCTGAAAATACATGAAAAATATAAGAAATATATTTTTCGCATACTATTTTACGTTTCGCTCATCAAAAATGACAAGCAAAAAAAGGAAAAGAAATTAACATTTTTAAATCACTTGCTCGCTCTGAACAACGTTTTTAGCACAAAATCCGAAGAACAAGAAATAAATCTGGTGTGGCCTAATCTCTTTTTAATTTTTGACTGCCCTTCTTCTGTTTATACTGCTCATGATCATGATCTCTTCCGAACTTTGTCTAAATGAATATCTGTGGATATCAAATTTGTGTCGTTCTGACGTGGGCTGTTCTCTATTTCCCGACGTTGGGCACTCGCTGCCTCTTCCATTTGTCTGAGTTCTTCTTCCGTATATTCGGGTTCAAGTTGGTAACCGAACTCTCCATAGTCGTTGAAATCTACATCACTTGAGGCACTAGAGTCACTTTCCGTACCTGAGCTCGACATATTTAAGCTATAACTAAAACGTTAATTTCGGTGCTTTATATAGAAATGTTCCCACACAAACAACACGCGTTGAACAAAAGAAAAGTAAAGAAATATTGATTGAGTAAAATCATAATCATTTGATTAAATTAAATTAATTAAAACATCTTTTAAAACGACTGTTAAAATAATGATTGAGTAAAATCATAATCCTTTGATTAAAATTAAATTAATTAAAACATCTTTTATGAACACCGACTGTTAAAATAATGATTGAGTAAAATCATAATCATTTTTTTTTTATTGTTAAAAAGAAAAATTCATTTCTAAACGTTTAGGCCTAAATCATTTTATTTAATATTAAAATTAAAACATCTTTTATGAACATCGATCGTTAAATTATTATGATGAGACAGCTATATATAGTTAGGCCAATTTGGCGCCTCTCATAATGAAAACTTATAATTTCAAGGATGGTGTATACTTTTTTATCATCTAAAACATAAATTGTTCCTGTTATCTCAACATTATATTTATTCTAATGTTTTAAAAATATTTTATCTTTAATAGAAAAATAACGATCTACCAACTCGTCTTGGAAAGCAAATAGTGTGTATTCAAATTCCCATTTTATTAATCCGGTCACCTTGAATTTTACACCAATACAATTTTACCTTCCTATGCCTGGAAGTATACCGTGGAGCTCCAGTGAAGGACGCGGAAGAAAATCGCAAAATTTGGCTCCCGCGAAAAAAAAACACTTGTACGTTATTTTCGTGGGGAATGGCCACCTGATAAAAACATACACAGTGTTTTAAACAATGCTTTATTAGATATTAATAATAAAGAGCCATACAGTTCTGTTCAGATTCAATGATATGGTTGAGGCAATAACATATGTTCCATTTTCCGTGCACCAATATTATTATACACCTGTACCCTAAAAAAAATCCCTGTACCCCGAAATTGGTGGAGGTTGGGATATCAGTACCCTCAAACGAAAAACGCTGAGAGCATGCTGGGCATATTTGAGCCCAGTAACACCGATAAGTATATAACTAGTACCCTGAATAAGGGTCAACCCCTAAATAAGGGTAAAGGGTGAAAATAAAAAAGGGGGGATTAAGTTTGTTTGTTTGTTTGCTTAAATGTTTTTATAAAAGTTTCCGTCGTATGTTTATAGTAGGTTTTAAAAACGTGCTTTTGTTTATGTCAAGCGCGTGTATTTATTTATATATTGTCACATGTGTTGTTTGTATATGGTTAAGAAGGGTTCATTCATTGGTGTTAAATATGATACGATATAGGTGTATAGGTGAAAGTTTGTTCATGTCTAGCCCGTGCTAGAGCGGGAAAGAAACATAAGTTTAGGTGGTAAATGGATTGCGGGTTTTAAGTCATTCGAGGTTCGCATTCAGTACAGCAAAGACGTCTTGATTCCCTCACCCACCCACCCTAAATATATGTACAGTATAATAATAAAATCACACACAAACACACACGTGATGAGAATTGTATGTACATTTTTTGTTTTATGTTTTTTGTAATCGACTGTTATTGAAAGCTCATTTATAGCAATGTATGTTAGAAAACGTTTACTTACAATTGCTTTTCTTTTGTAGATTGGATTTTTGTATGTACTGTATAACCTATGTTACCTACAGCGGCCAAGACAGACATTTTGATCTTTATTGTAATAAAGTAGAGCTTTGCTGTACGCTGTCTGGCGAGCTGATCCTATAAACAAGTGTTGAGTTTTATTTGATAAATTATTTATGTTCGTCTGAGTTCACGAAATAGAACATAATGGTGTTTAATGCCACTTTCAACAATATTTCAGTTATATCGTGGTGGTCAGTTTTATTGGTGTAGGAAATCGAAGAAAACCACCGACCTGTCGCAAGTCACTGACAAGATTTATCACATAATGTTGTACACCTTGCCCTGATCGAGATTCGAACTCACAACATCAGTGGTGATAGGCACTGATTGCAAATAGGTGGTTGTAAATCCAACTACCTTACAATCAAGGCCACGCAGCCACTGGGAGGATTAAAGGTGGAAAATAAAAGGGGGTTGAGGTTGGAAAAAGGGGAAGGGATAAGGTTGGGAAAATAGGGTAGGATTAAGGGTGGGTAAAAAGGGCAGGTTTAAGGGTGGGAGAGGGCAAAGTGCTGGGGCTGGAAGGGGGTATGCTAAGGATGGGAATAATGCACAGTGGTAGGGGTGGGGGAGAGGTAAGGGTTGGAGAATGGGGTACGATTGATGGGAAGGGATAGGGATGGATGTGGTGAAGGATAAGAGTGGGAAAAAGAGGGAAGGTTTCAGAGTGGGAAAAGGGTCAAGGTTTACGGGTGAGGGGAAAAGGGAAGGGCTAAGGATGGAAGTGGGAAAAAGAGGGAAGAGTTCAGAGTGGGAAAAGGGGAGTGTTAAGAGTGAGAAAAGGGGAAAGGATAAGGGTGAGAAAAAGGGAAGGGTTAAGGGTGTGTAAAAGGAGGTCGGGTTAGGGTGGGGAAGTGGTAAGGGTTGTGAAAAGGGGTAGGATTGGAGGTGGAGACTGTTGGGGAAAGGGGGAAGGGTTAGGGTGGAAGTGGGAAAAAGGGGAGTGTAAAGGGTTATAAAAGGGGATGGGCTAAGGGTGCAGAAAAGGGTTGGGTGAAAAAAGGGGAGAGATAAGGATGGGGAAAAGGGACAAGGGTTAAGGATGGGGGAAGAGGAAAAGAGGGAAGAGTGAAAGGTGGGAAAAATGAAAGGGATAAGGGTGGGTAAATAGGATGGGCTAGGGCTGGAGGTGGGGAAGGATAGGGGTGGGGGAAAGATGGAAAGGTTAAGGGTGGGGGAAGGGGAAATGGTTAAGGGTGGAGGAAAGGGGGCTCTGGTAAGAGTTAAGGAAAGGGGTAGGAGTGGAGGTGAGGTTGGGAAAAGTGAGAATAGGGGGGTAGGTTGGGTGACAAAAAAGGGGGAAGGGTTAGGGATGGGAAAAGGGATGAATGGTTAAGGGTGGGAAAAAGGCGGAAGGGGTTTGGAAGTTTAATGGTGGGAAAAGGGGAAGGGTTATGATGAGAAAAGGATGGAAAAAGAAGAAATGAGTTGGGAATGTTTAGGGTGGGGAGAAGATTAAAGGTGGGGCGGAGAGGTTAAAGGTAGAAAAAGAGGGAAGGGCTATGGGTGGAAGTAGGGAAGATAAAGGTTGAGAAAAGAGGGAAGGTTAATGGTGGGGAAAAAGGGAAAGTTAAGGGTGGGGAAAAAGGGGAAGGATTAAAGGTGGTGGAAAAGAAAGGCCTAGGCTGGAGGTGGGGAAGGCTAAGGATAGAGAAAAGAAGGAAGGGTTAAGAGTGGGAAAAAAAGAGGAAGGTTAAGGGTGAGAAAAAGAGGGGAATGTTAAGGGTGGAAAAAAAGGGGGTTAATGATGGGGAAGGACTAGGGTAAGAAAATGGTTGGGAAAGGGGGAAGGGTTAGGGCAAGAAAAAAGGGGAAAGGGAGGATTAGGGGTGGCACAGAGAAGCTAAGGATGTGAAAAAGGGAGTAGGGGTGGAGGTGGTGAATTTAAGGGTGGGAAAAAGAGGGAAGGGATAAGAGTGGGTAAAATGGGGAAGGGCTAAGGTTGGAGCTAGGGAAGGTTTAGGGTGGGAAAAAGGGAAATGATTTACAGGTGGAAAAGGAGAAAGGGTTAGGGGTGTAAAGGTGGAAGCTTAAAGGTGGAGAAAAGGGGGTGGGGAAGGTTAAGGGCTTGTTGTGTAACGCCAACTTAGCAATTTTCAGCAATCAGGGCTGTGGAATTTCCATGCCTGACTCATCCGACTCGTACATAGAACCTGTCAGACTAGTAAATTGATCTCACTAGCATGTCCTTGGACAAGTAAAAATAACAAGGCATAATAAATTTTTATTACAGTATTCTGGACAGTCAATCCCTCAAATAATATTATATCGTAAATATTGGCGTTTTTTTGTTGGAAGTGATCGTGTCATTGGTGTTCCGAAAGCAGCTAAAAATAACCAGAATTATGCAAGTTCTAAGTTGAGTATTACGACTCGATTGCAATGATAATTTTACTGCATTTATTAAACGATAACCGGGACCGTGTAACGGTTTTTTGTTGGAGTTCCGAATGTGATGTTCTCTTGCCAGTCGTATTAAAATACGAACCATACACATAGTGCCTAACATCCATGAACATACAAATCAGGTTTCAGTCGTGACAATGGACATATATTTAATAATAATAGTAAGACTGTAAGGCTCTGGTGACAACGAATCGCCCGAGAAGGTTAATAAACGCAAAACTCGAGCAGAAAAAGACACAGAATATGAAGGAAGAAAACGCCAACCGCTGAACGAACTTTTCAGTCCAAGTGGTTAGCAGATTTCTGCCAGTTACGGCTGGATGCTGATAGTGTCTCATATCGCCATATCTGTAGAAAATATCCTGCTATTGCCGATCAAAAATCGTGAATGTTTATTGTCAAAATCATGAATAGATAAGATGCTTGGTCCTCCCACTAGTAATCTGCAAAACGTGCTGCCAATGCCAAAGTAATCAAAATGAATTTAATCGATATGAGAATCTTTTCGACACAGCTTATGTTGTATCTCAAAGCATCCTGCCATTCACTGACTGCACATATAAATGGTCTTCATTTGGGCAGTGATCACTTATGCAGGGGTACTTGCATTAAAGGGAAACTTCGCAAAAAAAAAAAAAATTATATATTTTTCCTGATGTATAAATATGGATGTTTATATGTATATTAGCGTTTTATTATGTTGGATAAGAGAATGAAATCGATTTTAAAATTCTGTCAACGATACATGGAAGTCGCCATTTTGATAGTATCTCAATACCAAGTATCACGTGACGTCTAAATACCACCACGCCCCAAAACAAGCGTGACAAACCAGGGTCCTCATTCAGTGTCGATATGGCTTGTCAGGCGTACGGTTGTTTTAACTTGATGGTAATTCTTTTTATTTTTCTTATTATTCTAAATATATGAATTTATTACACAATCACTTTTTGCAGATTTACGTTTTGCTTCCATAGATTATGGCAAAACAAATGAATCGGGGGGAAAGGTTCGTCTTTAATGAGACACATTTACAAAAGATTTTTTTCCAAAATTGAAGAACTACGAAATTAAGTTAAATAAAGAACGGACATCGGAACAATGCCCTGAATTCGTTAAAAAAAATCCAAAAAGGCCTATAAATTGTTTTAATGACATTTTTCAGTAAGATTGCACTTTGCAATCGATCGTGCAAGCACTACAATAAAGATACACATCAGCTAAAGGCACAGAAAGTTACAGGGTAGGAAGCCATACAATTGAGAGGATTATGTAAACATATAATTTGTAATAGATTTCATTTGACAATTACAGACGATGAGTATTATAAATAAGTTTATTATACAAAAACAAAGTGTAACATATAATATGACTCTGCGTAACATATTTTGTTTATTTTAATCACGTCTTTCGAACTGGTGGACCCTTCTGATTAATCTCAGAATAGTCATAAAAAATGTGTTCATCATAATTATTGATATTTCACCGCGAATATTTAGTTTGATGTATTGTTGTTGTGTATCAATCATAATTGTTATTTGTATATGCCCTCCTGAGGCCCTGATTTGGTTAATAAACTTATTTTAATTTCTATTTCTATAAGGAAAAATTGCATACCCTGCTTTATTTCATAATTTTGGTTGTTGCTACATCATTCTGATGGGGCACAAACAAATCAAGATAAAAATGAGCAATTCAATATGGCTTACGATCAATGGTAATCTTAAGATTTTTTTGTGAAAATAGCCCACGAATCATTGCTGTATTAGGTGCGGATCCAGCAGTTTTGAAAACGGGGTGCCAGGCTCTTGTTTGCTAATTTTTACCCAATTTATACACGAATTTTACTAAATTGTCGAACACCCCCTTGATCCGGCAGTGTGCATTAATATGCACCCATTCCTAATGTATACTTCAACATGATCAGGGTTGTGTATTTTGATCACCTATTAGAACCTTTAAAATGTGTATTGCATCTGCTATTCTAGTCACGGGTAGCGTAATTTGTTTTCATTTTATTTTCTGTTCTTATTATGTTTTTGTCTATTTGACTTGTGCACGTTGTTTGTATATATATACAATATACGTACATTGTCGGTAAATATAAAATTTATTTGTACGAGCTTTAGAAACAGGCATAATAGCGAGCCTTTGGCGAGCTTTTCAGGCCTGTTTCGCAGCGAGTACAAATGAATTTTATATTTAACGACAATGTACGTATATTGTGTTTATCCTGCAATGTCAAAAAAGTCGGAAAACTTGTCAGATTTAAACAAAAAGGACAGAAACAAGCGTCATTCCTCGCCTTTCATAAATGTTGTCAAGGGTGTCTTCTTCGTGGTCCGCGTTACATTAGTACCAGTTTCATACTTGTCTGCGCCCTCTGCTGTACATAGCTACAGGGTACCAGGAAAGTTTATTCGTAGGCTGAAAAGTTTATTCGTAGACTGAAAAGTTTATTCATCTAGTACGAATAAAGCAAAAATGTATTCGTATAGCATATTTGTACAGCAAATGTACTGATTGCAGGATAAATTCCTTGTACATGCCTTCAACCCTTAGGGGTAAAATCTTAGTTAGTTAACGGGTCACAAAATGTGCATTGCGTTTCTGATTATTGCCAAATATTGTGACACATGTATTCAGGTATTCGGTCAGAGGCCCGTCGACCGGATGTAAAATGACACTTGTATATTCCGCCTGGCGATTTCCTGTGTGGACCTAAACTCATTACGCAATATTAGGTATCCTGCTGAGTGAACCGGTGTGAATGTACCTGTCGTTTTCAGAATGAAGATAAAAATAAGTAAATCCCGCATTTCACTTCTTACTTCAGGAATGATTTGCCTTAATTTATTGAAGAATAAAATATTTAAAATTAAAATATGGTCTCTCGCTTCTGAAAATACATGAAAAATATAAGAAATATATTTTTCGCATACTATTTTACGTTTCGCTCATCAAAAATGACAAGCAAAAAAAGGAAAAGAAATTAACATTTTTAAATCACTTGCTCGCTCTGAACAACGTTTTTAGCACAAAATCCGAAGAACAAGAAATAAATCTGGTGTGGCCTAATCTCTTTTTAATTTTTGACTGCCCTTCTTCTGTTTATACTGCTCATGATCATGATCTCTTCCGAACTTTGTCTAAATGAATATCTGTGGATATCAAATTTGTGTCGTTCTGACGTGGGCTGTTCTCTATTTCCCGACGTTGGGCACTCGCTGCCTCTTCCATTTGTCTGAGTTCTTCTTCCGTATATTCTGGTTTTCAAGTTGGTAACCGAACTCTCCATAGTCGTTGAAATCTACATCACTTGAGGCACTAGAGTCACTTTCCGTACCTGAGCTCGACATATTTAAGCTATAACTAAAACGTTAATTTCGGTGCTTTATATAGAAATGTTCCCACACAAACAACACGCGTTGAACAAAAGAAAAGTAAAGAAATATTGATTGAGTAAAATCATAATCATTTGATTAAATTAAATTAATTAAAACATCTTTTAAAACGACTGTTAAAATAATGATTGAGTAAAATCATAATCCTTTGATTAAAATTAAATTAATTAAAACATCTTTTATGAACACCGACTGTTAAAATAATGATTGAGTAAAATCATAATCATTTTTTTTTTATTGTTAAAAAGAAAAATTCATTTCTAAACGTTTAGGCCTAAATCATTTTATTTAATATTAAAATTAAAACATCTTTTATGAACATCGATCGTTAAATTATTATGATGAGACAGCTATATATAGTTAGGCCAATTTGGCGCCTCTCATAATGAAAACTTATAATTTCAAGGATGGTGTATACTTTTTTATCATCTAAAACATAAATTGTTCCTGTTATCTCAACATTATATTTATTCTAATGTTTTAAAAATATTTTATCTTTAATAGAAAAATAACGATCTACCAACTCGTCTTGGAAAGCAAATAGTGTGTATTCAAATTCCCATTTTATTAATCCGGTCACCTTGAATTTTACACCAATACAATTTTACCTTCCTATGCCTGGAAGTATACCGTGGAGCTCCAGTGAAGGACGCGGAAGAAAATCGCAAAATTTGGCTCCCGCGAAAAAAACCACTTGTACGTTATTTTCGTGGGGAATGGCCACCTGATAAAAACATACACAGTGTTTTAAACAATGCTTTATTAGATATTAATAATAAAGAGCCATACAGTTCTGTTCAGATTCAATGATATGGTTGAGGCAATAACATATGTTCCATTTTCCGTGCACCAATATTATTATACACCTGTACCCTAAAAAAAATCCCTGTACCCCGAAATTGGTGGAGGTTGGGATATCAGTACCCTCAAATGAAAAACGCTGAGAGCATGCTGGGCATATTTGAGCCCAGTAACACCGATAAGTATATAACTAGTACCCTGAATAAGGGTCAACCCCTAAATAAGGGTAAAGGGTGAAAATAAAAAAGGGGGGATTAAGTTTGTTTGTTTGTTTGCTTAAATGTTTTTATAAAAGTTTCCGTCGTATGTTTATAGTAGGTTTTAAAAACGTGCTTTTGTTTATGTCAAGCGCGTGTATTTATTTATATATTGTCACATGTGTTGTTTGTATATGGTTAAGAAGGGTTCATTCATTGGTGTTAAATATGATACGATATAGGTGTATAGGTGAAAGTTTGTTCATGTCTAGCCCGTGCTAGAGCGGGAAAGAAACATAAGTTTAGGTGGTAAATGTATTGCGGGTTTTAAGTCATTCGAGGTTCGCATTCAGTACAGCAAAGACGTCTTGATTCCCTCACCCACCCACCCTAAATATATGTACAGTATAATAATAAAATCACACACAAACACACACGTGATGAGAATTGTATGTACATTTTTTGTTTTATGTTTTTTGTAATCGACTGTTATTGAAAGCTCATTTATAGCAATGTATGTTAGAAAACGTTTACTTACAATTGCTTTTCTTTTGTAGATTGGATTTTTGTATGTACTGTAAAAACTATGTTACCTACAGCGGCCAAGACAGACATTTTGATCTTTATTGTAATAAAGTAGAGCTTTGCTGTACGCTGTCTGGCGAGCTGATCCTATAAACAAGTGTTGAGTTTTATTTGATAAATTATTTATGTTCGTCTGAGTTCACGAAATAGAACATAATGGTGTTTAATGCCACTTTCAACAATATTTCAGTTATATCGTGGTGGTCAGTTTTATTGGTGTAGGAAATCGAAGAAAACCACCGACCTGTCGCAAGTCACTGACAAGATTTATCACATAATGTTGTACACCTTGCCCTGATCGAGATTCGAACTCACAACATCAGTGGTGATAGGCACTGATTGCAAATAGGTGGTTGTAAATCCAACTACCATACAATCAAGGCCACGCAGCCACTGGGAGGATTAAAGGTGGAAAATAAAAGGGGGTTGAGGTTGGAAAAAGGGGAAGGGATAAGGTTGGGAAAATAGGGTAGGATTAAGGGTGGGTAAAAAGGGAAGGTTTAAGGGTGGGAGAGGGCAAAGTGCTGGGGCTGGAAGGGGGTATGCTAAGGATGGGAATAATGCACAGTGGTAGGGGTGGGGGAGTGGTAAGGGTTGGAGAATGGGGTACGATTGATGGGAAGGGATAGGGATGGATGTGGTGAAGGATAAGAGTGGGAAAAAGAGGGAAGGTTTCAGAGTGGGAAAAGGGTCAAGGTTTACGGGTGAGGGGAAAAGGGAAGGGCTAAGGATGGAAGTGGGAAAAAGAGGAAAGAGTTCAGAGTGGGAAAAGGGGAGTGTTAAGAGTGAGAAAAGGGGAAAGGATAAGGGTGAGAAAAAGGGAAGGGTTAAGGGTGTGTAAAAGGAGGTCGGGTTAGGGTGGGGAAGTGGTAAGGGTTGTGAAAAGGGGTAGGATTGGAGGTGGAGACTGTTGGGGAAAGGGGGAAGGGTTAGGGTGGAAGTGGGAAAAAGAGGAGTGTAAAGGGTTATAAAAGGGGATGGGCTAAGGGTGCAGAAAAGGGTTGGGTGAAAAAAGGGGAGAGATAAGGATGGGGAAAAGGGACAAGGGTTAAGGATGGGGGAAGAGGAAAAGAGGGAAGAGTGAAAGGTGGGAAAAATGAAAGGGATAAGGGTGGGTAAATAGGATGGGCTAGGGCTGGAGGTGGGGAAGAATAGGGGTGGGGGAAAGATGGAAAGGTTAAGGGTGGGGGAAAGGGGAATGGTTAAGGGTGGAGGAAAGGGGACTCTGATAAGAGTTAAGGAAAGGGGTAGGAGTGGAGGTGAGGTTGGGAAAAGTGAGAATAGGGGAGTAGGTTGGGTGACAAAAAAGGGGGAAGGGTTAGGGATGGGAAAAGGGATGAATGGTTAAAGGTGGGAAAAAGGCGGAAGGGGTTTGGAAGTTTAATGGTGGGAAAAGGGGAAGGGTTATGATGAGAAAAGGATGGAAAAAGAAGAAATGAGTTAGGAATGTTTAGGGTGGGGAAAAGATTAAAGGTGGGGCGGAGAGGTTAAAGGTAGAAAAAGAGGGAAGGGCTATGGGTGGAAGTAGGGAAGATAAAGGTTGAGAAAAGAGGGAAGGTTAATGGTGGGGAAAAAGGGAAAGCTAAGGGTGGGGAAAAAGGGGAAGGATTAAAGGTGGTGGAAAAGAAAGGCCTAGGCTGGAGGTGGGGAAGGCTAAGGATGGAGAAAAGAAGGAAGGGTTAAGAGTGGGAAAAAAAGAGGAAGGTTAAGGGTGAGAAAAAGAGGGGAATGTTAAGGGTGGAAAAAAAGGGGGTTAATGATGGGGAAGGACTAGGGTAAGAAAATGGTTGGGAAAGGGGGAAGGGTTAGGGCAAGAAAAAAGGGGAAAGGGAGGATTTGGGGTGGCACAGAGAAGTTAAGGATGTGAAAAAGGGAGTAGGGGTGGAGGTGGTGAATTTAAGGGTGGGAAAAAGAGGGAAGGGATAAGAGTGGGTAAAATGGGGAAGGGCTAAGGTTGGAGCTAGGGAAGGTTTAGGGTGGGAAAAAGGGAGATGATTTACAGGTGGAAAAGGAGAAAGGGTTAGGGGTGTAAAGGTGGAAGCTTAAAGGTGGAGAAAAGGGGGTGGGGAAGGTTAAGGGCTTGTTGTGTAACGCCAACTTAGCAATTTTCAGCAATCAGGGCTGTGGAATTTCCATGCCTGACTCATCCGACTCGTACATAGAACCTGTCAGACTAGTAAATTGATCTCACTAGCATGTCCTTGGACAAGCAAAAATAACAAGGCATAATAAATTTGTATTACAGTATTCTGGACAGTCAATCCCTCAAATAATATTATATCGTAAATATTGGCGTTTTTTTGTTGGAAGTGATCGTGTCATTGGTGTTCCGAAAGCAGCTAAAAATAACCAGAATTATACAAGTTCTAAGTTGAGTATTACGACCCGATTGCAATGATAATTTTACTGCATTTATTAAACGATAACCGGGACCGTGTAACGGTTTTTTGTTGGAGTTCCGAATGTGATGTTCTCTTGCCAGTCGTATTAAAATACGAACCATACACATAGTGCCTAACATCCTTCAACATACAAATCAGGTTTCAGTCGTGACAATGGACATATATTTAATAATAATAGTAAGACTGTAAGGCTCTGGTGACAACGAATCGCCCGAGAAGGTTAATAAACGCAAAACTCGAGCAGAAAAAGACACAGAATATGAAGGAAGAAAACGCCAACCGCTGAACGGACTTTTCAGTTCAAGTGGTTAGCAGATTTCTGCCAGTTACGGCTGGATATTGATAGTGTCTCATATCGCCATATCTGTAGAAAATATCCTGCTATTGCCGATCAAAAATCGTGAATGTTTATTGTCAAAATCATGAATAGAGCCTAAGATGCTTGGTCCTCCCACTAGTAATCTGCAAAACGTGCTGCCAATGCCAAAGTAATCAAAATGAATTTAATCGATATGAGAATCTTTTCGACACAGCTTATGTTGTATCTCAAAGCATCCTGCCATTCACTGACTGCACATATAAATGGTCTTCATTTGGGCAGTGATCACTTATGCAGGGGTACTTGCATTAAAGGGAAACTTCGCAACAAAAAATTTTTTTTATATATTTTTCCTGATGTATAAATATGGATGTTTATATGTATATTAGCGTTTTATTATGTTGGATAAGAGAATGAAATCGATTTTAAAATTCTGTCAACGATACATGGAAGTCGCCATTTTGATAGCATCTCAATACCAAGTATCACGTGACGTCTAAATACCACCACGCCCCAAAACAAGCGTGACAAACCAGGGTCCTCATTCAGTGTCGATATGGCTTGTCAGGCGTACGGTTGTTTTAACTTGATGGTAATTCTTTTTATTTTTCTTATTATTCTAAATATATGAATTTATTACACAATCACTTTTTGCAGATTTACGTTTTGCTTCCATAGATTATGGCAAAACAAATGAATCGGGGGGAAAGGTTCGTCTTTAATGAGACACATTTACAAAAGATTTTTTTCCAAAATTGAAGAACTACGAAATTAAGTTAACAAAAGAACGGACATCGGAACAATGCCCTGAATTCGTTAAAAAAAAATCCAAAAAGGCCTATACTACGGGGCAAAATTGTTTTAATGACATTATTCAGTAAGATCGCACTTTGTAATCGATCGTGCAAGCACTACAATAAAGATACACATAAGCTAAAGGTACAGAAAGTTACAGGGTAGGAAGCCATACAATTGAGGATTATGTAAACATATAATTTGTAATAGATTTCATTTGACAATTACAGACGATGAGTATTATAAATCAGTTTATTATACAAAAACAAAGCGTAACATATAATATGTCTCTGCGTAACATATTTTGTTTATTTTAATCACGTCTTTCGAACTGGTGGACCCTTCTGATTAATCTCAGAATAGTCATAAAAAATGTGTTCATCACAATTATTGATATTTCACCGCGAATATTTAGTTTGATGTATTTTTTATGTGTATCAATCATAATTGTTATTTGTATATGCCCTCCTGGGGCCCTGATTTGGTTAATAAACTTATTTTAATACCTTTTATATAAGGAAAAATTGCATACCCTGCTTTATTTCATAATTTTGGTTGTTGCTACATCATTCTGATGGGGCACAAACAAATCAAGATAAAAATGAACAATTCAATATAGCTTACGATCAATGGTAATCTTAAGATTTTTTTGTGAAAATAACCCACGAATCATTGCTGTATTAGGTGCGGATCCAGCAGTTTTGAAAACGGGGTGCCAGGCTCTTGTTTGCTAATTTTTACCCAATTTTTACACGAATTTTACTAAATTGTCGAACACCCCCTTGATCCGGCAGTGTGCATTAATATGCACCCATTCCTAATGTATACTTCAACGTGATCAGAACTTTTAAAATGTGCATTGCATCTGCTATTCTAGTCACGGGTAGCGTAATTTGTTTTCATTTTATTTTCTGTTCTTATTATGTTTTTGTCTATTTGACTTGTGCACGTTGTTTGTATATATATGCAATATACGTACATTGTCGGTAAATATAAAATTTATTTGTACGAGCTTTAGAAACAGGCATAATAGCGAGCCTTTGGCGAGCTTTTCAGGCCTGTTTCGCAGCGAGTACAAATGAATTTTATATTTAACGACAATGTACGTATATTGTGTTTATCCTGCAATGTCAAAAAAGTCGGAAAACTTGTCAGATTTAAACAAAAAGGACAGAAACAAGCGTCATTCCTCGCCTTTCATAAATGTTGTCAAGGGTGTCTTCTTCGTGGTTCGCGTTACATTAGTACCAGTTTCATACTTGTCTGCGCCCTCTGCTGTACATAGCTACAGGGTACCAGGAAAGTTTATTCGTAGGCTGAAAAGTTTATTCGTAGACTGAAAAGTTTATTCGTCTAGTACGAATAAAGCAAAAATGTATTCGTATAGCATATTTGTACAGCAAATGTACTGATTGCAGGATAAATTCCTTGTACATGCCTTCAACCCTTAGGGGTAAAATTTTAGTTAGATAACGGGTCACAAAATGTGCATTGCGTTTCTGATTATTGCCAAATATTGTGACACATGTATTCAGGTATTCGGTCAGAAGCCCGTCGACCGGATGTAAAATGACACTTGTATATTCGCCTGGCGATTTCCTGTGTGGACCTATACTCATTACGCAATATTAGGTACCCTGCTGAGTGAACCGGTGTGAATGTACCTGTCGTTTTCAGAATGAAGATAAAAATAAGTAAATCCCGCATTTCACTTCTTACTTCAGGAATTATTTGCCTTAATTTATTGAAGAATAAAATATTTAAAATTAAAATATGGTCTCTCGCTTCTGAAAATACATGAAAAATATAAGAAATATATTTTTCGCATACTATTTTACGTTTCGCTCATCAAATATGACAAGCAAAAAAAGGAAAAGAAATTAACATTTTTAAATCACTTGCTCGCTCTGGACAACGTTTTTAGCACAAAATCCGAAGAACAAAAAATAAATCTGGTGTGGCCTAATCTCTTTTTAATTTTTGACTGCCCTTCATCTGTTTATACTGCTCATGATCATGATCTCTTCCGAACTTTGTCTAAATGAATATCTGTGAATATCAAATTTGTGTCGTTCTGACGTGGGTTGTTCTCTATTTCCCGACGTTGGGCACTCGCTGCCTCTTCCATTTGTCTGAGTTCTTCTTCCGTATATTCTGGTTTTCAAGTTGGTAACAGAACTCTCCATAGTCGTCGAAATATACATCACTTGAGGCGCTAGAGTCACTTTCCGTACCTGAGCTCGACATATTTAAGCTATAACTAAAACGTTAATTTCGGTGCTTTATATAGAAATGTTCCCAAACAAACAACACACGTTGAACAAAAGAAAAGTAAAGAAATATTGATTGAGTAAAATCATAATCATTTGATTAAATTAAATTAATTAAAACATTTTTTATGAACACCGACTGTTAAAATAATGATTGAGTAAAATCATAATCCTTTGATTAAAATTAAATTAATTAAAACATCTTTCATGAACACCGACTGTTAAAATAATGATTGAGTAAAATCATAATCATTTTTTTTTTATTGTTAAAAACAAAAATTCATTTCTAAACGTTTAGGCCTAAATCATTTTATTTAATATTAAAATTAAAACATCTTTTATGAACATCGATCGTTAAATTATTATGATGAGACAGCTATATATAGTTAGGCCAATTTGGCGCCTCTCATAATGAAAACTTATAATTTCAAGGATGGTGTATACTTTTTTATCATCTAAAACATAAATTGTTCCTGTTATTTCAACATTATATTTATTCTAATGTTTTAAGAATATTTTATCTTTAATAGATAAATAACGATCTACCAACTCGTCTTGGAAAGCAAATAGTGTGTATTCAAATTCCCATTTTATTAATTCGGTCACCTTGAATTTTACGCCAATACAATTTTACCCTCCGGCTAGAAAACACCCAAGCGGACATTTACATGCGGAGATCAAAATAACAGTAAACAGCATGCCGAATAATGATTATAAAAAAGGGTTTAAAACAGAATCTAGAAATCAATACACAAGTTACGCGTTGTCAAAATTATCCATTATATTTTTCAGCACATTAGCAGTAAAACAAAATGAACATAGTTGTAAAAGGGACCCGATATATAGCGAATATAGGTGACTGTTGTAAAACACTCTTTCCGTTGTAAATATAAAGGAAATGAAACATTTTGTTCATTTAAAATAGTTGTTTGTCAAAAAAGTATGTAGCTGTTCACTTCAGTATTTAATTTTCCAACGGTTATTAGATTTAAATTACAGTCCTCTGAGCGCTTTAAATGAAGCGAATTTAACATCAGCGACCCAGACTTTAAATTTCAATCCCACAATGCATTTTTAGTTTAAAACGTCACAAACTAGTTGAAAAATTAGAAATTAAAATTACAAATTTGCGATTTGCTTCGTTATTTGTGGAAATATGTCGATAAAACTTTGTGAATATGTATTTTATATCACCAGGAACATATTTAGCTAACATGTAAAAAATCGCGAAGTTTCCCTTTAACTTTATTAAAACAATATCTGAAGTTTTACGCAATCGTACAATAGACCATAGAGCAAATTGGATTGATTTCAATTGTGTACAGACTTCCTCTCACTGAGCAAGAGGCAATACCGGTTCTTTTAAGAAAAGTCCACCCTCACACTCATGAACCAGCAACTGTGGTTGCAAGTATCGAATGTCTTAAACGAAACAGGACAAGTAGGATTTTGTCTGGACAAGTAACTTTTTTCAGATAATTTGCCCATAGACAAGCACAACATATCCGTATTTCCACACCCCTGACTACATCATTGCGAGAACAAGTTAATTTCCACTGAGATGATGTTGAGTTTCGCTTTGTGCTACAACAACATGCTTATTTGGATTTTATAGTGCTAGCTCACTGAAACAGCAGTCCCCAGATAGACAATGTCGCCCCACTCGGATACATTATCCAGTCTGCTCTTTCTCCTTAATGTTGCGTTCTTAACGGAGAAGCAGCAAATACCAATATTATATTCTTTGGTTTGAACCGATTTGGGCTTGAACCCACGATCTGCAGCACTCAAGGTGAGAATGCTAACCATTACACCACTGATGCAGTTAATACACTAGGGCCATCAAAGTATTAATTTCCATGGCATATTATTAATTTCCGGGATAAAGTATTAAATTTAATACTTTACCGCGGAAATTCAGTGTGAACCTTGGGGATTAATACTAAATCGCGGAGATTAGGCTTGCCCCGAAAGATTAAGTGCTACACCGTCAAATTAATACTTTCCCGTTCAATCTAATACTTTGTTGGGCCGGATTTTATCAATAATCTTTATATATAATTATTTTATCTATATATCTTTATATCGTATAGATGTTTGTACATTTATCCATTTTTTACGTATGGGTACGTATATGCGATCGAGTTGAGAAAACGTGGATTTTTTTTTCATTTAGTTATGCATTTGTATGGTATCAATAGTGTATTCACCGTTGACAGAAGTAAAAAACGAATACACAACAAATGAAAACGCAATACATATTTCGCCAAAGATCGAATCTGTATTAACGAACATATGCAATCAAGTATTCACGGCTGACAAAAAATGAAAACGTAATTTATACATTTCACCAAGATCGAGTTTAACAGCCGGCTTTCATGAATTAAATGATGATTGTTGTATTCATTTTTTCCTTAGATGTAAGAATAACCATACTTTGAGAAATATACTGTACAAAAATATAAACGGAATCTGTCCTAAATTTAATGAATATGACAGAGCTAAAACATTACAATTAATTATGTCATCATCACTAATTATGCAGTTTACGGTACCATTTAATAAAAAGTCGATAGCACTGAGGAGAGTGGGCTCTACTGCTGCATAATTGTAATGTGAATGTAGATCAATTTGTTCTCATTTTATTTGTAGTTGTTAATATGTCTTTGTCTATTTGACTTGTGTACGTTGTTTGTATATATTCCTTGTACTTGTATATGCCTTCAACCCTTCTGGGTAAAATTGAGCATTTAATAAAGTTGTTATTATTAAAAATTCATTCTCTCTTGACCACGGTGTTATTACACCATGTTTTTAACATGTTTGTGTACTGCATGACAAGTACAAAACATGGTAGACTGATCGACCACGAGAGCTATATATAGCATACAGGTAAATTATTGTACACAGCTTAGCTGTATATTTATATTTATACTGCAATCGTTCTATTTGAGCAGTCAAAATGCGTTGACAGTATATTTACAAGTGATAACCGGTCATTGACCGTTTATAACATTTAGGCCACGCCTACTTGACCTGATTGACGGGACTACTTTTTTTTACCTTTGAAGGCTATTTCCGTTGTGAATGTAAACAAACCGTACATATAGTGTATTGTCGTAAATCACAACACCATGAAAAGACATTTATGAATTAAAATTTCTCATACTTTGTGTTTATATACAATGGTAGTGATATTCATTTTTATACTGCAATCGTTCTATTTGAGCAGTCAAAATGCGTTGACAGTATATTTACAAGTGATAAGCGGTCATTGACCGTTTATAACATTTAGGCCACGCTTACATGACCTGATTGACGGGACTACTTTTTTTTTACCTTTGAAGGCTATTTCCGTTGTGAATGTAAACAAACCGTACATATAGTGTATTGTCGTAAATCACAACACCATGAAAAGACATTTATGAATTAAAATTTCTCATACTTTGTGTTTATATACAATGGTAGTGATATTCATTTTTATACTGCAATCGTTCTATTTGAGCAGTCAAAATGCGTTGACAGTATATTTACAAGTGATAAACGGTCATTGACCGTTTATCACATTTAGGCCACGCCTACTTGACCAAAATCAGTTGGGGCCTCTTGGGGGTAACTAACTTTTTAAATAATTTGAATATTGGTAGTAATATCCATTAATGTCACTAATGATTGCAGTATAAAGACAATAACAGTGCATTGACTTGGCATAACATTTGATATACGTATTCGGCACGAATCGGGGAAAATGTTCGGCAAAACACTCGCATTTTCCCCGATTCTAAGCCTCATCCGTGTATCGATTTTATGTCAAGTCAATGCACTGTTATTGTCTATGTATTTGTTTTATTTTACAGATATTTCAAGGAAAGGTATCAAAATATAAAATCGTTTGTTTTGTGTTGTTTTATTTTAATTTCCACTAGTTATTTTTTATTATTTTCTGTTATTTTTTTATCATCTATTTTTTATTTATTTTATTTTATTATTGCTGTATTACTTTTATTAACAACTGTTTTCACTAATAAATCTATTTCTTTTATAAGTTAATTGTTAACTTGTTTGTATGCATGTGCATGTGTGTGTGTTTATATATATATATATTTTTCTTTCTTTCTTCAGTTTGCTTTTTAATGATTATTTTATTCAAAAAGTGTGTGAACTGATAGTATACCTGTGGAATGATACAAGAAATGATCACACTGAGGGTTCTGGCATTTTTATGGCCTTGTGTATAACTAACTTAAATGCATTACTCATTATTCCTTCTTGCACTAGCATTACTCATTATTCCATCTTGCACTAGAAAACGGTCCCTATCCTGTTGTCTCCAATGATTAATCGGTCCGTCTATCATTCTTCTCACCCGAAATGTTTTCAAATGATGAATTTTCAATAGTTGAATTTGACTGCTGCTTACGCGAGAGAACTGTCCCAATACTGCCGTCTTTCATAAAAAAAAAATCAAATGTTAGTTAATAGTAAGATTTTATTTCCTTATTTTGTCTCGATTGTTGTCCAGAACAATAAAAACCAAAAACGAGATCGAATATTAAAATAAAATCTGAAAAGTTGAATTTGATTCCTGCTTGTAATAGAAAACGGTCCCTATCCTGTCGTTGCCAAATTATCCCGCCCGTCCATCATTCTTCCCATCCGAAATGTTTTCAAATAATGAATATTCAAACAGTTGAATTTGACTGTTACTTACGTGAGAGAACTGTCTCAATACTGCTGTCTTTCATAAAAAAAATCAAATGTGAGTTAGTAAGATTTTATTTCCGTATTTTGTCCAGAACAATAAAACCCGAAAACGAGATCGAATATGAAAATAAATTCTGAAAAGTTGAATTTGATTCCTGCTTGTACTAGAAAACGGTCCCTATCCTGTCGTTGCCAAATTAGTCCACCCGTCCATCATTCTTCCCACTCGAAATTGTTTTCAAATAATGAATATTCAAATAGATGAATTTGACTGCTACTTACGCAGAGAACTGTCCCAATACTGAACTGATAGTATTCCTGTGTAATAATACAGGAAATGTATTGATAATTTTATTGTATTAGCTGAGTTGCGACGAAGTCGGAATCTGCTTATAATATGATGAATGGCGTCCGGGTGGCGCAATCATTTCCGCACAATATCTTAAGAATGAAATGTCTGATCTAAATGAAACTTGGTGCACACATGCCAGGTGTTGAGAGGAGGAAGCCAGTATTGATATTGAGGATCGTAGGACAAAGGTCAAGATCACAACTTCTAAAAATAGAACAAAAATTTGATACTTTTTTCGTTTCCGCACGATATCTTAAGAATGAAATGTAGGATCTAAATGAAACTTGGCACACATATGCTTGATGGTGAGAGGAGGAAGCCTATTGATAATGAGGTTTGTAGGACAAAGGTCAAGGTCACAACTTCTAAAAATAGAACAAATATTTGATGCTTTTTTCGTTTCCGCATAATATCTTAAGAACGAAATGTTGGATCTAAATGAAACTTGGTACACACATGCCTGATGGTAAGAGGAGGAAGCCTATTGATATTGAGGTTTGTAGGACAAAGGTCAAGGTCACAACTTCTTAAAATAGAACAAACATTTGATAAGAACGAAATGTTGGATCTAAATGAAACTTGGTACACACATGCCTGATGGTGAGAGTAGGAAGCCTATTGATCTTGAAGTTGGTAGGACAACGGTCAAGGTCACAACTTCTAAAAATAGAACAAAAATTTGATACTTTTTTGCTTCCGCACGATATCTTAAGAACGAAATGTCGGATCTAAATGAATCTTGGTACACACATGCCTGATGGTGAGAGAAGGAATCCTATTGATATTGAGGTTTGTAGGTCAAAGGCATTGTCCATCCATATGTTCGCAACTCGGCTTTCGCACCTTTGGTGCGTTACTGATTTTAATAAACTTGAACCACAGCTGTTTTTACTTTTTGACTGCCACAAGTATGGAGAGTTGGGTAGCAATGAAATATTTAGTAGGATTGAGTCTTGGGAGCCTTCGACAGTACCCAGTTTTCATCCTATAAGACTTGATTTCCACAATTCAAAATGTATTTCTACACACTGTACTTGGGCTAAAATATTCCTTATTATACTGTTACAAACTCCATTTCATGTGTAGAATTATAGGGGCTTGACATGCTGGTCAATTTATCAATATCCAACCCCACAAAAATGCCAATGAAATCCTGTCTGTGTCACTGATTTTTAATACCAATTTATCATGTCGCCCTAATTAATAAGAAACTTACTTTATGGCAATCACAATCTGCCTGATCTTTAGAGGTTATGGTGTTTATCACCGCTTTCAAAAAATTTTCGGTGATATGGTGGCTCTGTTTTATCATTACAATATATTTCAAATTTGGTTTCATTCTGATAAATAATAACATTTGATCGGCACATGCAGTTCACACTTATTACCTTATAACCAGGACAACATTAATTTGATCTTTGAACTTTGCAAATTGATAACTGGTAAACAAATAGGGACCTCTCAGCTTCCCAAAGCGCAAATATTGATTACCCCCATAATTTCTCAAATTTTTGTCAATTTCCCACCTTCTTAAATTATTTTATTTTTCGACTATTAGTTATTTAGATTGTTGGGAGAAAATAAATAATTTATTTATTGATGGAAATCGAGAGAAAATCATATTGAGTCCGTTTTATATTTTTATAACTTTAGATAAGTATGGATAAGAAGTTCCAAACGAACGTCAGAAGTGTGTGAATATTACACAAACAGGTACATGTTTTGAGATTTAATTTTTTTTTTCTTTCTTTCTTTTAAAGAACTGGCGATCGTTTCACTAAAGGTCGTAAGTCGGAAACGTAGACGTAAATGCACTCTTAAGAGTTATGCCCGTTTCACAAATGAATAGGATTTATGACTTGCGATAAAAAGTGATCGCAAAGTTAAGAGTGGTGGTAGGTACTCGTAAGTCGTAAATCGTAAGCCCCTTTTTGAAGAGAAGAATTGCTATCTGCATTTTTAGCTCACTTGGCCATAGGTCATGGGTAGGCGTCCGTCGTCCGTCCGTTAGCTTTTCACATTTAAATCTTCTTCTCTGAAATCACTGTACAGATTTGAACCAAACTTGCCAGAAATGTTCTTTGGGTGGTCTTCTACCAGATTTGTGTTTTTGGTGCTGATTTGAAATCCAACATGGCTGCCAGGGTCCATAATGTGTTCTCATTGGCTGAAATTTTAAAAATCTTCTTGTCAGAAACCACCAAGCCAATTGAATTGTGATTTTGCAGGAATGATCAGGTGGTCCTGTACTAAACTGGTGAATCGTCTGCCGATCGGAAATTCAAGATGGCCGCCATAACTCGACTTAGTTTTAACATAGGGCCCTATGGAAAAAATGCTTAAAAGTCTTCTCCTCTGAAACCAGTAAGTCAATTTAAAACAAACATGGCATGAATGGTTCTTAGGTTGTCAACTTTCAAAATTATGTCCTGTGACCCCGACCTCCATCCAAGATGGCCACCGTCAGCGGACATAGTTTTAACATAGGACTCTATGGGAATAATGTTTAAAAATGTTTTCCTCTGAAACCAGTAAGCCAATTTAAAGCAAACATGGCATTAATGGTCCTTAAATGGTCAACTTTCAAAATTATATCCAGTGACCCAGACCTCCATCCAATATGGCCGCCTTCAGTGGACATAGTTTTAACATAGGACCTTATGGGAAAAAAAAATTTAAAATCTTCTCTGAAGCCAGTAAGGCAATATAGCAAACATGTCATCGATGGTTCTTAGGTGGTCAACTTCCAAAATTGTGTTCAGTGACCCCGATCTCGGTCCAAAATGGCCGCCGTCAGCGGACATAATTTTAACATAGGACCCTATGGGAATATTGTTTAAAAGTCTTCTCCTCTGAAACCAGTCAGCCAATTTGAAGCAAACATGGCATGGATGGTCCTTGGGTAGTATACTTTCAATATTGTGTCCGATGACCACGACCTCCATGCTGGCAAAAATACCGTGACAAAGTGCTCGCTGCACGCGTAGTCCCCCATTTCGACAATCATGCGTTGGCTGACAGCCCAATGTTCATGGACGACAACGCTAGGCCACTTAGAGCCCAAATTGTACAACATTTTTTACAGCAAGAGGCTGTTCAGACAATTCCATGACCTGCGATGTCGCCAGACATGAACCCTATAGAGCATGTATGGGATTTTATTGGCCGAAAAATTTACCAACGCAATCCAAAATGTCAAAATATTGACAAATTAAGAACTGTTATCTTACAGGAGTGGCAACAGTTCCCCCAAGAACGGCTTAGGCGTCTTGTGCGAAGCATGACGAAGCGTGTTACAGAACTTCACAATAAACGCGGTAGATATACTCGTTATTGATTTTTATGCCTTATACATACGCACAATAGATGCATTTAAAAGTTCTTAAAATCTGAAAACTCTGCATTTTAATGCAATGTTAAAAACTTCCATCAAAGACAAACTGGTTTTACGTTTTTCCAGGGCCTGTTTTGAACCCCATTTTTGCCACGTCATAGTCACGTCTTTCAGGATGATAAATACTTCGTAGATTGGTAATTTTAGAGCCCTTGGTGTAGTCTTTTAAGAAGTGTAAGAAAAATGGTGATATCTATTTTATTGTTTTAACAGTATTGATGTAAAAACATATATCGATAAAAATAGAGGGTGGTGCATAACTAAATTCATTTGCATTATTTTTTTTAGCGTGTTGTATGTTAAAGCAAAACCGTGATTTATTTTATTTTTTAATTTGTTCCAGAATTTATACACTAGTCACTTTTTTGAAAAGATTGTTCCTGTTTTCGTAGATTGATTTTAAGTCTCAGTTTAAATTCAAATGATCGAGGTGGTCTGAAGTTCTGAATCTGCTTGCATGACACTGTTTTACCTGCTGTTAAATATTCGGCGGACTTAAACAAATATATCCTGTTAGTGAGGGTTATTTGCGGACAGTCAAATGTCCCTCGCCGCTATAGCGGCTCGGGATATTTGCCTCTCCTCTCAACCGGTATTTTTCGCAAATAATCCTCACTAACAGGATATATTTGTATAAAATACAAGTGTGGACACAAAAATGTGCTGTCCAAAAGGCAAGTGTGGATGTCAATATTTTATATTATTAACTGAAAAAAATAAATTCATGGACACAGGTGTCCTGGATTTTTTTAATAAAAAACTAATCCTGGATTATTATTTTTGCTTAAAAGTCCGGTCCTGTGTTTTTATTTCAAATTTTCACCATAGCCCCCCTCCCCCTCCCAATGGATATACAATTGTATCATTAATAATAAATTAATAAATAATAGATTCAGATTTTCTATTTAAAATAAATCTCATTTACAAAACGACTGATATTTGTTGAATTTTTAACGCTGATTTAAGCTTTAGTCGCAACAAATTTTAATTTTTCTCTTTAAACTGTCGAAACATAACATTTATTTAACTGTAAAATTCACAAATAAAATTCACCTCCCCCCCCCCACCCCCCCCCCCCCCCCACCCCCCCCCACCCCCACCCCCCCCCCCACCCCCACCCCCCCCCCCCCACCCCCCCCCACCCCCCCCCTTTTTCCCCATTTTTCTTGTTTAAATCAATGATCAACAATATTCCAGAATCAAACAAATGAATAAATATAACATAGATTTCTTTTCATGCATCTTTTTACCATGCGGAGTCAGTGTGTTTTAAATCGGTCATCCAATCAGGACGCTCATTATTCTTGTCCAAGATAAAAATACATCGCTAAAAGTTCCCCACTTCAACTCGTATATTTTCATAGAAATCGGAGATATTTCGTCATAAAACTTTCGAAATGGCTGCCGTTGCCATGGAAACCGAGAACTATGTCAAAATCTTTGACCTCACTTATATCGGAAACTGCTGAAGGGATTTCCACAAGACTTGGCATATATATAAAAGTAGGTTTGGTAGAATATTCTGACCAAAAAAAATCGCGAGCGAATGGCCGCCATTTTCAAAATGGCCGCAGACAAAAATCGGCAAAATGTCAATGTGCTCTGATTTCAATGAAAATTTATATCTAGGGTTATTTTGAAGTGAGGAATTGATTGGTAATGATAAAAATTGCATTCTTTGTCATTGTTATTTTCAAAATGGCCGCCAACAAAATCGGCAAAATTTCAATGTTCTCTGATTTCAATGAAAATTTATATCTAGGGTTATTTTGAAGTGAGGAATTGATTGGTAATGATAAAAATTGCATTCAGGGTAATTTTTATTTTCAAAATGGCCGCCAACAAAATCGGCAACATTTCAATATTTTCTGATTTCAATGAAAATTTATATCTAGGGTTATTTTGAAGTGAGGAATTGATTGGTAATGATGAAAATTGCATTTAGGGTCATTTTTATTTTCAAAATGGCCACCAACAAAATCGACAAATTGTTAATGGTCTCCGATTTCAATGAAAATTGATATCTAGGAGTATTTTGAATTGAGGAATTCGTTGGTAATGATGAAATTTGCATTCAGGGTCATTTTTAGGAGGCCACCATTTTCAGAATGGCTGCCAACAAAATCGTCAAATTGTCAATGGTCTCCGATTTCAATAAAAATTGATATCTAGGGTTATTTTGAAGTGAGGAATTGATTGGTTATTTAAATTTGCATTCAGGGTCATTTTTACGAGGCCACCATTTTCAAAATGGCTGCCAACAAAATCTTCATATTGTCAATGGTCTCCGATTTCAATGAAAATTGATATCTAGGAGTATTTTGAAGTGAGGAATTGGTTGGTAATGATGAAACTTGCATCCACATACTCGAATTTTGAAATGGTGGTCGTTTGGGGACTTCTGTGTTTGCATCCAAACACAATCAAACCTAGTTATTATTAAGTTCCCAAACGAAGTTTGGGAACTTATTGTTTTAGCACCGTTTCTTATTATTATTAAGTCCCCAAACTAAGTTTGGAGACTTATTGTTTTTGCACCGTTTCTTATCATTATTATTATTATTAATATTATTATTATTATTATTATTATTATTATTATTATTATTATTATTATTATTATAAAATTATTATTATTATTATTATTATTATTATTATTATTATTATTATCATTATTATTATTATTCCTCTTCTTCTCGCTGTGAGCTTGTCCGACCAAATTCTCAGAGACTGATGATCCGATCTTAACTAAACTTCACAGGAAGGTGGATCCCCATCTCAAGAGGTGCACTCAGGTCTTGGAATTTTCAAAATGGCCGCCGTTGCCATGAACACCGTAAACATATGTCAAAATCTTTGACCTCACTTATATCGGAAACTGCTGAAGGAATTTCCACAAGACTTGGCATATATATTACGTAGGGTTAGTAGAATATTCTGACCAAAAAAAATCGCGAGCAAATGGCCGCCATTTTGAAAATGGCCGCCGACAAAATCGGCAAAATTTCAATGTTCTCTAATTTTAATGAAAATTGATATCTAGGGTTATTTTGAAGTGAGGAATTGATTGGTAATGATAAAAATTGCATTCTTTGTCATTGTTATTTTCAAAATGGCCGCCAACAAAATCGGCAAAATTTCAATGTTCTCTGATTTCAATGAAAATTTATATCTAGGGTTATTTTGAAGTGAGGAATTGATTGGTAATGATAAAAATTGCATTCAGGGTAATTTTTATTTTCAAAATGGCCGCCAACAAAATCGGCAACATTTCAATATTTTCTGATTTCAATGAAAATTTATATCTAGGGTTATTTTGAAGTGAGGAATTGATTGGTAATGATGAAAATTGCATTTAGGGTCATTTTTATTTTCAAAATGGCCACCAACAAAATCGACAAATTGTTAATGGTCTCCGATTTCAATGAAAATTGATATCTAGGAGTATTTTGAATAGAGGAATTCGTTGGTAATGATGAAATTTGCATTCAGGGTCATTTTTAGGAGGCCACCATTTTCAGAATGGCTGCCAACAAAATCGTCAAATTGTCAATGGTCTCCGATTTCAATAAAAATTGATATCTAGGGTTATTTTGAAGTGAGGAATTGATTGGTTATTTAAATTTGCATTCAGGGTCATTTTTACGAGGCCACCATTTTCAAAATGGCTGCCAACAAAATCTTCATATTGTCAATGGTCTCCGATTTCAATGAAAATTGATATCTAGGAGTATTTTGAAGTGAGGAATTGGTTGGTAATGATGAAACTTGCATCCACATACTCGAATTTTGAAATGGTGGTCGTTTGGGGACTTCTGTGTTTGCATCCAAACACAATCAAACCTAGTTATTATTAAGTTCCCAAACGAAGTTTGGGAACTTATTGTTTTAGCACCGTTTCTTATTATTATTAAGTCCCCAAACTAAGTTTGGAGACTTATTGTTTTTGCACCGTTTCTTATCATTATTATTATTATTAATATTATTATTATTATTATTATTATTATTATTATTATTATTATTATTATTATTATAAAATTATTATTATTATTATTATTATTATTATTATTATTATTATTATCATTATTATTATTATTCCTCTTCTTCTCGCTGTGAGCTTGTCCGACCAAATTCTCAGAGACTGATGATCCGATCTTAACTAAACTTCACAGGAAGGTGGATCCCCATCTCAAGAGGTGCACTCAGGTCTTGGAATTTTCAAAATGGCCGCCGTTGCCATGAACACCGTAAACATATGTCAAAATCTTTGACCTCACTTATATCGGAAACTGCTGAAGGAATTTCCACAAGACTTGGCATATATATTACGTAGGGTTAGTAGAATATTCTGACCAAAAAAAATCGCGAGCAAATGGCCGCCATTTTGAAAATGGCCGCCGACAAAATCGGCAAAATTTCAATGTTCTCTAATTTTAATGAAAATTGATATCTAGGGTTATTTTGAAGTGAGGAATTGATTGGTAATGATGAAAATTGCATTCAGGGTCATCTTTACGATGCCACCGTTTCCAAAATGGCCGCAAAAAATTATCATAGCAGATTACTCGCGAACAGAAATTGGTGAAACTTGATAGGAACAACATCCACATCTAGTGGAACGAGATAACCCAAAATAATCGGAATCGGTTGGACAAACATTGCCGCAGTTGCCATGGAAACAAAAAAGGGTGGATTTAAACAAATTTGGGATTCCTTTCATCAAACTTCATGAAACTTTGTAGGAATATCCACCGTATTGTGGGGCAGCTTTTGGGGGTTGAAAAAAATTCAAAATGGCGGCCATTGCCATGGTAACAAAGGTGCAAATAATTTTAAATTCACTCCAAACTTCACAAATTTTTGCAGTAATGTTTCCTGTCACATCCACATCTAGTGGAACGAGATAAGCCAAATAAATCGAAATCGGTAGGACAAACTTTGCCACAGTTGCCATGGAAATAAAAAAGGGGGATAAAAAAAATGATTTCTTTCATCAAACTTCATGAAACATCGTAGGAATATTCACCGTAATGTGTGGAAGCTTTTGGCGTGTTGATCAAATTCAAAATGGCAACGTCAACCGAGGTACCAAAATAATGGAGTGGGGTGACGTCCGCTATTGCTTTGCAATGGCAATTCTAGTTATTATTCTTCTTCTTCGTTCTTTTTCCGCCAAAAGTTTGTCCGACATATTTCTCGGAGATGCCTTTATGAAACCTTGTAGAAATATCATATGCCATGTGAAGTTGTGCCTTTAAGGGTTGATTTTTTTTAAATGGCTGCCACTGTCATGGAAACGGCCAAAATGCTAAAAAAATGAAAAACACAAAAATGATCATAGCAGGTTACTCGCCAAACAGAAATTGATGAAACCTGATAGGAACAACATCCACATCTAGTGGAACGAGATAAGCCAAAAGAATCGGAATCGGTTCGAGAAACTTTGCCACAGTTGCCATAGAAACAAAAAAGGGGAGATTTAAAAAAATTGGATTCCTTTCATCAAACTTCATGAAACTTTGTAGGAACATCCACCGTAGTGTGTGGCAGCTTTTGAGGGGTTGAACAAATTCAAAATGGCGGCCATTGCCATGGTAACCAGGGTGCAAAAATTGTTAAATTCCCTCCAAACAGCGGATCCTTTTAAAATTTGACACAAAAATAAATCATCACTCAAAGTTGTGCTCTTTGTTTTTAAAATTTTCAAAATAGCCGCCAATATAAATATTTTAAAAATCGTTAAAAATTCAAAAATGAAAAGATTTCAATGGAAATGGATTTTACAGGGAGTAAGATATGCTGCATCATATTGCGACCATTTTGGTTTACTATGGCGGCCATTTTGAATCCAAAATGACCGCCAAAATACAAAAATCCTCCGATTTTGGAGAAATTTGGTTTCCAAGTAGATTATGATGTTGCGAATTGATATCCGAACTTCACAGGAATATTAAGCACTATGAGTAGATGTGCAGACTACTTTCGGAATTTTCAAAATGGCCGCCGTTGCCATGGAAACCACGAAAAGCACGAACAATTTAAAGTGCTCGGAATTGGATGAAACCTTCCAGAAATTTTGACTGACATGTGTACACATAATTTTGAGGCGTTTAAATTTCAGAATGGCCGCCGTTGCCACAAAAAAAAACGTGAAAAAAAGTGCTCGGAATTGGATGAAACTTAATAGAAATGTTGTATGGCATGTGTATAAATGGTTTTGAGGCTTGGAAATTTAAAATGCCTGCCGTTGCCATGGAAACCGCAAAAACACTCAATTTAACACAAAGGTGAATAACAACCGTTTGAGGCTTAGAAATTTCAAAATGGCCGCCGTTGCCATGGAAATTATTTTTGAGTTTACAGCATATATCATTTTCACTAAAGTCACCAACATCCTATAGTGTATGACAAACATCTTTTGCATTTGATTTCATGCTAATAATATAGTCTTCTAACATCTCCATTACTGGTGTTGTAGATGATGGCAGACAATTGAAGCCATTTTTTTCTTGCTTTGCTTACTAGTTTATTGTAGCACATTGTAGGGTAACATAACAAAGAAGCTCTACTATAGACATGATAGAGTCAAAAACTGGGCTCTAATTATTTCTTGCTATGTTCTCACACTATTCTTCATTCATACCACTAGTACTTGTATTGTTCGTTGGGGGACCAATATTTATTACTATTATTATTATTATTATTATTATCATTATATTATTCTCCTTTCTTTCTTTGCGACATGAACGTGTCCACCGGCAGATCTCAGGAACTACAGGACAGAATGTCATGAAACTTAATAGAGTTATAGATATATGTTGCTAGTTGGTCCAAAAGTTTTGAGCTTTGTGGTAAAGGGGGCTAAAGTCATATTTTGAGGGGTTCGATGGGGGTGGGGTTTACTATAGAATCCTATGGGAAAGTTGAAATTCCGTACATTAATGTTGATAACTTCTAAATGGATAATGATAGAGACATAAAATTTGACATAGTGATAGGTCACCATTAGAGGAGCAATTCTGTGTTTTCAAAATTTTCAAGATGTCTGCCATTTTCAAAATGGCTGCCAAAACACGGCATATAAAATGGGCGATAAAAATTCAATATTGCCCGATATCATCAAAATTTGATATGTGGGTAGATAATGATGTCCCGAATTGATTCCCGACATTGAAAAATTTCTACCGGTCGCCATTTTCAAAATGGCCGCCACAATACCGCAAAAATTCAACATTATCCGATTTCAACGACATTTCATATGTAGTTAGATTATGATGCCCCGAATTGATTCCTGACATCGAAAAATTTCTACCAATCTCCATTTTCAAAATGGCCACCACAATACCGCACAAATTCAACATTGTTCGATTTCAACGAAATGTCATATGTAGGTAGATTATGATGTCCTGAATTGATTCCCGACATCGAAAAATTTCTACCGGTCGCCATTTTCAAAATGGCCGCCACAATACCGCAAAAATTCAACATTATCCGATTTCAACGACATTTCATATGTAGTTAGATTATGATGCCCCGAATTGATTCCTGACATCGAAAAATTTCTACCAATCTCCATTTTCAAAATGGCCACCACAATACCGCACAAATTCAACATTGTTCGATTTCAACGAAATGTCATATGTAGGTAGATTATGATGTCCTGAATTGATTCCCGACATCGAAAAATTTCTACCGGTCTCCATTTTCAAAATGGCCGCCACAATACCGCAAAAATTCAACATTGTTCGATTTCAAAGGTAGGTTTTTATTTATTTACGGACATTTTGTCTGCTGTTGGATTGCTGTCTACAGGTAATAGAAAACACATAAAAAATATTGTTGCTTTATGCTATATAATTCAACATTGTTCGATTTCAAAGGTAGCTTTTTATTTATTTACGGACATTTTGTCTTCTGTTGGTTTGCTGTCTATAGGTAATAGAAAACACATAATTTGGTTTGGGAGACTTCACTTCATAATCGTTAGATTATAATCATATCTTGTTAAAATTGATATTACATGAATTATTATTATTGAGAGTATTTTTTTTATTATTTTTATAGTTTGATGTTTGGTATATGAGTGTATAATGATGAGTTACAGATCATGTTCACATTTCGTTCTGGTCCAATGAATTTTGGCCGAGTTATAGCCCTTGGACTTTGAAATTTGGCCAAATATTTAGTTGTCACCACTTTATTTCACTGATTTGAGATATTGACTTGATTTTTGGTATGAGAGTGTATAATCATAAGTTACAGATCAACTTTGAAATTCATTTGTTATTCTTAGCCTATTACTGAGGGAATTAAAAAAGGGTGAAACATTTGCGAGCCTCCTTAATATTCACGGCGGGGACATTCGTTCCGACACATCTAGTTTTTTGGTTACAGTTGTTTTGCGATCACCGTCAGGTTCATCCCCTGAAATTGGAAAATATATGATTTTTTGGCGTAAAATCGTGATTTTTCACACGAAATACCCCAAACATTTTAATGCCTTCCTCCGCCGAGATAATAAATTGTTCCAAAAATAAAAACATCTGACCATAGCAGGAAACGATTTTGATTGGTTATTGTTATAATGATAGCTATATTTATCATGGGGAATTTCGATTTACTCAGGAATGTCATCATTTCATCATTGATTTTATATGCATTGGTCCGTTTGGCTTTTCTTGTGACGAAACTTAGTAGTCCTGCAGTTAATAATGTTAGCCCCGGGCGTCTTGCCAATGCTATTTTCATCCCCTGATTAAGTGTTTTGGGACCTTATTTCTCTGACTACCATAATAATGACGCAGCAGTAACTATACATCTCTTCAAAGATAACTTGCAAAATGTAAATCAATGGTTTCAGGCAGACGATGTGTGCATATATAGTTGACGGGGGGGTGTGGGATGCTGTTGAATATCTAGAAGATCAGAGTTATAATGTCAAAAGCCATTGTATTTAAAGAAAGGCAAAAAACAGCATACTACCGAGGAGGCAAACAAATCTAGATAGATTACAAAGGTCAGATGGGTTGTTGAGAGTGCTAATGGGCGTCTCAAGCAGTGGAGATTTCTAGATAAAGTTGTTCCCAATAAATTGGTTAAATACATAGGTGATTTTTGCGCAATACTAATGTATTTCAGACCACAGACTTTATTGAAAGACACAGCATCAAATGAGATAGCAAATGAAATACTTCGAAAAACAAATATGGACAATGAATTGAACATTTATTTGGAACAAAACAATTTGATAACAAAGAGAAGCAACTACAACCCAATTGAAAGCACAGATCTGACTGATTTTCCAGAACTAAGTCTAGATGACATCAAGGAAATTACAATGGGTGTATATCAAATGAAACAGGCCCGATGTTACACAAATGAACATTTAACCGAAGACGGACTGTATGAACTTCTATTGTTTATAGAGGCTATAGGCATCATAAAAGTAAAAATCCAATCACTACATTCAAAAAACGTATCACATTCTATGGATTCAATATGTGAAAGGTCCAGTCAGACCTATCATACGCTGGTACTGCACACGTAAATTAGATGGCCGTGTGGTCGATGTTGTGCTCATATAGCTAGTGTTAGTTTAAACATATTTTATTGTCCAAAAACATGACAATAGGATCAGATACAAGTTTTCCAACTTAGAACATCTTCTCCTTTCTATAAACAATATACAGATACAGTTGAACATAAATACACAAAAGCTACAGTCTTTCTTAATAAATAGAAAAAAAACAAAAACAAAAAAAAACCAACAACATGAAATATACGAGTGCAACACAATTTGATATTTGCCAAATGACAAATCGAACAGACCTTTACAATAATTGGACTAGTATATAGAACAAACCTAAAATGAAGAAAATCAATAATTGTTATACAATGTAGTGGGATTATTAATTCGGTAAAGGTAGGATCTTTTACAATTTAGTTTCAAAATATATAACAATATCATTATTTATTCAGTAAGAATTTTAACATAAAGTGCTCACACGTGTGTATTGCAACATTTACTAATTCACAACATGTCAGCCACAAACCAGGGGATGTCATAGGGAAAGGTAACGGAATCGGCAAATAAATATGCTAGAAAATGGCCGATTTTACCATTCGATGTATCTCGGGATTTTATAATCAGTGGGAGCGCCAAGCACCATTTCCGTACCTCCACTCATATTATCTTTTCCAAATACAGTTATCTCTCTTTCATTGCCTCCCAAATGCAAACTATAATATATAATTTTATTTGTTATTTTATTATGTCATTCTTTCATGTACTATCTCATAATCTTTGTCAACCTTAATGTTCAATTATTGAGCTTTCTTTAATAAAGTATTTCGTATTTCGTATTTCATATTACGTATTATCCACAGATTCAAGGGAGAAGACTCCAATATTGGTATAGATGGCGCTCGCGGTGCTTCACATCATTTATTTGTTTACGCTACATGTGTGTGGTTTTTATGAAATAAAGTAGAAAAAATAATAAATTATGCATATTTTTTTAATTTGTTGGTATCTTAAGTATGTTTACTATATGATTGAATCGTACTGATCATTAACTGTGAAATGTTTATCTTTTAAACGGCTTTAAAAATCGGAAATTCCTTTGATGTTTATGGAAATAAAATTATTGCGGGTAAATACCCTGGTCTAATTATAACTGACAATTAAGCATCCTATTGGTTGTTTAAATATAAAATGATCAAAAATAGATATGAAAAGGATAAGAGAATCAAAAAAATTGCATAATTACCCATCATTCTTCGCGCAAATATGCTAGAGAGGTTGTGTGTAGAAAGGTTAAAATCTATGTTGTTTACATCGAGACGCGACTAGAGAAAACGGTTTTATAAGATCTTTAACTCAGTTTAAATGTTTTTTTATTTGTTTTACAGTAGATCTGGATTCTGGATACATTCATATTTAACAATTGTTCAGTTTTGTATATTTTCTTAGAACAATTACACCATAATTTCCATAAACAACAAGAGAATGGCAAGATATGATCAAGTAAATGACCATGTACACTGTTTTGTGTTGATGAATTTTTTTTAAGTTTTATTTCCGTCTTGTTTATTAGTGTTTGGAATGAAGACAGATTTCTTCACTTTCATGGCAGAGCTTTTTGTGATTTTCATAATTTCTTGAGCAACCTCATGATCATGTACAGACTACAGGTACAAAAAATGTAGCAGGGGCTTGTCTTTAAGACATGAAATATCACTTTATTAAAAAACAAAATATGCACCCCTATATCATTTTTAAGACATATATTTTATATTTTATATCTAAAAAAATATCATATGCACCCTACAATATATCATTTAAGACATGCAGTATAACTTAGCTGAAAAAATATGCATTCTGCCTTTGGTTTCAAATCTATGTGTGAATGCTAATCATTCTGTCTTTGTTTTAAAATCTATGTGTAGCATGCTTGTAATTCTGTCTGTTTTAAAAGTTATGTGTGAATGCTTTTTACATGTCATTCTATCTTTGTTTTAAAATATTTGTGTTTGAATGGTATCTATTCTTTGTGTGTTTTAAAATATGTTTGTATGAAATTAGAATGGTAGTCATTCTGTCTTTGTCTTTATTTGTAAGTTCATGTCATTCTGGTTATGCATTCCCTTATTTAAGTAAATTTAGTATTTATATATAGGCCGACAGTTGAAGAGCTGTAGATTTTTTTATTTGAATTCTCTTGTAGTAAAAACTGTTACTGTTCATCTGTTAAAACTTACCTAAAGTTTCTTACTTTATTTAACTAAAGGTAACAGAAAAATGAGTGCTAATATAAAGTAATCCTTTTTTATGTTTTTTTTTTTAGTCCTCATCAGGCTGTGATAACTAGGTTTGAATAAGAATTTCCTTTTTCTGATGACTTTTATTGACAATAGGACCATACAAATGTAATTGCAAATAAACTGAAGCAAGTATCATAAGCATGAAACTATTGTCATAGCATGTATCTAAGATCCAAACATCAAACTGGAGTGTGCTAACTGCAAAGCAAAACATAAAACAAATTAATTAAAAGCAAGCAAAATAAAAAAGAAATATGCAAATAAAAAATAATTGTAGCCCCTCAAAGTATAATGCACTTTCTTTGATCACAAATAAGGCAAGCAGCTCAGCAATTCTGTTATTAAATACCTTTTCATGAACATGTTCATCAATTAAAACTGTTGTCATTAGCCTCATTTTTGTATTTGATTGCAGTATTAATTCCAATGGTTATGGGTCGTTTTATCATCGACATTTACACCATATCTCTTTTTACTTCTATCAGAGAGGAACAGGGTCTAAATATGGAAGCGGTGTACCCTGTTTACCACTCAAGAAAAGCTTGGGTGTTGGACAAACTCATTTTATAGGACAATGAGTCATGCACCATTCTAAAAAGATGACAGATTTGTGACACCTAGTACCTTGTAACTTTTTTTTACTGTAAAATATATTTATTTTTGACATTTTCCTTCTTTATATCATACTGTAACCAATAATAGATGTAAAGGATTGCACACATTATTGTGGGGCACATGTACAAGTTAAGACAATGGAGACAAGTTGTGAAGTTGTACTTTCCTAAGTACATTGACAAGGTAGTAATTATTGAGATAAAACTGACGTGTCATACAGTTTGGTTACACTGGGAGGATATTTCAATATGTTTTTATTTGTTTTAAAAACATTTTCGGGTTCAGACATTGTTTAGATTGGAGAAATGGAGCGCTGGAGATGGTGTGTCGTGATAACCCCCCCCCCCCCCCCCCCCCCCCCCCCCCCTAAAAGGGACAAACAAATGTATCTGATGTGAACTGTGCCAATTACCCACTTAAGACACGCCTTCATTCAATGTTGTGCATCATTTCCTTTGCTGAGATGGGAATATCTGTACGCTGTGGCGGCCGCCATTAAAAACATGGATTCAGTCGTTACCTGACCCCGATATCAAACAAAAAAATCCGAGGGGTCACGAGTACCAGACTAGATAATCAGCGGAAAGAAAAGCGACATGTTTCCTTAATATATGTCTGTACAGTAATGAATACATGCCTATTTGTGTTAATATTATAAATTTGACTTCCAAACAGCAAAGTACATTTGCAGCTAATAAAGAACGGTACAAAATATTTCTTTGTGCATCAAACCTCTTGCAGTACAATAAAAAATGTTCAGCATTCTCTGTGGAATAGCCACAAGAACAAGATGGGTTATGAATCAAATTAGCATGAAATATATCATTACGTAATGCACTACAATTATTCCTTATTCTAGTATGCAGTATATTTAAATATCTGTTGCCAATATTATAATAGCATTTTTAAAGTAGTTTTGTTTCAATTTGTATTTGAAGGATTCAAAAGTTGAAAGTTGACGTATTCTCAGGTCTAATAAATTCCATAACTTGGTCGTCGACGGAAAAAAGGACTGTTGGGATATCGATAATCTGTTTGTTTGACTAATATTATGACTATTTCGTAAATTATAGTTATAGTTTCTCCAACACTGGGAGGAATCAAATCACATAAAAACTCAGGAGAATCACCAACATTTAATTTATAAAACATACATAATTGTTTAACCTCTCGCCTAGTGCTAAGTTTCTCCCAACCCGTCTCCCTGTATATTGAATCCAAACTTGTATAGCATGTTAGCCCTGTAACAATACGAGCCGCTTCCAATTGTGGTTTTTCTAGTCTATCAGAATTGACTTGCCCGCAGTTATCCCATACCGCAGATGAATATTCCAAAATTGGTCTAATGAAAGTAAAATAAATATTTTCCAGATATTCCCTCTTTAATCTAAATTTAAGTTTCCTCAAGACATTAAGTTGCTTTGAAGTTCTCTGAATTAGGCTGTCTCTATGTTTTGTCCATTTACAATCACTACTGAAAATTATGCCTAAATGTTTGTGGTTATTAACAGAATTAAGGACGATACCGTCGAAATCAAAGCTGAGTTCATCTTGTTGGTTTCTAATATTGAATATCATTATCGCAGTTTTATTAGGATTAAATCTTACTAACCAAGTATCCCCCCACTTTTTTATATTGTTTAGGTCGATATTAATCATATTTTTTAGAGTAGATTCGTCTAAGGCTGTATGTTCAATAGATGTATCGTCGGCAAAAAGTCGACTGAGTCCAAACATGTCATCGGCTATGTCATTTACGAATACTAAAAATAATAGAGGAGCAAGGACTGACCCTTGGGGAACACCAGCTTTTAAATCATCTAACTCAGATAATGTTTCTTTGATAGCTACTTTTTGTGAACTGTTAGTAAGATAGCTTTTAAGCCACATGAGTAAATCTCCCTTAATGCCAAATCTTTCTAATTTTAACAGTAGCCCCCCAATCCAAACACGATCAAACGCTTTACTTACATCAGCAAAAGTGATACTTGTAAAAAATTTGCTATCAAGTGCGGTCAAAATAGTGTGATATATCTCAAGTAATTGGTGAGTAGTCGAAAGGGCAGGGATAAAACCTGATTGGAATTTGTATAGATGGTTAAAAATGTTTTTAAATACAATTTTTTCAAATATTTTACTTACACAAGATAATAATGAAATTGGTCTATAATTTGAAGGTAAGGATTTGTCGCCGTTTTTGAATAAAGGAATCACATAAGCAATTTCCAGGGCCGTGGATATTTTTTTAGGCGTAAAGATTTGTTAAAAAGTAAACATAGGAGTTTGGTTATTCCGTTTTTTATAGATATAATCATTTGGTTGCTAATTTTATCAGGACCAGTAGCCTTATTACTATCTAAAATAGAAATTATATCAATGATTTCTTCTTCTTTCACCCAAATATTTTCAAGCACATTAACCCTCAAATATTTTCAAGCACATTAACCCCCAGATAAGTCTCTTCAAACTTTTTGAGTTAATGTATATTTTTTATCTAATACCAATTTATCAAGATGTGTCTCTGTAAAAAATACTATATCATAATCTTCAATAAAATTGGAAATATAATCTATCTTATTACGAAGACTTCTAATGTTGCCGTGAAAAACTGACAAACAGTGATCTTCAAAATTTACTGGTGTTTCCCCAGGGCCAGGATGCAGTTCCACATCCCCAGCCAGGGGCGTAGCTACCCAAAAATGAAGTGTACTTAAATCTGTTTAAAAGTCTGGTGGAGGGTCACGAAGTGACCATTCCCACCTCGCAGAGTTGGCCTTACGGCGGGGGGTCTGGGGGCCTTCTGCGGCCCCCAGAAGTTCTGGGATTAATGGTGCAATATCCTGGCACAAAAAATGATCCCACGGAAACCCAATTTTCATGAGCAACAAGTCAACTTTTGAACATAAATTTTGAGAAATAAAATATTAAGTAGAGCAATATAATACAAATATGTAGTTGACTTTTATTTTGTCAAATGTGAAGTGGATTAAGCTTGATTTGGAATCGAATACAATTAACATATGGGCCAAAGAATCTACACGGTGCACAGTAGACACTATCTTGAGTTTTTGAATATTTCATCCAAGTGTGTTCAAGAAACCATTTAGCCTTTGCTCTCCTTGTAGAATGGGGTTCACCTATCCCATTCCCGACAGGTGGCGCATGTGTACTATCAGTTATTCGATTCCAAGATGGCGGACGGCGATCAGCTGTGGTCAGTGCCGAAGCTCGAATATGATCTACTACGCCGAAATGCATCGACAAACGTTCGAAAAACTGACTTGATTGAAAGGTACATATTACACCGAAAACCCAAGCATACGATTTATGTTCGTTACTTTTCAATATTATTGTATTTGTTGAATGTCCAAGTTGCCCCTACTGAAAAGAAAACATCATTAAAATTATGATGACGGATCAGTTTGAATGTGCTTTCGTGACAGGATTCAGAGACAAGACCAGGAGAATTTGTCATATTTATGCTATCCATTATAATTGAAAAAGAAGATTTTGAAGTTAACTGCATTTATAAAACCAGATGGGATTCATATCCAGGCATAGGTGAGGAAAAAAACCTTTTTATTAAAAAAACTGATCCAACTTTTTACACACCTTTTCTTTTTATTAAATATTCAAAAACAACACACTGAAAGCATCATATACATGTCATCATTCAGAATGTGAAAAAACGGGGCATATTTTCAATAAAAAAAAATATAGGGGTACCCTCAAACGTTTTTTAAAAAAACATTTTACATTTAAAAAAAAACATTATTTTTTTTCACAATTTTCACAATTTTTTTTATCTTTGAAATATAAATACACAATCATGTGTAATTACCTCAATAAATATACTAATTTAAATGATGCTCATTACATTCGGTATACATCTTTATGAAATTTGTACAAAAAATGTATTCCTTATTTGTCTGGTATATTTTCAAAACTGCAGCAATAAAAAAAAAAAAAAAGTCACTATGGTTTCAAAGCATACCCTTGTCCAAATATCCTTATACCCTTGGCTAAATGGACAATATATGCTTCCATACTATAGTAAAAAAAAAAAAAAATCTTAAATTTAATGCCAAAAAGGGGGGTAAAACTATTTCCCCACCCTCCCTCAATTTTTAAAAGTAGGGGAGGGCAATTGCCCCCAGCTCTTTCGCCCTTGAAGTGGTATTAGTGAAGTTCGAACTGCAGACTCATATGGAACATGTGAGTTCATGTCAGTTCGGATTTTTAGTTGTTTGAGCGTCTCGGTCTTCAGTTTTCTGGGTATTCGTAATTTTTTGTCAGCCATTAAATATTTGTCTTTTTGTCATGTTATACTTGTATATTTATATCATATATTGTTATTAAAGTAATATATTGACCCTATATGTTTAAGACTATTTAAGCGAAGGGGCTAGTCGCTACTAACAGTAGATAGAGAAAAAAAAGGTTTCGTGAATCACGAAAACATTATCAAATTTTTAATGAATATTATTACCTGATGTAATCAGTGTCAATAAATACACAATTTAAACATTTAACTATCCTATTGTGAAGATTAAAATACATGTTCATCTGTAGTTAATAATATGTCGTAAATACAGTCCTTTGTACAAGATGCTTTTGAAGTACTTGTTTGAGTGGTTTATTTATCTGTATGTGTACTTTGTGTAACATTACAATCATCATGGCTTCTATAGTACAAGGTAGTACATTTCAATAAAGTTGAAAAGATGTCAGTTCAAAACTGACTGGAAGCTAATCTATAATCTTTTTAATGTGTGTTTGGTGATATTGACTGTATTAACTAACATCAACTAAGCAACTTGGGCACAAGTCCCTTGCTTAATGAAAGTTTTGAAGGACTGCTCCTTTTTCAGTGTGATTTTTATACGAGTCGTAACGACCACATAAATTTTGTTTTGGTGGTATTATGTTATTGGTCTGTAGATAAAATGGTTTCCTATCTCATCGGTGGTGTAATGGTTAGCATTCTCGCCTTGAGTGTGTTAGATCCATGGGATAGAGCCCCAGTCTGGTCAAACCAAAGACTATACAATTGGTATTTGTTGCTTCTCTACTATTAAAGCATGCAAGTAAGAACAAAGACTGGCCGGCTAGGAATCGGAATATTAATTAGTGTGCCCGAGTGGAGTGACATGTCTTCCCACTCACTTGTTTTCTTTATTAGACACCAACAATTTTATTAGTGAGAGGAAGGGGGCATGGGATTTTTATGTCTGTCAGTAGAGAATCCAATTTTTTTTTCAAGCATCGGGTATATCAAAAATATTTTTTATACATACATGAGATAAAAGATACATGCATACGAGACCTAAAAAAATAAGTGTGTGCTTAGGGTTCCCGGTAACCCTGTGAAAAAGGTTAGGTAAAGGTGATCAGGATTTTTTTTTTTTTTTTTTGCATTGGATATATTGGGCATGCAAATGTTCCAAGACTGTGCTTGTTGAGAAAAACTAATAAAATAGCTAGGATTATAGGCACTAAATTTTAGGTAGGGTCGAGTTAACCTAAACAAGCAATATTTTTTAGAGCTGAGGTGTATTCAGGTCTACTTTAAAATTTTGACATAATGGAAAATAAACGATTTTTATTCTGAACCCCATTAGTAGTAAAATGGTTAGTGTTTTATGTCTTATTAAATATATTGAACACTATGCTTAGAGGAGCCATTCCTTAAGTAAAAATAATACAAACTTTTTATTCAAACAACACTGGAAGACATCTAACATAATAATCCCGACACTGAGAAGCCGATGTCCTTGATTGGGCTTGAGATGTCATTATGTGCCGAGCAAACCACGTCGTATTTCCCTGGCGTCCAAGGAACTCGTCGCATGGTCAGTCTTCTTGATAGCTGCCCTCATCTTGTTAAACACAGCATTTGTGGCATTTTACACGAATACATATACATTTTTTGTAAATCAATATCGTAATTTACATTAGTTACGTTATTGATGCTAGCCGAGGAGTTCCGAAAGTAATAACTGATGGAACACATGCGCCACCTATTAGCGTAAAAATCGTAGGTGAACCCCATTCGAGATTACCCTGAAAAAAATATTAGCTAGTCTTCACTATTTTTACGCAAATTTTATTTCAAAGGAACATTTCTCGAATAGAAATAATTTATACTCTCTGTCAATGGTATGATAATGTATAAGCATGATAAACTGTAATCTCAATCAATTCGAAACGATGTCGACGTGCACCGGCTGTACAGACTGGAAAATGCAAATTCCATCCGCGTTAAACCAATACTTTTTTTCTTATTCCGGTTCGTTCCATATGATACGTATCCAGGTTACCAGAAGATTTTAAAAGTTTACTAAAAGTAAACTAATATCAATATGCTTCCAATAACGTTAACGATCCCATGTGCTCTTTGTTTTTGGGTGTGCGTTGTGGTTTTCCTTTAAAAAGAAATACGATTAGTTTGTTTGTTCAAGCAAAATTAAAATAAATCATACCTTAACAACAAATTCCCCACCCCAAACTCCATTCCTAAAACACGTGCACGACCATCGATCGGCATTGCACTTATATAACACACAACCGGCGTTCTATGCTGATTCTGTAAATGATAAGCGTAGTTTCCGGAATTGAATATAGGTATATTAAGTAATTATTAATATGTTTGTATTTGTTTGAATTTGATTTAGTTTATTAATTTAGTTTTATTCTACCTTATGTCCTAGATTTACAATGTTTTCATTTTTGTCAAAATTTTCGATGTGTACGGGTTGCTACGCGCCTGCCATCTATTATAAGCGTATAAATAATAATCAAACAAAATGACATTGCCGTAAAATTAGACCGGTACATAGTCAACCCTGCTTTGATAAACTTAAAAAATCTAACACATAGTGAAAACAGTATGTCGCTAAAACGAAAATGAATAAATGACATCTTTTTACAAGCAATGCTAATTTTGTGATAGAACAACCCTATAGCAATGCTATGTGATATCATATCACTACCCATTGTCAAAAATAAGATGTCTGCAAAATAAAAATGGTTGGTCGATCATAAAAATATAATAATAAATGTGACAAGTTGTGGCCGACTTAGGACAAATCATGATAAGTGCAAAAAAATCAAACAGTGTTAAAAACACTACAAACAATATATACAAAAAACAAATAATTTTTGTAGAAATTGACAAAAACACGAATTCAAAAGAGAAAAAAAATGGTGGTACCATATTCTTACAATATACTCTAGTTAAGCAAAGAACAAAATAATTATATATACACATAAGGAAAATTAGTATATGCATTGTTTAAATATTCAAGAAAAGTAACTGAGAAGATAGACCTGAAAAATAAACGTATACAAGTGTAACATACTGACCATCTGACATACTATTATATACATGTAGTTCAGTATTGATTTGACAATAAAATCAACTAAATTGTTTTCGATTTACTGTTGAAAAAAGAATATCCGACATGAAACATTATGTTTAACGTTTAGAGAAGCAAGCTTTCAACCGTGACTATTTACACAAGATATTACTTATCGAACCGACCGTGATCCATATTATCAACATAGGATAACGGATTTTTATGTCAAAATGACAACTTATTTTTCTACAAATATATAAGAGAACATTTACACGATTTCATGCAGAATAACAAGATAACACAGCAACTATTTCCGTGACTGATAAAATAATTACGTCAATGAATATATATATATATATAATATATATATATAAAGCATAACAGTTCAATTACAATGAAATTGCCGTTTTAATTATGATATAACTGCTAACAATACAAAAAAAATGTAGTACTAAGTAGAATATATATAACAGTTGATTATTCCACAAAAATATGGTAGCATTTCGTATTTATATAGTAAATAAATATTACTGTTTAACATAGATGGACATTTAACAACAACAACAAAAAGGTAGATTTAAATCCTTTTGATTCAGGTAATTTTATGATTGACATAGTCGCGGTATTCCTTACGTGCATTCATGCGTACAAAGTTAAACAATGAAACTGGAAAACTATTAGTACAGTTAACAACACATATTGTTAGTAAACAAACGCACATATGGTCTTTCAAAACAAACTTAACTGACAGATCATTTATATACAGAATGTTTAATAATCATCTACAATTTCTTCGTCAGTAAATACACCGCCAAGTTTTTGTATATCAGCCTTTGTTTTGACAGTCATGAATCCAGGATTTTCGGAACGTTTCACAATTATTGACCCATCATGAGTCCAGAAAGAATGTAGCTTTCCATCTGCTCGTAGAGAGTTGAGCTTCTTTAATAGTCCGTAACGGTATCTAGTAAGATTTTCGCTAGTGTGCTATGGTTGTTGGGATACGATAGACATCAAATGACACGATTCCATCTAATATTAGAAATCACCAATTGCTTGAGGATCTTGATATGCTGTCTGACACTGGTTCAGACCACAGGCACTCGAATTCCGGACCCCCTTTTTCCTCATTTGGTCCCTCCCGCGATTATGGTATGGATCTTTGTCTGTAAGTATATCTTTGAACCATTTATCCATATTTTACAACATTTGGTGTTACAACTCTCTCGTTCTAGTTATATATAAGTAAAACGGCAGCTGGACCTAGAAACAAAAGTTAGTAGAACGAGAGAGTTGCAACACGAAATGTTGTAAAATATGGATAAATGGTTCAAAGATATACTTCCAGACAAAGATCCATACCATAACCGCGGGAGGGGCCAAATGAGCAAAAAGGGGGGTCCGGAATTCGAGTGCCTGTGGTTCAGACTGTGATTCTGATGAAGAATTTACTGAAGAGTAGACTTGTGGTGTAATGACCAAAGAATTGACCCTTCTTATTCCATTGCACATGATTCTTGTTCCTTAGATAACATTGTGCTATTATTTCTATTAGGTTTTTATTGACTGTCTTTATTGTAACAGATGTTTTACACTGGTGTATATGTTGTAGTAATTAGTGTGAGTTTTTATTATCTATTTGTATCAATATACATTAGACTCTTCAAGGTAGGGTCAAATCAAATATCGGTAAGAAAAATATTATTCGTTGCTTCTCAGCTAAGCACATAATATTAGCAAAAGGCAAAGACCGAACCAGGACAATGTGTCTGTGTTTGTTGGATTTTTTTACTAACAAAAAAATCAAAAAGAATGTATTTTTGATTAGATTGATCTACATAAGGACTGTTATTTCAGTATGAAATGCTACGAATAAAAAAAAAGATAAATACCCGGTTTTTATGTCAATAAAAAGCAGTAAAAAAAAACTCCTAACATTTACATACTAATCTTATATGAAAATAATATTCATCTAAAGATAAAAAAAAGATATATACCAGGTTTTTGTGTTAATAAAAGAATCGACAAAAAAAACGGGTTTGTGCATTACAAGCTGAAACATTCAAGGATTTGCGTTAAATAAACTTCAGTCATAGGCGTAAGGAAACAATGCGCATAGATAAACATTGTAAAAAAAAAGGATCAATATCGGGTATTTTTGTGTTTGAGAAAGTTGACCAAAAAACATGCCCTAGGGATGCTACATTAACATTAGCAGTCTTATGGTATTTATTATATATGTATATAAGGACAGATCATTCCTTTATTTGACAATTATTAGGTTGTATATTGGTATTGATCTTTGTTCATTAAGATCAAATTTAATACAATGAATGCAATGTCCTAGATACAAATTGTATTGAATCTGTATTTTAAAAATCATTTGAAATATTGATTTGGAAAAAAAACCTCCTCAAAACTCGAAAAAAAACCATCAAATGTAATTGAAAAGTAATTGACACTACAGGAACATTTCAAAAGTAATTCTTACAATTGCAATTAACTTGCAATTGAAAATTTGACCATTGCAAATTACATAGCATTACTTTGGGAAAATATAATCATTACAATGTATTTAAACCATTACCCAACTTCAGCATTTGATCTTATTAGAAGGAAATATCATGTAATGATTAAGTTAGTAATGCAATGCAGGGACTCTTTAATAGAGAAGATACTTGATGTCACACAACTAATCGTTCTTTTTATACCACTGCTGGCAAATAAAGCCCAAATTTGTAATCATATTGTTCCTCAGACCTTTTATTTTTAGCTCACCTGGCCATATGAGCTTTTCTCATGGGTAAGCGTCCGTCCGTCCGTCCGTTAGCTTTTCACATTTAACTCTTCTTCTCTGAAACCGCTGAACAGATTTCAACCAAACTTGCCAGAAATGTTCATTGGATGGTCCTCTACCAGATTTATGCTTTTGGAAATTCAACATGGCTGCTAAGGTCCATAATGTGTTCTCATTGGCTGAAATTTTAGAAATCTTCTTGTCAGAAACCACCAAGCCAATTGAATTGTGATTTTGCAGAAATGATCATTGGGTGGTCCCGTACTAAACTTGTGAATCGTTTGCCGATCGGAAATTCAAGATGGCCGCCATGACTCGACTTAGTTTTAACATAGGACCCTATGGAAAAAATGCTTAAAAGTCTTCTCCTCTGAAACCAGTAAGTCAATTTAAAGCAAGCATGGCATGAATGGTCCTTAGGTGGTCAACTTTCAAAATTATGTCCTGTGACCCAGACCTCCATCCAAAATGGCCGCCCTCAGTGGACATAGTTTTAACATAGGGCCCATGAGAAAAATGTTTTAATTTTTTTTCTTCTGAAACCAGTAAGCCAATGTAAAGCAAACATGGCATGAATGGTCCTTAAACGGTCAGCTTTCAAAATTATATCCAGTGACCCAGACCTCCATCCAAGATGGCCGCCATCAGCGGACATAGTTTTAACATAGGACCCTATGGGAAATATGTTTTAAAATCTTCTCCTCTGAAACCAGTAAGCCAATTTAAAGCAAACGTGGCATGGATGGTCCTTAAGTGGTCAATTTTCAAAATTGTGTCCGGTGACCCTGACCTCCATCCAAGATGGCCGCTTTCAGCGGACATAGTTTTAACATAGGACCCTATGGGGAAAAAATGTTTTAAAATCTTCTCCTCTGAAACCAGTAAGCCAATATAGCAAACATGTCACCTGAGCCTCTAGTTCTTTGTTGGCAATTATGTCCTTATATTATAGGCATAACAGTATGACGGATGGAGTGTTCACAACAGTTTTCGGAAATGGTTGATATTTTCTCATTTTCACTGGATTGAGTTTTGTGTCAGAGTATCATATTTAATGTCTCTGCACTGATCTCAGTTCATTGTTATGCATTCTATCATCATAGTGATTTCATATTGACTAATTTAACACAAATGGACAGTTGGACACAAAGGTAAGATGCATGTAACATTTTACACATACAATCAACCAATGGAGCATCATCATGATTTATTTACTTAGTCTTTAGCCCACAAGCTTTTGCCATCACTTGGCGTCCGTCGTCTGTCGCTCGTTAACTTTTCACAATTAAATCTTCTCTAAAACCACATAGCCAAATGAACCGAAACTTGGTATGAAGCCTCTATGGAAGGTCATCTATAAAGACTGCTCATTTTGTCCTGATATATAATCAAACATGGCCGCCACAGGCAATTCTTGTTTCTGATTGGTCGATTTATAAAAATCTCCTCTGAAACCGCTTGGCCAAATGAACCGAAACTTGGTAGGAAGCATCTATTGAATGTCCTCTATGAAGATTGCACATTTCGTCTCAATCCATTAACAAACATGGCCGTTACAGGCAATTCTTGTTTCTGATTGGTGAGCAACACAGGCTCAGCCCACAGCCTCTAGTTTTTTTTAATTTTCATTATTCATAACAGTATTTTTATTATTAAATAGAAAGGGCAGAATTTCAGAAATCATTTTTAAGTGTTAGTCAATTTCATAGTACATGTAACTGAATTAATATTAAATAAGGAGAACATTTTTGAATTTCTTGTTCATTTTCATTTCTTAAATAACTGACCTACCTTGATGTTAAATTGATCTACTTTTGTTATAGATGCTGTTGCCTAGCAATTTTAAAGATGAAACTATTTTCTAACTTTTTGATTGGAGAATAATATAAATTTGGTAAGAGTTCGTAGAACGGAGTTAAAATACTTGCAGTGATTTTCCGACTGTTTTTTGGGGGCCGAATATCGGCCGCAATGTGAAAAAAGTTTTTTCCCCAATTTGATGGGGGAAAATTCCCAATAGCGTGGTGATAAAATTATTTGTAAAAACTGGTTAATAAAAGCTTTTTCAAATGAAATTAAAAGTCGAACATTTTCACGCTTATGACCTGGTTTCTATCTGTTTTGATTAACAAGCGAAATACCGGGAACCAGTACAGTATATTGGATCGCTTGATTTGTTTACCGGACTGCGATAAAACTTCAGAAAAATGAAAGCGGAAATCTGTAGTATTTGGAATAAATGTTTATTTAAATAAATTTAATATAAAATTTTAATAAAAAAATAGTAAATATGTCATGCGATTTACTTTGCTTGATATTTTGTCAATTCATTGGAAATTAAAAACGGAAAACAGTTGATGAAGCGGAATAGGCGAATTATTGTTTTAAAGTTAAAAATAAAAATGTCACGATGTTGCATAATTCTAAATAATTTGATAAGAAATTGACCAGTAATGATGGAAGCAAGTACAAGTAACTTGAATCCTTTGGTTTAAAAAAAGTTTTTACTTCCCCCAGGAGAAAAATGAGGTTGATGACGTTAATAAAGCTAGTGAAACTGTTTGTGCTTTGAAGTGAGTCCGACCCACTACTGTACCGGTGATGTCGTCTATCTAATCCCATTAAAAAAACCTATTCCAGGTATTCCAATAGATGTTGTTGCAGTTAATTATGCTGTTTTTGCAATTAGTATCTTTATTAATTATTACCTGTGATGTACCTGTATTTTATGTCAAATATTGCAGAAAAGGGAAAATATTTGAGTGAAGTAAGTGTTATTAATAAAAATTAGAAATTGGAATGAAACATTTTTTCATATGGAGTGAAATCAAGTATGACATACATGTAAATAGTAAAATATCTTATAAAAAATATTTGTACCTTTGAAAAAAAACATGAATCATAAGAATTTCATTACAAAATGAATAGTAACAAACATTTATAGCTAAGACATGCTTGTTTATTATTTCATGTAGTTTAAAAAATAAATAATAAGTTCTATGGATGTTGAAATATAAATCTATTGATAGAGATATCACTTATTCATGTATGTATCTGTACGTTTTTTTTTATTAGAATAAAAATGATAAATTAATATATATTAGTTCTCCATTCTCTAATGAAGTTAATGAGTTTTTGTTTCTACACCCTAAGCCCTAATGTTTGCACATTGTTTATACAATAATTACAGCTATTCCCACTTGAAATTTTAGATTTCTTTAATGAATTTTAAAAAAGTGGGATTAGGTAGAGTCAACCCTACCGGTCACCGACACTAAGTACTGATACACCATGCCCAGAAGCTGAACGCCTTGTTACCACTGCGAATGTCACTCCAAAAACAACCAATTCAAATTCTTTATTATCTATTAACACAGTTTCAAATGACATCCAACAACATGTAAATAGTTCAAATAGTGGTGATGTTGATATTCGCAATCTGACTATCACTCTGATTCGGACAGTTGTGCTCCAGAGGTCATGGTACCAGATGCCAGGATGTTCAGTTCAATGCAACATGAACAAAAATACCCATGGCTATATGACAGTGTGATACACCAAGGGTATATATGTAAGTTTTGTGAACTGTTTTGTGGTCATCCTTCCTCATCACAAGAATTTGTTACTGTTGGCATTAAGTTTGGAACAGTATGATTGCTATTCTATAACTGGACATCCAAACTAATAAATTTATTGCTCTTCCCATCTTTTCCCAATTCACATCATTTACGCGCTAATTTTTCCAAATATAAGGGACCCGGACCCCAGATACAAATGAGTAGGAAAATCATTGACTTGTAATAAGCATGTCGGATTTAAAGCACTTTGTAATAAGCAAGTCATTTAGTAGTTTTCTGATTGGCTGCGCCCGTCGTCCTACGCCCTGTACAGACAAAGGAGTTCGAGTATAATTGATAATATGTTTACTCTTAATGGTATATCTGTATTAAACTTTAAATTTAAGAGATATTCTCTTTAACCAAAGTATTATATGTGTTAAAGCTTTATGTTCAATGTATTATGTGATCTTCAGGTGAGCGACTGGGGGTATTAAATTCTGAGAAAGTGCCATTTCATCTATTACATATTAAGAAGTTATTGTTGAAGCCATGAATTTTTTGAGATTTTACCATGGATAGGAAATAATATGCACCCTCTTTTTTTTCTTAACTCACCTGACCCAAAGGATCATGTGAGCCTTTGTCATCACTTTGCGTCGGTCGTCCGTCCGTACACAATTACTAAAAATATTCTCCTCTGAAGCCACTTGGCCACTTAAGACCAAACTTTGGTGGAATGGTCCGTTGGTGATCCCCTTCCAAAATTGTGTCCGGCAGTCCCGACCTCCAGCCAACATGGTCGCTGTTACTAAAAATAAAAAAGAGGGATGAAATTTAAAAAATCTTCATCTCTGAAACTACTGGGCCAATTGGAACTAAGCTTTGCTTAGTCCTTTGATGACCCCCTTTCAAAATTGTGTCCGGCAATCCAGACATCCATCCAATATGACCACTCTGCTAAAAACAGAAAAAGTTGATGAAATTGTTTTCCTCTTAAACTACTGGGCCAATGGAGAACATTCACCCATTTTCCCCCCAGGTGGCGTCGCTGTACCAACGTTTGTTTTCCGATAAACGCTTGTAACCAATGTAATCAAATGGCAATATCATTACCTACGTGGTGTCCTTGATCTGAAACGTTGCGTAATATGACGGTAGGCACGGCTTATAGAGACGACGGAAGTGAACATAATAGATTTTAATTTGACATTTCCAATACCTTTTTTTCTAGTTTATTTCACAGTGACCGGTAACAATCATAGCCTATAGGGCCCATTGCCTGCAATGGCAATGTAAAATTGCATGTACGTGGGGTTTTTTTTTTTTACTTCCTTTGGTGTCTAATAACGTAAAATTGCACGCGAGTTTTTTTTTACTTCATTTGTTGTCTAATGACATAAAATTGCACACGAGTTTTCATACATTAAACAGCTTATCGTACCACCTTTCGCGTTTTGAGAACGAAAATTACCATCGATTTATTATTTTCTTGCAAGCAAATAATTTGACCTCGCTTTCTCCGTATGCAACTGACCTCACTAGTGACATGTAAAAACGAATAATTTGTATTTTGTCACTTATTAACTGCAAACTTGCATGGTTCTTTGTCCGTAATTAACGTCGACTAAAAGCAGATTCACAGAAAATAAGAAATAAGTGCATTGTTGTACTGATTTAATGACGATTCGTCAAACTCCGTAAACAATGCCGATAATTAATAAGATGGCGTCCATTTCTTGATCGATCTCAAAACACGAGCAGTTGCGCCTTTTTTCCCCGATGCGCGTACATTTCATAACATTTATAAGTTACAGAAACACGTTTTATTAAGGCATCAATCATATCTGAGAGTTTTTATGGGTAACAAAAATTTACGATTTTGGCAGATAATGCCCCTTTAAATTGTAGTATTTCCCAGTATACAGTGATATGTTGACGGGTTGCTCAATTACCCATTAATTTAAAAAAAAACTAACATATTGGCTCCCAATTATAGTACTGCGTGAGTAGAACGGAATTTTATTATTTTCATCAATCACTTAAAAAAATATTATAAGATATAAAATATATGATATTGAGAAGGGCTGTGTTGGTTTAAATAGGAGGGTAATTAAAGACCGGTACACACGATAAGATTTGTATCATAATACAAAATCTTATTGTGTGTACAGTCTAAATACAGTGTATTATAAGATTTGTTAAATCTTATGAGACTGTATTATATCCTTAATACAAGTCTTAGCTGACCTTTCATTTTTATCCAATCAAAATTATCAATTTTGGGGTTAAGCATCTGCATCAGTACCATAATAAATACACGTGTAACTTAAAGCACATGGTTCTTGCAAAACATGGCCGACTTCTCAAATATTGTATCTTTTCTTTTTATTAGTGGAGTAACCAGATGTAGTAGTTCTTGGAATGCCTCATCACTCCTCAAAAAGTTTTTTATAACTATTTGGATCTTCCCTTCTCAGCTCTTCTAGTAAGGCATGATGTGCTCCTAAAACATTTCTTCGTTTTATCCAAGGTCTTGTCCAGCAGTTTCTTTTAACTTTCCTCTTTTTTAATAATTTCATAGCGGCACATAGCAAAATAATGGACACAGTTGCAATTACTTCATCTTCCATTGTTGACACCATTTGGCGGAAGAAAAAAAACACGAGGTTTTTGATCATTTGTTTATAATCTGATAAGATTAATCTTAATGTGTGTACAAGAAAAAATCTTATCGTGTATACCGGCCTTAAACAGTATAGAAATAAATCATACATGTGTAAACTTTGATAGAAATTATCAACATACAACCAACCTAAAGAGCATGACGTTAGCTTAGAGTTTTATCGAATCAAATCGATGTACAGAATATATTTATGATGAATTTATATAGGTAAATCTTATTTACAATAAGTTTATTTATATTTCGTGGGACTTCTTGGAATCATATTTTTAAAATTAATCGGACAATTCCAAAATGGGAAGTGGGTTTCCATGACAGCATGTAAACAATACTGGAGTAAAGATGACGTCCTTGTCTCTTAAATAAAATAAAATTTGATGAATGAGGTCGTACGCACTAAATTCGATATCTACGTTTTTATTATTAAAGTGACAGTGTCTACGATTTTGTCAGATTTTTTAAATCGGATTTTTTGCTCCAAAACTTGAACAGATGGTTTTCACGAAATATTTCGATCGCAAAAAATGTGTTTCTGGGCTGCTCTAATTCAAGTCAATCAAGATAACTCCGCCTCTGTATGATGAACTGCACACGTGCGGAATCGGTTTGAAACAGCTGATGTTGTTTACAAACTAAAATTGTTACAAAAATGGCTAATAATTTGTGTTTTTATTGGTAAGTATAACTAATTTATCATTAAACATGTATGAATTATACATCTTAGTCTAAAGATAGGTTAAATAAACTGCTTACATCACCATGCATGTCTTTGTTTTGATAAATCTGGGTCAATGTATCATGAATAATTCATGAGCTATGGCTCCTATAAGATGATTGTTGTTTCCTATTTTACGTTATTTGGGTGGATATTTTTCATCAGGAAAAGACGTAAATAATGTAAGCATACGTACCATTCTAAAATTTTCTTTGGTATATTGTTAAAATTATACTTGTTACATTTTATGTAAAGTTTTAAAGGTAACGAATATGATATTATATTAGGTAGTAATATACATTCTTATGAAAATAAAGATACATCACTTACAAATAATTTTTAAAAAATGCAAAAAAAAAATATCTATTGAAACAAAAAACAATGTGGAGATTAGAAAAAATGTATTTACAAATCAACGAACGATTGTTTGACCTATGTTATTTTTATTATTTAAATTTTTTTTTATTTAAAATTAATTTCAGCCCAATACAATAATGAACTGAATTATTGAAATGGAATAAAAAAAAAAAATTGTCAGATGGATGTAGGTAGTTTGAAGAAGTATCACTTGTAGAGTGTTACCGTATACACTATCATTACATTCACAATGTGCCTATCACTAACGTTGCGAGTTCTAATCCCGCTCAGGTAAGGTGTACTCGATACAACTTTATGTGATACAGTTTGTCAGTGACTTGCAGTAGGTCGGTGGTTTTTTCCGGGTCCTCCTATTTCCTCCACCAATAAAACTGACCGCCACGATATAACTGAAATAAGAATAAGAATGTTTATTGTCCAATAGAGGGCCACAAGGGGCAAAGTCATTACAGTGATCCATTAAAAAATTAAAATATAAATATTGTACGTTACAATGAACAAATCTGCCAATAAAATATACTAAATACTCATGCTAATGATAATAATAATTAAGTGCCGTCGACTATGACATTGTTGGCCACATCAGACATCAATGGTTAACTCACATGTAGTGTAGTGGTCAAGTCCTCCCCGTGTCCTATGCACATGGACAAGTACTGTACGGTAGTTGTACAAATGCAGAGGAAACCAAGGGCCGGTGAAAATAGGACTATAACACATTCGCACACATATTATACATGTGAAATAACTACATTTTCGAAATTAAATACATATACTGTATAAATACTTAAAGCATGAGAGAATAAATATATCACTCATACCAATATTTGTTTGTCTGTCTATTTATATTAAATAAAGGGAAGAAAAAGTCCTCATTGTGTCCAAAGCACATGAACAATGCCATGGTTATTCAAATGCAGGGGACACCAATGGTCGATGCTATAAGGACTTATTAAATAATTAAATATGTGAATCTATTACAATTCAAGACTTAGAGTAAGACACATGTATATGTACTATATAAATAAAAACAAAAGCATAAATATAAATGAGTAAGTCCTCCTCGTGTCCCCAGCACTCGAACAAATGCAATAGTTATTCAAATGCAGGGGACACCAAGGGTCGATGCTAAAAAGGACTTATTAATAAGCTAAATATGTGAATCTACTATAATTTAAGAGTGTGACGCATGTCATGACATGTACTATCATAAATATGAATAAATGAGTCCTCCTCGTGCCCCAAGCATATGAGCAATTATATTTGAAGTGGTGTTAAACACCATAATCTTAACCCCTAACACAGAGGGGGGAGGTTTACATTGTTCCTCCTTCCTAAAAGTTAAGTGATCGGTCCCTAACTTAAAGTTTGTAATTTCATTTGTAAAACGTGATGGCAATAAATAATATATAAACCACAAATATGCTTTGATGCAAATATTCAAAACCACCCTGAAAAACTTTGTTTGCAAATTCCATAGTCTCACACACAATATTTATAAATGCCCTGGTGTTAGTTAATATTTAAACAAATTACAATCAGAACTGTGTTAATAGGTCACCTTTTTCGACCCCACGATATACCACACTCGAGCCGAGCACGCTAACCAATACATCACCGATGCGTTTTATTCATTTAAAAAATATCTGTTTTAAGAAATTCATCTTCGATATATCTGTTAAAAATTCCATCTTCTGTTTATATACATGTACCGTTATCAGTTTTAAAAATTCCATCTGCTATTTATATATACTAGTCAAACCTCGGTGCCTCGAACTCGGATGGGTCGAATACCATGGATGGCTCGAACTGATTTGAAAGTCCGGTCAATTTTCCCTATATTTCGAAGTAAGAAAAACTCTTTCCGCTCGAACACCGATATCTCGAACAGTCGAACTCAATAAATGGTCCCGTCAATAATAAAATCACGAATTTTACCATGCCAAATTCGAACATGGCAATTTAATTGACAGATGTATCACACCCTACAACCGGCTATCTGGACAACAGATGCTATCGGGAACTCAGATCATATCTACGTCATACATAATGACAGGTAGGAATTTCTTTGACGTTTTTCTTCCATTTTATCTACTTTTGGGATTTTAAATTTATGTCCGATTTGTTGCACTACAAATGAGAAATTTGCATACCAAATATAACAGTATAGGTTTTAATATTTAGTAAGTTGTCAATCAATGTAGATAGAATTTGACATTTTCAACAGAGAGTTCTTCAGAACATTAACGTTTTCTCTAAAATTTCAAAAAAAAGCACAAGTTTCTATCATATACATGAAAATATATAGTGTTTCTTCTACCTTCCTGTACAACGGGAACTCGAAGTGTTATGTAGTAAGAATATTATACGCAATTTCATTCCAATGGTCAAAATGTTTTGGCTATCGGGGACAGTAGATTATTTTGAAATTGACTATCACTAACAGCAGATGTTGGCAATCGGGAACAACAGTGACATGCATTCTTATTTCTGGTTTATCCTGTAATAAGTTGAGCCATTAGTGTTTAGAATACTTCAAATATTGAAATTCATGGCTAATGGTTGCCTTTAAATTTCAAAACATTGAGATTGTTCCGAAGTAAAAATATATTTTCGAAGCTGTGAAATCCATTAAAAAATAGTTTGTTGTCCAATACCATAGTATTAGCTTTTGCTTGTATTGATTTCCATTGTCATTGACTTTGGAAATGTCTTTGACGTGGATAAACTGAGAAATAACTTGAAAATTACTACTTTAAAAAAGATTTGATTGAATTAGGATATTTAGAAGTTTTGTAATATTTCATTTTTGATCAACTTCATCAGCTCAGTGGAGTTAAATGGCAATCGGGAACATGAAAAATTTCACGAGACTTTTTAGTGTCAAATCGGGAAACAAATGATTTGTTCTACAAGTGTCAGGAGCAGCCAGGGAGGAGCGGTATGAATAATGCACAATAATGAGAGAAACAAAGTTAATTAACAATGGAATTTCTTTTAATTTTTTTCATGTTCCCGATTGCCATTTAACTCCACTGATCTGATGTACGTGATAGCCTGATCTGCTGTCCCCGATAGCCAAAACATGTTGACCATTGGAATGAAATTGCGTATAATATTCTTACTACACAACACTTCGAGTTCCCGTTGTACAGGAAGGTAGAAGAAACACTATATTTTTCATGTATATGATAGAAACTTGTGCTTTCTTTTGAAATTTTAGAGAAAACGTTAATGTTCTGAAGAATTCTCTGTTGAAAATGTCAAATTCTATCTTCATTGATTGAAAACTTACTAAATATTAAAACCTATACTGTCATATTTGGTATGCACATTTTTCATTTGTAGTGCAACAAATCAGACATAAATTTAAAATCCAAAAAGTAGATAAAATGGAAGAAAAACGTCAAAGAAATTCCTACCTGTCATTCCGTGTGACGTAGATATGATCTGAATTCCCGATAGCATCTGTTGTCCAGATAGCCGTTTGTAGGGTGTGATGTATGTTATGGTTGAATGTGCTTACTGCAAGGTGTGATAAATGTCATATTACCAACAGATAATTGTTTACTTAACAATTACAGGTAGACGGATAAACTTGTCATAATTCTTTATAGAATGGCACTTGTATTTTATCTATAAAACTTTTGTTTTATACAATATATATATTGTGATGATTGTGTATTATATGTATTACATGTGGTGAGACTTTAATAACATATTGAATCTGAATCTGAATCTTAATCTGAATCTGTCATCATTTGTGTTAATTAGTTATTAAATTCAGCTGTGGCTTGATTATTGACCATTAATTACGATTAAGAAAGAACAATTATTGAACCCGAGATCCGTGTTGCTGATTTACCAAGTCGAACCTACACACGACAATAATTAAAACAATCAAATGTTTACAATCGTAATAAAGTTGATTAAAACAATATTTAAAATTGTTATTTAATTTTTTTTAATTTTTATAGTTGCTGGGATCGAATAATTACTTTATTAAGCACAATTTCCACCCTAATCAGGGTCAATGGCTACATTGAATAGTCAACAATACATAAACATACAATGTACAACATATTAACAAATTCAAAACACAATAGAACAAATGGAATCATGTGCCCTCTGTCCTCAGTTAGATTAGATTAAACGTATTTGGATCGAACACAATTTATTCCAACTTACAAAGGTCCTCTCCACATATTTACATACAATTTTATATTCCATGCACCAGCAAGTAATAATGTATAAATAACAATTACATTTTATAACAACATTGAGAAAAAAAGAAAAAAAAGATTTTTGAAATTATATAATATATTGAGTTATAACAGTACAGAATTGTCATATTTGTGGGAGTAAATCAACAATGGAGAAAATGTTCACAAAAGAAAATAGTTAAATTCAATATATGAAGTGTGACCACTGTGGGGTAAAACGTTTCGTTTGTTTGATGTACAACTGCACTGATTTGAATATTTGTGCATTTTGTTCCTCAGATAAGCTATCATCCTCAAAAAGTAAAATTTCAATAGGTCCTCAGTTCCAATGACTGTTTAATGAAGAAACCTAAAGATTTCACCTGCTTGATGTTAGTCGGATTTAAAATAATTTCAAGTATATTTGTATTATTAATATTGTCAAAGTCATTGAGAAAAGCTTTTCATAAATGTTCATTTAGCTTACAATTTAAAAAGAAATGGTTTTCGTCATCAAGAGTTTCATATCAAACTGCGTGGTCTCAAGTTCCATCTAAATACCCAAAAAATAGAAATGTACTCGTACTGAACTTCCGATTAACCTGAGCTTTTATGTGTATATAAAAAAAAATCTTAAATCTTAAATCTTTAATACCAAAAGAAACAAATATAATTGCTTCAAATTCAATTTAAAGAAAAAGAAAATGGCTAAAATACGAAAATTGAGAATCAAAATTGGCCATTAAAAATATATCCGAATTATCAAGCATTATACCGATATCGATCCAAGTGTAAATACCCGACCTCGTATTTCCTGTTTATAAAATAGATCGCGAACAAAGTGAAAAAACGTTTCTAATGAACGTTCAAGGAGATACCAAAGAGATATTCAGAAGCCGTAGTCTTTCACAGTTATCTGTCAAAAGTATTCGGAAATGTTAAAAAAAAATCCCTATATAATCAACCAAAACCATATTTTTTCAAAAAATTATTGTGAAGTCATTTCTGGATAAATTTTAACATATTTTACACCAAAACATTCGGAATTGTCTATATTTTGTTTGTTTATTTGCTCATTATGTTTATATGAGTGGTTTTTATTTGTACATAATTTTTCCAAGATTTTTAATTTTTAGGATTTATTTTTAGTTGAAATATATAGGAAAATCAAAGTCAATTTTTATTTGTTGCGTTTAAATTATGTACAAATAAAAATCACTCATAACAACATAATGAGTAAATAAACAATCAAAATAGTGACAATTCCGAATGTTTTGGTGTAACATTTATTAAAATCTATCCAGAAATGACTTCATAATAATTTTTTGAAAAAATATGGATTTGGTTGATTATAATATAGGGATTTTTTACATTTCCGAATACTTTTGACAGATGACGTACATCTACAGTACCTGGCCATATTAAAGTTCCCAAAATGGCGCCTTTGGCGGACAATTTTTAGTTCTCTTTATCAAGAGCCCAAACATAAGTACAAATATCATTAAAAAAACAACTCAAAACTTACATTTGACTTTTAATATTTAGTTATGTTTCCTTTTTCCTTAATTACAGCCTTGATTCGTTTAGGAAGATTCTGATACAAACTCTGAATATAATGTAAAGGGAGTGATGTCCACACTTCAGTGACGACCCATTCAAGATCTGCTTTGATTTTTATGTAATTCACGCGTCTCTTAATGTGAATTTTCAGAACTCTCCAAACATTTTCTATATCGTTTATGTCTGGACTCTGTGCAGGCCATGGTAAAATAGGAATATTATTGTCCGCTTTCCAGGCGTTACATTGTCTTGACACATGACAAGGAGCGTTATCCTCCTGAAAGATCCATGCACTGTTTCCAAAGTTTATAGCGACAACCGGCCACAAATGATTATCTAAATTTTCAATATATTTAACGGAGTTCATATTACCATTGATAGGAATGATTCTTTCTACACCATTGTACGTAATACAGCCCCAGAACATAGCCGAGATCGTTCCCTGCTTCTCCCTGTCGGACATTATTCCTGTGCATTCAGGGTATAAACGTTCATTGCATCGACGACAAACATAAACTTTCTTGTCTGTCCCTATCACAACTTTAGTCTCGTCACTGAATATAACTTTACATCAGTTATTACGAACAGTCCATGTTAATTTTTGACGACAAAATGAACATCTACGGGCCCTATTCTCCTTTCTTATTGTGATTTTCTTGGAAATAACTCGTATTTTGTAAGTTAACCACTTGCAAGCAAACGTCTCCTTACAGTCCTAGAGGAAAGATTATCCACAGATGTGTTATTAAATTTATTCGTAAGATCCTCTAATGTTTGCCTTCTGTTTTCCCTGACCATCCGAAAAAGTATTCGGTCACCTCGTATGTCCGTTTTTCTCGGTCTGCCTGGTCTCGGGAGGTTTTCCTCGTTTCCTCTCTCGCGAACACGTTTTAAAAATTCGTTTATAGTCCTGGGTATTACTCCAACAACTTGCGATATCTTATGACCAGAATAGCCTTCATTTGAAAGATCTAGGATGATTTTTTTCACCTCTGGTGTCAGATCTTTACCACGGCGACCCATTTAGGCAGACGATTGTTTACAAAATATCGGAAATACAAGCGATATACTAATTTTAAAATCAAAATCGGTATCTGAGTTAAAATTCCGGCACTGAAATTAATTAATTATTTAACTCCTTCAAAGGGTAAACTTCATCAAATGTGGGGAATACTCTTTTGGATAAAAGACGGTAGCCATTTTGGGAACTTTAATATGGCCAGGTACTAGGTACAGAACTCTGTCTTTTCAGACCGTTACGTTCCGGAAAAACTATTGCGCTGCGATGGTGGAAAAGAGTTAAAGAATGAACTGTGAAGAGATTATATAATCCAATCAACGGCAAGAAAAAGATTGAAAAGAATAACGAATCAAAAGATCCCAAATTGATTTCTGTTCTGATTAGACCAATCCGGCTACCGTAGCGGCCCCTGGGCATACATACAACCGGCACAGCTCTAATCTTCATTAGAACTTACTAAGGGACCGACCATTTAACTTGAAAGGGGGGGGGGTTATGGTTTTTTGTTTCGTTCAGAATTTTTTTTTCGGACACAAGAGTTAGAATATTTTTTTTTTTTCCATGATTCAACATTAGGTTATATGACAAAAACTCTGAATCAGATTATTTTTTTTTTTCCTCCACCAAAATCAGAATATTTTTTTCAGCAACATTGGGAATCAGAATATTTTTTTAGAAAAAACCCATAACTCTTCAAGTTAAATGGTCGTTCCCTAACAATTTGAGCCCTGTAAGATTTAGAACTGAAGAGAAGCCCACCCCCACTTGAAGGATACCAAGTCGGCAACTGTTGCTGGTAGCATATGCCAGGTAGTTCTGGGGAAGAAACTGAACTTCAGAGTGTCTGTCCTAGTGTGATATTGTAACATCTTCTTTGAGTGTGTGGTTCTAGTCCTGGTCTTAGATGGTGTAAGATAGTTATCAGCTGGAATATCCACCAAGTTATTGACAATTTTGTAGAACATAGTTAGTTGCTTCTTGGTTCTTCTAGATTCTAGAGTTTCCCACTTTAGTTGTTGCAACATCTCATTGACACTACTGGTTGTGGTATAATTGTTTGTGGTGTATCTTGCAGCTCTTCGTTGTGTCATTTCTAATTTCTGTATAGACTCTTTGTGGTGGGGGTTCCATATTGATGCACAGTATTCAAGGTTTGGGCGTACCAGACTGAAGTATGCAGCAGATTGTGTCTCCTGGTTGGTGATTCTTAAGTTTCTTTTCAGGAATCCAAGCATGCTGTTAGCTTTCTTTGTTGTTCTGTTAATGTGATGGCTCCAAGATAGATCATGACTTAGATCAACGCCTAAATATTTTGTAGTGTCTGCTGCTACTAGTTGGTGTCCTTTCAGATGGTAGTTGAATAATATCGGGTTCTTGGATCTTGTTACTCGCATGATGTTACATTTTTCTGGATGGAAAGACATGTTTTCTCCCATTGTTCTAATTAGATCTTTTTGAAGCTCTAGGGTGTTGCTTTGGCTTTTGATTTCTTTATACAAGATGGCATCGTCAGCAAAGAGTCGAGTGTTAGATATTACGCATTTAGGTAGGTCATTTATGAATATTAAAAATAATAGTGGTCCCAGTACTGTTCTTTGGGGTACACCACTTACATTAGCTCTATCCGATGTTGCTCCATCTACTAATACCTGTTATGTCCTGTTGCTAAGGAAAGCTTCTATCCATTTGTATGTTGTACCTTGTATGCCATAATGAGCTAGTTTCTTTAATAACCGTTGGTGTGGGACTTTATCAATAGCTTTCGAGAAATCTAATATTACTAGATCCTGTTGTATGCCGCTATCTAAAGATGATGCTAGATGGTGTGTTAGTGTTAGAAGTTGGGTCTCACAACATCTCCTGGCACGGAACCCATGTTGACAGTCAGTAAGTATGTTGTATTTTTCTAGATGCTTTAATATGTTGGTGTATAGATATATAAATCGAAGGTGGATTTTTTAAAACGACTGTTTGGTATAGAAACACGTCGTCTGTACTAACATATATATCTACGTTTTCTTTTCATTTTATTTCAGTGTCCACAATATCTTCTCTCACTAGGGGAGCATAACATAGCCGTGCTTTACTTTGAATTCTACTTTTAAATTAAGTTGGTTTTTTACTTTCAGTTAAATAAATACAGAATGGGTACAATTTCTTCAACAACCCGAAGCATAGAGGAAGACCATAAGGATATACAGGATTTGTTTGCAGCTGCCAAGATGGGCAATTGGAAAGCTGTTGAGCGTATCCTTGGGTCACCTAATCGTCCACTGAAACCATACCTGATCAACATAATACCAGAAAACCGAAAATGGGGTCTCCTTCAACAGGCTGTCTGGTGGAACAATCAATCAGCGATAAGAACATTACTGAAATTTCCGACCTGTGACAAATATTTAAGTGCAAAAGAAGGCATTTCAGAAAAAGATCAATCAGGGGGCAACACAGCGGAAGAAATCGCAAAGGCATTTGGACATTTAGAAATTTCAGAAATAATTGAAAAGCATTTAAATCTACAACCAGACGATGAAATCGATACGCTTTACATTGGAACAAGCACAATTGACAATGCAGGGTTTGGGCTTTTCAGACTTACGTTAGCTGCTTACAAGGAAGCATTCCATCCTTCTGTAATTGATAAAGCAAAGCCACTGTCTGTTTTAGTGAAGAACATCTTCAGTCATGTCAATACTGGTAATAATTGGATGATTGTCAGAGACAGAATCGCACAATCTCTATATTGTGTATGCAAGGAAGCTGGCGTGTGCTTGAGTAATTGCAAAGATCGACTAGACTTTTATAGTGTAATTGTGAATGTCTACACCGACGAGACAACACAGCTGTACACATTCCCGAACACAGCTTTACGCAGACAGAAAGATGTCGGTTTCAAGCCAACTTCAAAAGATCTTGCACTTGGGCCGTATATACTAATGTTCCACACACTTCTTTACTGTTGGAACAAGTTGGCGCGTGAAAAACAAACGACGTACCGTAAAATGAAAATTACGGAAGGTGACCTTAAGAAATATCAACCTGGAAAAACATTTACTTGGTTGTCTTTCGTTTCTTCTTCTATCCAACAGCAGTGTGCTCAGATCTTTCCATCATGTGAACCAAGTGGAGACATTGAAGTTCATTTCATAATTAATAATTATATAGCCTCTCCATGACGACCGTTAAATATTGAAGAATATGCCTGTTATATGGAACAGGAGAGAGTTTACCCAGCCGGCGCTCCGTTTCTGATAACCAAACGTGTGGTGGAAGATGGAGTTCAAACGGTGCACTTACAGCTCATGACTGCAAGCAGATAACAAGTTTTATCTAAAACATGTATCTAAAATATGAATGATTCTGGATAGAAAATAAAATAACTGAAACCATATACACCACCTTATTCAAATGGTCTATTTTGCCCTGTTCTGCCTATGTCCAGCATCTTTCGGAAATTTCTCTGCAAAGAAAAATAGCTGAAATCGCTTAAGTAACTCAAAAAAAATCGTCCTGTCAAAAGGACCATATATACGTATATCTTCTGTACCGCTAGATCTACTCAGAAATAAAACATTTAATGTTCTTTATACTTTTTCTTAGGCATAGCCAAACTTGCCTTAAAATACACCTGCATATAACAAATCACTTTCTATAAAGGGCACTTTCTTTTTCTCCATTTAATGAATAATACAGATAGTTTTAACCTGTGTATAAAGGGCAACTCTCCATAAAGGGAACTAAATCAGGTTCCTGTCGGTGCCCTTTATATACATGTTTGACCGTGTATTAGTGGAACGTGTATATATACTTTAGCCTGCAATGTAATGTATAATGTACATTATAACAAGTCAGGATAATGTTTCTACTGGTGGACTGCTGTTTATGTAATATATAATGTACATTATAACAAGTCAGGATAATGTATCTACTGGTGTACTGCTGTTTATGTAATGTATAATGTACATTATAACAAGTCAGGATAATGTATCTACTAGTGGACTGCTGTTTATGTAATATATAATGTACATTATAACAAGTCAGGATAATGTATCTACTGGTGTACTGCTGTTTATGTAATGTATAATGTACATTATAACAAGTCAGGATAATGTATCTACTGGTGGACTGCTGTTTATGTAATGTATAATGTACATTATAACAAGTCAGGATAATGTATCTACTAGTGGACTGCTGTTTATGTAATGTATAATGTACATTATAACAAGTCAGGATAATGTATCTACTGGTGTACTGCTGTTTATGTAATGTATAATGTACATTATAACAAGTCAGGATAATGTATCTAATGGTGGACTGCTGTTTATGTAATGTATAGTGTACATTATAACAAGTCAGGATAATGTATCTACTGGTGTACTGCTGTTTATGTAATGTATAATGTACATTATGACAAGTCAGGATAATGTATCTACTAGTGGACTGCTGTTTATGTAATGTATAGTGTACATTATAACAAGGCAGGATAATGTATCTACTGGTGGACTGTTGTTTATGTAATGTATAATGTACATTATAACAAGTCAGGATAATGTATCTACTGGTGGACTGCTGTTTATGTAATATATAATGTACATTATAACAAGTCAGGATAATGTATCTACTGGTGGACTGCTGTTTATGTAATGTATAGTGTACATTATAACAAGTCAGGATAATGTATCTACTGGTGGACTGTTGTTTATGTAATGTATAATGTACATTATAACAAGTCAGGATAATGTATCTACTGGTGGACTGCTGTTTATGTAATGTATAATGTACATTATAACAAGTCAGGATAATGTATCTACTGGTGTACTGCTGTTTATGTAATGTATAATGTACATTATAACAAGTCAGGATAATGTATCTACTGGTGTACTGCTGTTTATGTAATGTATAATGTACATTATAACAAGTCAGGATAATGTATCTACTGGTGTACTGCTGTTTATGTAATGTATAATGTACATTATAACAAGTCAGGATAATGTATCTAATGGTGGACTGCTGTTTATACGATCTAGAATTATAAAAAAAATAATAACTCATCGTTATTGTCTATTATAAAGATGACGACTATCGGGAGGAACCCATAATGATGACGGCCTTACCATCGTCTCAATTGAAAATAAATGTTCAGTTTGAATTAAACAGAAGGCACCCTCCCGTCCTGTACGATAAATAAACTTTAGAGAAAACCGAAGGGTAAATCAAGAACAGACAATTCAGAGATACGGGCAACATTGGGTACACAAGACACAGGATGAAGACACAAACCAAAATACAGATGAGCAACACAGATCACACCGCTCATGGCGAGGTGTACTTGATACAACATTATGTGATAAAGTTGGTCAGTTATTTGCGACAGATCGGTGGTTTTCTCCGTGTACTCCCGTTTCCCTCGCCAATAAAACTGACCGCCACGATGTAATTGAAATATTGCAGAAAGTGGCGTTAAACACCATAACCCTAACCACAATTCAAAAGAACGGTGGTGATCACAGAGGCTAGCGAAAAGTAAGACTAAAATCAGCTAATTTACGTTTAGGTTTCGTTTTTGTTTGTGGTGAGAAAGTAAAATTGTAGTATTTCCCAGAATACAGTGATAGGTTGATGACCCTTGAATTAAAAAAAAATAGCATATTGGCTCGCAATTATTTATTATTTATTATTTTCATCAACCATTAAAAAAAAAACATGTAAAAAAAATATTATAAGATATGAAATATATGGTATTGAGAAGGACTGTGTTGATTGATAATAGACTTTTTCGAAAACTATTATAGTTAAAGTGATACTCCTATTCATACATATACAAGAAAAATTGATAATAGGGATAATCTCAAAACACGTATTAAGGTTTATGACGTTTATGGACATTTAAAAGGCATTATACATTGTTAGATAGATCGTTTTAATATATCAATAGAACAGAGTTTGACGCCGAAGAACAAATGCACCACACCATTCAACAATTTTCTTTAACTTTCGCCTTGGATGTCTCCATAGGGTACCAATTATTTTATAGTGTTTTAAATCACATATAGCATGTTCCACTTTTACTCTGTATTCCGTTATCAGACGGTTCAGTTTCCTGCCTTTTCTTCTTACATTTTCAGGTATTACATTGAGTTGCCGTCAAGTGTAGAGGGTCATAAGTGGATAACCATTTGGGTATATATTATCTGTTAGTAAAACAACATTTTGCGGGAAATCTAATTCCTGGTTATGCCCAATTTGCGGCATCAGTCTAAAATGTTGTGCATTATTTTGATGCCCAAGAAAGCCTGACTGTATATGGCAGATTTTCCCCGTGTTATCCACCACCACTTGAGTGTGTCTATGTCCGGAAAAATATAATTCCTGAGGTTCTATGTGTGGTCTGTTAATCTCGGTTGAAGTCCCATCTATTGCTCCCACTACTGACGGCAATTTGTTCCAGTTACCAATGTTTAAAGTCCACTCGTCCAGTGAAGGCCATTGAACCAATGCATGAAAATGTTCCCACATAATTGGAATACACCAATTAATTGCATCATGTATAGTTGCCACACTTACGTCAAAAAGTAAGGAAAGAAGGTGATACGACGGGTACGAACGCATCCATAGCATGAACAACATAACCCGATTTATTGGTGATAATCTGTGTGGACGTCCGGTAGCTTGGAACATGTCATTGTTAAGTTGTCGAACAATCTCGAGTAATGTTTCCGGAGTTTCACCAGTTGTTTCGAAAAATGAATATCTGTTAAATGAAAACATTTGAAATACATCCCTGCCTTCCCAAGAGTGAAAATCTTCATTTACAATTCTATATCGGAGATCTAACAGCTGGTCAGGCTGAGGGCGAGTTATAACAAAGACAACCTGTATAAGTATTCTAAGATAATTGACTTCATCTGGAGGGACACGAATTAGTGCAGGTAAAGCTCTGAGGACAACTCTTCTCTTATCTTCAGCCATTGTAAGCTGTAAAATACAGAAATATTGGTCCAGCCTCACTTAAAACTATAATACAATGGAGTTAACGTATTTCAGTCTGATTTGATACATTGTTGTTAAAAGGGGAAACATAAAAAGTATATAGTTTGTGTGGAAAGTGTGTGTGTGTGGGGGGGGGGGGGGGGGGGGTGCTACTTAAAAAGCATCCCGCAAAATACGCATATCACCCTTAGTCAGAACACATGATAATTCAATGTCTGTTGACAGGAAATGAATGAGGGTATATCCCCTCCCCTCTCCTATGCCATATTCGGTGCATTTTAGAGCGTTTATATCGGAAACCCGTACTTGTTACAAAATTTGGTATTCGGTATTCCATTCTAAAATTAACACTGTTCTGTACTCTTGCTTAATTTAGCTGGTAATACGTATTTCAGGGAGGGGGTAGTGGGGTTGACACCCCATGAATATGTGATTTTCCCTTGAAAATTTCCCGCATGTTCTTTGTGCACAGACATGCGCTATAATGTCATTTATGCCAAAAACAATATCAAAATGAATATACCGTACATGTATATACTTAAGAGCAGGGGTGGATAAAAGTACAACTGGTAAGCTTTATCATTTGTGAATCCGCCCCTTAAGACGACGTAGGAATAAATGTTAATTTAAATAACAGAAGTCATGCGACAAGTTCGTGTTGTATTCTACCCGTGTACTTCGTGTGTTTTCTATTCGAGCACACCGCATTCAACTACATATATAAATTATCTAGAAACCTATATTGAATGAGATTCAATCCATAGTTAAAATTGTTCAAACGGGACTCACCACTCTGGATTATTGATTCAATCGTAACTGTAATATTGATGCACATTTAGTTATTTATATCATTGCACCGTATCCGTTCTTTTCCAGATGTTAAAAACATTTAATCCATGTAGCTATACAATTGTTTATATTTCACTGACTTTTTAAGAAATACACATACTTACCACTTTGCTAAGGAAATACACATACTTACCACTTTGCTAAGGAAATACACATACTTACCACTTTGCTAAGGAAAATACACTTCGTGACATTGAAATATCATTCACACCCAGTGGCGAGTCAAGAACTTCCGAAAAGGGGGACCCGCTAACGTTGTGTTTCATTTACAATCTGATATGTTGTTATCATTTCATGTTAATATTGTTTTCAGATACAACAATTATTCAACGGAAGAAAAAAATTACACATGTGTCCATCTCCGACGCAGAAATTGAGCTCCTTCTTAAAGGGTACCAGCTTCACCCGTGTTCATGGGATCGCATTTTAAACTATGTGACAGAAAGATATGATAATTTACCAGATGAAGCTCTCAAATATTATAAAGTGGCAACCAAAAAGCAACTCAAATCCAGACTTTCCGTCAAGCTTGGGAAGCTTCAACAGACACCACTTTCAAGCATAGCAAATGAGCCAATTAGGTAAAGCAATAAATTCTACATTTTTTAAATTAAAATGCCTTTTCTATACATTTTACAAAAAAAACAACAATAAGTTTTAAACCTGTTCAAAAACACAACTACTAAGAATCCACATTCGTGTTCGCCACAATAAGGATTTGATTTGATTTTTGGTGTTTAACGCCACTTTCAACAATATTTCAGCTATATCATGGCGACCAGTTTTAGTGGTGGAGGAAGCCGAAGTACCCGGAGAGAACCATGGGCAAGCAACTGGTAAACTTTATCGCATGCGGCTGCGAGTCGAGTGCACCCTTTTTTAAATTACAAAGCCGGGCGCGAACCCACGCCGTAGTGGTGATGGGCTTGTATGAGTTGTTAGATCCAACGACCTAAGTCATTGAGCCATCCGGGCCCCTTGCCACAATAAGGAGCGAGGAAAATAAAAAAATAGAATACCCTCGTCGCTTTAAGTGGAGTTGATATACTGGGATGCACATGTCTATCAGTCCGTTCGTCCAAACGTCCGTCACACATTTGATTTGACGACTTGATCAAGCAAAGTGAAATTATTATGGAATTTGTAAAACCACTAAATACAGCGTAGGATTGAATTTTATATACATTTGTATTTTGCATTTACGGTTTACGACGCTAAAAACCGCATTATTTAAACACGGTATTCAGTCAAAATATAAGTGCACCAAAAAAATGCCCAAGATCCTAAGGGCAATTGGAATAATTTCTTCTTCGGAATCAGAAGACGAGTGAAATATTTCTGTGAGGTTTGGAAGATGCATCATGAATTTGTCGTATGTAACTGTGCAACACGTATACGGATCGTCATTGCTTTCATATGCAGTCAGTGGCGGATTCAATGAGGGAACTGATGGCCGGGTTTCAACCTATATAAATATTTTGAAACAATAGAAAATCACTGGAGAGTGACCAGAGCGAGTCCCCTCTTAGTCAGTTAGCCCCCCGCCCCTCACATTCAAAAGTCCTAGATCCGTTTCTTTTTGGTAGTTGAGCATTTCTAAAACAATACAGAATTATAGAATTTATTTAGCCTGAAATATTATACATGTGAAATAATCCAAAATGCATCCGAGTACACACGTCGTATATATTCGGTTTTATCTTTTACGTTTTGAAATGTTCCCTACTATAAATGTGTATGACTATGAGTATGCCTATGATATATAATCATACATGTTTAAAGAGTGATAGAAATTATCAACAGATTTTAACTTTAAACGAAACTTAGTGTAGTCTATAGATTTTTTTAAATCGATATTCAGAATCTATTTATGATGAATTTATATTGGTAAATCCTAATTACATTAACTTTATTTACAGCTCGTGGGATTTTTTGGAGTCATAATTTATAATTTATCGGACAATTCCAAAATGGGCGGCGGGTCTCCACTCTCCATGACAACATATGAACAATACTGGAGTAAAGAAAACATAATTAATTGTCTCTTAAATAAAGATCAAATTTGATGAATGTTATCCCAGAATCGGGTAGTACGCACTAAATTCCTTATCTACGTTTTCATTATTAAAGTGAAAGTAGAATTTTCGGAAATTTGAAATTGTTATTGATTTTTTTCACAGCTAAAGTAAACTTTTGGAAATTTTCTATGGCTTCTATAAAATGATTGTTGTTTCCTGTTTTACATCATTTGGGTGGATATTTTTCATCAGGAATAGACGTATATAATGTAAGCATACGTACCATTCTAAAATTTTCTTTGTTATATTGTTAAAATTATACTTGTTACATTTTATATAAATTTTCAAAGGTAACGAATATGATATTATATTAGGCAGTACTATACATTCTTATGAAAATAAAGATACATCACTTACAAATAATTTTTTGAAAATGGAAAAAAAAAAAAAAAAAAAATATTGAAGCAAAAAACAATGCAATGGATATTAGAAAAATATATTTACAAGTCATCGAACGATTGTTTAACATATGTTATTTATTTAAAACTGATTTCAGCCCAATAGAATAATGGACTGAATTATTGAAATGGAATTAAGATATTTTTTTTCAGATGGGGGTAGATAGTTTGAAGAAGTATCACTTGTAGTGTTACAGTATACACTATGGAGCCCCATACACTATCATTACATTCACATAAATATTCCTTTTACATTTAGACGTGAATTCAATCATCATTCGGGGTCGTCGTGATAGTTGATCGTATGGTAGTTGGATTTATAACTACCTATGCAACCAGTGTCTATTACCACTAACGTTGTGAGTTCGAATCCCACTCAGGTAAGGTGTACTCGATACAACGTTATGTGATACAGTTTTTCAATGACTTGCAGTAGGTCTGTGGTTTTCTCCGGGTACTCCTATTTCCTCCACCAATAAAACTGACCACCACCATATAGCTGAAATATAGTTGAAAGTGGCGTTAAACACCATAATCTTAACACCTAAAACATCATCATTCGAGAGAGACTTCGACAGCCTCGAGAACGATTTATTGTCTCCTAGTACAATGTAAAGGAACTATCATTTGATTACTAGGTAGGGTGCTGATTTTTTTTAAATTATGTTGCCAGTTTTAATAGAATACAACAATATAGAAACCACAAATATGCTTTGATGCAAATATTCAAAACCACCCTGAAAAAATTCCGTAGTCGAACGCACAATGTTTATAAATGCCCTGGCGTTAGTTAATATTTAAGCAAATTACAATCAGACCTGTATTAATAGGTCACCTTTTTGGACAAAGTAAAAGTGGCCATATAAGACAGGTAACCTCTTAAAAGAGGTTCAATTCACATGAAAATTATATGACAGGACAAGTAAAAGGGTCCTTTTAATACAGATGACCGCTTACTAGAGGTGACCACATAGGTTGGACTGATGTAAATTGCTGGAAACAGACCTAGGACGAAAACGAATGAACAATTTAGCTTTTTCGGAAAGTTCGTTGGTGGCCTGTTACACGGCATAATATTCAGAACCCCCCCCCCCCCAACCGTTTCCTTGTGGCAAGCAAGCGCTAACTCAGTGATCATGGCGAAAACAAGTTAATTTGCAATGAGACGGTGATGAGGTCCGCTTTGTACTAGACCAACACGCTTCGTTCGATATTAGCGCTAGCACACTGAAACAACAGTCAGCGGATAGATAGACATGTCGCCCCTCTCGGATAGACATGTCGCCACTCCCGGACTCATAATCAGTCTTCGCTATTTCCCTTTAATCCTGCGTACTTAGCGGAGAAGCAACAAATATCGATTTTATAGTTCTTGGTTTGAACCGACCGGGGCTCGACCTCACGATCTACCACACTCGAGCCCAGCACGCTAACCAATACATCAACGAGGCGTTTTATTCATTTAAAAAATATCTGTTTTAAGAAATTCATCTTCGATTTATATATCTGTTTTAAAAAAATTCCATCTGCTATTTATATACATGTATCAGTTTTAAAGATTCCATCTGCTATTTATATACATGTATCAGTTTTAAAAATTCCATCTGCTATTTATATACCTGTATAAGTTTTAAAGATTCCATCTGCTATTTATATACCTGTATCAGTTTTAAAAAATCCATCTGCTATTTATATACCTGTATAAATTTTAAAGATTCCATCTGCTATTTATACACCTGTATCAGTTTTAAAAATTCCATCTGCTATTTATATATTTGTTTAGAAAAATCCATTTTCGCTTTCTCTCTCTCTCTCTATATATATATATATATATATATATATATATATATATATATATATACCGTATAGATATATAAATCGAAGATGGATTTTTTAAAACGACTGTTTGGTATAGAAACGCATCGTCTGTACTACATTAGATGTCTACATTTTCTTTCATTTTATTTCCGTATCCACAATATCTTCTCTCACTAGAGCAGCATATCATAGCCGTGCTTTACTTTGAATTCTACTTTTAAATTAAGTTGGGTCTTTTTACTTTCAGTTAAATAAATATTCCTTTTACATTTAGACGTGAATTCAATCATCATTCGGGGTCGTCGTGATAGTTGATCGTATGGTAGTTGGATTTATAACTACCTATGCAACCAGTGTCTATCACCACTAACGTTGTGAGTTCGAATTCCACTCAGGTAAGGTGTACTCGATACAACGTTATGTGATACAGTTTGTCAATGACTTGCAGTAGGTCTGTGGTTTTCTCCGGGTACTCCTATTTCCTCCACCAATAAAACTGACCACCACCATATAACTGAAATATAGTTGAAAGTGGCGTTAAACACCATAATCTTAACACCTAAAACATCATCATTCGAGAGAGACTTCGACAGCCTCGAGAACGATTTATTGTCTCCTAGTACAATGTAAAGGAACTATCATTTGATTACTAGGTAGGGTGCTGATTTTTTTTAAATTATGTTGCCAGTTTTAATAGAATACAACAATATAGAAACCACAAATATGCTTTGATGCAAATATTCAAAACCACCCTGAAAAAATTCCGTAGTCGAACACACAATGTTTATAAATGCCCTGGCGTTAGTTAATATTTAAGCAAATTACAATCAGACCTGTATTAATAGGTCACCTTTTTGGACAAAGTAAAAGTGGCCATATAAGACAGGTAACCTCTTAAAAGAGGTTCAATTCACATGAAAATTATATGACAGGACAAGTAAAAGGGACCTTTTAATACAGATGACCGCTTACTAGAGGTGACCACATAGGTTGGACTGATGTAAATTGCTGGAAACAGACCTAGGACGAAAACGAATGAACAATTTAGCTTTTTAGGAATGTTCGTTGGTGGCCTGTTGCACGGCATAATATTCAGACCCCCCCCCCCCCCCCCCCCCCCCCCAACCGTTTCCTTGTGGCAAGCAAGCGCTAACTCAGTGATCATGGCGAAAACAAGTTAATTTGCAATGAGACGGTGATGAGGTCCGCTTTGTACTAGACCAACACGCTTCGTTCGATATTAGCGCTAGCACACTGAAACAACAGTCAGCGGATAGACATGTCGCCCCTCTCGGATAGACATGTCGCCACTCCCGGACGCATAATCAGTCTTCGCTATTTCCCTTTAATCCTGCGTACTTAGCGGAGAAGCAACAAATATCGATTTTATAGTTCTTGGTTTGAACCGACCGGGGCTCGACCTCACGATCTACCACACTCGAGCCCAGCACGCTAACCAATACATCAACGAGGCGTTTTATTCATTTAAAAAATATCTGTTTTAAGAAATTCATCTTCGATTTATATATCTGTTTTAAAAAAATTCCATCTGCTATTTATATACATGTATCAGTTTTAAAGATTCCATCTGCTATTTATATACATGTATCAGTTTTAAAAATTCCATCTGCTATTTATATACCTGTATAAGTTTTAAAGATTCCATCTGCTATTTATATACCTGTATCAGTTTTAAAAAATCCATCTGCTATTTATATACCTGTATAAATTTTAAAGATTCCATCTGCTATTTATACACCTGTATCAGTTTTAAAAATTCCATCTGCTATTTATATATTTGTTTAGAAAAATCCATTTTCGCTTTCTCTCTCTCTCTCTATATATATATATATATATATATATATATATATATATATATATACCGTATAGATATATAAATCGAAGATGGATTTTTTAAAACGACTGTTTGGTATAGAAACGCATCGTCTGTACTACATTAGATGTCTACATTTTCTTTCATTTTATTTCCGTATCCACAATATCTTCTCTCACTAGAGCAGCATATCATAGCCGTGCTTTACTTTGAATTCTACTTTTAAATTAAGTTGGGTCTTTTTACTTTCAGTTAAATAAATATTCCTTTTACATTTAGACGTGAATTCAATCATCATTCGGGGTCGTCGTGATAGTTGATCGTATGGTAGTTGGATTTATAACTACCTATGCAACCAGTGTCTATCACCACTAACGTTGTGAGTTCGAATTCCACTCAGGTAAGGTGTACTCGATACAACGTTATGTGATACAGTTTGTCAATGACTTGCAGTAGGTCTGTGGTTTTCTCCGGGTACTCCTATTTCCTCCACCAATAAAACTGACCACCACCATATAACTGAAATATAGTTGAAAGTGGCGTTAAACACCATAATCTTAACACCTAAAACATCATCATTCGAGAGAGACTTCGACAGCCTCGAGAACGATTTATTGTCTCCTAGTACAATGTAAAGGAACTATCATTTGATTACTAGGTAGGGTGCTGATTTTTTTTAAATTATGTTGCCAGTTTTAATAGAATACAACAATATAGAAACCACAAATATGCTTTGATGCAAATATTCAAAACCACCCTGAAAAAATTCCGTAGTCGAACACACAATGTTTATAAATGCCCTGGCGTTAGTTAATATTTAAGCAAATTACAATCAGACCTGTATTAATAGGTCACCTTTTTGGACAAAGTAAAAGTGGCCATATAAGACAGGTAACCTCTTAAAAGAGGTTCAATTCACATGAAAATTATATGACAGGACAAGTGAAAGGGACCTTTTAATACAGATGACCGCTTACTAGAGGTGACCACATAGGTTGGACTGATGTAAATTGCTGGAAACAGACCTAGAACGAAAACGAATGAACAATTTAGCTTTTTAGGAATGTTCGTTGGTGGCCTGTTGCACGGCATAATATTCAGACCCCCCCCCCCCCCCCCCCCCCCCAACCGTTTCCTTGTGGCAAGCAAGCGCTAACTCAGTGATCATGGCGAAAACAAGTTAATTTGCAATGAGACGGTGATGAGGTCCGCTTTGTACTAGACCAACACGCTTCGTTCGATATTAGCGCTAGCACACTGAAACAACAGTCAGCGGATAGACATGTCGCCCCTCTCGGATAGACATGTCGCCACTCCCGGACTCATAATCAGTCTTCGCTATTTCCCTTTAATCCTGCGTACTTAGCGGAGAAGCAACAAATATCGATTTTATAGTTCTTGGTTTGAACCGACCGGGGCTCGACCTCACGATCTACCACACTCGAGCCCAGCACGCTAACCAATACATCAACGAGGCGTTTTATTCATTTAAAAAATATCTGTTTTAAGAAATTCATCTTCGATTTATATATCTGTTTTAAAAAAATTCCATCTGCTATTTATATACATGTATCAGTTTTAAAGATTCCATCTGCTATTTATATACATGTATCAGTTTTAAAAATTCCATCTGCTATTTATATACCTGTATAAGTTTTAAAGATTCCATCTGCTATTTATATACCTGTATCAGTTTTAAAAAATCCATCTGCTATTTATATACCTGTATAAATTTTAAAGATTCCATCTGCTATTTATACACCTGTATCAGTTTTAAAAATTCCATCTGCTATTTATATATTTGTTTAGAAAAATCCATTTTCGCTTTCTATATATATATATATATATATATATATATATATATATACCGTATAGATATATAAATCGAAGATGGATTTTTTAAAACGACTGTTTGGTATAGAAACGCATCGTCTGTACTACATTAGATGTCTACATTTTCTTTCATTTTATTTCCGCATCCACAATATCTTCTCTCACTAGGGCAGCATATCATAGCCGTGCTTTACTTTGAATTCTACTTTTAAATTAAGTTGTTTTTTTTACTTTCAGTTAAATAAATACAGAATGGGTACAATTTCTTCAACAACCCGAAGCATAGAGGAAGACCATAAAGATATACAAGATTTGTTTGCAGCTGCCAAGATGGGTAATTGGAAAGCTGTTGGGCGTATCATTGCGTCACCTAATCGTCCACTAAAACCGTACTTGATCAACATAATACCAGAAAACCGAAGATGGGGTCTCCTTCAACAGGCTGTCTGGTGGAACAATCAATCAGCGATAAGAACATTACTGAAATTTCCGATCTGTGACAAATATTTAAGTGCAAAAGAAGGCATTTCAGAAAAAGATCAATCAGGGGGCAACACAGCGGAAGAAATGGCAAAGGCGTTTGGACATTTAGAAATTTCAAAAATAATTGAAGAGCATAAAAATCTACAACCAGACGATGAAATCGATACGTTTTACACTGGAAAAAGCACAATTGACAATGAAGGGTTTGGGCTTTTCAGACTTACGTTAGCTGCTTACAAGGAAGCATTCCATCCTTCTGTAATTGATAAAGCAAAGCCACTGTCTGTTTTAGTGAAGAACATCTTCAGTCATGTCAATACTGGTAATAATTGGATGATTGTCAGAGACAGAATCGCACAATCGCTATATTGTGTATGCAAGAAAGCTGGCGTGCGCTTGAGTAATTGCAAAGATCGACTAGAGTTTTATCGTGTAATTGTGAATGCCTATACCGACGAGACAACACAGCTGTACACACACCTGAACACAGCTTTACGCAGACAGAAAGATGTCGGTTTCAAGCCAACTTCAAAAGATCTTGCACTTGGGCCGTATATACTGATGTTCCACACACTTCTTTACTGTTGGAACAAGTTGGCGTTTGAAAAACTAACGACGTACCGTAAAATGAAAATTACGGAAGGTGATCTTAAGAAATATCAGCTTGGAAAAAGATTTACTTGGTTGTCTTTCGTTTCTTCTTCTATCCAACAGCAGTGTGCTCAGATCTTTCCATCATGTGAACCAAGTGGAGACATTGAAGTTCATTTCATAATTAATAATTCTATAGCCTCTCCATGGCGACCGTTAAATATTGAAGAATATGCCTGTTATATGGAACAAGAGAGAGCTTACCCAGCCGGCGCTCCGTTTCTGATAACCAAACGTGTGGTGGAAGATGGAGTTCAAACGGTGCACTTACAGCTCATGGCTGCAAGCACATAACAAGTTTTATCTAAAACATGTATCTAAAATATGAATGATTCTGGATAGAAAATAAAATAACTGAAACCATATACACCTCCTTTCAAATGGTCCATTTTGCCCTGTTCTGCCTATGTCCAGCATCTTTCGGAAATTTCTCTGCAAAGAAAAATAGCTGAAATCGCTTAAGTAACTGAAAACAAATCGTCCTGTCAAAAGGACCATATATAAGTATATCTTCTGTACCTCTAGATCTACTCAGAAATAAAACATTTAATGTTCTTTATACTTTGTTTTAAGCATAGCCAAACTTGCCTTAAAATGCACCTGTATATAACAAATCACTGTCTATAAAGGGCACTTTCTTTTTCTCCATTTAATGAATAATACAGATAGTTTTAACCTGTGTATAAAGGGCAATTCTCCATAAAGGGAACTAAATCAGGTTCCTGTCGGTGCCCTTTATATACATGTTTGACCGTGTATTAGTGGAACGTGTATATATACTTTAGCCTGCAATGTAATGTATAATGTACATTATAACAAGTCAGGATAATGTATCTACTGGTGGACTGCTGTTTATGTAATGTATAATGTACATTATAACAAGTCAGGATAATGTATCTACTGGTGGACTGCTGTTTATGTAATGTATAATGTACATTATAACAAGTCAGGATAATGTATCTACTGGTGGACTGTTGTTTATGTAATGTATAATGTACATTATAACAAGTCAGGATAATGTATCCACTGGTGGACTGCTGTTTATGTAATGTATAATGTACATCATAACAAGTCAGGATAATGTATCTACTGGTGGACTGCTGTTTATGTAATGTATAATGTACATTATAACAATTCAAGATAATGTATCTACTGGTGAACTGCTGTTTATGTAATGTATAGTGTACATTATAACAAGTCAGGATAATGTATCTACTGGTGGACTGTTGTTTATGTAATGTATAGTGTACATTATAACAAGTCAGGATAATGTATCTACTGGTGTACTGCTGTTTATGTAATGTATAATGTACATTATAACAAGTCAGGATAATGTATCTACTGGTGTACTGCTGTTTATGTAATGTATAATGTACATTATAACAAGTCAGGATAATGTATCTACTGGTGTACTGCTGTTTATGTAATGTATAATGTACATTATAACAAGTCAGGATAATGTATCTACTGGTGGACTGTTGTTTATGTAATGTATAGTGTACATTATAACAAGTCAGGATAATGTATCTACTGGTGTACTGCTGTTTATGTAATGTATAATGTACATTATAACAAGTCAGGATAATGTATCTACTGGTGTACTGCTGTTTATGTAATGTATAATGTACATTATAACAAGTCAGGATAATGTATCTACTGGTGTACTGCTGTTTATGTAATGTATAATGTACATTATAACAAGTCAGGATAATGTATCTACTGGTGGACTGCTGTTTATGTAATGTATAATGTACATTATAACAAGTCAGGATAATGTATCTAATGGTGGACTGCTGTTTATTTAATGTATAGTGTACATTATAACAAGTCAGGATAATGTATCTACTGGTGGACTGTTGTTTGTGTAATGTATAGTGTACATTATAACAAGTCAGGATAATGTATCTAATGGTGGACTGCTGTTTATACGATCTAGAATTAAAAAAAAAAATAACTCATCGTTATTGTCTATTATACAGATGACGACCTTACCATCGTCTCAATTGAAAATAAATGTTCAGTTTGAATTAAACAGAAGACACCCTCCCGTCCTGTACGATAAATAAACTTTAGAGAAAACCGAAGGGTAAATCAAGAACAGACAATTCAGAGATACGGGCAACATTGGGTACACAAGACACAGGATGAAGACACAAACCAAAATACAGATGAGCAACACAGACCACACCGCTCATGGCGAGGTGTACTTGATACAACATTATGTGATAAAGTTGGTCAGTTATTTGCGACAGATCGGTGGTTTTCTCCGTGTACTCCCGTTTCCCTCGCCAATAAAACTGACCGCCACGATGTAATTGAAATATTGCAGAAAGTGGCGTTAAACACCATAACCCTAACCATAATTCAAAAGAACGGTGGTGATCACAGAGGCTAGCGAAAAGTAAGACTAAAATCAGCTAATTTACGTTTCGGTTTCGTTTTTGTTTGTGGTGAGAAAGTAAAATTGTAGTATTTCCCAGTATACAGTGATAGGTTGATGACCCTTGAATTAAAAAAAAATAGCATATTGGCTCGCAATTATTTATTATTTATTATTTTCATCAACCATTAAAAAAAAAACATGTAAAAAAAATATTATAAGATATGAAATATATGGTATTGAGAAGGACTGTGTTGATTGATAATATACTTTTTCGAAAACTATTATAGTTAAAGTGATACTCCTATTCATACATATACAAGAAAAATTGATAATAGGGATAATCTCAAAACATGTATTAAGGTTTATGACGTTTATGGACATTTAAAAGGCATTATACATTGTTAGATAGATCGTTTTAATATATCAATAGAACAGAGTTTGACGCCGAAGAACAAATGCACCACACCATTCAACAATTTTCTTTAACTTTCGCCTTGGATGTCTCCATAGGGTACCAATTATTTTATAGTGTTTTAAATCACATATAGCATGTTCCACTTTTACTCTGTATTCCGTTATCAGACGGTTCAGTTTCCTGCCTTTTCTTCTTACATTTTCAGGTATTACATTGAGTTGCCGTCAAGTGTAGAGGGTCATAAGTGGATAACCATTTGGGTATATATTATCTGTTAGTAAAACAACATTTTGCGGGAAATCTAATTCCTGGTTATGCCCAATTTGCGGCATCAGTCTAAAATGTTGTGCATTATTTTGATGCCCAAGAAAGCCTGACTGTATATGGCAGATTTTCCCCGTGTTATCCACCACCACTTGAGTGTGTCTATGTCCGGAAAAATATAATTCCTGAGGTTCTATGTGTGGTCTGTTAATCTCGGTTGAAGTCCCATCTATTGCTCCCACTACTGACGGCAATTTGTTCCAGTTACCAATGTTTAAAGTCCACTCGTCCAGTGAAGGCCATTGAACCAATGCATGAAAATGTTCCCACATAATTGGAATACACCAATTAATTGCATCATGTATAGTTGCCACACTTACGTCAAAAAGTAAGGAAAGAAGGTGATACGACGGGTACGAACGCATCCATAGCATGAACAACATAACCCGATTTATTGGTGATAATCTGTGTGGACGTCCGGTAGCTTGGAACATGTCATTGTTAAGTTGTCGAACAATCTCGAGTAATGTTTCCGGAGTTTCACCAGTTGTTTCGAAAAATGAATATCTGTTAAATGAAAACATTTGAAATACATCCCTGCCTTCCCAAGAGTGAAAATCTTCATTTACAATTCTATATCGGAGATCTAACAGCTGGTCAGGCTGAGGGCGAGTTATAACATAGACATCCTGTATAAGTATTCTAAGATAATTGACTTCATCTGGAGGGACACGAATTAGTGCAGGTAAAGCTCTGAGGACAACTCTTCTCTTATCTTCAGCCATTGTAAGCTGTAAAATACAGAAATATTGGTCCAGCCTCACTTAAAACTATAATACAATGGAGTTAACGTATTTCAGTCTGATTTGATACATTGTTGTTAAAAGGGGAAACATAAAAAGTATATAGTTTGTGTGGAAAGTGTGTGTGTGTGTGGGGGGGGGGGGGGGGGGGGGTGCTACTTAAAAAGCATCCCGCAAAATACGCATATCACCCTTAGTCAGAACACATGATAATTCAATGTCTGTTGACAGGAAATGAATGAGGGTATATCCCCTCCCCTCTCCTATGCCATATTCGGTGCATTTTAGAGCGTTTATATCGGAAACCCGTACTTGTTACAAAATTTGGTATTCGGTATTCCATTCTAAAATTAACACTGTTCTGTACTCTTGCTTAATTTAGCTGGTAATACGTATTTCAGGGAGGGGGTAGTGGGGTTGACACCCCATGAATATGTGATTTTCCCTTGAAAATTTCCCGCATGTTCTTTGTGCACAGACATGCGCTATAATGTCATTTATGCCAAAAACAATATCAAAATGAATATACCGTACATGTATATACTTAAGAGCAGGGGTGGATAAAAGTACAACTGGTAAGCTTTATCATTTGTGAATCCGCCCCTTAAGACGACGTAGGAATAAATGTTAATTTAAATAACAGAAGTCATGCGACAAGTTCGTGTTGTATTCTACCCGTGTACTTCGTGTGTTTTCTATTCGAGCACACCGCATTCAACTACATATATAAATTGTGGAAATTTTGGTAGTTTTCACGCAGTGCGAGTCCAATAGCCTAATTGAGAAGGTGGAACAAGCTACTAATCATGCACAAGCAGGTAAGTGTGAAACCTTTTAGCGCAAAGTTGTTTTAGGTAAGCTGAAAAAAAACCTAAATCGAATGAGATTCAATCCATTGTTAAAATTGTTCAAACGGGGCTCACCGCTTTGTGTGAATTTCGCATATTAAAGACCTTGTGATGACCTCTGGATTATTGATTCCATCGTAACTGTAATATTGATGCACATTTAGTTATTTATATCATTGCACCGTATCCGTTCTTTTCCAGATGTTAAAAACATTTAATCCATGTAGCTATACAATTGTTTATATTTCACTGACTTTTTAAGAAATACACATACTTACCACTTTGCTAAGGAAATACACTTCGTGACATTGAAATATCCTTCACACCCAGTGGCGAGTCAAGAACTTCCGAAAAGGGGGACCCGCTAAAGTTGTGTTTCATTTACAATCTGATATGTTGTTATCATTTCATGTTAATATTGTTTTCAGATACAACAATTATTCAACGGAAGAAAACAATTACACATGTGTCCATCTCCGACGCAGAAATTGAGCTCCTTCTTAAAGGGTACCAGCTTCACCCGTGTTCATGGGATCGCATTTTAAACTATGTGACAGAAAGATGTGAAAATTTACCAGATGAAGCTCTCAAATATTATAAAGTGGCAACCAAAAAGCAATTCAAATCCAGACTTTCCGTCAAACTTGGGAAGCTTCAACAGACACCACTTTCAAGCATAACAAATGAGTCAATTAGGTAAAGCAATAAATTCTACATTTTTTAAATTAAAATGCCTTTTCTATACATTTTACAAAAAAAACAACAATAAGTTTTAAACCTGTTCAAAAACACAACTACTAAGAATCCACATTCGTGTTCGCCACAATAAGGATTTAATTTGATTTTTGGTGTTTAACGCCACTTTCAACAATATTTCAGCTATATCATGGCGACCAGTTTTAGTGGTGGAGGAAGCCGAAGTACCCGGAGAGAACCATGGGCAAGCAACTGGTAAACTTTATCGCATGCGGCTGCGAGTCGAGTGCACCCTTTTTTTAAATTACAAAGCCGGGCGCGAACCCACGCCGTAGTGGTGATGGGCTTGTATGAGTTGTTAGATTCAACGACCTAAGTCATTGAGCCACCCGGGCCCCTTGCCACAATAAGGAGCGAGGAAAATAGAAAAAATAGAATACCCTCGTCGCTTTAAGTGGAGTTGATATACTGGGATGCACATGTCTATCAGTCCGTTCGTCCAAACGTCCGTCACACATTTGATTTGACGACTTGATCAAGCAAAGTGAAATTATTATGGAATTTGTAAAACCACTAAAGACAGCGTAGGATTGAATTTTATATACATTTGTATTTTGCATTTACGGATTACGACGCTAAAAACCGCATTATTTAAACACGTATTCAGTCAAAATATAAGTGCAAAAAATGCAGATAAAGTCGTTATAGCTTTGTATCAAATTGAAAGTGTGAAAAGTTGAATATTTTATGATTTTAAATTAACGTTGTAGGAAGGAACTGACTAAATTAATGTCCTTAGAGAGCCCACTCAAGGTCAGATGTCTGCAGCAGTTGTGGATGAACTAGCGGTACAACCACCTCAAGAACCAGAGAATGTTGCTGAAGACCATCGGGAGCAGATTATCAATAACCTGTCCGACGAAGATATTCCTCTACCGGCTGCGCCTCGAATTCCCGGACAAAATACTCCAAAGCCTTCAACTTCATCTGCATCTGAGAGAAAAAGACAGATCGACAATGAGTTACAAAACATCGAAGCTCCAAAGGCAAAGAAACCCAAATCAGCGTCTCTTATAGACACAATTAAACAAAATCACATGGATTACAGAAAATTCATCACCAAAAAAATGCCCAAGATCCTAAGGGCAATTTGGAATAAGTTCTTCTTCGGAATCAGAAGACGAGTGAAATATTTCTGTGAAGTTTGGAAGATGCATCATGAATTTGTCGTATGTAACTGTGCAACACGTATACGGATCGGCATTGCTTTCATATGCAATGGATATTAGAAAAATATATTTACAAATCATCGAACGATTGTTTAACATATGTTATTTATTTTAAATTGATTTCAGCCCAATAGAATAATGGACTGAATTATTGAAATGGAATTAAGATATTTTTTTTCAGATGGGGGTAGATAGTTTGAAGAAGTATCACTTGTAGTGTTACAGTATACACTATGGAGCCCCATACACTATCATTACATTCACATAAATATTCCTTTTACATTTAGACGTGAATTCAATCATCATTCGGGGTCGTCGTGATAGTTGATCGTATGGTAGTTGGATTTATAACTACCTATGCAACCAGTGTCTATTACCACTAACGTTGTGAGTTCGAATCCCACTCAGGTAAGGTGTACTCGATACAACGTTATGTGATACAGTTTTTCAATGACTTGCAGTAGGTCTGTGGTTTTCTCCGGGTACTCGTATTTCCTCCACCAATAAAACTGACCACCACCATATAGCTGAAATATAGTTGAAAGTGGCGTTAAACACCATAATCTTAACACCTAAAACATCATCATTCGAGAGAGACTTCGACAGCCTCGAGAACGATTTATTGTCTCCTAGTACAATGTAAAAGAACTATCATTTGATTACTAGGGAGGGTGCTGATTTTTTTAAAATTATGTTGCCAGTTTTAATAGAATACAACAATATAGAAACCACAAATATGCTTTGATGCAAATATTCAAAACCACCCTGAAAAAATTCCGTAGTCGAACGCACAATGTTTATAAATGCCCTGGCGTTAGTTAATATTTAAGCAAATTACAATCAGACCTGTATTAATAGGTCACCTTTTTGGACAAAGTAAAAGTGGCCATATAAGACAGGTAACCTCTTAAAAGAGGTTCAATTCACATGAAAATTATATGACAGGACAAGTAAAAGGGTCCTTTTAATACAGATGACCGCTTACTAGAGGTGACCACATAGGTTGGACTGATGTAAATTGCTGGAAACAGACCTAGGACGAAAACGAATGTACAATTTAGCTTTTTAGGAATGTTCGTTGGTGGCCTGTTGCACGGCATAATATTCAGAACCCCCCCCCCCCCCCCAACCGTTTCCTTGTGAAAAGCAAGCGCTAACTCAGTGATCATGGCGAAAACAAGTTAATTTGCAATGAGACGGTGATGAGGTCCGCTTTGTACTAGACCAACACGCTTCGTTCGATATTAGCGCTAGCACACTGAAACAACAGTCAGCGGATAGATAGACATGTCCGCCCCTCTCGGATAGACATGTCGCCACTCCCGGACTCATAATCAGTCTTCGCTATTTCCCTTTAATCCTGTGTACTTAGCGGAGAAGCAACAAATATCGATTTTATAGTTCTTGGTTTGAACCGACCGGGGCTCGACCTCACGATCTACCACACTCGAGCCCAGCACGCTAACCAATACATCAACGAGGCGTTTTATTCATTTAAAAAATATCTGTTTTAAGAAATTCATCTTCGATTTATATATCTGTTTTAAAAAAATTCCATCTGCTATTTATATACATGTATCAGTTTTAAAGATTCCATCTGCTATTTATATACATGTATCAGTTTTAAAAATTCCATCTGCTATTTATATACCTGTATAAGTTTTAAAGATTCCATCTGCTATTTATATACCTGTATCAGTTTTAAAAAATCCATCTGCTATTTATATACCTGTATAAATTTTAAAGATTCCATCTGCTATTTATACACCTGTATCAGTTTTAAAAATTCCATCTGCTATTTATATATTTGTTTAGAAAAATCCATTTTCGCTTTCTCTCTCTATATATATATATATATATATATATATATATATACCGTATAGATATATAAATCGAAGATGGATTTTTTAAAACGACTGTTTGGTATAGAAACGCATCGTCTGTACTACATTAGATGTCTACATTTTCTTTCATTTTATTTCCGTATCCACAATATCTTCTCTCACTAGAGCAGCATATCATAGCCGTGCTTTACTTTGAATTCTACTTTTAAATTAAGTTGGGTCTTTTTACTTTCAGTTAAATAAATACAGAATGGGTACAATTTCATCAACAACCCGAAGCATAGAGGAAGATCATAAAGATATACAGGATCTGTTTGCAGCTGCCAAGATGAGTAATTGGAAAGCTGCTTGGCGAATCCTTGGGTCACCTGAACGTCCACTAAAACCGTACTTGATCAACCTAATACCAGAAAACCGAAGATGGGGTGTCATTCAACAAGCTGTCTGGTGGAACAATCAATCAGTGATAAGAACATTACTGAAATTTCCGACCTGTGACAAAAATTTAAGTGCAAAAGAAGGCATTTCAGAAAAAGGTTAATCAGGGGGCAACACAGCGGAAGAAATCGCAAAGGCGTTTGGATATTTAGAAATTTCAAAAATAATTGAAAAGCATATAAATCTACAACCAGACGATGAAATCGATACGTTTTACACTGGAACAAGCACAATTGACAATGAAGGGTTTGGGCTTTTCAGACTTACGTTAGCTGCTTACAAGGAAGCATTCCATCCTTCTGTAATTGATAAAACAAAGCCACTGTCTGTTTTAGTGAAGAACATCTTCAGCCATGTCAATACTGGTAATAATTGGATGATTGTCAGAGACAGAGTCGCACAATCGCTATATTGTGTATGCAAGGAAGCTGGCGTGTGCTTGAGTAATTGCAGAGATCGACTAGACTTTTATCGTGTAATTGTGAATGTCTATACCGACGAGACAACACAGCTGTACACATACCTGAACACAGCTTTACGCAGACAGAAAGATGACGGTTTCAAGCCAACTTCAAAAGATCTTGCACTTGGGCCGTATATACTGATGTTCCACACACTCCTTTACTGTTAGAACAAGTTGGCGGGTGAAAAACAAACGACATACCGTAAAATGAAAATTACGGAAGGTGATCTTAAGAAATATCAACCTGGAAAAACATTTACTTGATTGTCTTTCGTTTCTTCTTCTGTCCAAAAGCAGTGTGCTCAGATCTTTCCATCATGTGAACCAAGCGGAGACATTGAAGTTCATTTCATAATTAACAATTCTAGAGCCTTTCAATGGCGACCATTAAATATTAAAGAATATGCTTGTTATACGGAACGGGAGAGAGTTTACCCAGCCGGTGCTCAGTTTCTGATAGCCAAACGTTTGGTGGAAAGTGGAGTTCCAACGGTGTACTTACAGCTCATGGCTGCAGAAATATAACAAGTTTTATCTAAAACATGGATGATTCTGGATAGAAAATAAAATAACTGAAACCATCTACACCCCCTTTCAAATGGTCCATTTGTCCTGTTCTGCATATGCCAAGCACCTTTCGGACATTTCTCTCCAGAGAAAAATAGCTGAAATCGGTTAAATAACTGAAAAAAAAATCATCCTGTCAAAAGGACCATATATACTTATATCATCTGTACCTCTAGATCTACTCAGAAATAAAACATTTAATGTACTTCATACTTTTTTTTAAGGATAGCCAAACTTGCCTTAAAATGCACCTTTATATAACAAATCACTGTCTATAAAGGGCACTTTCTTTTTCTCCATTTAATGAATAATACAAATAGTTTTAACCTGTGTATAAAGGGCAAGTGTCCATAAAGGGAACTAAATCAGGTTCCTGTTCGTGCCCTTTATATACATGTTTGACCGTGTATTAGTAGAACGTGTATATATGCTTTAGCTTGCAATGTAATGTATGATTACACATCACTCTCGAAAATAACGGACTCAGTGGTGTAATGGTTAACGGTAATGCATCGATTGTGGTGGGTGTCCGTTCGATCCCCGGTCGCATCGAACCAAACCAACGATTTTAGGAATGTCCCATGCCATCAGGTAACACCCTCCCGTTCTGTACGATAAATAAACTTTAGAGAAAACCGAAGGGTAAATCAAGAACAGACAATTCAGAGATACGGGCAACATTGGGTACACAAGACACAGGATGAAGACACAAACCAAAATACAGATGAGCAACACAGACCACACCGCTCATGGCGAGGTGTACTTGATACAACATTATGTGATAAAGTTGGTCAGTTATTTGCGACAGATCGGTGGTTTTCTCCGTGTACTCCCGTTTCCCTCGCCAATAAAACTGACCGCCACGATGTAATTGAAATATTGCAGAAAGTGGCGTTAAACACCATAACCCTAACCATAATTCAAAAGAACGGTGGTGATCACAGAGGCTAGCGAAAAGTAAGACTAAAATCAGCTAATTTACGTTTCGGTTTCGTTTTTGTTTGTGGTGAGAAAGTAAAATTGTAGTATTTCCCAGTATATAGTGATAGGTTGATGACTCTTGAATTAAAAAAAAATAGCATATTGGCTCGCAATTATTTATTATTTATTATTTTCATCAACCATTAAAAAAAACATGTAAAAAAAATATTATAAGATATGAAATATATGGTATTGAGAAGGACTGTGTTGATTGATAATAGACTTTTTCGAAAACTATTATAGTTAAAGTGCTACTCCTATTCATACATATACAAGAAAAATTGATAATAGGGATAATCTCAAAACATGTATTAAGGTTTATGACGTTTATGGACATTTAAAAGGCATTATACATTGTCAGATAGATCGTTTTAATATATCAATAGAACAGAGTTTGACGCCGAAGAACAAATGCACCACACCATTCAACAATTTTCTTTAACTTTCGCCTTGGATGTCTCCATAGGGTACCAATTATTTAATAGTGTTTTAAATCACATATAGCATGTTCCACTTTTACTCTGTATTCCGTTATCAGACGGTTCAGTTTCCTGCCTTTTCTTCTTACATTTTCAGGTATTACATTGAGTTGCCGTCAAGTGTAACCATTTGGGTATATATTATCTGTAGGTAAAACAACATTTTGCGGGAAATCTAATTCCTGGTTATGCCCAATTTGCGTCATCAGTCTAAAATGTTGTGCATTATTTTGATGCCCAAGAAAGCCTGACTGTATATGGCAGATTTCCCCCGTGTTATCCACCACCACTGTTAATCTCGGTTGAAGTCCCATCTATTGCTCCCACTACTGACGGCAATTTGTTCCAGTTACCAATGTTTAAAGTCCACTCGTCCAGTGAAGGCCATTGAACCAATGCATGAAAATGTTCCCACATAATTGGAATACACCAATTAATTGCATCATGTATAGTTGTCACACTTACGTCAAAAAGTAAGGAAAGAAGGTGATGCGACGGGTACGAACGCATCCATAGCATGAACAACATAACCCGATGTATTGGTGATAATCTGTGTGGACGTCCGGTAGCTTGGAACATGTCATTGTTAAGTTGTCGAACAATCTCGAGTAATGTTTCCGGAGTTTCACCAGTTGTTTCGAAAAATGAATATCTGTTAAATGAAAACATTTGAAATACATCCCTGCCTTCCCAAGAGTGAAAATCTTCATTTACAATTCTATATCGGAGATCTAACAGCTGGTCAGGCTGAGGGCGAGTTATAACAAAGACAACCTGTATAAGTATTCTAAGATAATTGACTTCATCTGGGGGGACACGAATTAGTGCAGGTAAAGCTCTGAGGACAACTCTTCTCTTATCTTCAGCCATTGTAAGCTGTAAAATACAGAAATATTGGTCCAGCCTCACTTAAAACTATAATACAATGGAGTTAACGTATTTCAGTCTGATTTGATACATTGTTGTTAAAAGGGGAAACATAAAAAGTATATAGTTTGTGTGGAAAGTGTGTGTGTGTGGGGGGGGGGGGCTACTTAAAAAGCATCCCGCAAAATACGCATATCACCCTTAGTCAGAACACATGATAATTCAATGTCTGTTGACAGGAAATGAATGAGGGTATATCCCCTCCCCTCTCCTATGCCATATTCGGTGCATTTTAGAGCGTTTATATCGGAAACCCGTACTTGTTACAAAATTTGGTATTCGGTATTCCATTCTAAAATTAACACTGTTCTGTACTCTTGCTTAATTTAGCTGGTAATACGTATTTCAGGGAGGGGGTAGTGGGGTTGACACCCCATGAATATGTGATTTTCCCTTGAAAATTTCCCGCATGTTCTTTGTGCACAGACATGCGCTATAATGTCATTTATGCCAAAAACAATATCAAAATGAATATACCGTACATGTATATACTTAAGAGCAGGGGTGGATAAAAGTACAACTGGTAAGCTTTATCATTTGTGAATCCGCCCCTTAAGACGACGTAGGAATAAATGTTAATTTAAATAACAGAAGTCATGCGACAAGTTCGTGTTGTATTCTACCCGTGTACTTCGTGTGTTTTCTATTCGAGCACACCGCATTCAACTACATATATAAATTGTGGAAATTTTGGTAGTTTTCACGCAGTGCGAGTCCAATAGCCTAATTGAGAAGGTGGAACAAGCTACTAATCATGCACAAGCAGGTAAGTGTGAAACCTTTTAGCGCAAAGTTGTTTTAGGTAAGCTGAAAAAAAACCTAAATCGAATGAGATTCAATCCATTGTTAAAATTGTTCAAACGGGGCTCACCGCTTTGTGTGAATTTCGCATATTAAAGACCTTGTGATGACCTCTGGATTATTGATTCCATCGTAACTGTAATATTGATGCACATTTAGTTATTTATATCATTGCACCGTATCCGTTCTTTTCCAGATGTTAAAAACATTTAATCCATGTAGCTATACAATTGTTTATATTTCACTGACTTTTTAAGAAATACACATACTTACCACTTTGCTAAGGAAATACACTTCGTGACATTGAAATATCCTTCACACCCAGTGGCGAGTCAAGAACTTCCGAAAAGGGGGACCCGCTAACGTTGTGTTTCATTTACAATCTGATATGTTGTTATCATTTCATGTTAATATTGTTTTCAGATACAACAATTATTCAACGGAAGAAAACAATTACACATGTGTCCATCTCCGACGCAGAAATTGAGTTCCTTCTTAAAGGGTACCAGCTTCACCCGTGTTCATGGGATCGCATTTTAAACTATGTGACAGAAAGATGTGAAAATTTACCAGATGAAGCTCTCAAATATTATAAAGTGGCAACCAAAAAGCAATTCAAATCCAGACTTTCCGTCAAACTTGGGAAGCTTCAACAGACACCACTTTCAAGCATAACAAATGAGTCAATTAGGTAAAGCAATAAATTCTACATTTTTTAAATTAAAATGCCTTTTCTATACATTTTACAAAAAAAACAACAATAAGTTTTAAACCTGTTCAAAAACACAACTACTAAGAATCCACATTCGTGTTCGCCACAATAAGGATTTAATTTGATTTTTGGTGTTTAACGCCACTTTCAACAATATTTCAGCTATATCATGGCGACCAGTTTTAGTGGTGGAGGAAGCCGAAGTACCCGGAGAGAACCATGGGCAAGCAACTGGTAAACTTTATCGCATGCGGCTGCGAGTCGAGTGCACCCTTTTTTTAAATTACAAAGCCGGGCGCGAACCCACGCCGTAGTGGTGATGGGCTTGTATGAGTTGTTAGATTCAACGACCTAAGTCATTGAGCCACCCGGGCCCCTTGCCACAATAAGGAGCGAGGAAAATAGAAAAAATAGAATACCCTCGTCGCTTTAAGTGGAGTTGATATACTGGGATGCACATGTCTATCAGTCCGTTCGTCCAAACGTCCGTCACACATTTGATTTGACGACTTGATCAAGCAAAGTGAAATTATTATGGAATTTGTAAAACCACTAAAGACAGCGTAGGATTGAATTTTATATACATTTGTATTTTGCATTTACGGATTACGACGCTAAAAACCGCATTATTTAAACACGTATTCAGTCAAAATATAAGTGCAAAAAATGCAGATAAAGTCGTTATAGCTTTGTATCAAATTGAAAGTGTGAAAAGTTGAATATTTTATGATTTTAAATTAACGTTGTAGGAAGGAACTGACTAAATTAATGTCCTTAGAGAGCCCACTCAAGGTCAGATGCCTGCAGCAGTTGTGGATGAACTAGCGGTACAACCACCTCAAGAACCAGAGAATGTTGCTGAAGACCATCGGGAGCAGATTATCAATAACCTGTCCGACGAAGATATTCCTCTACCGGCTGCGCCTCGAATTCCCGGACAAAATACTCCAAAGCCTTCAACTTCATCTGCATCTGAGAGAAAAAGACAGATCGACAATGAGTTACAAAACATCGAAGCTCCAAAGGCAAAGAAACCCAAATCAGCGTCTCTTATAGACACAATTAAACAAAATCACATGGATTACAGAAAATTCATCACCAAAAAAATGCCCAAGATCCTAAGGGCAATTTGGAATAAGTTCTTCTTCGGAATCAGAAGACGAGTGAAATATTTCTGTGAAGTTTGGAAGATGCATCATGAATTTGTCGTATGTAACTGTGCAACACGTATACGGATCGGCATTGCTTTCATATGCAATGGATATTAGAAAAATATATTTACAAATCATCGAACGATTGTTTAACATATGTTATTTATTTTAAATTGATTTCAGCCCAATAGAATAATGGACTGAATTATTGAAATGGAATTAAGATATTTTTTTTCAGATGGGGGTAGATAGTTTGAAGAAGTATCACTTGTAGTGTTACAGTATACACTATGGAGCCCCATACACTATCATTACATTCACATAAATATTCCTTTTACATTTAGACGTGAATTCAATCATCATTCGGGGTCGTCGTGATAGTTGATCGTATGGTAGTTGGATTTATAACTACCTATGCAACCAGTGTCTATTACCACTAACGTTGTGAGTTCGAATCCCACTCAGGTAAGGTGTACTCGATACAACGTTATGTGATACAGTTTTTCAATGACTTGCAGTAGGTCTGTGGTTTTCTCCGGGTACTCGTATTTCCTCCACCAATAAAACTGACCACCACCATATAGCTGAAATATAGTTGAAAGTGGCGTTAAACACCATAATCTTAACACCTAAAACATCATCATTCGAGAGAGACTTCGACAGCCTCGAGAACGATTTATTGTCTCCTAGTACAATGTAAAAGAACTATCATTTGATTACTAGGGAGGGTGCTGATTTTTTTAAAATTATGTTGCCAGTTTTAATAGAATACAACAATATTGAAACCACAAATATGCTTTGATGCAAATATTCAAAACCACCCTGAAAAAATTCCGTAGTCGAACGCACAATGTTTATAAATGCCCTGGCGTTAGTTAATATTTAAGCAAATTACAATCAGACCTGTATTAATAGGTCACCTTTTTGGACAAAGTAAAAGTGGCCATATAAGACAGGTAACCTCTTAAAAGAGGTTCAATTCACATGAAAATTATATGACAGGACAAGTAAAAGGGTCCTTTTAATACAGATGACCGCTTACTAGAGGTGACCACATAGGTTGGACTGATGTAAATTGCTGGAAACAGACCTAGGACGAAAACGAATGAACAATTTAGCTTTTTAGGAATGTTCGTTGGTGGCCTGTTGCACGGCATAATATTCAGAACCCCCCCCCCCCCCAACCGTTTCCTTGTGGAAAGCAAGCGCTAACTCAGTGATCATGGCGAAAACAAGTTAATTTGCAATGAGACGGTGATGAGGTCCGCTTTGTACTAGACCAACACGCTTCGTTCGATATTAGCGCTAGCACAATGAAACAACAGTCAGCGGATAGATAGACATGTCGCCCCTCTCGGATAGACATGTCGCCACTCCCGGACTCATAATCAGTCTTCGCTATTTCCCTTTAATCCTGTGTACTTAGCGGAGAAGCAACAAATATCGATTTTATAGTTCTTGGTTTGAACCGACCGGGGCTCGACCTCACGATCTACCACACTCGAGCCCAGCACGCTAACCAATACATCAACGAGGCGTTTTATTCATTTAAAAAATATCTGTTTTAAGAAATTCATCTTCGATTTATATATCTGTTTTAAAAAAATTCCATCTGCTATTTATATACATGTATCAGTTTTAAAGATTCCATCTGCTATTTATATACATGTATCAGTTTTAAAAATTCCATCTGCTATTTATATACCTGTATAAGTTTTAAAGATTCCATCTGCTATTTATATACCTGTATCAGTTTTAAAAAATCCATCTGCTATTTATATACCTGTATAAATTTTAAAGATTCCATCTGCTATTTATACACCTGTATCAGTTTTAAAAATTCCATCTGCTATTTATATATTTGTTTAGAAAAATCAATTTTCGCTTTCTCTCTCTCTCTATATATATATATATATATATATATATATATATATATATATACCGTATAGATATATAAATCGAAGATGGATTTTTTAAAACGACTGTTTGGTATAGAAACGCATCGTCTGTACTACATTAGATGTCTACATTTTCTTTCATTTTATTTCCGTATCCACAATATCTTCTCTCACTAGAGCAGCATATCATAGCCGTGCTTTACTTTGAATTCTACTTTTAAATTAAGTTGGGTCTTTTTACTTTCAGTTAAATAAATACAGAATGGGTACAATTTCATCAACAACCCGAAGCATAGAGGAAGATCATAAAGATATACAGGATCTGTTTGCAGCTGCCAAGATGAGTAATTGGAAGGCTGCTTGGCGAATCCTTGGGTCACCTGAACGTCCACTAAAACCGTACTTGATCAACCTAATACCAGAAAACCGAAGATGGGGTGTCATTCAACAAGCTGTCTGGTGGAACAATCAATCAGTGATAAGAACATTACTGAAATTTCCGACCTGTGACAAAAATTTAAGTGCAAAAGAAGGCATTTCAGAAAAAGGTTAATCAGGGGGCAACACAGCGGAAGAAATCGCAAAGGCGTTTGGATATTTAGAAATTTCAAAAATAATTGAAAAGCATATAAATCTACAACCAGACGATGAAATCGATACGTTTTACACTGGAACAAGCACAATTGACAATGAAGGGTTTGGGCTTTTCAGACTTACGTTAGCTGCTTACAAGGAAGCATTCCATCCTTCTGTAATTGATAAAACAAAGCCACTGTCTGTTTTAGTGAAGAGCATCTTCAGCCATGTCAATACTGGTAATAATTGGATGATTGTCAGAGACAGAGTCGCACAATCGCTATATTGTGTATGCAAGGAAGCTGGCGTGTGCTTGAGTAATTGCAGAGATCGACTAGACTTTTATCGTGTAATTGTGAATGTCTATACCGACGAGACAACACAGCTGTACACATACCTGAACACAGCTTTACGCAGACAGAAAGATGACGGTTTCAAGCCAACTTCAAAAGATCTTGCACTTGGGCCGTATATACTGATGTTCCACACACTCCTTTACTGTTAGAACAAGTTGGCGGGTGAAAAACAAACGACATACCGTAAAATGAAAATTACGGAAGGTGATCTTAAGAAATATCAACCTGGAAAAACATTTACTTGATTGTCTTTCGTTTCTTCTTCTGTCCAAAAGCAGTGTGCTCAGATCTTTCCATCATGTGAACCAAGCGGAGACATTGAAGTTCATTTCATAATTAACAATTCTAGAGCCTTTCAATGGCGACCATTAAATATTAAAGAATATGCTTGTTATACGGAACGGGAGAGAGTTTACCCAGCCGGTGCTCAGTTTCTGATAGCCAAACGTTTGGTGGAAAGTGGAGTTCCAACGGTGTACTTACAACTCATGGCTGCAGAAATATAACAAGTTTTATCTAAAACATGGATGATTCTGGATAGAAAATAAAATAACTGAAACCATCTACACCCCCTTTCAAATGGTCCATTTGTCCTGTTCTGCATATGCCAAGCACCTTTCGGACATTTCTCTCCAGAGAAAAATAGCTGAAATCGGTTAAATAACTGAAAAAAAAATCATCCTGTCAAAAGGACCATATATACTTATATCATCTGTACCTCTAGATCTACTCAGAAATAAAACATTTAATGTACTTCATACTTTTTTTTAAGGATAGCCAAACTTGCCTTAAAATGCACCTTTATATACAAATCACTGTCTATAAAGGGCACTTTCTTTTTCTCCATTTAATGAATAATACAAATAGTTTTAACCTGTGTATAAAGGGCAAGTGTCCATAAAGGGAACTAAATCAGGTTCCTGTTCGTGCCCTTTATATACATGTTTGACCGTGTATTAGTAGAACGTGTATATATGCTTTAGCTTGCAATGTAATGTATGATTACACATCACTCTCGAAAATAACGGACTCAGTGGTGTAATGGTTAACGGTAATGCCTCGATTGTGGTGGGTGTCCGTTCGATCCCCGGTCGCATCGAACCAAACCAAAGATTTTAGGAATGTCCCATGCCATCAGGTAACACCCTCCCGTTCTGTACGATAAATAAACTTTAGAGAAAACCGAAGGGTAAATCAAGAACAGACAATTCAGAGATACGGGCAACATTGGGTACACAAGACACAGGATGAAGACACAAACCAAAATACAGATGAGCAACACAGACCACACCGCTCATGGCGAGGTGTACTTGATACAACATTATGTGATAAAGTTGGTCAGTTATTTGCGACAGATCGGTGGTTTTCTCCGTGTACTCCCGTTTCCCTCGCCAATAAAACTGACCGCCACGATGTAATTGAAATATTGCAGAAAGTGGCGTTAAACACCATAACCCTAACCATAATTCAAAAGAACGGTGGTGATCACAGAGGCTAGCGAAAAGTAAGACTAAAATCAGCTAATTTACGTTTCGGTTTCGTTTTTTTTGTTTGTGGTGAGAAAGTAAAATTGTAGTATTTCCCAGTATATAGTGATAGGTTGATGACCCTTGAATTAAAAAAAAATAGCATATTGGCTCGCAATTATTTATTATTTATTATTTTCATCAACCATTAAAAAAAACATGTAAAAAAAATATTATAAGATATGAAATATATGGTATTGAGAAGGACTGTGTTGATTGATAATAGACTTTTTCGAAAACTATTATAGTTAAAGTGCTACTCCTATTCATACATATACAAGAAAAATTGATAATAGGGATAATCTCAAAACATGTATTAAGGTTTATGACGTTTATGGACATTTAAAAGGCATTATACATTGTCAGATAGATCGTTTTAATATATCAATAGAACAGAGTTTGACGCCGAAGAACAAATGCACCACACCATTCAACAATTTTCTTTAACTTTCGCCTTGGATGTCTCCATAGGGTACCAATTATTTAATAGTGTTTTAAATCACATATAGCATGTTCCACTTTTACTCTGTATTCCGTTATCAGACGGTTCAGTTTCCTGCCTTTTCTTCTTACATTTTCAGGTATTACATTGAGTTGCCGTCAAGTGTAACCATTTGGGTATATATTATCTGTAGGTAAAACAACATTTTGCGGGAAATCTAATTCCTGGTTATGCCCAATTTGCGTCATCAGTCTAAAATGTTGTGCATTATTTTGATGCCCAAGAAAGCCTGACTGTATATGGCAGATTTCCCCCGTGTTATCCACCACCACTGTTAATCTCGGTTGAAGTCCCATCTATTGCTCCCACTACTGACGGCAATTTGTTCCAGTTACCAATGTTTAAAGTCCACTCGTCCAGTGAAGGCCATTGAACCAATGCATGAAAATGTTCCCACATAATTGGAATACACCAATTAATTGCATCATGTATAGTTGTCACACTTACGTCAAAAAGTAAGGAAAGAAGGTGATGCGACGGGTACGAACGCATCCATAGCATGAACAACATAACCCGATGTATTGGTGATAATCTGTGTGGACGTCCGGTAGCTTGGAACATGTCATTGTTAAGTTGTCGAACAATCTCGAGTAATGTTTCCGGAGTTTCACCAGTTGTTTCGAAAAATGAATATCTGTTAAATGAAAACATTTGAAATACATCCCTGCCTTCCCAAGAGTGAAAATCTTCATTTACAATTCTATATCGGAGATCTAACAGCTGGTCAGGCAGAGGGCGAGTTATAACAAAGACAACCTGTATAAGTATTCTAAGATAATTGACTTCATCTGGGGGGACACGAATTAGTGCAGGTAAAGCTCTGAGGACAACTCTTCTCTTATCTTCAGCCATTGTAAGCTGTAAAATACAGAAATATTGGTCCAGCCTCACTTAAAACTATAATACAATGGAGTTAACGTATTTCAGTCTGATTTGATACATTGTTGTTAAAAGGGGAAACATAAAAAGTATATAGTTTGTGTGGAAAGTGTGTGTGTGTGGGGGGGGGGGCTACTTAAAAAGCATCCCGCAAAATACGCATATCACCCTTAGTCAGAACACATGATAATTCAATGTCTGTTGACAGGAAATGAATGAGGGTATATCCCCTCCCCTCTCCTATGCCATATTCGGTGCATTTTAGAGCGTTTATATCGGAAACCCGTACTTGTTACAAAATTTGGTATTCGGTATTCCATTCTAAAATTAACACTGTTCTGTACTCTTGCTTAATTTAGCTGGTAATACGTATTTCAGGGAGGGGGTAGTGGGGTTGACACCCCATGAATATGTGATTTTCCCTTGAAAATTTCCCGCATGTTCTTTGTGCACAGACATGCGCTATAATGTCATTTATGCCAAAAACAATATCAAAATGAATATACCGTACATGTATATACTTAAGAGCAGGGGTGGATAAAAGTACAACTGGTAAGCTTTATCATTTGTGAATCCGCCCCTTAAGACGACGTAGGAATAAATGTTAATTTAAATAACAGAAGTCATGCGACAAGTTCGTGTTGTATTCTACCCGTGTACTTCGTGTGTTTTCTATTCGAGCACATCGCATTCAACTACATATATAAATTGTGGAAATTTTGGTAGTTTTCACGCAGTGCGAGTCCAATAGCCTAATTGAGAAGGTGGAACAAGCTACTAATCATGCACAAGCAGGTAAGTGTGAAACCTTTTAGCGCAAAGTTGTTTTAGGTAAGCTGAAAAAAAACCTAAATCGAATGAGATTCAATCCATTGTTAAAATTGTTCAAACGGGGCTCACCGCTTTGTGTGAATTTCGCATATTAAAGACCTTGTGATGACCTCTGGATTATTGATTCCATCGTAACTGTAATATTGATGCACATTTAGTTATTTATATCATTGCACCGTATCCGTTCTTTTCCAGATGTTAAAAACATTTAATCCATGTAGCTATACAATTGTTTATATTTCACTGACTTTTTAAGAAATACACATACTTACCACTTTGCTAAGGAAATACACTTCGTGACATTGAAATATCCTTCACACCCAGTGGCGAGTCAAGAACTTCCGAAAAGGGGGACCCGCTAACGTTGTGTTTCATTTACAATCTGATATGTTGTTATCATTTCATGTTAATATTGTTTTCAGATACAACAATTATTCAACGGAAGAAAACAATTACACATGTGTCCATCTCCGACGCAGAAATTGAGTTCCTTCTTAAAGGGTACCAGCTTCACCCGTGTTCATGGGATCGCATTTTAAACTATGTGACAGAAAGATGTGAAAATTTACCAGATGAAGCTCTCAAATATTATAAAGTGGCAACCAAAAAGCAATTCAAATCCAGACTTTCCGTCAAACTTGGGAAGCTTCAACAGACACCACTTTCAAGCATAACAAATGAGTCAATTAGGTAAAGCAATAAATTCTACATTTTTTAAATTAAAATGCCTTTTCTATACATTTTACAAAAAAAACAACAATAAGTTTTAAACCTGTTCAAAAACACAACTACTAAGAATCCACATTCGTGTTCGCCACAATAAGGATTTAATTTGATTTTTGGTGTTTAACGCCACTTTCAACAATATTTCAGCTATATCATGGCGACCAGTTTTAGTGGTGGAGGAAGCCGAAGTACCCGGAGAGAACCATGGGCAAGCAACTGGTAAACTTTATCGCATGCGGCTGCGAGTCGAGTGCACCCTTTTTTTAAATTACAAAGCCGGGCGCGAACCCACGCCGTAGTGGTGATGGGCTTGTATGAGTTGTTAGATTCAACGACCTAAGTCATTGAGCCACCCGGGCCCCTTGCCACAATAAGGAGCGAGGAAAATAGAAAAAATAGAATACCCTCGTCGCTTTAAGTGGAGTTGATATACTGGGATGCACATGTCTATCAGTCCGTTCGTCCAAACGTCCGTCACACATTTGATTTGACGACTTGATCAAGCAAAGTGAAATTATTATGGAATTTGTAAAACCACTAAAGACAGCGTAGGATTGAATTTTATATACATTTGTATTTTGCATTTACGGATTACGACGCTAAAAACCGCATTATTTAAACACGTATTCAGTCAAAATATAAGTGCAAAAAATGCAGATAAAGTCGTTATAGCTTTGTATCAAATTGAAAGTGTGAAAAGTTGAATATTTTATGATTTTAAATTAACGTTGTAGGAAGGAACTGACTAAATTAATGTCCTTAGAGAGCCCACTCAAGGTCAGATGCCTGCAGCAGTTGTGGATGAACTAGCGGTACAACCACCTCAAGAACCAGAGAATGTTGCTGAAGACCATCGGGAGCAGATTATCAATAACCTGTCCGACGAAGATATTCCTCTACCGGCTGCGCCTCGAATTCCCGGACAAAATACTCCAAAGCCTTCAACTTCATCTGCATCTGAGAGAAAAAGACAGATCGACAATGAGTTACAAAACATCGAAGCTCCAAAGGCAAAGAAACCCAAATCAGCGTCTCTTATAGACACAATTAAACAAAATCACATGGATTACAGAAAATTCATCACCAAAAAAATGCCCAAGATCCTAAGGGCAATTTGGAATAAGTTCTTCTTCGGAATCAGAAGACGAGTGAAATATTTCTGTGAAGTTTGGAAGATGCATCATGAATTTGTCGTATGTAACTGTGCAACACGTATACGGATCGGCATTGCTTTCATATGCAATGGATATTAGAAAAATATATTTACAAATCATCGAACGATTGTTTAACATATGTTATTTATTTTAAATTGATTTCAGCCCAATAGAATAATGGACTGAATTATTGAAATGGAATTAAGATATTTTTTTTCAGATGGGGGTAGATAGTTTGAAGAAGTATCACTTGTAGTGTTACAGTATACACTATGGAGCCCCATACACTATCATTACATTCACATAAATATTCCTTTTACATTTAGACGTGAATTCAATCATCATTCGGGGTCGTCGTGATAGTTGATCGTATGGTAGTTGGATTTATAACTACCTATGCAACCAGTGTCTATTACCACTAACGTTGTGAGTTCGAATCCCACTCAGGTAAGGTGTACTCGATACAACGTTATGTGATACAGTTTTTCAATGACTTGCAGTAGGTCTGTGGTTTTCTCCGGGTACTCGTATTTCCTCCACCAATAAAACTGACCACCACCATATAGCTGAAATATAGTTGAAAGTGGCGTTAAACACCATAATCTTAACACCTAAAACATCATCATTCGAGAGAGACTTCGACAGCCTCGAGAACGATTTATTGTCTCCTAGTACAATGTAAAAGAACTATCATTTGATTACTAGGGAGGGTGCTGATTTTTTTAAAATTATGTTGCCAGTTTTAATAGAATACAACAATATAGAAACCACAAATATGCTTTGATGCAAATATTCAAAACCACCCTGAAAAAATTCCGTAGTCGAACGCACAATGTTTATAAATGCCCTGGCGTTAGTTAATATTTAAGCAAATTACAATCAGACCTGTATTAATAGGTCACCTTTTTGGACAAAGTAAAAGTGGCCATATAAGACAGGTAACCTCTTAAAAGAGGTTCAATTCACATGAAAATTATATGACAGGACAAATAAAAGGGTCCTTTTAATACAGATGACCGCTTACTAGAGGTGACCACATAGGTTGGACTGATGTAAATTGCTGGAAACAGACCTAGGACGAAAACGAATGAACAATTTAGCTTTTTAGGAATGTTCGTTGGTGGCCTGTTGCACGGCATAATATTCAGAACCCCCCCCCCAACCGTTTCCTTGTGGAAAGCAAGCGCTAACTCAGTGATCATGGCGAAAACAAGTTAATTTGCAATGAGACGGTGATGAGGTCCGCTTTGTACTAGACCAACACGCTTCGTTCGATATTAGCGCTAGCACACTGAAACAACAGTCAGCGGATAGATAGACATGTCGCCCCTCTCGGATAGACATGTCGCCACTCCCGGACTCATAATCAGTCTTCGCTATTTCCCTTTAATCCTGTGTACTTAGCGGAGAAGCAACAAATATCGATTTTATAGTTCTTGGTTTGAACCGACCGGGGCTCGACCTCACGATCTACCACACTCGAGCCCAGCACGCTAACCAATACATCAACGAGGCGTTTTATTCATTTAAAAAATATCTGTTTTAAGAAATTCATCTTCGATTTATATATCTGTTTTAAAAAAATTCCATCTGCTATTTATATACATGTATTAGTTTTAAAGATTCCATCTGCTATTTATATACATGTATCAGTTTTAAAAATTCCATCTGCTATTTATATACCTATATAAGTTTTAAAGATTCCATCTGCTATTTATATACCTGTATCAGTTTTAAAAAATCCATCTGCTATTTATATACCTGTATAAATTTTAAAGATTCCATCTGCTATTTATACACCTGTATCAGTTTTAAAAATTCCATCTGCTATTTATATATTTGTTTAGAAAAATCCATTTTCGCTTTCTCTCTCTCTCTCTCTCTATATATATATATATATATATATATATATATATATATATATATATACCGTATAGATATATAAATCGAAGATGGATTTTTTAAAACGACTGTTTGGTATAGAAACGCATCGTCTGTACTACATTAGATGTCTACATTTTCTTTCATTTTATTTCCGTATCCACAATATCTTCTCTCACTAGAGCAGCATATCATAGCCGTGCTTTACTTTGAATTCTACTTTTAAATTAAGTTGGGTCTTTTTACTTTCAGTTAAATAAATACAGAATGGGTACAATTTCATCAACAACCCGAAGCATAGAGGAAGATCATAAAGATATACAGGATCTGTTTGCAGCTGCCAAGATGAGTAATTGGAAAGCTGCTTGGCGAATCCTTGGGTCACCTGAACGTCCACTAAAACCGTACTTGATCAACCTAATACCAGAAAACCGAAGATGGGGTGTCATTCAACAAGCTGTCTGGTGGAACAATCAATCAGTGATAAGAACATTACTGAAATTTCCGACCTGTGACAAAAATTTAAGTGCAAAAGAAGGCATTTCAGAAAAAGGTTAATCAGGGGGCAACACAGCGGAAGAAATCGCAAAGGCGTTTGGATATTTAGAAATTTCAAAAATAATTGAAAAGCATATAAATCTACAACCAGACGATGAAATCGATACGTTTTACACTGGAACAAGCACAATTGACAATGAAGGGTTTGGGCTTTTCAGACTTACGTTAGCTGCTTACAAGGAAGCATTCCATCCTTCTGTAATTGATAAAACAAAGCCACTGTCTGTTTTAGTGAAGAGCATCTTCAGTCATGTCAATACTGGTAATAATTGGATGATTGTCAGAGACAGAGTCGCACAATCGCTATATTGTGTATGCAAGGAAGCTGGCGTGTGCTTGAGTAATTGCAGAGATCGACTAGACTTTTATCGTGTAATTGTGAATGTCTATACCGACGAGACAACACAGCTGTACACATACCTGAACACAGCTTTACGCAGACAGAAAGATGACGGTTTCAAGCCAACTTCAAAAGATCTTGCACTTGGGCCGTATATACTGATGTTCCACACACTCCTTTACTGTTAGAACAAGTTGGCGGGTGAAAAACAAACGACATACCGTAAAATGAAAATTACGGAAGGTGATCTTAAGAAATATCAACCTGGAAAAACATTTACTTGATTGTCTTTCGTTTCTTCTTCTGTCCAAAAGCAGTGTGCTCAGATCTTTCCATCATGTGAACCAAGCGGAGACATTTGAAGTTCATTTCATAATTAAACAATTCTAGAGCCTTTCAATGGCGACCATTAAATATTAAAGAATATGGGTTATACGGAACGGGAGAGAGTTTACCCAGCCGGTGCTCAGTTTCTGATAGCCAAACGTTTGGTGGAAAGTGGAGTTCCAACGGTGTACTTACAGCTCATGGCTGCAGAAATATAACAAGTTTTATCTAAAACATGGATGATTCTGGATAGAAAATAAAATAACTGAAACCATCTACACCCCCTTTCAAATGGTCCATTTGTCCTGTTCTGCATATGCCAAGCACCTTTCGGACATTTCTCTCCAGAGAAAAATAGCTGAAATCGGTTAAATAACTGAAAAAAAAATCATCCTGTCAAAAGGACCATATATACTTATATCATCTGTACCTCTAGATCTACTCAGAAATAAAACATTTAATGTACTTCATACTTTTTTTTAAGGATAGCCAAACTTGCCTTAAAATGCACCTTTATATAACAAATCACTGTCTATAAAGGGCACTTTCTTTTTCTCCATTTAATGAATAATACAAATAGTTTTAACCTGTGTATAAAGGGCAAGTGTCCATAAAGGGAACTAAATCAGGTTCCTGTTCGTGCCCTTTATATACATGTTTGACCGTGTATTAGTAGAACGTGTATATATGCTTTAGCTTGCAATGTAATGTATGATTACACATCACTCTCGAAAATAACGGACTCAGTGGTGTAATGGTTAACGGTAATGCATCGATTGTGGTGGGTGTCCGTTCGATCCCCGGTCGCATCGAACCAAACCAAAGATTTTAGGAATGTCCCATGCCATCAGGTAACACCCTCCCGTTCTGTACGATAAATAAACTTTAGAGAAAACCGAAGGGTAAATCAAGAACAGACAATTCAGAGATACGGGCAACATTGGGTACACAAGACACAGGATGAAGACACAAACCAAAATACAGATGAGCAACACAGACCACACCGCTCATGGCGAGGTGTACTTGATACAACATTATGTGATAAAGTTGGTCAGTTATTTGCGACAGATCGGTGGTTTTCTCCGTGTACTCCCGTTTCCCTCGCCAATAAAACTGACCGCCACGATGTAATTGAAATATTGCAGAAAGTGGCGTTAAACACCATAACCCTAACCATAATTCAAAAGAATGGTGGTGATCACAGAGGCTAGCGAAAAGTAAGACTAAAATCAGCTAATTTACGTTTCGGTTTCGTTTTTGTTTGTGGTGAGAAAGTAAAATTGTAGTATTTCCCAGTATATAGTGATAGGTTGATGACCCTTGAATTAAAAAAAAATAGCATATTGGCTCGCAATTATTTATTATTTATTATTTTCATCAACCATTAAAAAAAACATGTAAAAAAAATATTATAAGATATGAAATATATGGTATTGAGAAGGACTGTGTTGATTGATAATAGACTTTTTCGAAAACTATTATAGTTAAAGTGCTACTCCTATTCATACATATACAAGAAAAATTGATAATAGGGATAATCTCAAAACATGTATTAAGGTTTATGACGTTTATGGACATTTAAAAGGCATTATACATTGTCAGATAGATCGTTTTAATATATCAATAGAACAGAGTTTGACGCCGAAGAACAAATGCACCACACCATTCAACAATTTTCTTTAACTTTCGCCTTGGATGTCTCCATAGGGTACCAATTATTTAATAGTGTTTTAAATCACATATAGCATGTTCCACTTTTACTCTGTATTCCGTTATCAGACGGTTCAGTTTCCTGCCTTTTCTTCTTACATTTTCAGGTATTACATTGAGTTGCCGTCAAGTGTAACCATTTGGGTATATATTATCTGTAGGTAAAACAACATTTTGCGGGAAATCTAATTCCTGGTTATGCCCAATTTGCGTCATCAGTCTAAAATGTTGTGCATTATTTTGATGCCCAAGAAAGCCTGACTGTATATGGCAGATTTCCCCCGTGTTATCCACCACCACTGTTAATCTCGGTTGAAGTCCCATCTATTGCTCCCACTACTGACGGCAATTTGTTCCAGTTACCAATGTTTAAAGTCCACTCGTCCAGTGAAGGCCATTGAACCAATGCATGAAAATGTTCCCACATAATTGGAATACACCAATTAATTGCATCATGTATAGTTGTCACACTTACGTCAAAAAGTAAGGAAAGAAGGTGATGCGACGGGTACGAACGCATCCATAGCATGAACAACATAACCCGATGTATTGGTGATAATCTGTGTGGACGTCCGGTAGCTTGGAACATGTCATTGTTAAGTTGTCGAACAATCTCGAGTAATGTTTCCGGAGTTTCACCAGTTGTTTCGAAAAATGAATATCTGTTAAATGAAAACATTTGAAATACATCCCTGCCTTCCCAAGAGTGAAAATCTTCATTTACAATTCTATATCGGAGATCTAACAGCTGGTCAGGCAGAGGGCGAGTTATAACAAAGACAACCTGTATAAGTATTCTAAGATAATTGACTTCATCTGGGGGGACACGAATTAGTGCAGGTAAAGCTCTGAGGACAACTCTTCTCTTATCTTCAGCCATTGTAAGCTGTAAAATACAGAAATATTGGTCCAGCCTCACTTAAAACTATAATACAATGGAGTTAACGTATTTCAGTCTGATTTGATACATTGTTGTTAAAAGGGGAAACATAAAAAGTATATAGTTTGTGTGGAAAGTGTGTGTGTGTGGGGGGGGGGGGGGGGGCTACTTAAAAAGCATCCCGCAAAATACGCATATCACCCTTAGTCAGAACACATGATAATTCAATGTCTGTTGACAGGAAATGAATGAGGGTATATCCCCTCCCCTCTCCTATGCCATATTCGGTGCATTTTAGAGCGTTTATATCGGAAACCCGTACTTGTTACAAAATTTGGTATTCGGTATTCCATTCTAAAATTAACACTGTTCTGTACTCTTGCTTAATTTAGCTGGTAATACGTATTTCAGGGAGGGGGTAGTGGGGTTGACACCCCATGAATATGTGATTTTCCCTTGAAAATTTCCCGCATGTTCTTTGTGCAAAGACATGCGCTATAATGTCATTTATGCCAAAAACAATATCAAAATGAATATACCGTACATGTATATACTTAAGAGCAGGGGTGGATAAAAGTACAACTGGTAAGCTTTATCATTTGTGAATCCGCCCCTTAAGACGACGTAGGAATAAATGTTAATTTAAATAACAGAAGTCATGCGACAAGTTCGTGTTGTATTCTACCCGTGTACTTCGTGTGTTTTCTATTCGAGCACACCGCATTCAACTACATATATAAATTGTGGAAATTTTGGTAGTTTTCACGCAGTGCGAGTCCAATAGCCTAATTGAGAAGGTGGAACAAGCTACTAATCATGCACAAGCAGGTAAGTGTGAAACCTTTTAGCGCAAAGTTGTTTTAGGTAAGCTGAAAAAAAACCTAAATCGAATGAGATTCAATCCATTGTTAAAATTGTTCAAACGGGGCTCACCGCTTTGTGTGAATTTCGCATATTAAAGACCTTGTGATGACCTCTGGATTATTGATTCCATCGTAACTGTAATATTGATGCACATTTAGTTATTTATATCATTGCACCGTATCCGTTCTTTTCCAGATGTTAAAAACATTTAATCCATGTAGCTATACAATTGTTTATATTTCACTGACTTTTTAAGAAATACACATACTTACCACTTTGCTAAGGAAATACACTTCGTGACATTGAAATATCCTTCACACCCAGTGGCGAGTCAAGAACTTCCGAAAAGGGGGACCCGCTAACGTTGTGTTTCATTTACAATCTGATATGTTGTTATCATTTCATGTTAATATTGTTTTCAGATACAACAATTATTCAACGGAAGAAAACAATTACACATGTGTCCATCTCCGACGCAGAAATTGAGCTCCTTCTTAAAGGGTACCAGCTTCACCCGTGTTCATGGGATCGCATTTTAAACTATGTGACAGAAAGATGTGAAAATTTACCAGATGAAGCTCTCAAATATTATAAAGTGGCAACCAAAAAGCAATTCAAATCCAGACTTTCCGTCAAACTTGGGAAGCTTCAACAGACACCACTTTCAAGCATAACAAATGAGTCAATTAGGTAAAGCAATAAATTCTACATTTTTTAAATTAAAATGCCTTTTCTATACATTTTACAAAAAAAACAACAATAAGTTTTAAACCTGTTCAAAAACACAACTACTAAGAATCCACATTCGTGTTCGCCACAATAAGGATTTAATTTGATTTTTGGTGTTTAACGCCACTTTCAACAATATTTCAGCTATATCATGGCGACCAGTTTTAGTGGTGGAGGAAGCCGAAGTACCCGGAGAGAACCATGGGCAAGCAACTGGTAAACTTTATCGCATGCGGCTGCGAGTCGAGTGCACCCTTTTTTTAAATTACAAAGCCGGGCGCGAACCCACGCCGTAGTGGTGATGGGCTTGTATGAGTTGTTAGATTCAACGACCTAAGTCATTGAGCCACCCGGGCCCCTTGCCACAATAAGGAGCGAGGAAAATAGAAAAAATAGAATACCCTCGTCGCTTTAAGTGGAGTTGATATACTGGGATGCACATGTCTATCAGTCCGTTCGTCCAAACGTCCGTCACACATTTGATTTGACGACTTGATCAAGCAAAGTGAAATTATTATGGAATTTGTAAAACCACTAAAGACAGCGTAGGATTGAATTTTATATACATTTGTATTTTGCATTTACGGATTACGACGCTAAAAACCGCATTATTTAAACACGTATTCAGTCAAAATATAAGTGCAAAAAATGCAGATAAAGTCGTTATAGCTTTGTATCAAATTGAAAGTGTGAAAAGTTGAATATTTTATGATTTTAAATTAACGTTGTAGGAAGGAACTGACTAAATTAATGTCCTTAGAGAGCCCACTCAAGGTCAGATGCCTGCAGCAGTTGTGGATGAACTAGCGGTACAACCACCTCAAGAACCAGAGAATGTTGCTGAAGACCATCGGGAGCAGATTATCAATAACCTGTCCGACGAAGATATTCCTCTACCGGCTGCGCCTCGAATTCCCGGACAAAATACTCCAAAGCCTTCAACTTCATCTGCATCTGAGAGAAAAAGACAGATCGACAATGAGTTACAAAACATCGAAGCTCCAAAGGCAAAGAAACCCAAATCAGCGTCTCTTATAGACACAATTAAACAAAATCACATGGATTACAGAAAATTCATCACCAAAAAAATGCCCAAGATCCTAAGGGCAATTTGGAATAAGTTCTTCTTCGGAATCAGAAGACGAGTGAAATATTTCTGTGAAGTTTGGAAGATGCATCATGAATTTGTCGTATGTAACTGTGCAACACGTATACGGATCGGCATTGCTTTCATATGCAATGGATATTAGAAAAATATATTTACAAATCATCGAACGATTGTTTAACATATGTTATTTATTTTAAATTGATTTCAGCCCAATAGAATAATGGACTGAATTATTGAAATGGAATTAAGATATTTTTTTTCAGATGGGGGTAGATAGTTTGAAGAAGTATCACTTGTAGTGTTACAGTATACACTATGGAGCCCCATACACTATCATTACATTCACATAAATATTCCTTTTACATTTAGACGTGAATTCAATCATCATTCGGGGTCGTCGTGATAGTTGATCGTATGGTAGTTGGATTTATAACTACCTATGCAACCAGTGTCTATTACCACTAACGTTGTGAGTTCGAATCCCACTCAGGTAAGGTGTACTCGATACAACGTTATGTGATACAGTTTTTCAATGACTTGCAGTAGGTCTGTGGTTTTCTCCGGGTACTCGTATTTCCTCCACCAATAAAACTGACCACCACCATATAGCTGAAATATAGTTGAAAGTGGCGTTAAACACCATAATCTTAACACCTAAAACATCATCATTCGAGAGAGACTTCGACAGCCTCGAGAACGATTTATTGTCTCCTAGTACAATGTAAAAGAACTATCATTTGATTACTAGGGAGGGTGCTGATTTTTTTAAAATTATGTTGCCAGTTTTAATAGAATACAACAATATAGAAACCACAAATATGCTTTGATGCAAATATTCAAAACCACCCTGAAAAAATTCCGTAGTCGAACGCACAATGTTTATAAATGCCCTGGCGTTAGTTAATATTTAAGCAAATTACAATCAGACCTGTATTAATAGGTCACCTTTTTGGACAAAGTAAAAGTGGCCATATAAGACAGGTAACCTCTTAAAAGAGGTTCAATTCACATGAAAATTATATGACAGGACAAGTAAAAGGGTCCTTTTAATACAGATGACCGCTTACTAGAGGTGACCACATAGGTTGGACTGATGTAAATTGCTGGAAACAGACCTAGGACGAAAACGAATGAACAATTTAGCTTTTTAGGAATGTTCGTTGGTGGCCTGTTGCACGGCATAATATTCAGAACCCCCCCCCCCCCCCCCCCCCCAACCGTTTCCTTGTGGAAAGCAAGCGCTAACTCAGTGATCATGGCGAAAACAAGTTAATTTGCAATGAGACGGTGATGAGGTCCGCTTTGTACTAGACCAACACGCTTCGTTCGATATTAGCGCTAGCACACTGAAACAACAGTCAGCGGATAGATAGACATGTCGCCCCTCTCGGATAGACATGTCGCCACTCCCGGACTCATAATCAGTCTTCGCTATTTCCCTTTAATCCTGTGTACTTAGCGGAGAAGCAACAAATATCGATTTTATAGTTCTTGGTTTGAACCGACCGGGGCTCGACCTCACGATCTACCACACTCGAGCCCAGCACGCTAACCAATACATCAACGAGGCGTTTTATTCATTTAAAAAATATCTGTTTTAAGAAATTCATCTTCGATTTATATATCTGTTTTAAAAAAATTCCATCTGCTATTTATATACATGTATCAGTTTTAAAGATTCCATCTGCTATTTATATACATGTATCAGTTTTAAAAATTCCATCTGCTATTTATATACCTGTATAAGTTTTAAAGATTCCATCTGCTATTTATATACCTGTATCAGTTTTAAAAAATCCATCTGCTATTTATATACCTGTATAAATTTTAAAGATTCCATCTGCTATTTATACACCTGTATCAGTTTTAAAAATTCCATCTGCTATTTATATATTTGTTTAGAAAAATCCATTTTCGCTTTCTCTCTCTCTCTCTATATATATATATATATATATATATATATATATATATATATATATATATATATACCGTATAGATATATAAATCGAAGATGGATTTTTTAAAACGACTGTTTGGTATAGAAACGCATCGTCTGTACTACATTAGATGTCTACATTTTCTTTCATTTTATTTCCGTATCCACAATATCTTCTCTCACTAGAGCAGCATATCATAGCCGTGCTTTACTTTGAATTCTACTTTTAAATTAAGTTGGGTCTTTTTACTTTCAGTTAAATAAATACAGAATGGGTACAATTTCATCAACAACCCGAAGCATAGAGGAAGATCATAAAGATATACAGGATCTGTTTGCAGCTGCCAAGATGAGTAATTGGAAAGCTGCTTGGCGAATCCTTGGGTCACCTGAACGTCCACTAAAACCGTACTTGATCAACCTAATACCAGAAAACCGAAGATGGGGTGTCATTCAACAAGCTGTCTGGTGGAACAATCAATCAGTGATAAGAACATTACTGAAATTTCCGACCTGTGACAAAAATTTAAGTGCAAAAGAAGGCATTTCAGAAAAAGGTTAATCAGGGGGCAACACAGCGGAAGAAATCGCAAAGGCGTTTGGATATTTAGAAATTTCAAAAATAATTGAAAAGCATATAAATCTACAACCAGACGATGAAATCGATACGTTTTACACTGGAACAAGCACAATTGACAATGAAGGGTTTGGGCTTTTCAGACTTACGTTAGCTGCTTACAAGGAAGCATTCCATCCTTCTGTAATTGATAAAACAAAGCCACTGTCTGTTTTAGTGAAGAGCATCTTCAGCCATGTCAATACTGGTAATAATTGGATGATTGTCAGAGACAGAGTCGCACAATCGCTATATTGTGTATGCAAGGAAGCTGGCGTGTGCTTGAGTAATTGCAGAGATCGACTAGACTTTTATCGTGTAATTGTGAATGTCTATACCGACGAGACAACACAGCTGTACACATACCTGAACACAGCTTTACGCAGACAGAAAGATGACGGTTTCAAGCCAACTTCAAAAGATCTTGCACTTGGGCCGTATATACTGATGTTCCACACACTCCTTTACTGTTAGAACAAGTTGGCGGGTGAAAAACAAACGACATACCGTAAAATGAAAATTACGGAAGGTGATCTTAAGAAATATCAACCTGGAAAAACATTTACTTGATTGTCTTTCGTTTCTTCTTCTGTCCAAAAGCAGTGTGCTCAGATCTTTCCATCATGTGAACCAAGCGGAGACATTGAAGTTCATTTCATAATTAACAATTCTAGAGCCTTTCAATGGCGACCATTAAATATTAAAGAATATGCTTGTTATACGGAACGGGAGAGAGTTTACCCAGCCGGTGCTCAGTTTCTGATAGCCAAACGTTTGGTGGAAAGTGGAGTTCCAACGGTGTACTTACAGCTCATGGCTGCAGAAATATAACAAGTTTTATCTAAAACATGGATGATTCTGGATAGAAAATAAAATAACTGAAACCATCTACACCCCCTTTCAAATGGTCCATTTGTCCTGTTCTGCATATGCCAAGCACCTTTCGGACATTTCTCTCCAGAGAAAAATAGCTGAAATCGGTTAAATAACTGAAAAAAAAATCATCCTGTCAAAAGGACCATATATACTTATATCATCTGTACCTCTAGATCTACTCAGAAATAAAACATTTAATGTACTTCATACTTTTTTTTAAGGATAGCCAAACTTGCCTTAAAATTCACCTTTATATAACAAATCACTGTCTATAAAGGGCACTTTCTTTTTCTCCATTTAATGAATAATACAAATAGTTTTAACCTGTGTATAAAGGGCAAGTGTCCATAAAGGGAACTAAATCAGGTTCCTGTTCGTGCCCTTTATATACATGTTTGACCGTGTATTAGTAGAACGTGTATATATGCTTTAGCTTGCAATGTAATGTATGATTACACATCACTCTCGAAAATAACGGACTCAGTGGTGTAATGGTTAACGGTAATGCCTCGATTGTGGTGGGTGTCCGTTCGATCCCCGGTCGCATCGAACCAAACCAAAGATTTTAGGAATGTCCCATGCCATCAGGTAACACCCTCCCGTTCTGTACGATAAATAAACTTTAGAGAAAACCGAAGGGTAAATCAAGAACAGACAATTCAGAGATACGGGCAACATTGGGTACACAAGACACAGGATGAAGACACAAACCAAAATACAGATGAGCAACACAGACCACACCGCTCATGGCGAGGTGTACTTGATACAACATTATGTGATAAAGTTGGTCAGTTATTTGCGACAGATCGGTGGTTTTCTCCGTGTACTCCCGTTTCCCTCGCCAATAAAACTGACCGCCACGATGTAATTGAAATATTGCAGAAAGTGGCGTTAAACACCATAACCCTAACCATAATTCAAAAGAACGGTGGTGATCACAGAGGCTAGCGAAAAGTAAGACTAAAATCAGCTAATTTACGTTTCGGTTTCGTTTTTGTTTGTGGTGAGAAAGTAAAATTGTAGTATTTCCCAGTATATAGTGATAGGTTGATGACCCTTGAATTAAAAAAAAATAGCATATTGGCTCGCAATTATTTATTATTTATTATTTTCATCAACCATTAAAAAAAACATGTAAAAAAAATATTATAAGATATGAAATATATGGTATTGAGAAGGACTGTGTTGATTGATAATAGACTTTTTCGAAAACTATTATAGTTAAAGTGCTACTCCTATTCATACATATACAAGAAAAATTGATAATAGGGATAATCTCAAAACATGTATTAAGGTTTATGACGTTTATGGACATTTAAAAGGCATTATACATTGTCAGATAGATCGTTTTAATATATCAATAGAACAGAGTTTGACGCCGAAGAACAAATGCACCACACCATTCAACAATTTTCTTTAACTTTCGCCTTGGATGTCTCCATAGGGTACCAATTATTTAATAGTGTTTTAAATCACATATAGCATGTTCCACTTTTACTCTGTATTCCGTTATCAGACGGTTCAGTTTCCTGCCTTTTCTTCTTACATTTTCAGGTATTACATTGAGTTGCCGTCAAGTGTAACCATTTGGGTATATATTATCTGTAGGTAAAACAACATTTTGCGGGAAATCTAATTCCTGGTTATGCCCAATTTGCGTCATCAGTCTAAAATGTTGTGCATTATTTTGATGCCCAAGAAAGCCTGACTGTATATGGCAGATTTCCCCCGTGTTATCCACCACCACTGTTAATCTCGGTTGAAGTCCCATCTATTGCTCCCACTACTGACGGCAATTTGTTCCAGTTACCAATGTTTAAAGTCCACTCGTCCAGTGAAGGCCATTGAACCAATGCATGAAAATGTTCCCACATAATTGGAATACACCAATTAATTGCATCATGTATAGTTGTCACACTTACGTCAAAAAGTAAGGAAAGAAGGTGATGCGACGGGTACGAACGCATCCATAGCATGAACAACATAACCCGATGTATTGGTGATAATCTGTGTGGACGTCCGGTAGCTTGGAACATGTCATTGTTAAGTTGTCGAACAATCTCGAGTAATGTTTCCGGAGTTTCACCAGTTGTTTCGAAAAATGAATATCTGTTAAATGAAAACATTTGAAATACATCCCTGCCTTCCCAAGAGTGAAAATCTTCATTTACAATTCTATATCGGAGATCTAACAGCTGGTCAGGCGGAGGGCGAGTTATAACAAAGACAACCTGTATAAGTATTCTAAGATAATTGACTTCATCTGGGGGGACACGAATTAGTGCAGGTAAAGCTCTGAGGACAACTCTTCTCTTATCTTCAGCCATTGTAAGCTGTAAAATACAGAAATATTGGTCCAGCCTTAGTTAAAACTATAATACAATGGAGTTAACGTATTTCAGTCTGATTTGATACATTGTTGTTAAAAGGGGAAACATAAAAAGTATATAGTTTGTGTGGAAAGTGTGTGTGGTGTGTGTGTGGGGGGGGGGGGGGGGGGGGGGGCTACTTAAAAAGCATCCCGCAAAATACGCATATCACCCTTAGTCAGAACACATGATAATTCAATGTCTGTTGACAGGAAATGAATGAGGGTATATCCCCTCCCCTCTCCTATGCCATATTCGGTGCATTTTAGAGCGTTTATATCGGAAATCCGTACTTGTTACAAAATTTGGTATTCGGTATTCCATTCTAAAATTAACACTGTTCTGTACTCTTGCTTAATTTAGCTGGTAATACGTATTTCAGGGAGGGGGTAGTGGGGTTGACACCCCATGAATATGTGATTTTCCCTTGAAAATTTTCCGCATGTTCTTTGTGCACAGACATGCGCTATAATGTCATTTATGCCAAAAACAATATCAAAATGAATATACCGTACATGTATATACTTAAGAGCAGGGGTGGATAAAAGTACAACTGGTAAGCTTTATCATTTGTGAATCCGCCCCTTAAGACGACGTAGGAATAAATGTTAATTTAAATAACAGAAGTCATGCGACAAGTTCGTGTTGTATTCTACCCGTGTACTTCGTGTGTTTTCTATTCGAGCACACCGCATTCAACTACATATATAAATTGTGGAAATTTTGGTAGTTTTCACGCAGTGCGAGTCCAATAGCCTAATTGAGAAGGTGGAACAAGCTACTAATCATGCACAAGCAGGTAAGTGTGAAACCTTTTAGCGCAAAGTTGTTTTAGGTAAGCTGAAAAAAAACCTAAATCGAATGAGATTCAATCCATTGTTAAAATTGTTCAAACGGGGCTCACCGCTTTGTGTGAATTTCGCATATTAAAGACCTTGTGATGACCTCTGGATTATTGATTCCATCGTAACTGTAATATTGATGCACATTTAGTTATTTATATCATTGCACCGTATCCGTTCTTTTCCAGATGTTAAAAACATTTAATCCATGTAGCTATACAATTGTTTATATTTCACTGACTTTTTAAGAAATACACATACTTACCACTTTGCTAAGGAAATACACTTCGTGACATTGAAATATCCTTCACACCCAGTGGCGAGTCAAGAACTTCCGAAAAGGGGGACCCGCTAACGTTGTGTTTCATTTACAATCTGATATGTTGTTATCATTTCATGTTAATATTGTTTTCAGATACAACAATTATTCAACGGAAGAAAACAATTACACATGTGTCCATCTCCGACGCAGAAATTGAGCTCCTTCTTAAAGGGTACCAGCTTCACCCGTGTTCATGGGATCGCATTTTAAACTATGTGACAGAAAGATGTGAAAATTTACCAGATGAAGCTCTCAAATATTATAAAGTGGCAACCAAAAAGCAATTCAAATCCAGACTTTCCGTCAAACTTGGGAAGCTTCAACAGACACCACTTTCAAGCATAACAAATGAGTCAATTAGGTAAAGCAATAAATTCTACATTTTTTAAATTAAAATGCCTTTTCTATACATTTTACAAAAAAAACAACAATAAGTTTTAAACCTGTTCAAAAACACAACTACTAAGAATCCACATTCGTGTTCGCCACAATAAGGATTTAATTTGATTTTTGGTGTTTAACGCCACTTTCAACAATATTTCAGCTATATCATGGCGACCAGTTTTAGTGGTGGAGGAAGCCGAAGTACCCGGAGAGAACCATGGGCAAGCAACTGGTAAACTTTATCGCATGCGGCTGCGAGTCGAGTGCACCCTTTTTTTAAATTACAAAGCCGGGCGCGAACCCACGCCGTAGTGGTGATGGGCTTGTATGAGTTGTTAGATTCAACGACCTAAGTCATTGAGCCACCCGGGGCCCTTGCCACAATAAGGAGCGAGGAAAATAGAAAAAATAGAATACCCTCGTCGCTTTAAGTGGAGTTGATATACTGGGATGCACATGTCTATCAGTCCGTTCGTCCAAACGTCCGTCACACATTTGATTTGACGACTTGATCAAGCAAAGTGAAATTATTATGGAATTTGTAAAACCACTAAAGACAGCGTAGGATTGAATTTTATATACATTTGTATTTTGCATTTACGGATTACGACGCTAAAAACCGCATTATTTAAACACGTATTCAGTCAAAATATAAGTGCAAAAAATGCAGATAAAGTCGTTATAGCTTTGTATCAAATTGAAAGTGTGAAAAGTTGAATATTTTATGATTTTAAATTAACGTTGTAGGAAGGAACTGACTAAATTAATGTCCTTAGAGAGCCCACTCAAGGTCAGATGCCTGCAGCAGTTGTGGATGAACTAGCGGTACAACCACCTCAAGAACCAGAGAATGTTGCTGAAGACCATCGGGAGCAGATTATCAATAACCTGTCCGACGAAGATATTCCTCTACCGGCTGCGCCTCGAATTCCCGGACAAAATACTCCAAAGCCTTCAACTTCATCTGCATCTGAGAGAAAAAGACAGATCGACAATGAGTTACAAAACATCGAAGCTCCAAAGGCAAAGAAACCCTAATCAGCGTCTCTTATAGACACAATTAAACAAAATCACATGGATTACAGAAAATTCATCACCAAGTTCTTCTTCGGAATCAGAAGACGAGTGAAATATTTCTGTGAAGTTTGGAAGATGCATCATGAATTTGTCGTATGTAACTGTGCAACACGTATACGGATCGGCATTGCTTTCATATGCAATGGATATTAGAAAAATATATTTACAAATCATCGAACGATTGTTTAACATATGTTATTTATTTTAAATTGATTTCAGCCCAATAGAATAATGGACTGAATTATTGAAATGGAATTAAGATATTTTTTTTCAGATGGGGGTAGATAGTTTGAAGAAGTATCACTTGTAGTGTTACAGTATACACTATGGAGCCCCATACACTATCATTACATTCACATAAATATTCCTTTTACATTTAGACGTGAATTCAATCATCATTCGGGGTCGTCGTGATAGTTGATCGTATGGTAGTTGGATTTATAACTACCTATGCAACCAGTGTCTATTACCACTAACGTTGTGAGTTCGAATCCCACTCAGGTAAGGTGTACTCGATACAACGTTATGTGATACAGTTTTTCAATGACTTGCAGTAGGTCTGTGGTTTTCTCCGGGTACTCGTATTTCCTCCACCAATAAAACTGACCACCACCATATAGCTGAAATATAGTTGAAAGTGGCGTTAAACACCATAATCTTAACACCTAAAACATCATCATTCGAGAGAGACTTCGACAGCCTCGAGAACGATTTATTGTCTCCTAGTACAATGTAAAAGAACTATCATTTGATTACTAGGGAGGGTGCTGATTTTTTTAAAATTATGTTGCCAGTTTTAATAGAATACAACAATATAGAAACCACAAATATGCTTTGATGCAAATATTCAAAACCACCCTGAAAAAATTCCGTAGTCGAACGCACAATGTTTATAAATGCCCTGGCGTTAGTTAATATTTAAGCAAATTACAATCAGACCTGTATTAATAGGTCACCTTTTTGGACAAAGTAAAAGTGGCCATATAAGACAGGTAACCTCTTAAAAGAGGTTCAATTCACATGAAAATTATATGACAGGACAAGTAAAAGGGTCCTTTTAATACAGATGACCGCTTACTAGAGGTGACCACATAGGTTGGACTGATGTAAATTGCTGGAAACAGACCTAGGACGAAAACGAATGAACAATTTAGCTTTTTAGGAATGTTCGTTGGTGGCCTGTTGCACGGCATAATATTCAGAACCCCCCCCCCCCCCCCAACCGTTTCCTTGTGGAAAGCAAGCGCTAACTCAGTGATCATGGCGAAAACAAGTTAATTTGCAATGAGACGGTGATGAGGTCCGCTTTGTACTAGACCAACACGCTTCGTTCGATATTAGCGCTAGCACACTGAAACAACAGTCAGCGGATAGATAGACATGTCGCCCCTCTCGGATAGACATGTCGCCACTCCCGGACTCATAATCAGTCTTCGCTATTTCCCTTTAATCCTGTGTACTTAGCGGAGAAGCAACAAATATCGATTTTGTAGTTCTTGGTTTGAACCGACCGGGGCTCGACCTCACGATCTACCACACTCGAGCCCAGCACGCTAACCAATACATCAACGAGGCGTTTTATTCATTTAAAAAATATCTGTTTTAAGAAATTCATCTTCGATTTATATATCTGTTTTAAAAAAATTCCATCTGCTATTTATATACATGTATCAGTTTTAAAGATTCCATCTGCTATTTATATACATGTATCAGTTTTAAAAATTCCATCTGCTATTTATATACCTGTATAAGTTTTAAAGATTCCATCTGCTATTTATATACCTGTATCAGTTTTAAAAAATCCATCTGCTATTTATATACCTGTATAAATTTTAAAGATTCCATCTGCTATTTATACACCTGTATCAGTTTTAAAAATTCCATCTGCTATTTATATATTTGTTTAGAAAAATCCATTTTCGCTTTCTCTCTCTATATATATATATATATATATATATATATATATATATATATATACCGTATAGATATATAAATCGAAGATGGATTTTTTAAAACGACTGTTTGGTATAGAAACGCATCGTCTGTACTACATTAGATGTCTACATTTTCATTCATTTTATTTCCGTATCCACAATATCTTCTCTCACTAGAGCAGCATATCATAGCCGTGCTTTACTTTGAATTCTACTTTTAAATTAAGTTGGGTCTTTTTACTTTCAGTTAAATAAATACAGAATGGGTACAATTTCATCAACAACCCGAAGCATAGAGGAAGATCATAAAGATATACAGGATCTGTTTGCAGCTGCCAAGATGAGTAATTGGAAAGCTGCTTGGCGAATCCTTGGGTCACCTGAACGTCCACTAAAACCGTACTTGATCAACCTAATACCAGAAAACCGAAGATAGGGTGTCATTCAACAAGCTGTCTGGTGGAACAATCAATCAGTGATAAGAACATTACTGAAATTTCCGACCTGTGACAAAAATTTAAGTGCAAAAGAAGGCATTTCAGAAAAAGGTTAATCAGGGGGCAACACAGCGGAAGAAATCGCAAAGGCGTTTGGATATTTAGAAATTTCAAAAATAATTGAAAAGCATATAAATCTACAACCAGACGATGAAATCGATACGTTTTACACTGGAACAAGCACAATTGACAATGAAGGGTTTGGGCTTTTCAGACTTACGTTAGCTGCTTACAAGGAAGCATTCCATCCTTCTGTAATTGATAAAACAAAGCCACTGTCTGTTTTAGTGAAGAACATCTTCAGCCATGTCAATACTGGTAATAATTGGATGATTGTCAGAGACAGAGTCGCACAATCGCTATATTGTGTATGCAAGGAAGCTGGCGTGTGCTTGAGTAATTGCAGAGATCGACTAGACTTTTATCGTGTAATTGTGAATGTCTATACCGACGAGACAACACAGCTGTACACATACCTGAACACAGCTTTACGCAGACAGAAAGATGACGGTTTCAAGCCAACTTCAAAAGATCTTGCACTTGGGCCGTATATACTGATGTTCCACACACTCCTTTACTGTTAGAACAAGTTGGCGGGTGAAAAACAAACGACATACCGTAAAATGAAAATTACGGAAGGTGATCTTAAGAAATATCAACCTGGAAAAACATTTACTTGATTGTCTTTCGTTTCTTCTTCTGTCCAAAAGCAGTGTGCTCAGATCTTTCCATCATGTGAACCAAGCGGAGACATTGAAGTTCATTTCATAATTAACAATTCTAGAGCCTTTCAATGGCGACCATTAAATATTAAAGAATATGCTTGTTATACGGAACGGGAGAGAGTTTACCCAGCCGGTGCTCAGTTTCTGATAGCCAAACGTTTGGTGGAAAGTGGAGTTCCAACGGTGTACTTACAGCTCATGGCTGCAGAAATATAACAAGTTTTATCTAAAACATGGATGATTCTGGATAGAAAATAAAATAACTGAAACCATCTACACCCCCTTTCAAATGGTCCATTTGTCCTGTTCTGCATATGCCAAGCACCTTTCGGACATTTCTCTCCAGAGAAAAATAGCTGAAATCGGTTAAATAACTGAAAAAAAAATCATCCTGTCAAAAGGACCATATATACTTATATCATCTGTACCTCTAGATCTACTCAGAAATAAAACATTTAATGTACTTCATACTTTTTTTTAAGGATAGCCAAACTTGCCTTAAAATGCACCTTTATATAACAAATCACTGTCTATAAAGGGCACTTTCTTTTTCTCCATTTAATGAATAATACAAATAGTTTTAACCTGTGTATAAAGGGCAAGTGTCCATAAAGGGAACTAAATCAGGTTCCTGTTCGTGCCCTTTATATACATGTTTGACCGTGTATTAGTAGAACGTGTATATATGCTTTAGCTTGCAATGTAATGTATGATTACACATCACTCTCGAAAATAACGGACTCAGTGGTGTAATGGTTAACGGTAATGCCTCGATTGTGGTGGGTGTCCGTTCGATCCCCGGTCGCATCGAACCAAACCAAAGATTTTAGGAATGTCCCATGCCATCAGGTAACACCCTCCCGTTCTGTACGATAAATAAACTTTAGAGAAAACCGAAGGGTAAATCAAGAACAGACAATTCAGAGATACGGGCAACATTGGGTACACAAGACACAGGATGAAGACACAAACCAAAATACAGATGAGCAACACAGACCACACCGCTCATGGCGAGGTGTACTTGATACAACATTATGTGATAAAGTTGGTCAGTTATTTGCGACAGATCGGTGGTTTTCTCCGTGTACTCCCGTTTCCCTCGCCAATAAAACTGACCGCCACGATGTAATTGAAATATTGCAGAAAGTGGCGTTAAACACCATAACCCTAACCATAATTCAAAAGAACGGTGGTGATCACAGAGGCTAGCGAAAAGTAAGACTAAAATCAGCTAATTTACGTTTCGGTTTCGTTTTTGTTTGTGGTGAGAAAGTAAAATTGTAGTATTTCCCAGTATATAGTGATAGGTTGATGACCCTTGAATTAAAAAAAAATAGCATATTGGCTCGCAATTATTTATTATTTATTATTTTCATCAACCATTAAAAAAAACATGTAAAAAAAATATTATAAGATATGAAATATATGGTATTGAGAAGGACTGTGTTGATTGATAATAGACTTTTTCGAAAACTATTATAGTTAAAGTGATACTCCTATTCATACATATACAAGAAAAATCGATAATAGGGATAATCTCAAAACATGTATTAAGGTTTATGACGTTTATGGACATTTAAAAGGCATTATACATTGTTAGATAGATCGTTTTAATATATCAATAGAACAGAGTTTGACGCCGAAGAACAAATGCACCACACCATTCAACAATTTTCTTTAACTTTCGCCTTGGATGTCTCCATAGGGTACCAATTATTTTATAGTGTTTTAAATCACATATAGCATGTTCCACTTTTACTCTGTATTCCGTTATCAGACGGTTCAGTTTCCTGCCTTTTCTTCTTACATTTTCAGGTATTACATTGAGTTGCCGTCAAGTGTAGAGGGTCATAAGTGGATAACCATTTGGGTATATATTATCTGTTAGTAAAACAACATTTTGCGGGAAATCTAATTCCTGGTTATGCCCAATTTGCGGCATCAGTCTAAAATGTTGTGCATTATTTTGATGCCCAAGAAAGCCTGACTGTATATGGCAGATTTTCCCCGTGTTATCCACCACCACTTGAGTGTGTCTATGTCCGGAAAAATATAATTCCTGAGGTTCTATGTGTGGTCTGTTAATCTCGGTTGAAGTCCCATCTATTGCTCCCACTACTGACGGCAATTTGTTCCAGTTACCAATGTTTAAAGTCCACTCGTCCAGTGAAGGCCATTGAACCAATGCATGAAAATGTTCCCACATAATTGGAATACACCAATTAATTGCATCATGTATAGTTGTCACACTTACGTCAAAAAGTAAGGAAAGAAGGTGATACGACGGGTACGAACGCATCCATAGCATGAACAACATAACCCGATTTATTGGTGATAATCTGTGTGGACGTCCGGTAGCTTGGAACATGTCATTGTTAAGTTGTCGAACAATCTCGAGTAATGTTTCCGGAGTTTCACCAGTTGTTTCGAAAAATGAATATCTGTTAAATGAAAACATTTGAAATACATCCCTGCCTTCCCAAGAGTGAAAATCTTCATTTACAATTCTATATCGGAGATCTAACAGCTGGTCAGGCGAAGGGCGAGTTATAACAAAGACAACCTGTATAAGTATTCTAAGATAATTGACTTCATCTAGGGAGACACGAATTAGTGCAGGTAAAGCTCTCAGGACAACTCTTCTCTTATCTTCAGCCATTGTAAGCTGTAAAATACAGAAATATTGGTCCAGCCTCACTTAAAACTATAATACAATGGAGTTAACGTATTTCAGTCTGATTTGATACATTGTTGTTAAAAGGGGAAACATAAAAAGTATATAGTTTGTGTGGAAAGTGTGTGTGTGTTTGGGGGGGGGGGGGAGGGGGGAGGGGGGCTACTTAAAAAGCATCCCGCAAAAATACGCATACCACCCTTAGTCAGAACACATGATAATTCAATGTCTGTTGACAGGAAATGAATGAGGGTATATCCCCTCCCCTCTCCTATGCCATATTCGGTGCATTTTAGAGCGTTTATATCGGAAACCCGTACTTGTTACAAAATTTGGTATTCGGTATTCCATTCTAAAATTAACACTGTTCTGTACTCTTGCTTAATTTAGCTGGTAATACGTATTTCAGGGAGGGGGTAGTGGGGTTGACACCCCATGAATATGTGATTTTCCCTTGAAAATTTCCCGCATGTTCTTTGTGCACAGACATGCGCTATAATGTTATTTATGCCAAAAACAATATCAAAATGAATATACCGTACATGTATATACTTAAGAGCAGGGGTGGATAAAAGTACAACTGGTAAGCTTTATCATTTGTGAATCCGCCCCTTAAGACGACGTAGGAATAAATGTTAATTTAAATAACAGAAGTCATGCGACAAGTTCGTGTTGTATTCTACCCGTGTACTTCGTGTGTTTTCTATTCGAGCACACCGCATTCAACTACATATATAAATTGTGGAAATTTTGGTAGTTTTCACGCAGTGCGAGTCCAATAGCCTAATTGAGAAGGTGGAACAAGCTACTAATCATGCACAAGCAGGTAAGTGTGAAACCTTTTAGCGCAAAGTTGTTTTAGGTAAACTGAAAAAAAACCTAAATCGAATGAGATTCAATCCATTGTTAAAATTGTTCAAACGGGGCTCACCGCTTTGTGTGAATTTCGCATATTAAAGACCTTGTGATGACCTCTGGATTATTGATTCCATCGTAACTGTAATATTGATGCACATTTAGTTATTTATATCATTGCACCGTATCCGTTCTTTTCCAGATGTTAAAAACATTTAATCCATGTAGCTATACAATTGTTTATATTTCACTGACTTTTTAAGAAATACACATACTTACCACTTTGCTAAGGAAATACACTTCGTGACATTGAAATATCCTTCACACCCAGTGGCGAATCAAGAACTTCCGAAAAGGGGGACCCGCTAACGTTGTGTTTCATTTACAATCTGATATGTTGTTATCATTTCATGTTAATATTGTTTTCAGATACAACAATTATTCAACGGAAGAAAACAATTACACATGTGTCCATCTCCGACGCAGAAATTGAGCTCCTTCTTAAAGGGTACCAGCTTCACCCGTGTTCATGGGATCGCATTTTAAACTATGTGACAGAAAGATGTGAAAATTTACCAGATGAAGCTCTCAAATATTATAAAGTGGCAACCAAAAAGCAATTCAAATCCAGACTTTCCGTCAAACTTGGGAAACTTCAACAGACACCACTTTCAAGCATAACAAATGAGTCAATTAGGTAAAGCAATAAATTCTACATTTTTTAAATTAAAATGCCTTTTCTATACATTTTACAAAAAAAAACAACAATAAGTTTTAAACCTGTTCAAAAACACAACTACTAAGAATCCACATTCGTGTTCGCCACAATAAGGATTTAATTTGATTTTTGGTGTTTAACGCCACTTTCAACAATATTTCAGCTATATCATGGCGACCAGTTTTAGTGGTGGAGGAAGCCGAAGTACCCGGAGAGAACCATGGGCAAGCAACTGGTAAACTTTATCGCATGCGGCTGCGAGTCGAGTGCACCCTTTTTAAATTACAAAGCCGGGCGCGAACCCACGCCGTAGTGGTGATGGGCTTGTATGAGTTGTTAGATCCAACGACCTAAGTCATTGAGCCACCCGGGCCCCTTGCCACAATAAGGAGCGAGGAAAATAGAAAAAATAGAATACCCTCGTCGCTTTAAGTGGAGTTGATATACTGGGATGCACATGTCTATCAGTCCGTTCGTCCAAACGTCCGTCACACATTTGATTTGACGACTTGATCAAGCAAAGTGAAATTATTATGGAATTTGTAAAACCACTAAAGACAGCGTAGGATTGAATTTTATATACATTTGTATTTTGCATTTACGGTTTACGACGGTAAAAACCACATTATTTAAACACGGTATTCAGTCAAAACATAAGTGCAACAAATACAGATAAAGTCGTTATAGCTTTGTATCAAATTGAAAGTGTGAAAAGTTGAATAATTTATAATTTTAAATTAACGTTGTAGGAAGGAACTGACGAAATTAATGTCCTTAGAAAACCCACTCAAGGTCAGATGCCTGCAGCAGTTGTGGATGAACTAGCGGTACAACCACCTCAAGAACCAGAGAATGTTGCTGAAGACCATCGGGAGCAGATTATCAATAACCTGTCAGACGAAGATATTCCTCTACCGGCTGCGCCTCGAATTCCCGGACAAAATACTCCAAAGCCTTCAACTTCATCTGCATCTGAGAGAAAAAGACAGATCGACAATGAGTTACAAAACATCGAAGCTCCAAAGGCAAAGAAACCCAAATCAGCGTCTCTTATACACACAATTAAACAAAATCACATGGATTACAGAAAATTCATCACCAAAAAAATGCCCAAGATCCTAAGGGCAATTGGAATAAGTTCTTCTTCGGAATCAGAAGACGAGTGAAATATTTCTGTGAAGTTTGGAAGATGCATCATGAATTTGTCGTATGTAACTGTGCAACACGTATACGGATCGGCATTGCTTTCATATGCAGTCAGTGACGGATTCAATGAGGGAACTGATGGCCGGGTTTCAACCTATATAAATATTTTGAAACAATAGAAAATCACTGGAGAGTGACCAGAGCGAGTCCCCTCTTAGTCAGTTAGCCCCCCGCACCTCACATTCAAAAGTCCTAGATCCGTTTCTTTTTGGTAGTTGAGCATTTCTAAAACAATACAGAATTATAGAATTTATTTAGCCTGAAATATCATACATGTGAAATAATCCAAAATGCATCCGAGTACACACGTCGTATATATTCGGTTTTATCTTTTACGTTTTGAAATGTTCCCTACTATAAATTTATCTCTACGAGTATAACTTCGTGTATGACTATGAGTATGCCTATAATATATAATCATACATGTTTAAAGATTGATAGAAATTATCAACAGATTTTAACTTTAAACGAAATTTAGTGTAGTCTATAGACTTTTTTAAATCGATATTCAGAATCTATTTATGATGAATTTATATTGGTAAATCCTAATTACATTAACTTTATTTATAGCTCGTGGGATTTTTTGGAGTCATAATTTATAATTTATCGGACAATTCCAAAATGGGCGGCGGGTCTCCACTCTTCATGACAACATATGAACAATACTGGAGTAAAGAAGACATAATTAATTGTCTCTTAAATAAAGATCAAATTTGATGAATGTTATTCCAGAAGCGGGTAGTACGCACTAAATTTCTTATCTACGTTTTTATTATGAAAGTGAAAGTAGAATTTTCGGAAATTTGAAATTGTTATTTATTTTTTTCACAGCTAAAGTAAACTTTTGGAAATTTTCTATGGCTCCTATAAAATGATTGTTGTTTCCTGTTTTACATCATTTGGATGGATATTTTTCATCAGGAATAGACGTATATAATGTAAGCATACGTACCATTCTAAAATTTTCTTTGTTATATTGTTAAAATTATACTTGTTACATTTTATATAAATTTTCAAAGGTAACGAATATGATATTATATTAGGCAGTACTATACATTCTTATGAAAATAAAGATATATCACTTACAAATAATTTTTTGAAAATGGAAAAAAAAAAAAAAAAAATATTGAAACAAAAAACAATGCAATGGATATTAGAAAAATATATTTACAAATCATCGAACGATTGTTTAACATATGTTATTTATTTAAAATTGATTTCAGCCCAATAGAATAATGGACTGAATTATTGAAATGGAATTAAGATATTTTTTTTCAGATGGGGGTAGATAGTTTGAAGAAGTATCACTTGTAGTGTTACAGTATACACTATGGAACCCCATACACTATCATTACATTCACATAAATATTCCTTTTACATTTAGACGTGAATTCAATCATCATTCGGGGTCGTCGTGATAGTTGATCGTATGGTAGTTGGATTTATAACTACCTATGCAACCAGTGTCTATTACCACTAACGTTGTGAGTTCGAATCCCACTCAGGTAAGGTGTACTCGATACAACGTTATGTGATACAGTTTTTCAATGACTTGCAGTAGGTCTGTGGTTTTCTCCGGGTACTCCTATTTCCTCCACCAATAAAACTGACCACCACCATATAGCTGAAATATAGTTGAAAGTGGCGTTAAACACCATAATCTTAACACCTAAAACATCATCATTCGAGAGAGACTTCGACAGCCTCGAGAACGATTTATTGTCTCCTAGTACAATGTAAAAGAACTATCATTTGATTACTAGGGAGGGTGCTGATTTTTTTTAAATTATGTTGCCAGTTTTAATAGAATACAACAATATAGAAACCACAAATATGCTTTGATGCAAATATTCAAAACCACCCTGAAAAAATTCCGTAGTCGAACGCACAATGTTTATAAATGCCCTGGCGTTAGTTAATATTTAAGCAAATTACAATCAGACCTGTATTAATAGGTCACCTTTTTGGACAAAGTAAAAGTGGCCATATAAGACAGGTAACCTCTTAAAAGAGGTTCAATTCACATGAAAATTATATGACAGGACAAGTAAAAGGGACCTTTTAATACAGATGACCGCTTACTAGAGGTGACCACATAGGTTGGACTGATGTAAATTGCTGGAAACAGACCTAGGACGAAAACGAATGAACAATTTAGCTTTTTCGGAAAGTTCGTTGGTGGCCTGTTACACGGCATAATATTCAGAACCACCCCCCCCCCCCCCCCCCCCCCCCCCCCCCCCCCCCCCCCCAACCGTTTCCTTGTGGAAAGCAAGCGCTAACTCAGTGATCATGGCGAAAACAAGTTAATTTGCAATGAGACGGTGATGAGGTCCGCTTTGTACTAGACCAACACGCTTCGTTCGATATTAGCGCTAGCACACTGAAACAACAGTCAGCGGATAGATAGACATGTCGCCCCTCTCGGATAGACATGTCGCCACTCCCGGACTCATAATCAGTCTTCGCTATTTCCCTTTAATCCTGCGTACTTAGCGGAGAAGCAACAAATATCGATTTTATAGTTCTTGGTTTGAACCGACCGGGGCTCGACCTCACGATCTACCACACTCGAGCCCAGCACGCTAACCAATACATCAACGAGGCGTTTTATTCATTTAAAAAATATCTGTTTTAAGAAATTCATCTTCGATTTATATATCTGTTTTAAAAAAATTCCATCTGCTATTTATATACATGTATCAGTTTTAAAGATTCCATCTGCTATTTATATACATGTATCAGTTTTAAAAATTCCATCTGCTATTTATATACCTGTATCAGTTTTAAAAAATCCATCTGCTATTTATATACCTGTATAAATTTTAAAGATTCCATCTGCTATTTATACACCTGTATCAGTTTTAAAAATTCCATCTGCTATTTATATATTTGTTTAGAAAAATCCATTTTCGCTTTCTCTATATATATATATATATATATATATATATATATATATATATATCGTATAGATATATAAATCGAAGATGGATTTTTTAAAACGACTGTTTGGTATAGAAACGCATCGTCTGTACTACATTAGATGTCTACATTTTCTTTCATTTTATTTCCGTATCCACAATATCTTCTCTCACTAGAGCAGCATATCATAGCCGTGCTTTACTTTGAATTCTACTTTTAAATTAAGTTGGGTCTTTTTACTTTCAGTTAAATAAATACAGAATGGGTACAATTTCATCAACAACCCGAAGCATAGAGGAAGATCATAAAGATATACAGGATCTGTTTGCAGCTGCCAAGATGGGTAATTGGAAAGCTGTTTGGCGAATCCTTGGGTCACCTGAACGTCCACTAAAACCGTACTTGATCAACCTAATACCAGAAAACCGAAGATGGGGTGTCATTCAACAAGCTGTCTGGTGGAACAATCAATCAGTGATAAGAACATTACTGAAATTTCCGACCTGTGACAAAAATTTAAGTGCAAAAGAAGGCATTTCAGAAAAAGGTCAATCAGGGGGCAACACAGCGGAAGAAATCGCAAAGGCGTTTGAATATTTAGAAATTTCAAAAATAATTGAAAAGCATATAAATCTACAACCAGACGATGAAATCGATACGTTTTACACTGGAACAAGCACAATTGACAATGAAGGGTTTGGGCTTTTCAGACTTACGTTAGCTGCTTACAAGGAAGCATTCCATCCTTCTGTAATTGATAAAACAAAGCCACTGTCTGTTTTAGTGAAGAACATCTTCAGCCATGTCAATACTGGTAATAATTGGATGATTGTCAGAGACAGAGTCGCACAATCGCTATATTGTGTATGCAAGGAAGCTGGCGTGTGCTTGAGTAATTGCAGAGATCGACTAGACTTTTATCGTGTAATTGTGAATGTCTATACCGACGAGACAACACAGCTGTACACATACCTGAACACAGCTTTACGCAGACAGAAAGATGTCGGTTTCAAGCCAACTTCAAAAGATCTTGCACTTGGGCCGTATATACTGATGTTCCACACACTTCTTTACTGTTGGAACAAGTTGGCGCGTGAAAAACAAACGACGTACCGTAAAATGAAAATTACGGAAGGTGACCTCAAGAAATATCAACCTAGAAAAACATTTACATGGTTGTCTTTCGTTTCTTCTTCTGTCCAAAAGCAGTGTGCTCAGATCTTTCCATCATGTGAACCAAGCGGAGACATTGAAGTTCATTTCATAATTAATAATTCTAGAGCCTCTCAATGGCAACCATTAAATATTGAAGAATATGCTTGTTATACGGAACGGGAGAGAGTTTACCCAGCCGGTGCTCAGTTTCTGATAACCAAACGTTTGGTGGAAAGTGGAGTTCCAACGGTGTACTTACAGCTCATGGCTGCAGAAATATAACAAGTTTTATCTAAAACATGGATGATTCTGGATAGAAAATAAAATAACTGAAACCATCTACACCCCCTTTCAAATGGTCCATTTTGTCCTGTTCTGCATATGCCAAGCACCTTTCGGACATTTCTCTCCAGAGAAAAATAGCTGAAATCGGTTAAATAACTGAAAAAAAAATCATCCTGTCAAAAGGACCATATATACTTATATCATCTGTACCTCTAGATCTACTCAGAAATAAAACATTTAATGTACTTCATACTTTTTTTAAGGATAGCCAAACTTGCCTTAAAATGCACCTGTATATAACAAATCACTGTCTATAAAGGGCACTTTCTTTTTCTCCATTTAATGAATAATACAGATAGTTTTAACCTGTGTATAAAGGGCAAGTGTCCATAAAGGGAACTAAATCAGGTTCCTGTTCGTGCCCTTTATATACATGTTTGACCGTGTATTAGTAGAACGTGTATATATACTTTAACTTGCAATGTAATGTATGATTACACATCACTCTCGAAAATAACGGACTCAGTGGTGTAATGGTTAGCGGTAATGCCTCGATTGTGGTGGGTGTCCATTCGATCCCCGGTCGCATCGAACCAAACCAAAGATTTTATGAATGTCCCATGCCATCAGGTAACTGACAAGGTCTCAAAATTGAGACGGCAGATCAATTCTCACAGAAATGAATAAATATGACAAAATATTTCTTCATCAATACTGTAATGCAATCTTACTATTTTACTTTTAGGAAAGGTTTGAGCAGATACATGCATCAACACACGATGTTAAGTGTTAGGGTTATGGTGTTTAACGCCACTTTCAAATGTTAAATGTTAAAGTATGTAACTCCTATATATTATATAAAAACAAAACATTTAAGTTTTCAGCCCAGTATTTGACTTTCTCCCTAAATGGCTTCCATTAAAGGATTTCTTCTATTATTGTCATTCGAATTTTTATTATCAGTCAGGACTGTTAAGTTAATTCTAATTCCATTCAACAGTTTATTTTCATATCAATTTAATCTAAAAAAAAAAAAAAAACAACAGATATTGAAGGAAAAGGGGCAAAACTCAGGCACTCATGGCGTGGCATTACACATTTTGTTTACCTTTGTGTTTACATATTTATTTGGAATAAAATTTCATTATTAATTCATCTCTTCTTCCTTTATTTATCATATTAATGTCCACATATCCATGCAATCTTATGATAACAACAGCTTGCATATGCCGGTCCTATAGGCCTGTGGTTGAAAACATGGCAACCCTTTTTCCTCTGGAATCTGGTTTGGTTGGTTTGGTTTATGGTGCTTAATGCCACTTTCAACAATATTTCAGCTATATCGTGGTGGTCAGTTTTATTGGTGGAGGAAAGCGGAGTACTCGTCGCAAGTCTGACAAACATCACATATTTGAACTCACAACTTTAGTGGTGATAGGCACTGATTGCACAGGTAGTTGTAAATCCAACTGCCATACGATCACGACGGTCCCTCCTCTCGAATCTAGAGTTTAACTTAAGACGCGTTGACCAACACATAGCAACCAAATGTAAAGATATTTTTGAGTTAAGAGACGATCTTGATATCAAAATAAACTACCGAATGAAAGGCAAGTTTGGTTCCAGCTGGCTCACTAGTTTCAGAGAGGATTAAAAGACATCAACCTTTTTGACACCTTTAATCTGGGCCTCTTGTTTCTTTCGTATACTTTTGATCAACAACAAAAAAAGATTAAAAGACAACTCTTTTTGACACCGTTGGGCCTCTTGTTTCTTTCGTGTACTTTTGATCAACAAAAAAAAAACATAACACTTTTTATAGAACCATCCAATGAACATTCCTACGAAGTCTCGTCCCAATTGGCCCCGTGGTTTCCGAGAAAATGATTAAAGTGTAATAAAAGTGAACCGAAGAATAGGACAGACGACGGACGCTAAGACGTCGCGCAAGGTGTTGCGTTACCAAACGTGACGTTAAATGAACGTTATAAACGTATTGTTGAGACATTTGTATGGGACAAGCATTTTTCGTTGTAATTTTTTCTTTTTACAGTCAATTCCAAAGAAATTTCAACTATACAATGTAGATCAAAAGCGTATTTTGAGAATGACTTTCTTATGTTTGTACGTGGACAATTCAACATGCTATGTCGGATTTAATTCTACCATGCGAAGACATTGAATGACGCTTCTGGTTGAAAAATGTAACATTGGACATTTCTGTATAACGGACTTTTTTTTTATGCAGTTTTACTATTTCTTGTGAAAATCAAGTCATTGTAATATTCACACATTGGACAATTTTAACTGACGTCTTTAAAATGCTCTAATAAAATAAATACTTGACCATTTTTCAGAGAGTTGTGCTGAATAATTTGTCATCACAAAAGGATTATTACATAATATTTTGGTTGCTTAATACTGAAAACTTTTTGATCACTTATTTGTCATCTGTTTCCACTTTGTCACTCATAGTACATCAATTGTGACAGAATTTTACATTGTAGATTTTTTATCGGACATGGCGTAGTTGGCGTCCAAATTTAAAATGACGTCGACCCTTCTATTATGCCGTCATATGAAAGTGTTGTACAAAATTTCACGAAAATCAGACGACGGGTTCTATACTTTTGTTACACAGATATAGGAGTAAAGGTTGTAAAATGTTGCGCGTGACAGGCACTTAAAATACGTGTATGACTGTTTAATATTCATAAATCTTGATTGTGCTTTATTTAATTAGAAAAAAATGTTATTAAACTTTATAATCTGCTATATTCAGCGAATATCATGATATATAAATTGCAGATATTTACAGGCAGTGGTACTGTATATTTTTATTATGATTACAAATTATTCTGAAATTCGCTAAAAACGCAACACCTTGCGCGACGTCTAAGTGATAGCAACACTTCACATTATCCTTTAGGTCAGGTGAGCTAAATCTAGAGCTTACTTAAGCTAAACAATAGTGTTAAAACTATTTGAGGAAGATGCATTTTATTTTCCAAATACAACTTCTATCCATGGGAAGATTCTGACAACACACAGGTTGCGTTTCTTTTTTATCTGGTCAACATCATTAATGCTCTGTTCTGTTGAATTTTAAAACATCCAGAATTTATGATGGTCACATGTTGATGGCAACAGACTTTATTTTTTCCAGTCAACATTGTATTTACAATGCATAAATGTGCTGTCCAACATTTGTTTGAAATAACACTAACATCAAAGAACACAGGGCTCGGGTGGCTCAATGAGTAAGGTAGTTGGATTACCTATCAACTCAAGGGTCGCAGGGGCTAACTAGCCCAAATTTATGACCTCTACACCAGGTAAAACTCATACAAGCCCATCACCAATACGGAGTGGGTTCACACCCGGCTTTGTAAATTACAAACTAGAGGCTCCCAGGAGCCTGTAATCGCTCAACTGGTTTTCAATTTGACATCTAAAGTTGATAGAAAATGGAGGTGTACACATAATTTTGAAAGTGGGCCACCCAAAGATCATTTCAACTCAAATTTCTGAGCAAAAGATTTTGATGTGATTTTTATCACATAATATTCCTAAACAGAATAAACTGGCTGAAAAATTCTCACAGAAAACCCCGAAATATATGTTAAACTACTCATTGCCATGTAGCTGCAGTTAAAATTTGAGTTCATTTTGATTTGTAATAAAGCAGAAATTGACAACTAAAGAAATTTCTATTTTTAGTAACAGCAGCCATCTTGAATGGAGGGCGGGTCTGTCGGACACAATTTTGAAAGGGACCCACCCAAGGACCATCCCTGCCAGGTTTGGTTTAATTTGGTTCAGGGGTTTTAGAGGAGAAGATTTAAATGTGAAAGTTTAGACATACGACAGATGCCAAGTGATGGCAAAAGCTCACATGGCCTTTGGTCCGGTGAGCTAAAAAGGGTGCACTCGACCGCAACCGCAAGTGATAAGTTTACCAGTTGCTTGAACATGGTCGGTAGTTCTCTCCGGGTACTACGGCTTCTTCCACCACTAAAACTGGTCTCCATGATATAGCTGAAATATTGCTGAAAGTGGTGTTAAACACCAAAAATCAAATCAAATCAATCAAAGCACACAGCCCCTCAGAATCATTATAAGAAGTAACACTAGAAACAAAAACATTATTATGGGGTTTGAGGTTAGGATTATGGTGTTAAATGCCACTTCCAACAATATTTCAGTTATATCTTGGCGGTCAGTGTTATTGGTGGAGGGAACTGGAGTACCCGGAAAAAAACCACTGACCTGCCACAAGTCACTGACAAACTTTATCACATAATGTTGTAATAGGCACTGGTTGCATGCTTAGTTATGAATCTAATTATCATATGATCACCACCGCCCCAGAATTATTATGAAATACTGAATAATTCCAAGGAATACAAGAAAATTTCTCATATCGACAGGTGATTTGCACATGATTTTATGTGTAAAATTTGACCATTTGCAAACCAAGGAAAACACAGCTACAAGTTCACTTTCCAAACTCCAAATGATTAATCAGTAAAAATTAATCTGACTGATTCTGATAGTGAACCACTTAAAATAGCAATACATATGACTAAATGTTCATAGTACAAAAAATGTAGCATAGATATTCATATTTCATGACAGATTTGATTGATTATTACTTAACCTCCAGTGAGCAGTATTTCAGCTATATTCAGGATGAGAACAAGTTCAATATAAAAACTATAGAAATGAGGGAAGAGATGGGTCAACAACAGCCACTGAAAAAGTATGGAAAGTTGGAACCATTGGTGGCAATACCTTAATTGGACCATTGGTCCAGGTGAGCTAAAAGGCCTATAATGAAGAAAACAACATGTTTTACAATTAAATGTGTATTATTAATTTTTCATTCTTATTCATTTCAAAATACAGTCACTTTAAAAAGTTAAATATCTAGTCTAACTGACTTCTCAATCAATCACATTTGCATTAAATAGTTACAAACTACTCCACACTAGTGGCAAATGAAGTATTTTGTATTTTACTTCCTCGTTTTGTAGAAGTTACAAAACAGAAAGTACAAAGAGATAAATAATATATTCTTTCATACGAACCCCACCCCCTTCCCCCCTAATCCCCAAATTGTATGGACCTCCCACCCCCTAATCCCCAAATATTACTGTTGACTACATAATGTTTCTACATCAGTGGGTTACTTTAGTTTAATTTTCTACATCAATGTGAAAAATATGCTCTGCCTTGTAATGCAACCCAGGAGTGGAACAAAAACAATTATACCTATATTGTCATCTTGTAAAATATATTCAAGTAAATTAACAAAATGTTCATATTTTTCAAACTATAAATAGACCTGTTCATATTGTAAACAAATTAAAAAATTATCTAACACAAGATTAACTGTCTCAGTTTAATGGGTATATGTTGGAAGAACTAAATTCACATAACATCTTCACAGGCTTAAATTTCACTGAATTCAACTGGAAGATATTCAAATATGTCAAAAATCATCTTTTCCTAATTATACAATTTTAGTATTGGATTTTCTTCCAATGGATTGTGTCCCTTTTTTAGTAGTCTGTTCAGGAATTCTGAATCCATAAAGAGTACTGTGAAAATCTTTTCTTTGCAAAGTTGTGGTGGCCATCTTGGAACATGAATAGTACTATGAAAATCTTTTTTGTCAAGTTGTGGTGGCCATATTGGAACATGAATTAGAGGTACAAGATGTGTGAGAAACTACATAACAAAGAAATTTGTTTCGCGTCTTTGTTTTTCTTGATGAAATCAGCAATGTTTATGAAAATACTTCATATGCAGTCATGTGACAGTATTAAGTGATCTGATAATTTTGAGTTTTATGTACATGGTACTATTTCAAACAGCAGTGTTCTTGGAATAAGTCATCATTGACAGAGAATCAATTTTTTAATTAAATATAGTATAAAATGTATGTTTTTATTTATATATTCAAACTGAGTCATAAATCACTTTAAATTTGTGGTATTTTAAATTTCTACCAAAGATTATAAACAAAGGTGCTCTTTTTCATGAAATTTTCGTGTCATTTACGATACTTTCTACATATGAATAATGTTTTTAAATTTGTACTGCACCTTTTTAAACAAACAAAAATGTAATATATTGCTATACAGAACAGAGTCATGATATATAATACAAAATGGAAGATGAAACTAATAAAATGAGAAAACAAAATTATATCTAATACAGAGCAGTAATATACCATTATGAGTAGTCTCCCTTTATGTACCATTATGAGTACTCTTCCTTTATATACCATTATGAATAGTCTCCCTTTCTACTGGTTGTATTAAGACTGTTTTTGAGGACTGAACATATTGTACCGAAAAAAATGTCTGATCTTTCATTAAAGTGTATTTAATGGACTTCATTGGTTATGTAATTTGTTTTTTTGGCATCTCAGCAGTGTTTTGCAAATAAACTATTTTGCGGCTAGTTTGAATTTTTATCTAAAAAAAAAAGCAGGTTCATTAAAAACTCATACAATTTGTTTTAAATTTACAATATACAATTTGCCCTTTTAAACATGTTTTTTTACATAAATTTCATTAATAAAAAAATATAACTTAAAATGCAAGATTAGCACATTCCAACCAATAATCCCCACCCCCTCCCCCAAAAAATTCATAAAGATTATCTATAAATTTAAGCTAAAAATAAAGCAACCAGTAGAAAGTGATAACAAACAATTTCTGTCCACTCTTTAGCACTTCCAGGTATAAATAGCCTAATACAATAGAACTATCAAGAAGCACTAGCTATGATTTTTTTTTGGGGGTAAAAAAAGCTGTTGGTCTATGTGAGGTAGATTATTTTCTGCTGTGTTGTCATAGCAACAGAAACAGAACACCCAATTTCTTGGATGTACATGTATTTGGATTCCTTGCCTTTCCATTCTGAAATTTAGTTAAGCTAATGTTTTGAAATACAGCAGGCATTATTCTTGTCACCACACAACACAAGTAATAATGATACATTGGGTTTCATGTTTTATCGTAAGTAATAAGGGTTTCATGTTTTATCGTAAGTAATGAGATTCAGATACATTTTATTTCCTTCCTGTCACTTTTAAAAAAAAGACTTCCTTTTGAGGGCTGGGGCTATGGTGTTTAACACCACTTCAACAATATTTCAGTTGTATTGGTGGAGGAAACTGGAGTACCCGAAGAAAAGCACCAACCTGCTAAAAGTCACTGACAAATTTTATCACATAATGTTGTATCGAGCACACCTCGCTTGAGCGGGATTCAAACTCACAACATTAGTGACTTCCTTTTGCAGCAAATCTTTTGGAATATTTCTAAATATTACGATTATTGTTATTTGGCAAGTATAAATCTATCTGATCTTTTTTGTATCGCCTGTACAATATTGCTTGGTTTTTAAAGTTCATTTTTCCACCATTAGTTTTAGTCTTCTAATATGTAAACCACAGATTTGCATATAAAGGATCCAATTTTTTTAAACTAAATTTAAGTGGGTTTTTTTCTTCCTATAATTTACTTTATTTTTCTTCACATCACTGTAAAAATTATTAGAATTAACAGATAAAGGAAACGGTTGTGATATTCCCCCACCAATTTACAAACGCTTTATAGTAATTTCTTTCTTTCAAATAATTCTATAAAAAAATGTTGGTTATTTAAAAAAAATAAATAGCAGAAGTATATCTCAACATATCAAGTATCATCATTACAGCCTTTCAAAACTAATCAAAACAAGCAAGTCTACATAATTTTTACTTTAACTAATCCTGAAGTCGATCGATTGATTGATTGGTATTTAATGCCAACTTTAGCAGTATTTCAACTATTCCTGAAGTCTATATTTTGATGAAGAGAAATAATAACTGCGAGAGTATTAAGTGTTAATGAGGTAACATAATAAAAACAATACCTGACGTAAACATTTAACAATGGAGGGATGAAGTGGAGATTATGATCTGCTAAAAACTGTAGGCGTTAACACAGTTTATCCTGCAATTGTGTGATTTTGAGTACTAATAAAGGAGGTCAAATGAACTTCAGTGTTATTAGATCATGGAACTAATAGTAATAAAGCATTTCTGGTACCCGATTCACATAGAAAGACAGAAAGAAACGGTAACAGTATAAGCGCTTACGTCACAGACATCACAATTGAAAACAATTAGAACGACACTTGTTTCAGTTATTTTCAGACAATTTGGCAGGTGTTTTGGACTTTTTGATATTGCAGGATAAATACAATATACGTACATTGTTGTTAAATATCAAATTAATTTGCACTCACTTTTCTATCTGTTTCTAATGCTCGTACAAATAATTTTTACATTTTCAGGCAATGTACGTATATTGTTTATTTATTTAGCCTCTGGTAAATACCTATAAATCAGGTTGTAACACAATCTATATGTAACATCTTTTTACCTCTGTTAAACCTTCCACATTTTATTTCCCAAACCGTCAAATGTTTTATTTTAAACTGAATAAATCTAACTTGTTCATATAAAACCAAATAATCTCTCCAAAAATTGATAATATTTTATAACTGCTGCCTATAGTATGGCAACAAATCATGTACTTTAAGGCCATTTTGTAAAAATTAGTTGGTTTGTTGAATCTCGATCCACACTAAAATGAAAAACATAAAATACCACATTGTTGGAACATTTCCAAAACACAATAGAAAAATCATAGAAATGGGAAAAATCGATACCCCTAACACAAATACATGATCGCTCAATTTCCTGGGTTGGTACAGGCACTTTTACAAAAGTGACAGGATTAAAATAGTTTCATGGGCCCAAACCTCCCAGTGAAATGATGCGGTCGTGCAAGTGCTTTCCACGTGTGAGAAGTACACAGTAGGTAGGTAGGTTGGTAGGCAATTCATTTTTTTCTTCCAAGAAGACACATTTTTGTAGTAAAATACATGCTTAAAATTGAAATAAAAATCGAATCTCTATTCAATTTTTTTTTTGACAAGGCAAATTTTGATGCATCCTACGAGAAACAGTAAATTAATAATTTGTTTGGAGATTATCTATAGCATGTCTTTATGTATAATATGTACTACTTCTATTCATTTTTAACTGCTATAGTTTTCTGAATTCTTGTGTACGATACTCGCTTAACCGTCTGAAAAGATTGCTAAGCAGAATAGTGTGCATGATACAAAAGTCTGCTTAACAGAAGTGAGTCTGACTAGTCTGCTGAGCAGAAAAGTGAATCAAACAAGTCTGCTTAGCAGAAAAGCGAGTTTGACTAGTCTGCTTAGCAGAAAAGTGAATCAAACAAGTCTGCTTAGCAGAAAAGTGAGTCTGACTAGTCTGCTTAGCAGAAAAGTGAGTCTGACTAGTCTGCTTAGTAGAAAAATGAGTCCTACAAATCTGCTTAGCAGAAATGCGAGTATGATACACCTGTAATTATAGAGAATGCTATAATCTACAGGGATAAGTTGAGATAGAATTAAAATTGTTAAACAAGGTGACAAGACAAGACAAAAATAACTCAATACATTTGACATATACCCCCAGTAAACAATACTGGTTAAAATATCAGGTGTGATTTGAACCAGCAAATGTAAATACGTAATATAACTAACAATTCAGCAGAGAGACACTCTTAAGGAAATAAATAGGTCAAACCTCATTTCAAGCTCCAATGACTTAACTTAGAAAAATACAAATTATTTAAATTACCTGTTGTAAATAGAGTTTATTACTACAGTGAAACCTGTCTAAACAGAACCAGGAATAAACTAGAATCCTGTATAAAAGAAACTTTAAATAATTTAATGTCCCAATATGGGAAATTTTTCTAAATCTAACCTATATAAACAGAATACATGTCTATTCCCAACACAAATTTGGTGCTGAGGAGGTTCGATTTTGAAAGGTTCCACTGTATAATAAAGAGGTGGTAGTTTCACTTCAACCAATCAAAGTTCAAGATGAGGTTCAACTGTTACTCAGGATTTAATCAACCAAAACTTAAATATTTATTGATGGATTAATTGGTGTTCAACGCCATCTTTAGCAGTATTTCAGTATACTGTGGCATGTTTAATTACTTAAATAAAATATATAAATCATTTTTGGAATTCGTAAATGGCATCAACTACAATATATACCCAGAAGAAATAAATCAGTGTAAGACTTAAAGATTTCTTCTAATTCATTGAACATTTTACCTGATGAGTAATTATCTACTGAAAGATTCTGAATAAATAATAATTAATGACTTTATTGAAGGGACTTAAGAAATGGGTTAATTACTGTATTGGAAGGACCTACTAATTGGGTAATTAATTACTAAACAGGCCTAATAAATGGATAATTAATTAGTGACAAGTCCTAATAGTCAAGCCGTATATAAAGGACATTCAAGGGAACCTGGAAATGTGCCCTTTATGAGCAGTTGCCCTTTTAATACAGGTTAAAATTATACGCACTGTTTCATTAATGGAAAAATGAGGCTGCCCTATATAAATAGTGATTTGTTATATAGCCTTTTAAGGCATGTTTGACAGTATATTTTTATACATATATGTATATGTGTGTGTGTGCAATTTATTACTGAAAGGACCCAAATAAACAGGTTATAAATTACCGACAAGACCAGACATGTCTAAATTTAGACATAAAAGTATCTAATTATCCAGTAACTGATTATCATAAATAATAAAAATGCTGCAAATTATGATATAATTAAAAAAAAAAAAAAAAACATAACATGTTTGTTATATATCTTTGTACAAATAGTAGCACCGATGGTGTTTCTAACTAAATAATATATCACACTGTTAACTAATTCAAAATATGCTAATTAGTTTTAATTCAAAATATGCTAATTAGTTTGTATTTAAAGTTTCCTCCCAATACAGTGAAATTTTAATCCAGTAGTATGCTATTTATAGATTTATATTGGTGTAATATGACTGATCACATGATGTATATAAATGGAATATGATGAAATCAAAACAAAAAATTGGCACATTCAACAAAGAAAAGATTATAACATCACTGGGAGGGAGGGAAGGAAGGAGGGGGAACTCAATTTTGTCTCATTATCAATTGAAAATATTAAACTCTATTCACTTGTAAAAAAAAGTTTCAAATATCACATTTCAATTATTTAATTAATTTTTTTTGTAAATTTGCCTATATTTTAAATTATTTATTAATTCTAAACAGGCACGACAATAAAAAATGTGATGGAACAAGACCATGGATAGTGACCCCTGTATGTTGGCTCTTGTATACTAGCGACAAATATTATCCGAGTTCTGTTTTTTTTTCTTCTGTTCATAGGAGAAATATCACCCTAACATTTTGTAAAGGACCTCGCAAAAAAATTTCTTCGCATAAAAAAATGTAAATGGATAAAGGCCATTCAATTTTGCAGGGAAAAAAGCTTAGTTATTATAATAATACCTTCACATAACTTGTGAAAATTGTTGGCGTTCAGTCCTCATGATGAGCAGCAGTTCTCCGGCCAAAGATCAGTAAAACTTTGTTCGGACCAATAATTTTTTTAGTTTTTATTTAGAACTATGCATATGAAAATAAATTCAAGAATTTGATTTGAACCAGTAAATTCAAATTTTCATTTCGAGGACTGGGCGTTAGAAGTGATTATCTGGAGTTGTCTTTATAAATGCTATCTGTACATGTGATTGCATATTCTGTTCAACAGAAATGATATGTTGCTTTGACTCATCATTATTATCACCCCTTTGACTCATCATTATTATCACCCCTTTGATTCATCATTATTATCACCCCTTTGATTCATCATTTTAATCTCTCTTTGTGTTTCTATAGTATGGATGGGCATACATTATTATTTTTTTTTAATTCTAAATTACTTTTTAAGTACCATAAATATTTATTATTAATCTTATCATATTTCCTATGTTTCATACAAAATTATATATATATCATATTAAATTGGTATACACTAACAATATTAAACATTGTAAAAATACAAGGTTAATCATACTACAAGTACAGAGGAGACACAAGCGTACACTTGCAGACAAATTATAATGCTGTCACAGTAATTTAGCATAGGTTTAAATCTACTTTTATAGAGTCAATGCAACAGAGTACAGTCAAATCTGTATGTAAAGACCACTCGAGGGAACTTGAAAATGTGCCCTTTATATACGGGTTAAAATTATATGCACTATTCATTAATGGGAAAGATGAGACCGTCCTTTATAGACAGTGATTTGTTATATAGAGGTGCCTTTTAAGGCAGGCTTGACTGTATATAACTAAACCAATCAGTACTCTAACAGCTTCACACATAAAATATGCTGATGATAATCATTTACGGTCAAACTGATATCAAAATTTTGAATGAACAATTTTCGTTTCGATTGAATTTAAATTTACAAATCAAAAACTTATTCTTCTTCCACAAGCATCTTGCATCCCGACTATAACTTGTAACTGAATCACCTATATAATGAAAGCACTTCATTTATAATGAAGGGGTAACCCCTCTTCATCTTAATCACACATATAGTTTACTCCAGTGAAAGATGCTGACTTTGCCACCTGTGGATTTGGCCATCACGGAGGCCCCTAGGACTAAACTCCACTTTGAAGTTTTAATAAATGTTGCTTTAAATCAGCACAGCTTTACCCCATCTAGAGCCACAACTCTTAGTGTCGATGGGGAAATTCCCAGAGTCTATTTTTGGTGTTCTGAACACCTGAGTAAGTAAAACAATAACTACAAACATCAATGGGGGTTAATCCCGAAACGAGGTGGACGTAAAAGAATTACTGCTGTTACTCGGAGTCAAACTTATCATACTTCCACGTAAACTAACTTCATCATCGTAATTTTGTGCCATTGTCGATGCTTCTAGGACTTCCATGGCATTCATTCCAAGACTCAGAGTCTCTTCATCAAATTCATCGATTTCCTTCACTTGTCGTTCATTTAAAGCTTTTACCATTTCTGTTTTACCACTCGAAAGTTTAGTTCTATCTGCATCCATCTGTGGAAATTAAGGTATTATATATATATATATAGTGTCAGAAAAGTGAAAAACGCACAGCAATTTGAATACAATAATCCACTGGCACAATACAGTTTGTGTATTAATGAATTTGTGTACAGAACATAATACATATCAAATCATAGATGTGGAAAAGAATTGACCAGACAGCACATGAACTATATATATTGGGTTGTAGATCATGAGGATAGTATGTGACAGCTCCTTCTTTGTATTTTTTTTTAGAAATATTTGTTTCAATTTAACCTGTAATTGCTTTTCTTTTTTCTTTCTTCATTAATATGATCATTCTACTAACCACTGTTTACCAATGTTATCAATATCTAATTATAATTAGGGAGACAGATTTACATAAGTTTGATAACTTGTTTCTGAATCCCATTGAACATTGTTTAAGTATATATATTGGAATAATTGTATGCTGAAATTTCATGAAATAAATATTGTTTAAACTAAATCATAGTTTCATAAAGTTTATATTCAAAAAACAAATACAACTCAAGCTCTAGTGAACTTTTCGAATCAACTACAGTATATAACTTTGACACCGACGTGGTTTATTAGATACATTTACGCTTGAAATTCCCTGTTCTTATAAAATAATGTAATTTACTAAAACTAGAGTCAATCTCCCCCTGGAATAGAAAGTTAGCCGATATTTGCTATCCTGTTTAGGCCCCTTTGATTACTTGTTCTCAAAGACTTTTAAATTTGGTTACTAGAGTCAATCTCCCCCAGGAATAGAAAAAGTTAGCCGATATTTGCTATCCTGTTTTGGCCCCTTTGAATACTTGCTCTCAAAGACTTTTAAATTTGGATTTCCAATTTGTTCACTACCAGATGAAGGTTATTCCAGAGACGTGTCATGCACACTAAATTAGATATCTACATCTTTATGTAAGCAAAACATTGATTACATATGTATGAAAGCAGGAGGCTTGGCACTTTAAAATCTGATTCAACCCACCATTTCTTTAGAAATGCCTGTACCAAGTCAGGGTCATTACGGTTCTCAAAGTTTTCCGGTTGTTGACTGATTTTGTCTGTTTATATACTTATGAGTTTTCACATTACCCTTATGTAATAAGCCAATAAAATGATCAATGAGATTTTGATGTGTAATGTATCTTAATTCTAACTTCATTTCTTTTATATGTTTTATCAGAGTCTAATTCATATTTTGGGGAGTGATTGTTTTTTAACTCCAACTCATAAATTTTTCAGCTATATCATGGTGAGAACAAGTCAATTTTAAATGAGATGATGATGTTGTCTGCTTTGTTCTAGATCAACACGCTTAGCTGGATTTTTATAGTGTTAACTCACTGAAACAACAGTCCACAGATTGACATGTCGCTGCACTCGGGACACATTATCCCGATTCCGAGCCAACCAGCCTTTGCTCTTTCTCCTTAATGCTGCATGTTTAGCGGAGAAGCAACAAAGACCAATTTTATAATCTTTGGTTTGACCCGATTGGGGCTCGAACCCATGATCTACCCCACTCGAGGCGAGCATGCTAACCATTACACCACCGATGAGGTAATTCATATTTTGGAGTTGACTTATGGTTTGCATGTTGTTTTCAAATGTTTCAGTGTAAATTTCATGCTGACAAATCTAGATCAACGATGGAAATCGATACTTTTTTTAAAATACAAGTAATTCTATAAATATCCACCCATCATATCTAAATACTACTCAGAGCCTAATGTAGCCGTTGTAATGACTATTTATGTCGCCAAAAAATGTTGAAAATCCACTTTTTCCGCATGTTAATTGAAAATTATACGAAATTGTAAATTTTTATTAGAGACAAATGTTTGTTTTTTTCCTTACCTTTTGTTCCAGGAGAGCTCGTCGTAATGAAACTCTCTCCTCTAACTGTTTTCTCTCTCTATGATGTTGTGCTTCCATCTGCATTTTAATCTTACTTTGATATGCCGTTAGTAATTCTAACTCTTGTTGCAGTCGTTGTTTTAACTCCTGTGCCTCTGTTAACTGGGCATCATCTAATCTCATCTGTATTACACAATTAAAAGGTTTTTATACATTTTGTATATCATTCTGCATCAAAAACTACTAGCCCTAAGCCCCAGTCTAGTAAACATTGGTCCAGGCTAGTATTTATTGCATAAAATTTGCTTAATCAATTTTTTTTTCTAAAATGCTATTTAGGCTAGTTCGTCAAAATGTTATTGGCACAGACTGGTATATAATCTTACCATTTACTCTATTACATAAAAAAACTGCCCAGAAATTGAGTTTGGACATAAAATATACAAAATTTCAATATCCATCTGGGCTACTGTTCGAAAATTTGGACTACTGGGCCTGTAAAGTTTTATATCTGCAACTCATCAACTATGAGTTTGAATCCAGTTCATGGCGAGGTGTAACCAATACATTATGCAATAAAGTTTGTCAGTGACTTGCGACGGGTTGGGCAGTTTGAATCCAGTTTCCAACACCTATAAAACTGACTGCCAAAATATAACTGAAATATTTTTTAATGTGGCAATAAACACCTAACCCTCCTTAGCTTGTTTTTTCTTGCCACTACATAAATCATTGGCCCCTCCACTTTTTACATTTCACTACAAATAAATGTTGTGCAGGCTGTAAAATAATACAATAAATTCTAATCTACATTCAGGCAATAGAGATATACATAATAAATGTTGTGCAGGCTGTAAAATAATACAATAAATTCTTATCTACATTCAGGCAAGAGATATACATAATAAATGTTGTGCAGGCTGTAAAATAATACAATAAATTCTTATCTACATTCAGGCAAGAGATATACATTTCTTAGATATACAATTTAAGTTACATTTATTGAACAAAAAAGGTGAGTGTATCATCAGATATTTTGGTAGGCCATGTGAAGAGTTCGCAGAACAAGTCTGGCCTATCAAAATATCCGATGGTGCACGAGTAATTTTGTTCAATAAGGGACTTGTATCTTGCGATGTCAATCAAAGTTTTTTAATTTTGCTGTTTGAGTGAGAGTATGTAAGCTTTATGATGATATCTTGTATATTTTGTTATAGAAGATATTGTATGATGTGACGTCATCTAGCTCCACCTCCTCTCTTGGTATCATGAGATATTGTACAGCTGTTGTCAATAGAAAAGACGAGAAAGCATGATACAACTAAAAATAGATGTTTTTTAGATTGTGCTATTTGGCGATACACAACATCCTGTATAGGGTCAAGGTCATGTTACCTTTCTTTCATCTTAGACCACCAATCATATGCCAGACATTTAAGTATGACCAATCAGACAACAGCTCTCAGCCTGTGTTTGTCCTGTTTTAAAAATTTGCTATGCTCATTCATGGTTGGTCAATTGACCCCTGATATCTTCTTCCAAATACAGGATAGAGTGGGCATAACCCTATATGTGATGTCATTAGTGTATAGCTAATAAGACATCCAACAAACATCCAATTTAAATGTAGAATGTAATTCATATTACTAAAATTTCATATAAGATTGGGTTACTAATTGTCCATTTTTTATGTGTCCCTTACACAACAGAATAACTAATAAAGCAATTTCTTTTTAATATAGATTGAGGGGAGATAATCCACTTACATTTTGCTGTTGTAACATTTCTGCTATACTGGCCTCGTACTGGTCTCCAAGAATATTTAGTTTCCTCACCTGCTCCTCTTTCAGTTTTTTCCCAACAGCTTTTTGTTCATTTTTAGGGGTATTTTGTATAATATGCTCTTTAAGAGCTTTATATTGTTTATTTTGTGTTTGTACAGCCTCGTGAAACTGTTTTCGAATTTGCACCTCCTTTCGCTGAAACGAGAAATAAAACATTTGTTAAATATATCTAGTATGACTATTCCAAATATGGCATACATACATACATTCCTTGTTTTCATTGCTCTTACTTGTTATGCGCTAAGCCGCAATGTAGCAACAATAACTCTTTTATTCTTTGGTTTGACGAATCTACACTCAATGAGGTCATGCTAATCAATAATTAAATCACAATTCACTGAAGAGCTATTTTATTTAAAGGAATCCCATAATTACTAATTTCCTTTGATAAAAATTAATCCTAAATATTTGTTTTTGTTACAGTTCTCTTTTTTTATCATTTATTTTAAAGTACATTTAAACCTACCTTAACACAAATCACTGTTTATAAAGGGCAGTTTAAAGTACATTTAAACCTACCTCAACACAAATCACTGTCTATAAAGGGCAGTTTAAAGTACATTTAAACCTACCTTAACACAAATCACTGTCTATAAAGGACAGACTTATATTTCCCATTGATGAATAATTTATATAATTTTATCTCTATATAAAGGGCAATTGCTCATAAAGGGCACATTTTCAGGTTCCCTGAAGTGTCCTTTATATACAAGGTTGACTAATTAAAAAATACCTTTAAACTCCTCGGCTGCTGTTTGTGTTCTGATAAATGTTTCTTCCTTAAGTTTGACTCCTCTCGACTATTATATTCTTTTTGATTTTCATGTTCGGTCACATGTTGTTTTCGTAAGTGATCGTCCCTTATTTTCTGAATTGCAATCAATTGTCTATATTCTAATTCCTGCGTTGACTCATGATGTCGTAATAACATACTATGTTCAACTTCTTGCTGTTCTTGTAATTTGGCCAATTCCTAAAAAATTACACAAAAGTGAATTAATAACAATCTAGGACAATCAATTATTTTGTTCATTTTTTACTTAAACGATTAATATTTAATTACAGGTTAGGGTAATGGTGTTTAATGCCACTTTCAACAATATTTCAGCTATATCGTGGAGATCAGTTTTATTGGTAGAGGAAACCGGAGTACCCGGAGAAAACCACCAACCTGCTGCAAGTCACCGACAAACTTTATCACATAATGTTGTATTGAGTACACCTCACCTGAGCGGGATTCGAACTCACAATGTCAGTGGAGATAGTCGCTGATTGCACAGGTAGTTGTAAATCCAACTATCATATAAACATGACCACAACCGTCCCTTAGCATTTAATTTTCATTTGCTACTATATTCAAATCTGGTTAAAAATTGAAATACTAAGTAAATATCTCAATAGAAATCGAATTGATCAAGTAATTAAATTTTTCAGGTAGAAGATGGTCAGGTGAAATGCAAGCAAAATGGGCCTGCATATTTCCTATTAATTTGATTTTCACTGCCTCATGGCATATGGCATTGCCTTTTTTGTGTACAATGATTTAGGTAAAATGTAAACTGTGACAGTCAACACTTTCACCAATATCAACAAAACAAACAATTACATTGATTGAACTCCAATCAATCAATCAATCAATCAATGTAATTGTTTTTTTTGTTGATATTGGTGAAATTGTTGACCGTCACAGCTTAAACATTCTTTTCATACGAAAATAATTTTTTTGTCAAGCCATATTTAGATTTTCGTTCATTATAAGAATAATTTATACAATATAGAGAAAATAACAACGTACATGAAATAAATAACATTCTGAGGTTTTGTAATGGTTTCTGACGTCATTGGCAACATAAACAACAACATAAACATAGAACCTGGTATGCTCAACTTATATGAATTTGAAAAATTTGAGGCTCCTAGGAGCCTGTAATAACTCGCCTGGTTTTCATATTGACCTCTCAATTAAATAGAAAATTTCAGCAGATTCTTTTATAATAGTAATGCCAGCCATCTTGAATGGAAGATGGAGGGTGGGGTGTCACATATAATTTTGAAAGTGGACAAACCAAACATCATTTCAGCTAAAATTTCTGAGCAGAAAATTATAATGATTTTTTTCTCTAAAAATATTTCACAGAAAAACTCAAGACGATATGTTGAATGGGTAAATTTCACACAATGACTTGCATTCTTTCTGCAATCAGGGTACAAATATGTAACATACAACACAAGTTGTACATGTCTGTGTAAACACAGAATTAATGTATATTTATACAAAGCCAACATTTAACCTTTACTTATTGACCAAAATTTAATTATGGAAATTTCTCCATTCAATTATAAAAAAAATACATGTACTTCTTCTATAATAGCCATTTTGATTGGTCATTTCTTTAGTCTTGATGGTAGCGTAACCACTTTTAAATATAACAATAAAATCTACACAATAATGTATATCTACTATGATTTGAGGAGATAAATATGTGATTTTAAAAAAGTCTTGAAAAACTCATATTAACCCAGACAAAAGTGAATATTAGCTTTTCAAGTCAATTAAACCACATTTTTTTGTGAATATATTTTTTTTATATATTCAAAATCCAGTTTCTTCAGATTGTCTGCAATGAATGCTACACTTTTTAAAGTACAAAAATTGTATGCTAAAACTATCAGAAATACAATAATTCTACAGAAATATCAATGGAATAATTTATGGAATACCTCTTGTAATTGGTCTTTTTCTAAAGTATGATATTGTACAAATTTCCGTCGTCTAAATTTACGGATTTCAAATTCTATAGAGTCTTTATGTTGTTTTTCAAGCCGATTTTCGGCTTCTTTTTGCCGAGACATCAACCGGTCTTTGTGCAACTTTAATGTGTCTTCTCGTTCTTTCTTGGGTGTACCACTATCTATTTCCTGCCAAAAAACAACAGAACATGACAACACATTCTGCTACATGTTCCTCATTTATTCACCCCTATTAAATTCATCAATTAATACATGAATATTTTTTTTACCAGGTCTAAAATGTATCTCGCTATATTTCTCGACCATTCCACAACCTGCGAGTAAAATTAAATTTAATGAACATTTTTATTAAGGGCTATTCCAGTAAAAATTCCCTAGGGGGGTGGGGGGATGCCACTTATTTTTGGACCCCCCATCTATAGAAAAAAATGTAAATTATACCCACCACCAAGAAAACTTAGTTTCTCCCCAGACTTCATACATGTACAAAAGAATGTTTAATCCCCAAAATTATTACTGACATATTTTATTGTTCATTATTAAACAGAAATAATTTTGTAATCCATTAATTGTAAATAGGAGGTACTGACTTAACATACAAAATGACCTGATACAATTAACCCTACATATCTAGGAGTAATATCTTACTCTTTTCATTTGTTCTTTGTTGAGCTTGTATTCTTTTTTCTGCATAGCTCCAAATGTTTTCTTTTCTGTATCCTGTGTTTGCGTAATCTGTCGTATTAATTTCTTTTCTAAGGCTTGATTGGTTTTTTGCTGAAATTAAAACATATATATTAATGAGCTTTAATATTGTGAATTGATTATTACTTCACAACAAATTTTCTTGGGAACCGTCATTTCCTGGATTTTTATTTACCGATGGAATCAGGGATATGGTTAGAGTTATGGTGTTTAATGCCACTTTCAACAATATTTCAGTTATATCGTGACGGTCAGTTTTACTGGTGGAAAAAACCCTGAGAAAACCATCGATCTGTCATAAGTCAGTCAAACTTTATCACATAATGGTGTATCGAGTACATCTCTCCTGAGAGGGATTCCAACTCACAATCTTAGTGCATAGTTATTTGCAAATCCAACTACCATAAGATCACAACCATGATGCATCAGTGGTGTAATGGTTAGCGTGCTCACCTCAAGAGTGGTCGATCGTTGGATCGAGCCCCAGTCAGGTCAAAATAAAGACAATAAAATGGTTATGTGATGTTTCTCCACTAAGCATGCATCAATAAGGAGTGACACCAAAGACGGGTCAGATCTTTTAATAATGTATCGGAGTATGTGGAGTGAAATGTCTACTCATGGACTGTTGTTTCAGTGAGCTAGCACAATAGCATTATAAAAATCCACTAAGTATATAGGTCAAGTACAAAGTGGACATCATCATCATCTCATCGATATTTGTTTTCGCTATACAATGGCTGAAAAACTGTTTACTCATACATCTTTATATTGCCTCCCTTCCTTCACATACAATTATTTCTGGATGGTTTATAGGGTATGGTGTTTAACATCACTTTCAACAATATTTCAGCTATATTGTGGCAGTCAGTTTTATTGGTGGAGGAAACCAATTAATTCTGGAAAGTTTGTCTTACATTAATTTTAAATTATTTGGCTTTCCAATCTTTTGATTTTGAGCGTACCTGATGAAGGCTATTCCAGAAACATGTCGTGCACACTAAATGCGATATTTACATTTTTCTTAAAACAATGAACATTAATACATCACGTTGCTACAATACAAACCCTTTTCTCCAAATCTTGAAATTGTTTTTTCTTTAATTTCTCCAGTTCTACAGCAAACTGTTGTTTTAAGTTATCATACTCTTTATCTAATCTTTGTTTGTGTTCTTCCATTTCTTGTTTATATTTACTTTCCAACTGTTAAAACAAAATCAAAATCTTATAAAAGGTTATTATTGACACAAAAACAAATATCTCCCTCTATATTATTTGATCATTTCAAAAAGATATCTTATAATTCCCATTTAAAATGTACAAATGTATAAGGAGATCTGTGTACACAAAATCCAAGATAAAAAGGATAATAGTTTCCCCAAAATGGTCTGATCAAATTGTAGTTGTGGGTACAAGCTTTTTGAAGAAACCTTCTCACCCTTCTATGACACATGTACAAAAAGCCCTTGCCCTTAATTAAGTAAGAATACTTAAAGGTGTGGTCACATGATACGATTTTTTGTCAAGTTTCCAAACAAGTCTACATCTGCATCACAGGTAAGCCGAATGGCTAAGTGTTTATACAGACTGACTTTCTATTCAATTTTTGATTAGGTTTACTGTTTTGACGATATGATTCTCATCAGATTGTCGGATAAGAAGCCAACCTGTTTTGAAACTATGTTCGACTTTTGTCATTTACATTGTGATTTTTTTAAAGGAAAAATCGAATGGAAATTGTGTTGTGTGACAGCACCGTATGGCTATAAATATTGCCACAGAAATTCCATCCTCAAAAAAATATATAGGACAATTAATCAGGACAATGTAGTAATTTTTGTTTAGCTATAGAAAGCAGAGCAAAATAATTTCTCTACTGTCACATAATTCACAGTGAGATATTTTAATAATTAATTCAGTACAACAACAAGTGTTACTTTCATACTAAATACATCAATAAAACTATATCTTACAGAAAGTAACTGTTTCTGATGTTGCTTTCTCATACGTTTATATCCAGCAAACTGCTCCCGTAATTCATTCGACACCTCGTGATCTTTGATTTGTTTGGTTACTATGGATGTTGTTCTAATTGTGGCAAAATTATTAGCACCTGGTTCTAAACTTCTATTGCTGGCATTAGACATCTGAAAACAAAAATTAAAGACGTCTTGTATATTTTTCACATCAATGATATCTGTATATACATATATGTATAATATTCATATCAAAGTCTTGTGCTTTCAATTTGATCAATAAAGAAATGATTTTGGCATTTAATCAAATGAAAATTGAAGATAATTCTGCAGTCAAATGAATAAATCGTTAAAACACACCGTTTTCATTATAAGAAGTACTATATATTTCATAATAGTAACCCACCAAAATAAATATTATACTAGAACCATTAGTTATTCAGTATTATACCAGGGAGAAGTAACAATTATATTATAATATAATATATTGTTTATCATTTTTATAGCTAAATACAATTTAAACATTTAGCATGTTACATAATAAGAATGAACTTAAAATCGCATAGTAATAAATTTATGGAAAATCAAAAGTAAATAAAAAACAACCATGCAGCAATCTGTTGTTAATATTGGCACGACAACAACTACTGTTTCACTTCTCATAATAACCAATAGCAAATAGCTGTTTTTTTTCACTATGTTTACAAGTCTAAAATAACTGATAATATTAACCTTAATATTAAAAATATGGTAAGAAATGCTTCAGTGGACTACATACAGCATGTGGACCAAAGTGATTCCGTTTCCGCCATCTTCCCTATATATTTCATATAAAACCATTTATTTTCATGAAGTCAATCCTTATCTGATTTTCATGAAATTTTCAGCACTAAATGCAGAAATAAATATAGTTTCTTCTTCGTAAAATTTGCAAATAATTTTATTTCTACTTTCTCTTAAGAATTGATTTAAAAACAAAGTTTAATTTTTTCACCAAATCTTACTATATAATCATATAAAATTGTGACGTCAAGAATTTACATTTGTTTTTAAATCATAAATGCTTACAAATAAAAGTTCGAAAAAATTACATGAAGATATTAAGATAAACTCTAATTAATTCTGTTTGTAAAGGTGAAAATTTCATGAAAATCGGCTAAAGAATGACTTCATGAGAATGTTATGAAAACAAGTGGTTTTATATGAAATATATAGGGAATATGGCAGAAACGGAATCACTTTTGTCCACATGCTGTACACCTACAATATAGATTTATGCCCTTTCTGTCTGGTTTTTTTTCCATCAATCATTAAAATAAAAACTTCTAAAATCTCTTAAGTCTTGAAAATCAATTTGAAAAAAAATATAAAAAAAATTACGAACTTGAAATGGGGAACCATAAATTTTTTACTTCAATTAACCATAAATTATGAAAGAAAGTTACAGTGATGGTCAACAATTCCACCAAAATCAACAAAAATGAAGAATAATCTCTCACCTCAACTAACCGAAAACACATACACAAAAAAGACCATGTCATATGACGTTTGATGGTACAGTAACATTGCAGCATCAAACCTATTTAATTCGTCAATGTGACCAAAAATTAATCGTAGCAATAATACCGGCATGCAGACTAACTAAAAAATAATCATTCTGCTCAAACCAATTTTTTCATATCAATCAAACAAAAGAAATCATTATTAATATTCATAAATATATCATAAAAAAATATGTATTATGATTTTTTTTTTGTGGCTTAAATATAAATTCAAAGCAAACTATAATTCAATTTTATCACGTGCTTTGTATTAAGTTTCAAACCATGCTTATACATGTTGGTATACCTTTACATTTGTATGAAAATTTTCAGCATTGCCTCTTTGATTTGACCAACCCTTTATAAGAATGATTATAAGTTATAAAGAGATATTTCAGAGAGTATTTTGTATGTCAATCTTTCTGTATTCTAATAACTATAAACTATAGGTAAAAGCGTTGGCTTAAACAGTTGTGTATATTTTATCGCTTTGTAGCAACTAATATTGATGAGTTTTGGCCTATTTAGATGTAGCTACAATTGATTATGTTAAAAAAAATATTTTTTGCTTTTTTTGAGGGAGGTTATCTCTGTTGTGAAATTTTTTTGGGTAGTTTGTTTCTATCTTGTATGAACAAACTGATTTTAAACTTTGCAAGTTAATGTGACTAATTTGATCTAAAAATGGTAAATTTTAAGAAAAATTGCAATGAAAAATTAAATTAAGCTTACTGGCCCAATTAAGATATTTACTAGACAGTGGCAATAGGACCAGTGCTTAAGTCGCAGACTGTACGATAACTATAAGAATTTTTTTTAAAGAAAGATCTTGAAAATAGAAACAGATAATTATTTTTATATACTGTATTCACCAACAAAATAACATTTTTTACAGTAACACACAGATTTTATGGTTGGTTTTAATCTTGGGTTTGAAACGATGTAAACATATTTTTTTAATAATTTATGCACCGTCACGTATCCACACAATTTGATACAACTGTTGACTAAATGGGTAACTATTTCTTGATCATTTTGGAAATAAAGCAAAACCTTTCAATGAAATTCTATCTTATTTCTTCTTTATTTCCATCACCCAAGAAGTTTTCATGCCCAATTAAAATTGTTTTACTTCATTTAATATTTTAATAGGCAATCTAGCTCGAGTACTAAAGAAAGATTGACACAACAGAGAAAGAAATTCATGTAAACGAGTACCAATTTCCTCTTTGTAATATTATCCCTTAAAATCCAAGTAATTCAGCAGACAAGCACAATTACCGGTTATTCAAAATGCATACAAGATAGAATGTCAAAAAATTGGTACTCATATACAATTATTATATACATAGTATATTAAGATATGCATGTTAACATTATATGGTATATATCTCTTCTCCCCATGCTTTAATAGAATATTGTACCTTAGGCCGTACAGGGAAGTTGGACTGAAACTGATGAATATAAGAGATTTCTAATGTTTTTTTTATGACGAAAGATAACACGGAGAATAAAATAAAATAACAAGAAAAAAAATTTAGTCTGAAATGTGTTAAATGTGTATTATGTGAAATGAAATTTTACACACAAAAAATTTGTGAAAAATAACAATAACGAGTAAAATAAGAAAAAGCTTGAGATTTAAGATAAATGTGTTTTATCATGCTTTAGACTTAGAAAAACGTGAACACATATGTATATTACAGTGCTTGAAATTAAGAAAATTGTTAGATTGCCCAGATTCAATAAAACTCAAAAGTTTCTGTTGAAATTATCATGCAGAATTTGGTTGCCCTGGTGATATTTTAGTCAAAACATAGTTGCCCATAACAAATTTCTGGGCCTCTTGATACGAATGGACAAAAAATTTCTAGCACTGATATCATATTTTTATTCATGCTATTTGTACATTTTCTCTCTTAAACATGTGAATATGATGTGTGACAAAAGTAGTTTTTATATAATTTCATAATTCTTTGATCAATTTTTTAACATGTATTAATAATCATCCACCACAATGATGACCAATAATAAGTGAAAATACAAGTATTTATTTTTACAAATACAGTAGTCCCTCTCTTAGCAGGCCATGTTTCAGATGTACTGAGATAGTTAAATACCACTAAATTGTCACCTCTCTTATCAGGCCATGTTTCAGATGTACTGAGATAGTTAAATACCACTAAATTGTCACCCCTCTTATCAGGCCATGTTTCAGATGTACTGAGATAGTTAAATACTACTAAATTGTCACCCCTCTTATCAGGCCATGTTTCAGATGCACTGAGATAGTTAAATACCACTAAATTGTCACCCCTCTTATCAGGCCATGTTTCAGATGTACTGAGATAGTTAAATACCACTAAATTGTCACCTCTCTTATCAGGCCATGTTTCAGATGTACTGAGATAGTTAAATACCACTAAATTGTCACCCCTCTTATCAGGCCATGTTTCAGATGTACTGAGATAGTTAAATACCACTAAATTGTCACCTCTCTTATCAGGCCATGTTTCAGATGTACTGAGATAGTTAAATACTACTAAATTGTCACCTCTCTTATCAGGCCATGTTTCAGATGTACTGAGATAGTTAAATACCACTAAATTGTCACCCCTCTTATCAGGCCATGTTTCAGATGTACTGAGATAGTTAAATACCACTAAATTGTCACCTCTCTTATCAGGCCATGTTTCAGATGCACTGAGATAGTTCAATACCACTAAATTGTCACCCCTCTTATCAGGCCATGTTTCAGATGTACTGAGATAGTTAAATACTACTAAATTGTCACCTCTCTTATCAGGCCATGTTTCAGATGTACTGAGATAGTTAAATACCACTAAATTGTCACCTCTCTTATCAGGCCATGTTTCAGATGTACTGAGATAGTTAAATACCACTAAATTGTCACCCCTCTTATCAGGCCATGTTTCAGATGTACTGAGATAGTTAAATACCACTAAATTGTCACCTCTCTTATCAGGCCATGTTTCAGATGTACTGAGATAGTTAAATACCACTAAATTGTCACCCCTCTTATCAGGCCATGTTTCAGATGTACTGAGATAGTTAAATACCACTAAATTGTCACCTCTCTTATCAGGCCATGTTTCAGATGTACTGAGATAGTTAAATACCACTAAATTGTCACCCCTCTTATCAGGCCATGTTTCAGATGTACTGAGATAGTTAAATACCACTAAATTGTCACCCCTCTTATCAGGCCATGTTTCAGATGTACTGAGATAGTTAAATACCACTAAATTGTCACCTCTCTTATCAGGCCATGTTTCAGATGTACTGAGATAGTTAAATACCACTAAATTGTCACCTCTCTTATCAGGCCATGTTTCAGATGTACTGAGATAGTTAAATACTACTAAATTGTCACCCCTTTTATCAGGCCATGTTTCAGATGCACTGAGATAGTTAAATACCACTAAATTGTCACCCCTCTTATCAGGCCATGTTTCAGATGCATGTTTCAGATGTACTGAGATAGTTAAATACCACTAAATTGTCACCTCTCTTATCAGGCCATGTTTCAGATGTACTGAGATAGTTAAATACCACTAAATTGTCACCTCTCTTATCAGGCCATGTTTCAGATGTACTGAGATAGTTAAATACTACTAAATTGTCACCTCTCTTATCAGGCCATGTTTCAGATGTACTGAGATAGTTAAATACTACTAAATTGTCACCCCTTTTATCAGGCCATGTTTCAGATGCACTGAGATAGTTAAATACTACTAAATTGTCACCCCTTTTATCAGGCCATGTTTCAGATGCACTGAGATAATTAAATACCACTAAATTGTCACCCCTCTTATCAGGCCATGTTTCAGATGTACTGAGATAGTTAAATACTACTAAATTGTCACCCCTTTTATCAGGCCATGTTTCAGATGCACTGAGATAGTTAAATACTACTAAATTGTCACCCCTCTTATCAGGCCATGTTTCAGATGTACTGAGATAGTTAAATACCACTAAATTGTCACCCCTCTTATCAGGCCATGTTTCAGATGTACTGAGATAGTTAAATACTACTAAATTGTCACCCCTTTTATCAGGCCATGTTTCAGATGCACTGAGATAGTTAAATACCACTAAATTGTCACCTCTCTTATCAGGCCATGTTTCAGATGTACTGAGATAGTTAAATACTACTAAATTGTCACCCCTCTTATCAGGCCATGTTTCAGATGTACTGAGATAGTTAAATACCACTAAATTGTCACCTCTCTTATCAGGCCATGTTTCAGATGTACTGAGATAGTTAAATACCACTAAATTGTCACCCCTCTTATCAGGCCATGTTTCAGATGCACTGAGATAATTAAATACCACTAAATTGTCACCCCTCTTATCAGGCCATGTTTCAGATGTACTGAGATAGTTAAATACTACTAAATTGTCACCCCTTTTATCAGGCCATGTTTCAGATGCACTGAGATAGTTAAATACTACTAAATTGTCACCCCTCTTATCAGGCCATGTTTCAGATGTACTGAGATAGTTAAATACCACTAAATTGTCACCCCTCTTATCAGGCCATGTTTCAGATGTACTGAGATAGTTAAATACTACTAAATTGTCACCCCTTTTATCAGGCCATGTTTCAGATGCACTGAGATAGTTAAATACCACTAAATTGTCACCTCTCTTATCAGGCCATGTTTCAGATGTACTGAGATAGTTAAATACTACTAAATTGTCACCCCTCTTATCAGGCCATGTTTCAGATGTACTGAGATAGTTAAATACCACTAAATTGTCACCCCTCTTATCAGGCCATGTTTCAGATGTACTGAGATAGTTAAATACCACTAAATTGTCACCCCTCTTATCAGGCCATGTTTCAGATGTACTGAGATAGTTAAATACTACTAAATTGTCACCCCTCTTATCAGGCCATGTTTCAGATGTACTGAGATAGTTAAATACCACTAAATTGTCACCCCTCTTATCAGGCCATGTTTCAGATGTACTGAGATAGTTAAATACTACTAAATTGTCACCCCTCTTATCAGGCCATGTTTCAGATGTACTGAGATAGTTAAATACCACTAAATTGTCACCCCTCTTATCAGGCCATGTTTCAGATGTACTGAGATAGTTAAATACTACTAAATTGTCACCCCTTTTATCAGGCCATGTTCCAGATGTACTGAGATAGTTAAATACCACTAAATTGTCACCTCTCTTATCAGGCCATGTTTCAGATGTACTGAGATAGTTAAATACTACTAAATTGTCACCCCTCTTATCAGGCCATGTTTCAGATGTACTGAGATAGTTAAATACCACTAAATTGTCACCTCTCTTATCAGGCCATGTTTCAGATGTACTGAGATAGTTAAATACCACTAAATTGTCACCCCTCTATTCAGGCCATGTTTCAGATGTACTGAGATAGTTAAATACCACTAAATTGTCACCCCTCTTATCAGGCCATGTTTCAGATGTACTGAGATAGTTAAATACTACTAAATTGTCACCCTTCTTATCAGGCCATGTTTCAGATGTACTGAGATAGTTAAATACAACTAAAATGTCACCTCTCTTATCAGGCCATGTTTCAGATGCACTGAGATAGTTAAATACCACTAAATTGTCACCCCTCTTATCAGGCCATGTTTCAGATGTACTGAGATAGTTAAATACCACTAAATTGTCACCTCTCTTATCAGGCCATGTTTCAGATGTACTGAGATAGTTAAATACCACTAAATTGTCACCTCTCTTATCAGGCCATGTTTCAGATGTACTGAGATAGTTAAATACCACTAAATTGTCACCTCTCTTATCAGGCCATGTTTCAGATGTACTGAGATAGTTAAATACCACTAAATTGTCACCTCTCTTATCAGGCCATGTTTCAGATGTACTGAGATAGTTAAATACTACTAAATTGTCACCCCTCTTATCAGGCCATGTTTCAGATGTACTGAGATAGTTAAATACCACTAAATTGTCACCTCTCTTATCAGGCCATGTTTCAGATGTACTGAGATAGTTAAATACTACTAAATTGTCACCCCTCTTATCAGGCCATGTTTCAGATGTACTGAGATAGTTAAATACCACTAAATTGTCACCTCTCTTATCAGGCCATGTTTCAGATGTACTGAGATAGTTAAATACCACTAAATTGTCACCCCTCTTATCAGGCCATGTTTCAGATGTACTGAGATAGTTAAATACCACTAAATTGTCACCTCTCTTATCAGGCCATGTTTCAGATGTACTGAGATAGTTAAATACTACTAAATTGTCACCCCTCTTATCAGGCCATGTTTCAGATGTACTGAGATAGTTAAATACCACTAAATTGTCACCTCTCTTATCAGGCCATGTTTCAGATGTACTGAGATAGTTAAATACTACTAAATTGTCACCCCTCTTATCAGGCCATGTTTCAGATGTACTGAGATAGTTAAATACCACTAAATTGTCACCCCTCTTATCAGGCCATGTTTCAGATGTACTGAGATAGTTAAATACCACTAAATTGTCACCCCTCTATTCAGGCCATGTTTCAGATGTACTGAGATAGTTAAATACCACTAAATTGTCACCCCTCTTATCAGGCCATGTTTCAGATGTACTGAGATAGTTAAATACTACTAAATTGTCACCCTTCTTATCAGGCCATGTTTCAGATGTACTGAGATAGTTAAATACAACTAAAATGTCACCTCTCTTATCAGGCCATGTTTCAGATGCACTGAGATAGTTAAATACCACTAAATTGTCACCCCTCTTATCAGGCCATGTTTCAGATGTACTGAGATAGTTAAATACCACTAAATTGTCACCTCTCTTATCAGGCCATGTTTCAGATGTACTGAGATAGTTAAATACCACTAAATTGTCACCTCTCTTATCAGGCCATGTTTCAGATGTACTGAGATAGTTAAATACCACTAAATTGTCACCTCTCTTATCAGGCCATGTTTCAGATGTACTGAGATAGTTAAATACTACTAAATTGTCACCTCTCTTATCAGGCCATGTTTCAGATGTACTGAGATAGTTAAATACTACTAAATTGTCACCCCTCTTATCAGGCCATGTTTCAGATGTACTGAGATAGTTAAATACCACTAAATTGTCACCTCTCTTATCAGGCCATGTTTCAGATGTACTGAGATAGTTAAATACTACTAAATTGTCACCCCTCTTATCAGGCCATGTTTCAGATGTACTGAGATAGTTAAATACCACTAAATTGTCACCTCTCTTATCAGGCCATGTTTCAGATGTACTGAGATAGTTAAATACCACTAAATTGTCACCCCTCTTATCAGGCCATGTTTCAGATGTACTGAGATAGTTAAATACCACTAAATTGTCACCTCTCTTATCAGGCCATGTTTCAGATGTACTGAGATAGTTAAATACTACTAAATTGTCACCCCTCTTATCAGGCCATGTTTCAGATGTACTGAGATAGTTAAATACCACTAAATTGTCACCTCTCTTATCAGGCCATGTTTCAGATGTACTGAGATAGTTAAATACCACTAAATTGTCACCTCTCTTATCAGGCCATGTTTCAGATGTACTGAGATAGTTAAATACTACAAATTGTCCCCTCCCAATAGAGGCCACCCTTCTTATCAGGCCATATTTTAGATCCATTGAGATAGCTAAATACTACAAATTGTCCCCTCCCAATAGAGGCCACCCTTCTTATCAGGCCATATTTTAGATCCATTGAGATAGTTAAATACTACAAATTGTCCCCTCCCAATAGAGGCTACCCTTCTTATCAGGCCATATTTTAGATCCATTGAGATAGTTAAATACTACAAATTGTCCCCTCCCCTTTAGAGGCCACCCTTTTTATCAGACCATATTTTAGATCCATTGAGATAGTTAAATACTACAAATTGTCCCCTCCCAATAGAGGCCACCCTTCTTATCAGGCCATATTTTAGATCCATTGAGATAGTTAAATACTACAAATTGTCCCCTCCTAATAGAGGCCACCCTTCTTATCAGGCCATATTTTAGATCCATTGAGATAGTTAAATACTACAAATTGTCCCCTCCCAATAGAGGCCACCCTTCTTATCAGGCCATATTTTAGATCCATTGAGATAGTTAAATACTACAAATTGTCCCACCTCAAGAGAGGCCACCCTTCTTATCAGGCCATATTTTAGATCCATTGAGATAGTTAAATACTACAAATTGTCCCACCTCAAGAGAGGCCACCCTTCTTATCAGGCCATATTTTAGATCCATTGAGATAGTTAAATACTACAAATTGTCCCACCTCAAGAGAGGCCACCCTTCTTATCAGACAATATTTCAGATGCACTGAGATAGCTAAATACCACTATATTGTCCCCCCTTAAGACATGCCACCCCTTCTTGTCTGGCCAGATTGTACCCCTCAAGAAAGTCCACCCCTCTAATAAGGCCACATTTTCATTGTAGAAGGGGGGGGGGGGGGGGGGGGGGTCTTTTAAGAGTGGAACTACTGTAATATCCAAACACTAGTGTGAAAACGAGCTTGATAAGCACCGAATATAGAAGCATCATGATTGATAAATATTTCTCCCCAATCCAGCAATGACTACACGTATAAAGAAAAAAGTAAAACTTACACTCCTCTCTCGGGAGAAACTACTAAAACCTATATCATCAATTGTTGCACTGGGAATGCTGTTTTGACTACTACTTTTACTACTCATACTGATGGATTGTGAGCTTTGTTGACTAGCAATACTGCAGGATTTACTGTTATCTACAGTGTCACCATCCTGTAAAATATATATACATAGATTTCTGTATTACTCGGAATCAGAAAGTTAATGATATTTCTCAACTTGTTATTATAATTTGGTTTTCCTATCTTTTGAGTGAGTGATAAACTGTTGTTTAATGCCAAATAAGCAATTTTTCAGGAATATCTTGGGAAGTCCATTCTTTTGACTGAGAGAGTATCTGATGAAGGTTATTCCACAAATGTATAGTGCCCACAAAAAAATGTGAGCCTTGGCAAGTATAGCAAGCATGTTGTCAACACCCTTTTTTTCCAGAAATATTGTTAGATATTTAACATTTATTACAACATAAACAAATTTTAATTTTCCTACTCCTTGCTGATCTCAGTATGTCACATACCTGCCAACCCTCCCGTTTTGTGCGGGAGTTTCCCGCACAAACGACGAAATCCCGGAAATCTCCCGCTTGCTGGTCCGTTTCAGCGCGGGAGTATAGAATCTCCCGCATTCGGATATTTTAACCCGTAATGACCCGCATTCGTATTTCTCAGGATTTTTCATTACTGTCAATAGAAGTAAACAAACAATGGGCGATCATTTGAAAACTTTGGCGAGTAGTTTTCATGTTAGATTTATAAGTAATCGAAAATCATTTCTGCCATGTCAACTCCAACAAGAAAGAGGTCTTTGTCTGGACTAAGCGGCAGTGTAAAAAAGAAGAAATATAACTACAAATTTCAAGCAGATTGGATGAAGGATTTTCAATTTTTAGGGAAATGTGTGATGTAAAGGAGTTATTTTCAAAACAACCTAGATATCCCAATTTGTTTAAGTTAGCCCTGGCATGTGTTGTTCTGCCAAATAGTAATGCAGATAGTGAACGTATTTTCTCGATGCTAAAAAAAATTCAAACTGAATTAGGTCAGAATTGGCAAATGACACTATATGCTCACTTATTAGTGCCAAACAAAATCAAAATATGGAATGTTATGAGTATTGTCCTGACTCAGAGGTATTGAAAAAGGCAAAAACAGCTTGTATAGATTATAACAATGAATTGAAGAAATAAAGTATATTTATTAACTCTTATTGGTGTTTTGTAGATGTATATAGTGTACAGGTCATATATTTAGGCTGAAATTGTCATTCGTGCAAAATCTCCCCCTCACACTAGGGACATCAAAATCCTAATTTCCTTGGCTGTATATTAATTTCCGTCAGGAAGTGCTAATTATTCGCACTTTTCAGCGGAGATTCCATGTGAAATGTAGGGATTAATACACAATAATGGAGATTAGATTCAAATAGAGAGATTTATACATGCATCGAGAGATTATAACCTATATCGGTAAATTATTACTTCGCAGTTCAATTTCATACTTTATTTGGCAGGATTTAATCGATAATCTTTATATATATATATATATATATATATATATATATATATTAAAAAGTCAAATGAAATCCGTATGCTGGTACATATAAAAGAAATTATTAAAAAAAGAACAAAACGGATTTTTCACAACATTCTTGTACTAACGTTTTCACTGCTGTTGCAGATCTTCAGGTACAATGTTTATAAGTGTATATATATGACGTTAACAATAGTGTGACGTTAACAATATAAAGGGAGACTGTGATGTTACGTATTCGCGGTAAAATATATTACCTATAAAATTAATGAACATCTTTAAAGTTGTTATAAGATTAATAAAAATCTTTAAAGTCATTGTAAGATTAACGAAAATCTTTAAAGTCATTTATCATTTAACGAAGGTTTAAGAATATTAATTAATAAAGTTTCTTTTCTTCTTCTTAAAAAATCACCCTCTGTATTAACTTTATACAGCGGGAATATTTTGAAATGTCCTCCAGAACAATCATGGAAATGTTCATTAGCTCTTATTACAGTAAGGTCCTGGTGCCTTGTTTGTTGTCTGTGAACAGTCATTCGAGTCCGCAATTCAGTTTTGGTTTCACCTACATAGAATTCTCCACAATTAGAGCAAATAATTGCGTATACAAGATTCTTAGTTTTGCATGATATATCTTGCATAACTGTAAAAGTCCGTCCATTCTTAAATGTAAACGAGGTTCCTTCTATTAAGCTAGGACATGTCATACATCTCTTGTCGGTACATTTCTTAACAGATGGTAATGATTCATGAAAATCAAATTTTGATGATGACAAGAAGCCTTTCAGATTTTTCGGCTGCCTTTTGCTGTTTATAATCTTCTTTTTATGCAATACATTTTTCATACGTTCGCTACTGTTTAAGTTAAATTCAATTTGTTTCATAAAATGGAAAATACTGTAATCCCTTGGATTATAAGTAGTTACAAACGGAATTATATTATTTTGATTTAAGGTTACATGTACTTGTTCCCGCGTTGGAAAAAGGACCGATACATACGGAACTGCGGGAACAAGTACATGTAACCTTAAATCAAAATAATATAATTCCGTTTGTAACTACTTATAATCCAAGGGATTACAATATTTTCCATTTTATGAAACAAATTGAATTTAACTTAAACAGTAGCGAACGTATGAAAAATGTATTGCATAAAAAGAAGATTATAAACAGCAAAAGGCAGCCGAAAAATCTGAAAGGCTTCTTGTCATCATCAAAATTTGATTTTCATGAATCATTACCATCTGTTAAGAAATGTACCGACAAGAGATGTATGACATGTCCTAGCTTAATAGAAGGAACCTCGTTTACATTTAAGAATGGACGGACTTTTACAGTTATGCAAGATATATCATGCAAAACTAAGAATCTTGTATACGCAATTATTTGCTCTAATTGTGGAGAATTCTATGTAGGTGAAACCAAAACTGAATTGCGGACTCGAATGACTGTTCACAGACAACAAACAAGGCACCAGGACCTTACTGTAATAAGAGCTAATGAACATTTCCATGATTGTTCTGGAGGACATTTCAAAATATTCCCGCTGTATAAAGTTAATACAGAGGGTGATTTTTTAAGAAGAAGAAAAGAAACTTTATTAATTAATATTCTTAAACCTTCGTTAAATGATAAATGACTTTAAAGATTTTCGTTAATCTTACAATGACTTTAAAGATTTTTATTAATCTTATAACAACTTTAAAGATGTTCATTAATTTTATAGGTAATATATTTTACCGCGAATACGTAACATCACAGTCTCCCTTTATATTGTTAACGTCACACTATTGTTAACGTCATATATATACACTTATAAACATTGTACCTGAAGATCTGCAACAGCAGTGAAAACGTTAGTACAAGAATGTTGTGAAAAATCCGTTTTGTTCTTTTTTTAATAATTTCTTTTATATATATATATATATATATATATAGATGTTTGTACATTTATCGATTTTTTACGGATGGGTGCGTATATATATACGCGATCGAGTTGAGAAAAATTGGATGTTTGTTTTCATTTAGTTATGTATCGACAGCTATAGTGTATTTATGAATAAAATATGTTTAAAATGAAATAGTGTATTTACCGTTGGCAGAAGTAAAAAAAACGAATTCGCAACAAATGAAAACGGAATACATATTTCGCCAAAGATCGAGTCTGTATTAATGAATATATATATATGCAATCAAGTATTCACGGCTGACAAAAAATAATAAACGTAATTTACACATTTCACCAAGATCGAGTTTAACAGCAGTTTAATTTTCATGAATTAAATGATGAATGTTGAAATAAAAATTCCTTCTGTCCTGACCACGCAGGTGTTATAATTATCACGCCATGTACATGTTTGCATGTGTACTGATCGATCGCGAGAGCTATATATAGCACACAGGTAAGCTATATATTTTAGCTGCAGTACATTAATATGTATAAAAAAAAAATTAGACATTTCAAGAAAAGGTATCAAAATATAAAATCGTTTGTTTTGTGTTATACCACAAGTTAGTTTTTATCTTATAATTTTTAGTTTTTTTTTTCATTAAACTTTAATTATCATTATTTCTGTATAGTGTACATGTACTAACAGCTGTTTTCACTAACAAAACAATTTCTTTTACAAGTTAATTGCTAACCCTTTCATTTGTATAGACAACAGAATATAATTATTGATTTTTGCAGGTGCGTACGTGTATATGTATCGTGTATATGTATCGACGGCCTGTTGACAGAAAATAAAAACCGAATACACATTTCTCCCAGGTCGAGTTTTAAATTTAACAGACTATTTTAATGAATATATATATGCTATCAAGTTATAATGAAGAATGTTGTATTAATCCTGGCGTTTGTTTGGATATTAGGCCGTGGTTTTTTTTTTACCGGTTTTTGTACTGCACGAAATCGCGAACAAAATATGGAAGAATGATCATGACCCGATCAAGTGAGTTAAGTATATCACATAGTGTAATTATTGTAGCTATTAATTATATGTGTTTATTCAAAACCATGTTTACTTTTTATTTTTAATGCTTAAGTATAATTGTCTTTAGTGCTTTTTTCGGGAAACTGCTTATATTTCTTTTATTTTACAGATATTTCAATAAAAGGTATCAAAATATTAAATAGTTTGTTTTATGTTATTTTGTTACCTTTCATTCATTTTTTTTTGTTGTAGTTTGTGTTATATTATTTCTGTTAATGTTTTTTTTTTAATTCAGTTTCTAATACAACTTTTTATGTTTATCATTCTTATTGTTCATTTTTATAACTGTGTTCATTAACAAAACAATTATGTTATAGGTTAATTGTTAATCCTTAGTAAGGTTGTATGCTTTATAAATGAATTATGTAACTTTTATCAAGTTTTATGAAAGTAAATGATTTTTGTTATCACTTAATTATCTATAATTAAAATAAATGTAACGTTTCCACATTAGAAAAATGAGCTTCAAATTGTTTCTTGCCAATAATTTTATCATTTTATAGGTTAATGTTGTTTTAATTTTCATATTTCCAGAAAATAAGCTGGTTTGAAGCCTAGTCAACAACAGACCTACAAAGAATTAAATTATTATATACATGTATTATATATATATATGTGTGTGTGTGTGTGTGTGTGTGTGTATATATTTTAGTTAGAAAAAATTATGGTAGAAGTAAGTAAACACATTTTTGTTCTCCACTTGCTCTTCCTTTCCCTTCATGCAGCTTCTATAGGATAAAACTACCTCAGTTTATTAGGACTTCCGTAATGAAGGAGAGAACTATATGGTGCCAAGGAGAGTTTATTTGAGGTGTCCGCAACACTGGTATTATAGGAATGGTGATTGTTAACGGATCGGAACGAAATGAGCAATGAGGGCCTTCCATAGATGCTTCCTACCAAGTTTCAGTTCATTTGGCTGAGGGGTTTTAGAGGCATATTTATCTGTAATTCAATTCATATCTAACTGTATTTTACTAATATCTATATTTAAATTAGAGTTATCTCCCTTTCCACAGAAAAACAGTTTTTTTTATAAAGCATACAATCATAAACATGAATTGCCTGGGCGGCCATGTTTGTTAATGGATCGGGTCAAAATGAGCAATCTTTATAGAGGATCTTCCATAGATGCTTCCTACCAAGTTTCAGTTCATTTGGCCCAGTGGTTTCAGAGGAGAAGATTTTTAAAAATAGGCAAATCAGAAACAAGAATTGCCTGTGGTGGCCATGTTTGTTAATGGATTGGGACGAAATTAGCAATCTTTATAGAGGACCTTCCATAGATGCTTCCTACCAAGTTTCAGTTCATTTGGCTGAGGGGTTTCAGAGGAGAAGATTAAAATGTGAAAAGTTAACGGACGACGGACGCCAAGTGATGGCAAAAGCTCATATTTATTCATATAAAGACAGACCTGTGATGAGTCATCCTCAGCAAGATCAGATCGACCATTAGGCCTATTCTCTTCATCAATGTCACCGACCATCAGTATCTTTTTCAGTCTTTTATATTGCAAATTGTCTAGTTCTCTGACAGCATCTTTTGTTCTTTGTATTAAATCCAATATAACATTGGGTGGTCTAGTTTTAACAATAAACGGACTCTGAAATAAAATCAGAGCATCTAGGTTTAATACAATATAGGCATAAGCTTAAGATCACTTGACCTGGAATATGTCGAAGTTGAAGGGACCTACAGTTTTACTTCTAAGAGGGACAAAGGTTAACTCATTAGGCATAGCCAGTCCTCAGGATGAGCACAGGTCCTCCGACCGATAATATGTAAAACCAGGTTTAGAGTATTTTAATTATACTCTTTTTGCCTACTCATCTAATATAAAATTTGTCAACATTTTTTTATTTTACAAAACAAGTATATGTAGTTAGACTTCAAAGCATGATCATTCAAATATACTCTATTGCCAAAGACTTTACTTCTCTTTATATCTATATTGACTCCCATCTCTATCTCGCTAACACTGGTGAATCATTTTAACCCACACGACTTTTCATGTATTTTATTGACAAACGGGAGATAACATAATAACTAGCTGCCACAGCAAAAATGATAACACAAATTTTATGGCATTTACGATTGACAACGAGATAGGGTCGGTCGGCTACCAGCATTAATATACATTAAAATAAAAGATTTTCTTTTAATTACTAGTCTCATCTACTTTTTTTTTATGATACAATTTTACCTTTAATAATTGAGTTGCAGAGGGTCTATCACAGGGACTTTTTGACAAGCAGGAATCTACAAAATTACGGAATTCATCTGACCATTCTCCACCAGCTAGAGTTGGAGGATCATTCTGAGCTATGTGGTACAGGGCACTCATAGCATTCATATTAAATAAAGGAGGTTTTCTTTCAGCTGAAAAATAAAATGTACTCTTTACATATTGTTGTCCAGCAAGGCTATACTGTCATAAAATACTGGCAAGGATACCAGGGCTCACCACACATAGTAAAAACAGGGCGACATGACTTCTCTCTCTCTTGACTTAAGGGTGAAGTGAGGGAAAATCTGGGAGACTTCCGAAAATTGATCCAAATTTTAACGTTTCTTTCCCCACTACCGCATGTTCCCCTACCTTTCACAAAACGAACGTGCTCCACAATGATCTTAAAAAGGATGCAATTAACGAGTTTGGAATAAAATATTGAACATTAAACCCTGTATGGGTCAAATTTCAGGAACATGGGAGCTCCTTTTATGTGAATATTGAAGAAAAAGTATGATTATTGGTGAAAAAAATACGGACTTGGAAAGACTGACAAGGGCGTCTAAAACTTCGTTTTTTGATAGAAATTGGGCGATTTCATTGAAACCAAGGCGAAGAAGTCGCCAACTGCACCTGGTTTGGTGAGTCCTGGGATACAGAAGACAAAGGTTAGATTCTCAGGCTTATTATACTAATGCTGTCATAAAATCTAGTAATAGTTTTAAATTCATATAAATCTGTTTACAACATATGTGCAATGCTTTTGTATGTATAGTCAAAGATACCACTATTATGCTCTAATTCATGTTGTTCAAACGAACATAAAGTATTTATGTACCGATAGCTGTAATATTCTAAATACAACGAAAACCAAGTATTTGCGTTATATACCTATACTATATAATAAATAAAATACAAACACAATTGAAGATTGACTGGCAACGTGACCATTTCGAATAGAAAAAAAAATAAAATAGATGTGTACAAACATGCTGCGTATAATACTGATTTATTCTTTATACTATAAAGTTACTGATGTAACTGAAAATTTTACTTTACAATAAGTTCGTGGGTCTGCTCGATACGGTCATTGCCTTGTCTCGATACTGAATTCTTCTCAGTTCTTTAAAATACCCCGTATTAAGAAAACCGGTTTTTACTAATACGGTAAGAAATTACTATGCACGATATACATAAATATATATATTTCCATATTAACTAATTCAGCTTTTAAATAAGATTGTCACACTACATGTCAGATTCATTTGTGTCAAGTAAAAAGGTTTGAGTCTTAAAAAAAGAAATAAAACAAATTATATGTTGCTGCATTTACCATGTTTAATACAGAATAACTTAGCATGTTCAATGGATATGTGGTTGATTTTTTTCAAAATACTGCATCATTTTTAGATTCATTTAGTTTAAATCTTTCTTTTTCTGCAAATAATGGGACACCATATTATGTCTTGACCACAACAAAAAAAAACATGTTTGTTTGTTTAAATCTACTTCTATTCACAGGGGATATACTAAATAAAATAAGTCAAACTCAAAATTCTGACTACCTACCAAGTTCTAAACAAGTTATACCAAGGGACCATATATCAGCATTGCCCTCATACTGGCCTTCATCCATGGCAAGAATTACTTCTGGAGCCATCCAGTAAGGTGTCCCAACAAATGAGTTGGCAGGACAAACAATGGATGCTGAACCAAAATCAGCTGTGAAGAAAACAAGCATTCCTCAAGTATTGTTATACTAATATTAGCATCAATCTAATTTTCTATAATTCATACTAGTTAATATTCCATAAAATTATATCCATGAATAACACATTGTACATGTACACAGGTTTTTTTTTACTCTGAGCCATTTTATGGGTTTTTTTTCTGGCCAAATACAGGAAAAGGACACTTTGTATAAATATTTTCACAATTTTGTCACTAAATCCATTGAAGGATGTTGATTCTAGAGTGTTCACAAGGATGTTAAAGGGTAAAAAATTTGATCTGGTGACCTTGATCTTTGACCTATGACATTGAAAATCAATAGGGTTCCAGATTTTCTTAATGACTATGTATGTATCTTGTTTGGTGAATATCCATTGAAAGATATTGATTCTAGAGTGTTCACAAGGATGCTACAGGGTAAAAATTAGACCCTGTGACCTTGAAAATCAATAGGGTTCCAGACTCTCCTAAGGACTAAGTATGTACCATGTTTGGTCAAAATTCATTGAAGGATGTTGATTCTAGAGTGTTCACAAGGATGTTATGCGGTAACAAATTTGACCCGGTGACTTGAACCTTTGACTTTGAAAATCAATAGGGTTCCAGATTCTCTTAAGGACTAAGTATGTACCAAGTTTGGTCAAAATCCATTGAAGGATGTTGATTCTAGAGTGTTCACAAGGATGTTATGGAAGGACGGACGGACAGACGGAAGGAAGGACGACCGGTAGCGTTACTATATCCCTTCGCAACTTCGCTGGCGAGGGGATAATAAAATAATTTGATATTGAAGTAGAGAGTTCAAGCTAGTAAGATTAATCCATTGGCTATTGCTATAATAACTACCTCTATCTGTCTTATTCAATAATTTGTTTCACATCTCCAAACAAGATCACTTATACTAAAGCACAAACAGTTGGTTGTCTAGTCTATAAATCACAAACAATTCAGAAACAATACCTAATTTGACTGTTCCATTTTCTGTAAGTAATATGTTGCCAGCCTTGACATCTCTGTGTATTTTACCAAAACTATGGAGGTGCTCTAAGCCTTTCAGGGCATGGTGACATATCTCAGCAATCTCATCTTCTTTTAAAGGTTTCTTATGAACTGTTGATAAATGAGATAAGAAGATTAATTACAACTAATCTAAACTATTAAGAAGTCAAACTACCCCTTTGGTATCTTCAAACTTTTTTTAACAGGAAACAGATTTATACAAGAAGTTCGTTCATTTCATAATCTGATTGAATGGCTGTCGTGGTCGTGATAGTATGGTTGTTGGACTTACAACTAACTACCTATGCAATCGGTGTCTATCACCACTCAAGTTGTGAGTTCGAATACCGCTCTTGGCGAGGTGTACTCGATACAACATTATGTGATCAAGTTTGTCAGTGACTAGCGACATGTCAGTGGTTTTCTCCGGGCACTCTGGTTTCCTCAACCAATAAAACTGACTGCCACAATAGATCTGAAATATTGTTGAAAGTGGAAGGATTTATAGCCTAAAACCATATGGAACTAACTGAAAATTTGTCAGCAGTGCAACATGTTTATTCATCCCCTTTTAACATAAAATTATGTTAGGGCTATTCCATTTAAGTCTACCTGGGAGGGGGGAATGCCATTTTTTTTATTTTTCTGTTGGTTGTGGGGGTGAAACCATATTTTTTTATGTTGGTTGGGTGGGTCTCTTGAAAATAAATTATGTTGGGGGGAGGGGGGGGATCCAATGACTAGAAAATTCAGTGGATGAGGGGTGGTATTTATCTTGACTTCCCTTTGCCTTAAACTCGCTGGTTTTTCACAGAAATAAAAAGATACATCCGTTTTGTTGTCTTAAGAGATTGTGCCATTTTGCCAGAATTTGCTCCAAAACAGTAGTGAGTTATCTTCCTGGAAGTGGAGTTATGTACCCTTAAAGATGGCAACCTCAGTTTCTGTTGCCGTGTGGCTGGAAAAAATAGGTCTTCAGTCATTATCACCTATATTTGAAGGTAATTTTACAGACATTTTTCATAGCAAAATATTAATTCACTCGTTAGGAACATATAACTTTACTCCATTTACTGCAGTAATTATTTTTATGATTTTTTTTTTCTGGTGGTAGTGGGGTACTTTCAGAAGTAAATTCTGGTGGTGGTGGGTGGAATTTTTTTCTTTTTCTATTGGTGGGGGGAGGGGTCTGAAATAAGTGGCATTCCCCCCCCTCCCAGGTATATTTAAATGGAATAGCCCTTAATGCATCAATAACTAAAATTTTACAGTCAAATCCAGTGTATATAGATAGGGTAAATTTAACATGTACTCGATAGACATTAAAAATGATTGCAATGTTCGATTATCTCCCTTGCTTGTAGATGTAAACACCACATCTATTAATTCCTTTTATAATCATTATTCTGAACCAATTTATGTATAGTGTATTGACTTTAGAAATAATATAAATACATGTACAATTCTCATTAAATAAGAATATTAATTGTACACTACGATGCAAAATAAATCCAAATAACCAATATTGGGTTTTTAGAGATGACTATTTGAAATTTATTAGTAGTAGGGCTATCACATAAAATATCTGAAAACAGCTTAATAGATCAATAATCGTATGTATATTGAGTAAATCTCAATTTACGATAAATCTGATTTTTTCCTTTACTCTCAATTTCATCAACAGATTTGAAATATGGCGGTAATCACTTCGTTAACCAGACATGAGAAGTCAGTATGACAAGTAGAACACGGTACAAATGTATCCCTTTTTGTTGATGGTTTGAGACAATTCCAAATTTCCGTATATTCATGTTTACATCATTCTCTTATTACAGGCAATGACTTCTTCAAGCTCAGTCTCCTGCTTGCGTTTGGCATGCCGCCATTAATTTTCAGACACATGTTACTAGATCATCAAAGTGTTAGTAAGGAGCATGGATATACGATCATTTTAAAGTGCTCAAACGACAAAGACTCAGTGTTGTGTTCGGTTATCTACCACAAGAAACAAAAGTACTTCCTGGCAAATTTTTTTCAGTTTTGCAACTTGTTGGCATAGAAATAACTTATGAGGGCATAGAGCATAATTTAGGGGTCAAAAATCGTAGAAACTATGCTAAAATCATAGTGGTAAACAGGTCTGTGTATGATTGAAGTTCCAGACTTCTCTCTCACATTTTTATAATATTCGTTAATCGCACAGCTTTGTTAACATCTTACAAATATCTCAAGATCTTATATTCCTCTTTACTATACTAACCTTCAATAATATCTGAGGCTGAACCAAGACAATATTCCATAACCAGCTGAAATAATAATGTAGAAAATGAATTGATAATTATTTATTTTTTTAGCTCTAATGCTATTTAATGTAATCATACTAAATATCCAAGTAAGCTTTCAGCTTGTTTCCAAATCCACATTCTGTACTCATTGTATATTATGTATCACTTGTATTTTTCTCTAATAAATATTGTTTAAACCAAGTAACACAGGTGATAATAAAAAGTTCTCCAATAGAAATGCTTCAAAATCTCACTTTATATATAAAAAAAAAAAAATACTCAATCATATTTGCCTTTTTTTAGAAAGATGTGTACTTAACTGGAATAGACCTCAGTTTTATTGGTGGAGGAAACCAGAGTACCCGGAGAAAATCACCGACCTGCTGCAAGTCATTGACAAACAATAGCAAGAAGTTCTTATCTAACACTGCCAAACAAAACCTACCAATACATAACTATATTTCTCTTGAGAATTTTTTTAAGCTAAATGTGCTATATTTATTTACCTTGTTAATTTTACATGTAATGTTTGATAAACATGTTAGATGGACATACAATGTATAAAACTGTATTGAGTATGTAAATTACGCCAGTGACGTAGGTTGAAATATATTTTTTTAAGAATTTTCGATCATTTTAAATTGTAGTCGACACATCTACACATTACTACTCACCCATGCTGTACTTTCCTTTAAATAACATCCCTTATAATCTATGGTATTTTCATGTTTTAGTTGTCTTAAAAACTTGACTTCTTTTATAATATCTTGCCATTTCTGTAGAATAAATCAATGATTGATTATTGTTTAATGTCATGTGAGCAATATAAATAAATAAAAGCATGTTATAATGTTAACAATAGACACAAACAAAGAGTGTGAGCAAGTGATAGTTGTTATTGTTGATTCAGGTTAAGTTGCCCGGGAGTGACTATCGGTCGTAGTTCAAGTGGAACCTGCATTTTTAATTTAGGTTGGACAGGTAAAATAGTTTACATCTGAATTCACTGATCCATTTAATTAGTCAATTGACAATTATTATACCTTTTATATTCTATACTATCGTAGTTATTGATTGATTCATTCACAAAAATATAGTACAATCATTAACAAATCCACCAACCATGCAGCTGCATTTTCCATTATATGATAAAATGATAATTAATTTTTTTTATTTATCCTCATGAGCAAAATTGCATAAGTACAGAGAAAATATAACTATATGTATTAACCCATCATAAAAAGATAATTAAAAGTAGTAAAATTTCATTATTTTTTTTTTAACTTAATCAACATGATAGATATATGTTTATTCTCCTAAATGAAGTAAATGCACCCTCTCTCCGATTTGAAAAAATGGTATCCTAAGTTGTAAAAAAAATAACAGTGAGGAAAATATTTGTCGTAAGATTTTTTTTTAAAGAAATGACTTTATTGTGTATCCAACACAATACAGTAAAATAGTTATCAAAGTGAAATACTGTGCCTGTCCTACATCAGAGTTGAACGGATGGGTAATATTTGTTGGTAAAAAGTTGAATTATGGACTTTCTCAAAATTGTTTACATGAAAGGTGGACATTGGGTATGTTTTTCTTCTCCACCTTTCTCCTGTCCCTCTCCTGCTTTCTCATGTCATTCTTTCCATTTCTCCCTCCTCCTTTTTTTCGCCCTCTTTTTCACGGTCTCTCTTCTGTCCTTTTTCTCCTGTCTTACACTCTTTTATGCTTTCTTCCAGTCTGCATACTATCTCCCTACCCTTATCACTTTCTCCTGTCCTCCACCCTCTTTTCCTTTCTTCCACTCTATTACCACTCTGTCAACCCTTAATATGTATCATTTTCATTCGATTGTTTTATTTCTTTTTTTGTATCTTTTGATTGATATTTCATGTTATAAATATTATCTAATGTTTTATCAAAATAAAATATAAATATCACAGACAATATAACAATAATCAATAAAGTTAATTAGTCGTCGTTATCCTGGTCACCACTGCTGCTGCTATCATCGGCTAGATTGATAACAAAATTGTCCATTTCCTGGTCAATTACAATGTCTTTTCGTGTATACTCTTCCTCTACATTGATGACATGTTTACAATAGTTCTCCCAGTTCTGTACACTAATTTCTGTAAATGCAGCCTTAGTAATTTCTAGAACGTCATTCAGTTTATTAGTGAAATTTCTGCTAGACACTATCTTCTTAAGTTGTGCCCACACCAGTTTGATGGGGTTCAAGTCTGGGTGATACGGCGAAGTCGCAGAATAATATGTCCTTTTTCTTTCGCAATGTCATCTATAATATATTGCGGTTCCAGTTTATTCGCCTTTGCCAAAGCTAACAATTCAGGGTGCAATAATAATAATTTCTTTATTTATAGAGGGTTACACAGTTAGTTAATAACTAATCTTCCCTGAGGCCCTCATTGACATATTTAGACATACATTGTAAAGTACACAATATAAAGTTACACAATACATTGTAATAAGTATACACAAAAGATTTAGTAAACATTTAATGGTAAATTAAGGTACATAGCTTCTTATCAAACGGTATATTATGTTTTGTTAACCAGGTTTGAATGTCCGCTTTACGAGTACTTGAATTTGGACATTTTTCCGATTTACAAGAATGGTATGACGCATTGTCCATAACGATTACACTTTTTACCGAAATGTTCTCCAAAAGTTTCTCGCAAAACCATGTTGCTTTCCATACAAGTAGAGCACCAGGTACGAATCCTGTACAACCACCACCGTGTACGACTACAAGACATTGTCCCCTGCTTATCGGAAGTAAAGCACCTCTTTCATCTTTGCTTTGCCAACAGTATTTCGCTGTGTAGGAAGTGTCAATCCACGTCTCATCAAAGTAGACAATGTTCATGTTTTTTTCACTGTACTCGCAGATTTTTTTCAGGTATCAGCAACGCAAATCTACGATGTCATATTGTTCGATAATAACTTTCCTACGACCTTGGGAACGTTTCCATTTGAAGCCAAGTTCTTTTACAATGTTGCACAATAGTGAAACACTTCTATCAAATTTAATGTCATCTTTTAAAATCTTGTGCAATTTCGCAATAGTTGGTAACTGACGACGTACAGTATAAAATTCACGAATTTTATTTCTAATAGCGGATCTATCAAAATCATCTACCGGCTTCAGTAGTTCACGATTTCTCGTCTTAGGCGGTGACAGTAGCACCCCAGTGTCAGATTGTTCTTTTCTTATTCTACAGATCAATCTTTCACTGATAGAAGTTGCGTCAACAGTTTTCTGGATATAAGCGTTTACTGGCATTGTTGATGGAACTGAAGCTTGTTGCTCAAAATATTTCGAAACATTATATACAATATCTTAATATCTTTAGATTGCGAATTTAGAATTTTTTTCCGTGTCTCAGACATGTTGCCAAAGCAAAATCGATATCAAAAATGATTTGAAAGATATTCGTGCCAATATCATTCGAAAAGGAGCCTGCAAATATCGTGCTTTAAAGGTATTTTTAAGGGGTATTTTTACTATTTTAAACTTCTTTTTTAAAACAAAAAAATGCTTGTATAATTCTTTTTTTTTTTTATAAAAGGTTAAGTATTTATAAATTTTTCTGGGAAAATGAAAACAGTAAATTCAGATTGTACGATATAATAATGCATGTTTCCCTGTCATTACCTTAAGCATATTTATATACTCCATGCACATTCGTCAGTTTCTATTATGCATATTGAAGTATAGCGTAAAAGTATTCAACAGCTTATTGTTAAAATAGTTGATCATTTGAACCGTCTATTTAAATGCAAACAACAATACTATGAACAGCCGATTGTTGTTATTTGTACGAGAACCTGGTGTTACATATAAATAGTAGATTCGTCCACGGTGAGAGTTTGAAGTTCAAACAGACCGGCAAGGTTACTTTGTAACATCAATAATGCCAAATGAAAATATTTTCAGCTATATCATAGCAAAAAAAAGTGACATTAGATAAGATGGTGAATATGTCTACTTTGTATTAGATCAGCACTCTTAGCTGGATTTTAATAGTGCTAGCACACTGAAACAGCAATCCGTGGGTAGAAATGTCGCTCCACTCAGACACATTATTCTGATTCTAACCGTCTTTGATTTTACTCCTTAATGATGCATGTTAAGCAGAAAAGCAGCAATTACCAATGTTATAGTCTTTGGTTTGAACTGACTGAGGCTCGAACCTACTATCTACATCACTCCAGGTGACCATGCTAACAACATTACACCACCGACACAGTCTACAGACATGCTAACAACATTACACCACCGACACAGTCTACAGACATGCTAACAACATTACACCACCGACACAGTCTACAGACATGCTAACAACATTACACCACCGACACAGTCTACAGACATGCTAACAACATTACACCACCGACACAGTCTACAGACATGCTAACAACATTACACCACCGACACAGTCTACAGACATGCTAACAACATTACACCACCGACACAGTCTACAGACATGCTAACAACATTACACCACCGACACAGTCTACAGACATGCTAACAACATTACACCACCGACACAGTCTACAGACATGCTAACAACATTACACCACCGACACAGTCTACAGACATGCTAACAACATTACACCACCGACACAGTCTACAGACATGCTAACAACATTACACCACCAACTGACTGAGGCTCGAACCTACTATCTACATCACTCCAGGTGACCATGCTAACAACATTACACCACCGACAGTCTACAGACATGCTAACAACATTACACCACCGACACAGTCTACAGACATGCTAACAACATTACACCACCAACACAGTCTACAGACATGCTAACAACATTACACCACCGACACAGTCTACAGACATGCTAACAACATTACACCACCAACTGACTGAGGCTCGAACCTACTATCTACATCACTCCAGGTGACCATGCTAACAACATTACACCACCGACACAGTCTACAGACATGCTAACAACATTACACCACCAACTGACTGAGACTCGAACCTACTATCTACATCACTCCAGGTGACCATGCTAACAACATTACACCACCGACAGTCTACAGACATGCTAACAACATTACACCACCAACTGACTGGGGCTCGAACCTACTATCTACATCACTCCAGGTGACCATGCTAACAACATTACACCACCGACACAGTCTACAGACATGCTAACAACATTACACCACCGACACAGTCTACAGACATGCTAACAACATTACACCACCGACACAGTCTACAGACATGCTAACAACATTACACCACCGACACCGTCTACAGACATGCTAACAACATTACACCACCGACACAGTCTACAGACATGCAAACAACATTACACCACCGACACAGTCTACAGACATGCTAACAACATTACACCACCGACACAGTCTACAGACATGCTAACAACATTACACCACCGACACAGTCTACGACATGCTAACAACATTACACCACCGACACAGTCTACAGACATGCTAACAACATTACACCACCGACACAGTCTACAGACATGCAAACAACATTACACCACCGACACAGTCTACAGACATGCTAACAACATTACACCACCGACAGTCTACAGACATGCTAACAACATTACACCACCGACACAGTCTACAGACATGCTAACAACATTACACCACCAACACAGTCTACAGACATGCTAACAACATTACACCACCGACACAGTCTACAGAGATGCTATTTATCGTAAATATATTTATAGTGTATCTCAGTGCATTCCTACTGCCCCAATCCATATTCAATTTTCTTTTTTGAACATGTAGAGTCAAATATGTATTCATCAGTCACCGCTTGTTCAAGATTGGTAGATCCTGATAGTCAGTTCTGATTCGTAATGATTCCTGTATTACTGTTACCAGAGGGTAATTGATTAGAAAACCTGGCAGTTGCTTTGTAAATTGTAATGCTGCAGGTCTTCTTTTTTTCCTTTTTTGTTAACACTTTACAGTTAAACAGTAAATCGTTCTATAATTTTACAGCTTATTTAGTAGTCGTGCACTGAAAACACTTCAAAAGTTAATTACGGATGATTTTTTAAAGTCTAGAATAAAAACTGACAGTTAAATACCGGTAATTTGATACAATGGGATAAATTTGATTGACAGCATTAGGGTAGAAATGAAACTGTCATAGTCACATAATAATGAGATACATTTTCTTACATCATTTTACTACAGATTTTCTATGGTTTTGAAATATGAAATAATTGGTACACTCCATTTATAATATATTTACAAATAAATACATTACAATGTATAAAGATTAGTATCTCTACAATACCTCAGCAGCCTGCTTGCCATTGTACGACATCTTCTTGATGGCAACGATTTCCTTAGAAACAACATTTCTGGCCTGAAATTAATATACAAACAGAAATTTAAAATCTAAAGAATAATTAAATCTCATTTTCAATTTTACAAATTTAGTAACATTTTTTTTCCAGAACTTCAAGATTCAGAAAAACATACATGTATAGCTTTTCAAGAGGAATTTCATGAATGTCGACGTCAAAAAAGTGAAAACTCCAAGGTAGATGGCCATTAGCATTAATTTTATTTACTGGGGATATGAGTGTTTATTATCACTTTCGACAATAAATCAGTCTTATTGGTGGAGGAAACTGAAGTACCCACAAAAGAAAAAAATACTACCACAATTTTATATTTATATGTTTGTTTCATGGTGATTAATGCCACTTTCAACAATATTTCAGTTATATCATGGCGGTCAGTTTTATTAGTGGAGGAAACCGGAGGACCCGGAGAAAACCACCGACCTGTCACAAGTCACTGACAAACTTTATCACATAATGTTGTACACCTTGCCCTGATCAAGATTCGAACTCACAACATCAGTGGTGATAGGCACTGATTGCATAGGTAGCTGTAAATCCAACTACCATACAATCACATATGAAATATAGTCTAGAAGGTATATATATATATATATATATATATATATATATATATATATACATGCAGTGTATGTACACATGTCCTATGACTACATGTATATATATATGTATTATTGCTCAGCAGTTTACAAAATGTCATTCACTGCCACTGGAGTTTTTATGATGTCATAGTGGATGGCCAGAACTTAGCAAGAACTAAACATAAACCAGGGTTCCCACTACTTTCAAATTAGAGGGAGAAGTGACTTCTCTTTCAGAGAGCTCACAGGGAGAAGTGGGGAGACTTCTGGGAGAAGTTAATTGCGTTCATTCAAAACATTGTTTTGCGACCTCTCTGACGTTACCCTGCCCAAATTTAGTAAATAGTTAAAAAGCTGCCTGAACTGACTTGTTCTGGGTTTTTTTTTATTCATACATGTAACTATCTTAAGGACATCGATTCAATGTCACATTTTTATTTCTGTCTACCTTGACTATTGGGGTCTTGCATACCAGCAGAGCTCCAGATAAGCTGCGTATTTGCGTTTTTTACGCTATGAACACGAGTAAAAATGCATGTATCATCAGATCAGAGTGTACATTTATGCATACATATTGCTGTGTAAGCAAACTTTCCAAATTCGGAGCGTACTTGTACGCTGTTGACGATAATACATCGTGTACATAAACAATACATTTTTGACTTTGAGAAATTCCCCGTAATTACTTCTCTTTATACTTTTCGAAAGAGAAAGTGTATACATCCGAGGGGTACCGAATGTTTGCCTTTCTAAGCATCGATGTCAAAAGAGATCTGATTGGATGCTTAGGATAAATCATCCAATCGCGGTCAATATTACAAATAAATGCGGTTTAGTTAAGAACTAAAACGAAAGTGAATTTGGGAACACGTTGTTCGTTGAAAATGAGCAAGAACATGAATAAGCGCACTACGGAAAATTATATACTTTTTTAAAAGTTCCTGACAGTTTCATCTGTGTCTAGTGACAGTATAGTTAAAGGAATCATTGATGACATTATCAACACGGCTGTGAAAACTGCCGAAGTCGACGAGCAAAAAACAAAATATTTACAACATTTTATTAATAAACATGACACAATCGTGTCAAATTAAACAGAGATATACATTTCACTTGCATCCTGTGTTTATTGAATAACACTTGTGTCCAACATAATTTTAAAAGTGTACATGTAAGCAATCTTTTCTGAAGTAGAGAGTACAACAGTGCAAAGGAAATATGCAAATACGCATCATTTTCAAAAGTAGGGGGTAATTACCCTTTGGACTTGAAAATTATCTGGAGCTCTGTACCAGTGACTTTTATATGTACCCCCACCCCCTTTTCCTTTTGAAATATTACTGTGTTGTGATCCAATACCACACAAATTGTAATAACTCATATTTGTGTGATCTTCAGCAGAAGAACGATGTCTCTGTCAATTTGCTCAATGGACCAACTATATATAGGAGTACAGTACAGTAGGGAATGAAAAAATAGCACAAACGTAAATTGCCACTGATAGTCAAAAACTGAAGAAAGTAAAGGCTGTAATTATTATTTGCCAGACCTCAAAGAATCAGATTGCAACAACAAAGGAAAGCTACTGTAGTTCAAAGTTTATTTTTTAATTGGATATGTGTTAATGTTTGTAAACACATGTCTGTATGTAAATAAACAGTTTGAAAGATCGTATTATGAACCCGGTGTCGAGTATAAAATACCAATGTGGATGGATAAATATCTGAAGCGTCTACGTGCATTTCAACGAATTTTGAATTGCAATCTTCGCATAAATGAACATATTTGATATGAGAACTATGATTTTATGTCACAGAAATGAAAAAAAATAAATCAAAAGTTCGTTTTGTTGAAAGTACTTTTAAGTAGCTTCGGACAAAAAGTTTGGTCAACATTTCCCGTAGCACAGTACCGCATTGCGTCCTCTTACCAAAATGGTGCCATTGTTGTTGTTTACAAAAAACAAATACAAATAGCTTTATTTTAAGCCGGGCATATATAAACAATAAACAAAACCTTTAATAAACGAAATTAAAGTTTCTATAAACCGTAATGGATTACTTTCCAAGAAAATCACTTCCAAAATACTTAATAACGGATATGATAGATTTCAATAAACACATGCACGATATCGACAATTTCATAAATGACAATTTGAGAAAATATGCGGGTGGCGACATAGGGCGACTCTTCAAAATTACAAGGCGACTTGAACTTCGCTTTTGACCAATGAGAAAGCAAAGTCAACCTTCACAAGGCGACATCTTCGCCCGAATCGCCCTCCAAGCCCTGATAAACATGTGCTTAGACTGGGCACTGTGTACATGTACATGTATATAGTTTAAAAGTATTGTCTATAATAAATTTAATTTGAAGATGGATTGCTTTGTTAAGAAAATCAATGTAGAAAGATTTAAGATTATTGAAGATATTAACTGTAATACACTGACCTAAGATAATATTTACTATGTAAAGAATGTAGTATGAATTTATTATCTAGCTGTCCATTTATAAATACATTTTTTATCGTCAAATATTATCTGTAAGCTAAAGTATTTTCAAGGAAGTGACCTGCATCTGCATATTTCTGTCGAGTAGCTGATATTTTGACAAGGCCAAAAAAATATATATGTGTGTTTACTGTCACATGTCAAAAAAATCAAAGTTAAAAAAATCTGGAATCCGTAAAAAAAATCTCGATAAAAATGACGATTTTGTTTACAGTATACCTTGAATTTGCTGTCGGTTTTTTTTCTGAATAAGAAGACTGAAATCATTGATGTTCTTGGGGAATAAAAGTATACTAACAAGGGGTGCAATTCCGGGGAAAAAATGTTCAACATCCGAAAAAAATCAATAATATTCAATGATTGAAGTGTTAGCGAAAATCAGTTCAATATTGAATTGTATAATAAAATATATACTATAAAAAATGTATGTTGTTGAAAAAAAATCACAGGGTGGATTGTTTTACAATATAAAATTATTGTCACAAAATATCTAAATATAGCTATATAGGTTTTCCATCTAACACGAGCATGCGCACGGGGTTGTAGTAAAAAATGGCGGCTGCATTACATCTCACAATAATTTGAATACACGTGGAGAACAAGCTTTCTATACTAAATATACTGGAAAATAATTATCGATTTCGTTAAACTAGAATGTTCTACGCTTGAATTGGTCAATTAGGAACAAATAAAATAATCACCATGAGATAATCAACACAGGTGAACATCAGTCGGCACTAAATTATCCTGATCAGCTGATTGAAAATTTACTGGACCGAGACGATCACATAATTTGTGTACTACTAATTAAACACAGTTTAAAGGTATGTCAATAAAACTGCACAATGTGATACATTGTTTTGACAGCTTGATTATTTTATTGTATGAACATCCGTTTACCATCTATTGTGACACCCACAGATGGCCTGATTTGAATGTCATCGATGTCTGGCTTTACAAACCAGACTTCATAAAAAACAAGTTTAAAAACAAAATTTTATTTAATTTAATTTTCATAATTATTTCGTTTATGACACATAAGAATAGTATTCTTGAGTTAATACTTACATATACTTACCGAAGAACATCGTTATAGGACAAATGTTTACCGATGTAAAAAAAAAACACAAAAAAAGTTTCATGTGACGATACTTACCCAAGTTGTCATCGACATCCTCGACCTATGGAATGCTTCGACCTATCTTAGTATTTCCCAAAAAATTTTGCCGAAAAGCAGCAATTCGACCTATCGTCCCCATCGACCTATCGTCCGTAAAATACGGTACGTGGCTAGAAGCAGGATTATAGCATGGGGTGTTTCTTTTAAATATTTTTGTGTTATATCGTCTGTCGAGATAAGTGATTCTATGTATCTGTTTCCAGGCGTAGGGGTGTTTAACACCACTTTCAACAACATTTCAGTTATATCGTGGCAGTCAGCTTTGTTGGTGAAGGAAACCGGAGTATCTGCAGAAACCACTGACCTGTTGCAAGTCACCGACAAACTTTATCACATAATGTTGTATCAATCTCTTACATCTCACCACGAGTGTGATTCGAATTCACAACTTGACTTCTATACGATCAAAACGGCCAACTACCTGTCTCCAAACTTCTTTTATCACTATCTTTGCAAAAATTTATGAAGAAAATAGTTTTTTATCAAAACAAGTGATCTGGAAAATTAGGTCTCACATCATCAGTATTTAGATGAACTATTTCTATATGAACTTACATAGTAAACGGCACCAAAACTTCCATGTCCAATTTCTCTAAGGTCTGTAAATATACGTTCTGGATCTTCTATAGAGAAGAGTGCTGCTATATCGGGATCTTTTAGATTTCCTGGTTTAGGTAAAGCTGGCATTTCCCCGTTAAAAGTTCAATCATTGGATGTACTATGTGTGTTACATTGCTAAAATGATAAAACATACATGTACATTTCGGATCTTTAAAAATGACATAATCATTATATGCAATCAACCTTCCACATACAAAGATCCATGTGCATCTGCATGGTTGTCAATGTGGATGAAACAACTATCCATCACATTCACTATGCAAACAGGATGAAACTGCACTATTTATAATATCAAAACTGTATATCAAATGTTCACTCTATCAATTTACAACTACCTGTATGTAACCTAGATAATTTGATTTTCTTTTGACCTTATAATCAATAAATTATTTAATAGTAAACATGACATATATTTCCTTATTTAAACAAGAGATAATAATTTGTATCTATATCTAATCACACAATGTAATTTTGATTAAATTAGATTTGTTATTTATAGAATGATGCAGTCCATGAGCTTATGCTACTTACTACATATATTGAAATGAATATGGTTGGTTAATGGTTCATGGTATTTAACGCCATTTTCAACAATATTTTAGTTATATTGTGGCGGTCAGTTTTATTGGTGGAGAAAACTGGAGTCAGGGCTCACCAAACCAGGCGAAGTGGGCAACTTTTTCATCCAATAATCATACTTTTTCTTCAATATTCACATAAAAGGAGCTCCTGTGTTCCTGAAATGTGACACATACAGGGTTTGATGTTCAATATTTTATTCCAAATTCGTTAATTGCATCCTTTTAAGATCATTGTTCGTTTTTGTGAAAGGTAGGGGAACATGCGGTAGCGGGGAAAGAAACGTTAAAATTTGGATTGATTTTCAGCAGTCTCCCAGATTTTCCCTCACTTCGCTCTTAAGTCAAGAGAGAGAGAAGTCAAGTCGCCATGTCGCAAGTCACTGAAAACTTTATCAGATAATGTTGTATCGAGTACACCTCGCCTGGGCGAGATTCGATTGGTTTAATTTGATCATTGGTGTTTTAATGCCACTTTCAGCAATATTTCAGCTATATCATGGCGACCAGTTTTAGTGGTGAAAGAAGCCAGAGTATTCGGAAAGAACCACCAGCCATGGGCAAGTAATTTTAGTGGTGATAGGCACTGATTGCATAAGTCGTTATCAATGATAGGGCATGCACAGTACTTGGTGTAACAGACACTTTCAAATTGTGAAATTTCAAATTTTGCCTCTGCGAAAAATATCTATCAAGCTTATCTGAAGAATTATCAAAAACAATTTCAAATTTGTTTCTACGAAATATTTATCATGTTTATCTAATGAATCAACAAGATGAACTGTGAGATAATGCTCACCTATGATACCCCCGCTCTTCGGCAAACAGGAAGTAGGAATCTGATGGATCCAAAAACGCTTCCCATGACATGGGGTACCTATATGAAGCTTGTGACCAAATATCAGATATCTGCCATTAATAGTTGCTGAGAAAAATGTGTATATATGTTCAATGTGTATAAAAACCAACTAAGTCGGCAAACATGAAGTAGGAATCTGACAGGTCCAAAAACGCTTCCCACAATATGGCATACCTATATGAAGCTTGTGACCAAATATCAGATTCCTATCATTAATAGTTGCTTAGAAAAATGTGACGAAAAATGTGCTAATACAAATGTATGTTCAATGTGTATAAAAATCAACAAAGTCGGCAAACAGGAAGTAGGAATCTGATGGGTCCAAAAACGATTCCCACGATATGGGGTACCTATATGAAGCTTGTGACCAAATATCAGATTTCTGTCATCAATGGTTGCTGAGAAAAATGTGACGAAAAATGTGCATATATGTTCAATGTGTATAAAAACCAACTAAGTCGGCAAACAGGAAGTAGGAATCTGACGGATCCAAAAACGCTACCCACAATATGGTATACATATGACGCTTGTGACCAAATATCAGATTTCTGCCATCAACAGTTACTGAGAAAAATGCAATGAAAAATATCTTGGACGGACAGAAGGACAGAGGTAAAACAGTATAATTATTAAATGAAATCAAAAATAACCATTATGAATAGTTATAGGTGATAATATAAATGATAGGAATTTTTGTGTTTTCTAAACATTCAACATAAAAGAAAATTTTAAACATGACAAAATATGACTGTGACAAACTGCATTTATAAATATTGCAGAATCTTAATATCATTTGAAATTTAACATGCTAAGTAATTAACAGGCCAGGGTTTAATGTAAATTGAAGTCATAATATATTCACATTGATGAAGCAAATACATTATTCCCACAAAAACCAGGAATACATGTATATGCTATAGAAAGGTTTATCAGGCATCTTGCTGTTAACATTGCAACCGCTTCCATTTAAAACAACAGATTTTATCCAAAAAATATATCATTTAAAAATCTGAACCAATCGGCCAAATTAAATCAAACCGTAAGTTTTACTGATATTTTTGGGTCTGATTAAAAAGGTGGAAAGTGTTACTAAATGTAATTTAATTAAAATAGTCACTTTTCCCTCTAAAAATATTAAGAACATGAGAACCATACTTTTTTTTTACTGTATAACCATGTTATTACATTATACCATAAACATACACAATATTTTTTTTTTTTTTTAATCAAAATTGAAAAGTTACAACAAATAAATATTTTACTGTTTTTTTTAGCTGGTTTTTAATATATCCACTTTCTGGGTCTTAACAATTTTTACAAATACTTAAAAGTGGAATTTTATCAAAATAATCAAATTTATTGTACAATAACTTCAGTTATGTAAATCCTCTAACAGTCATCATCAACAACATTGGGACATTTATATACATGTATATATACATTCTTTGCCCGGGGACACACATATCATTTTAATTTGGAATGTGTAATGGAAAATAAGGGATACTATTTCATCATGTGGTAACTGGACCGTGACACACCCACCACAAACAATGTAAATAAAATGTCATAATAGCCCATAATAGTTTTTTTTTTCCATGCATTAGTTATTCTTCCGGACACATTACAAAACCTCCTGTTGTCTAAATGTACATGAAAAAAAGTTACAAGTACATTTGATTTCTTTGTATATAATTTCAGGGTTGGCCGGGAAATACCAGTGGTAATTACCGTCCTCGGAAATACTCTAAATTTGAGCTCAATCGTGAAATAATGGGAAATATGATTTTTAGATGTGATTAATTTCTTCAAAAGTTGCTAAAAACAAACATTTTAACACAGTGTTGAAAATTACATAAGTTTAATAAATATGGGTATACAGCCTAGGTGTAGGACCATTAAGGACTTCAGGCAACTTTTGAAATTGTAATCTTCATATAAACATAATATTTATAAAAAAAGACTTTTTTATTAAAAACATGTTAAAACTGTCACCACAATTTTATATCTACACTTTTCAGTTCAATCATACAGTTTCGGAGTTCACCAATCTATTTCATCTTTCCCCCTTAACATTCTGTAGCAAAAAACAAGTTTTCCTGCTTTAACAAGACCAAGTCTATTTCTTAATTTTGACTGAATCATGCCAAAGTTTGAGAAGATTCTCTCTTATAATAATAATTTAGGTACATTGACTTAATACGATACTGTCCTGTTAACATTTTGTACCATTTTTACATGATACAGATCATAGAGTTCAGGATGATTGATTTGAATCAGCAAAAAAAAAAACATAAACATAATGTATTATAAGCACCAGTAAATTTTTCAGTTTTTATTCAGATATACATTGTATATATATAAAAATAAATTAAAGATTTTGATTCGGACTAGTAAATTCTAATTTTTATTTCGAGAACTGCATGAGACCCGACAACATTTCCCATCACTTCTTAAAAATATCAACAAGGATCATAATACTAGAGGCTCTGCTTAACAGTAATAACACAGAACCTTCCATAAGGCATAGGTGCTTCCCACCAAGTTTCGGTTCATTTGGCTAAGCAGTTTCAGAAAAGAAGATTTTAAGAAATCAACCAAACAGAAACAAGAATTGCCTATGGCAGTCATGTTTGTTAACAGATCGGGATGAAATTGGCAATCTTTATAGAGGACCTTCCATAGATGTTTCCTATCAAGTTTCGGTTCAATTGGCTAAGAAGTTTCAGGGAAGAAGATTTTTAGAAATCGACCAATCAGAAACAAGAATTGCCTGTGGCGGCCATGCTTGTCAATGAATCGGGTCGAAATGATCAATCTTTATAGAGGACCTTCCATAGTTACTCTCTACCAAGTTTCAGTTCATTTGGTAAAATGGTTTCAGAGGAGAAGATTTTTAGAAATTGACCAATCAGAAACAAGAATTGCCTGTGGCAGCCATGTTTGTTAATGAATCGGGACAAAATGAGCATTCTTTATAGATGACCTTCCATAGATGCTTTCTACCAAATTTCAGTTCACTTGGGAAAGCGGTTTCTGAGGAGAAGATTTTTTTAGAAATCAACCAATCAGAAACAAGAATTGCCTGTGGCAGCCATGTTTGTTAACAGATTATTATACTGAGGATGCTATTGACAATATGATTTTAGAATTTTCAAGAGATTAATATAAACATGCAGCACTCATCAAACCAGGCGAAGTGGGCAACTTCTTCGCCTTGTTCAATGAAGTCGCCCAATTTCTGTCAAAAAGCGAAGTTTTAGTCGCCCTGTCAGTCTTTTCAAGTCCGTATTTTTTTCACCAATAATCGTACTTTTTCTTCAATATTCACATAAAAGGAGCTCCCATGTTCCTGAAATGTGACCCATACAGGGTTTGATGTTCAATATTTTATTCCAAACTCGTTAATTGCATCCTTTTAAGATCATGGTGAAGCACGTTTGTTTTTGTGAAAGGTAGGGGAACATGCGGTAGTGGGGAAAGAAACGATCAAATTTGGATCAAATTTCCTAAGTCTCTCAGATTTTCCCTCACTTCGCCCTTAAGTCAAGAGAGAGAGAAGTCAAGTCGCCCTGTTTTTACTATGTGTGGTGAGCCCTGAACATGGATCCAAAATAAAGTGTCTTTGTTTTTTTACTTGCATTCTGGTCTTCCCTAATGCATAATTGACATATGCATGTCCACATAATATTTGGTACATCATCATGTTTTGAGTCTTGAACTAATGGTCATTAATGCAGTTTTCAAATTCGGGCCTGTAGAATTGACGGTGGGCCTGTAAATATTTGAACTTACAGGCCCGGGCCTGTAAGATAAAAAGTTATGCGTGAAGACTGCCAAAAAAAAAATTGCTACTTTATTTTGATTAGGCAGGGGTTAAAAAATCTTGGACCACCTCACTAGCCCAGGTCTAGCATACTCCCAAATATTACTAGCCCGAATCTATGAACCACTAGTCCTGGTCAATACCGTGATTTCATGAATCCGACTTGCAGACTTGAACCCTTGTACAACATGTACAATGTATATTTAGTTTAACTATCTTTCTTTTCAGATCTGGTATTGCGTTTTATTTTCACTTATTTCCCAGTTCAGGTCACTGTAAGGCCAAAAAAAAAATATGTGTTTATTTTTTTTATTTTTTTCTCAACTGCAAAATACATCAATATAGAATAGAGTACAATAATATAATAACATATAAAACATCATACAGTCTATATAATAAAGTACAATTAAATTTTCTTACAATCTTTTCCAATATATAATCATATGTATATTGCAGTGGAGGTTTTTTTTTTTTTTAGAATATAAAAGATGAGAAAAGGGGTATTTTGCAGAGTTTCAAATTGTTTACTATTGATATATGTGATAAATATTTTTTTTGTATAATTAGGAAAAAAAGTAGATAAGAATTTTAGTGTATTTTTAAAAAGAAAAAAAAAAGACATTAAGAAGATGAGATTGTACTTTATATTGGCATTTATATGTAAAACTTTTATGGTCTGGCCTGGTGCAAACAATCAATTGGACTATAACACTGTACCAGATATACAAAAGTATTATTTGGATGGATCAAACATTCATATTGTTTTAATTATCCTGTAATGAGTATACTATAAAGTATACTATAGTATAGTAAATATAAACAAGAAAAGTATATTTAGATAGACTATATCAGTTAGTATTTAGTGGAATCTCTATGGAAAGGCAATTTACATAAGAGTATGTGTGTTTATGGTCACATGTCAAAATAATCTAATTATTTAATAAAAAAAAAATAAAAAAATGTTTACTATCGACAAAACCGGAAATAGTCGTTCCCGGAATCCGATATTTCATTTTCGAAATTTCCGGTAAGCCGTCGTTTGTTGAAGCTGTTTTATGACGAGAATACACCGTTTTTCTACCTTCTTTGCTCTCAATTTCGACAAAAAGCTAGCGGTTGAATAAATAAAACATTGCTGCTGATTAAACAACATATAACATGAATACAAGTAGATACGCGAATATTGACAAATTTGTCAATATCCGATATATATTTTTACTAGCCCGTCGGGCATACAGCTGATTATTTCAGCTAGCCCAAATGTGGAAATTACTAGCCCCGGGCATCGCGCTAGGGGATTTTTCAACCCCTGTTAGGGATATAAGAGAGGCTTAAATTTCAAAATTTCTCACATTTGTAAGGCATGTTAAACACTTGAAATAATGAAACAAAATAATTGTCCAAAATACAATAGGTCCAGGTAGTTATTCTAATCAAAACAACTGATCACCTGTTCCGACCCTCAACTATAAGATCAATGACTGTGTACGATGACCAGTTTTGACATTCCTTAATTTCCGATCAATACACAGCTGTCAAAAGGTAGTTGTGGGTGGTACTAACGGTGGAATTTAAATTGGTTTTACGACTTTTGTGTCTGAAAACCTGTGGCGGATGGCGGTAGCTGAGTTTGGCAGTATAACGGGGTATTTTTAATGGGGGAAATCGGGACAGACGAGAATTTTGGCGATGGGCGAGGTTGGCGATAAAACGGGGGCGATAGACTGAGGGAGCACTGTAGTAGAATTTAGAAAGGATATGAATCTCTAGAGGTTTAATATAGATTATATGTAAGAATGTTGCGTGGCGAGAACAAGTGAGATTACCCATAGTGCAATTTGTAGACGATGCGTGTGCCTTGATCAATGGTGGAAATTTTCATCGCTTCAACATTTTAAACCAGTATTTGTAAATATATAAAACCATAATTACAGGTATAAAGTGAAAATATTTGTCCTAAATACCAATCATTAATAAAGTATCAACTTTTTGTAGATGTATCACCCATATTTCATCAATAATTGACATTAATCGATTTGCCCTTTTGACCTTCATAATCCCACCTATTAAAGACTCAAATCTAAATTTCAAACTCCTCTCTTCTCTCATCATACCGAATATTGAAGTGGAGTCGTCATTTTTGTGATAATATAAATATTTTTCAATGAATAGAAGGAGTTTTATTGAAAACAGTGCTCCTGATTTGTATTTATTAAGGATTGTTTACCATCATTAGTCAAAATGGTGGCGTTCTGGGCGGTGGCCTATTTAGAAATCAATAAACTTCCTTGTTTACATGAAATCGACATACTAAAGTGTATAAATGTGTATTCAATATATAGAACAAAATTTGGCATGATTGGTTACTTTGTTTTATCATTTTTAATATGTTTTTAGATGCATGAAACTCTACTGTACTTTTTTTTTACTTTACGTGTACGAGGGGTGATACAGAAAAAAATAAAAAAAACTTTTCCATTGAATCTATATCGGCAAATCCAAGGATTGTTTTGTGTAGTGTAGTATATAAACTTTGGTGTAATTGGTTGATTTTCCTACAAATTCTCAAGGCATCTGAAAATGAATGAATTAATTTTTGCTCTGTTGTAGCATAAAACCTCGCCACGCGAGATTCGTATCCTTTCTACTATATAAATCCTTGATTGTATGTCGGCAAAAAGCTCTATAGAGCTTATGTTGTAATGTTACACTGTAAACCCAACTTATAATACAGTTTTCTATTCTATTCTATTAACTTGGCAAATAGTATATCAGACAATGTGTTTTTATTGCTAAAATGTATGTTAACTTGGCAATAAGTATCTCAGAAGATGTATTTTTATTGCTACAATGTATGTTAACTTAGAGGATGTATTTTTGTCTTAAATTTCCCCTTTATGAGTCAAATCCTCATTCTAAATTGTGGGGCAATCCCTTGTTTGGTGCCAGCCATGGCGTTTTAAATTTGACAAGAGCAATGAATAAATGTTATGCAACCGTTATTGCTCCTCTCCAGTCAAAATAACTTATCAAGTGGTTCAACGTTGCCATACATCATTTAACCTCCAGTATCCGTGACCATATATTGTCAGCAGTATCTTCAGTATAAAATACCGCAAGAGTTCATAAAAAGTGAGATACGTGCTTCGTTCGAGCATTATTTTCTGTCCTGAACGTGTGAACTGTAAAGTGTAGCTTGGCAGAGTAGAAAAGTGATGGTTTGTGATACTCACCAGTGATATAATATTTTGATTAGGACTGAATTTACTGAAAATTTGCGATTGTTTACAACATAAATTTATCGAAGATTTTCTTTCCTCTTCCAATATGGCTACGCCTACGCATGCGCTTTGTAACTTGAAAGGGAAACATTGAAATTCTCGAGCAATCAAATTAGAAAGAACCGGAATATTCAATAAGTAAAAATGTATGTTGGGTCTGTAATTTTAGATTCAAGAAATGTCTTCATATGTCAAAAGAAACGTACCTTTTCCCGTTTCATGATTTTGTATGACGTCACCGGAAATGGAGGTTCAGCAGCAAACCATTTTATAAATAGAAAAAGTGAGGTTTTCATAAGGGGAAAAAATTAATTAAATAACATGTAAAAACCGTTTGGTAGTTCTAAAATATAGTCAATAAATCGTAGAAACAGAAGCAAAATCTCAAAACACACATTAACATGACCGCAAATAACGCTTACTTTCCTGGCTTGATACAGGCACTTCAACAAAAAGTGGCGGGGTTAAACAATAGTTTTATTACAATGGGCTCACAAAAAATGAAGGGTTCCCCTCAAAATGTACTTAATTATCAAATAATCGCACATAATTATCCTTTTATTCAACATGTATTCTCTTTTTTGCGGGTAGGGAATATACTAAATTGACTGAATTACTTCATACACGGTGTATATCCATAACGGAACCTTTCCGCTCAAATATGCGTTACGCGATACTTTGGGAATAAGTAACGGTTCCTTTGTGATGAAAAGGATGTCAACAAGTGGGAAAGCCACATAATAATGGATAGCTGCAAGGGAGGAAGGTAAATACTGATAACACCTCAAACATCCCAGACCTTGGAACCAACCAATATAATGAAGCACAACAGATTACTGTCACCCAACATGGTGTATACAGACTGCTACATGGCCTAAACCAACACAAAGCCACAGGCCCAGACGAGATCTCGACTAAGTTCCTGAAAGAGATGGCAGCACCAGTTACACCAGCTTTAACTTTCATATTCTAGGACTCGTTAAATCAAGGCCAAACATCTGAAGACTGGAAATTGGCTAATGTATCACCTATCTTTAAAAAGGGAGATAAAAGCAAACCAGCAAACTATCGACCGGTTTCATTAACTTCCGTATATTGCAAGGTTATAGAGCACATCATTCATAGTCATCTCATGAAGTTTTTTGAAGATCAAAATATCCTAACTGACTACCAACATGGCTTCCGTAAGAAACGCTCGTGCGAGTCACAGCTGATTACCACCATTCAAGAACTGGCATCAGGCATTGACAGTTCCACTCAGATCGATGCTATCCTTTTAGACTCCTCTAAAGCCTTTGACATGTCTCACGAACGACTTGCAGCTAAACTTCATCATTACGGAGTCCGTGGACCGACCTTGAACTGGATTAAGAGCTTTCTAGCAGGCCGTACCCAGAGGGTGATCGTAGAAGGCTTGGAATCTGATCCAGCACACTTCACCTCTGGAGTACCCCACGGGACAGTCCTCGAACCACTGCTGTTTTTGATATACATCAATGACCTACCTATTAAAGTAAACAGCACTGCAAGATTATTCGCTGATGATTGTCTCCAATACCGACACATCAAAACCAACGAAGACACAACATCTCTTCAAGACGACCTTAACAACTTACAAGACTGGGAGCGTGACTGGCAGATGCACTTCAATCCTGATAAATGTGAAGTTATATTCATAACCACCAAGCGTAAGATCATACCATCATCGTACTTCATCCATGGGAAGGAATTGAACATAACATCTAAAGGAAAATATCTCGGTATTACCATCAGTCAGAACTTGTCACGGAACAACCATACTGACAACGTATGTAGAAAGACAAACAACACTACAGTCTTCCTACGTCGAAATCTGTCAAGCTGTCCAGCAAACATCAGGACTAAATGCTACACCGCCTTTCTTCGACCGCAACTAAAATATGCCAGTTCTGTTTGGGCACCTCATACCCAGAGTAACATCAACGTTAGAATCAGTCCAACGGAGAGCAGCTAGATTTGCTACTGGCAACTACAACACAACCAGCAGTGTTACAACAATGCTGAACCACCTGAATTAGGACACACTCCAGCAACGTTTGAGAACTAAAGTGATTATGATGTACCGGATAATTAACGGACTCGTAGCGATATTGAACCACCACCATTCATGCATCTGCCGCTACAAAAGGACAACAGCAGAAATATACAGTACCATACAGCAGAACAACTGTACACAAAGAGTCCTTCTTTCCATCCACAATCCGGTTATGAAACCAACTACCAGAGGCCACAGCAGCAGTCTTGGACCTGGAATCCTTCAAAAAGGAAATCCAGGCAGTCAGATTCTAACACCGCTGACCTTGTTTTTAATTGTATAGTCTCTCCCTTGCGCAATCATGGTTGTTTTAAACTCAGTGTGAAGATGCTGTTGCTGCAGCCCTGCACTTTAACGGAAGAAGAAGAAGAAGAAATATATCGTATATTTTGCTCTCACGGAACTCTCTGATGTATGATTCAATCCAAAACCAAAAACCATTCACATACGTCTGCTGAAAATGCGTTTCGCACGCTTTCCAACGAGATGACTGTCAATGTAAAGTGAAATTTCGGACATATCTTTTATGAATATTTGCTTTTTTCCACCTTTTACCTCTCAAATTTTAACAATTATTAAAAGAAGAAACCTAAATGCACCAACTCCTAACCCAGTCTTCAGTTAATAATCCATTAAAGCCCATTAAATTCGATTTTTAATAGAAAAGGTTCGTAACGGCACCTTTACGATTTATAAATTCAAATTCAATTTTTATATTGTCATTAAACAATACAGTTTGTGACAATTATACAAGAAAACGTGTTAAAATGTGGCACCGCGACCTTCGCGACTTGGAGGCAACGAACCCTTTACGACAATAATTGTTTTATTATTCTTTATTTTGTTTCAGGAAAAGTGGAACAAATCGAAAGTTCAGTATGCTTTGGCTGCATAAACCAAAGAAGAAGAAGGCCAGCCACATATCCACACCATATCTTTCTTTTTGGGAATTTTAGTCTTGAAATGTAAAACTAGAGGCTCCCATGAGCCTGTAATCGCTCACCTGGTTTTCAATTTGACATCTAAAGTTGATAGAAAATGGGGGTGTTACACATAATTTTGAAAATGGGCCACCCAAAGATCATTTCAACTCAAATTTCTGAGCAAAAGAATTTGATGTGATTTTTATCTCATAATATTTCTAAACGGAATAAACTGGCTGAAAAAATCTCACAGAAAAACCCAGAATATATGTTAAACTACTCATTGCAATGTAGCTGCAGTTAAAATTTGAGCTGATTTTGGTTTATACTAAAGCAGCAATGGACAATTGAAGAAATTTCTATTTTTAGTAACAGCAGCCATCTTGAATGGAGGGCGGGGCTGTCGGAAGGAACCCACCCAGGGACCATCCCTGCCAGGTTTGGCTTAATTTGGTTCAGCGATTTCAGAGGAGAAGATTTAAATGTGAACTTTTATCAAAATATGCCTATAATTTGCATAATTGGTATAAATTGGCTGAAAGAAAAATTTCACAGAAAAACCCGGAATATTTGTTAAACTACTCCTTGTCATGTAGCTGCAGTTAAAATTTGAGCTCATTTTGACTTATACTAAAGCAGCAATGGACAATTAAAATTTCATCCCCCTTTTTCTATTTTTTTTTCTTGGCGGCCATCTTGGTTGGAAGTCGGGATCACCGGACACAATTTTGGAAGGGGGCCATCCAAGGACCATTCCACCAAAGTTTGGTTCAGATTGGCCCAGTGGCTTCAGAGGAGTTGATTAAAATGTGAAAAGTTAAGGACGGACGGACGGACGACGAACGCTCAGTGGTGATAATAAAAAGAGAAGAAAAAAAACATAAAATGGAAAAAAAAGGGTGGGGGGTAGGGCTTTGCGGCTACAAGCCTCTGTGATTTCGACAATATATATATATTTTATCGATATCCCCTCCCGGATATCAAAGGGTGACAAGTCAGAAAAAGGTTATTTTAGTTACATTCTGCACAGTCGTATGAATTTTAGTCATAAATAGAGAAAAATAGTGAAAATTTAGATGTTGGGGTAATATAATATATGTCTCTTATTATTTAATAAGGCCTTTTAGCATCGACCATTGGTGTTCCCTGCATTTGAACAACCATGGCATTGTTCATGTGCTTTGGACACAATGAGGACTTTTTCTTCCCTTTATTTAATATAAATAGACAGACAAACAAATATTGGTATGAGTGATATATTTATTCTCTCATGCTTTAAGTATTTATACAGTATATGTATTTAATTTCGAAAATGTAGTTATTTCGCATGTATATTATGTGTGCGAATGTGTTATAGTCCTATTTTCACCGGCCCTTGGTTTCCTCTGCATTTGTACAACTACCGTACAGTACTTGTCCATGTGCATAGGACACGGGGAGGACTTGACCACTACACTACATGTGAGTTAACCATTGATGTCTGATGTGGCCAACAATGTCATAGTCGACGGCACTTAATTATTATTATAATTATCATTAGTATGAGTATTTAGTATATGTTATGGGCAGTTTTGTTCATTGTAACGTACAATAGTTATATTTTTATTTTTTAATGAATCACTGTAATGACTTTGCCCCTTGTGGGCCCTCTATTGGACAATAAAAAATTCTTATTCTTCTATATATATTATATTACCTCAACCAGACATATGTTATATTACCCCAACATCTAAATTTTCACTATGACTAAAATTCATACGACTGTATTCTGCATTTTAATTTAATTCTAAATATAAATATTGTAGGCGGAAGTAAAATGTTGTGGAAAAATATTTCCGCAAGCAAACCCTTAATTAACCTGCATTAACTAAGAAATACAGTTTATTCATACGTTAAAACTTTTCTTACAAAAACGATGACGGGGTTTAATAATGTGCTTCCTGATAAGGAAGGGGACAACTTCCTATTTTTTACGGTATACTGGGGTGTGCAAATATATGAAAGGGTAACAAGTTTTGTAAGCTTATGAAACAATTATATAAATTTTGGGGCATTTTTTTCTCCATTTCTGGTAAAAAAAAATGGCCAAATATAGTGTATAATCTCCTATAATATACCTGTTTAGGATATATTAATTTGGGCCAGTTTTCAATCCACGATATAGCTGAAATACTGCTGAAAGTGGCGTTAAACCCCATTCAATCAATCAATCAGTCCTTCAGTGGTACATCCCCGTAAAAAGTATGGCTGTTGCCCCTCCTCCCCCGGGGTTCCTAATTACCAGTGTAAGAACGCTTCGAATATTTCCTTTGGCAATCCCGAAGGTTGCAGTTCCACAATCATAAAGATCCGTTGCTTTGCAGAGATGAAATATTTTCATCATTATTGATTTTATTATACATTAATTGGTTTTCATATTTGTCATGTCATTGAAATGAACATCCACGATATACTCTAGCTAATAATCAAATAACAGAATACTGTTAAATTGATAATATAAGACAAACTACGAGTATGTGATGAAAACGTCTTTTCAATATGTTGATGCAGTGAAAACTGCAATCGTTTTTATAAATGCCGCTTCTGCGTATGAACAGATGCGATAAATCTTGTAGAAATGGCAAATGTAATAATAGCTGAGTTCCGTGACACTTAATATACAGTTCCTAGACATCTTTGATCGTATTAAATCGTAAAAATAAGAGACCGGTTTTTCAACTTACATCAAAAATCTACCAAGGATCCGTTACTTGTTCCCGAAGAATCGCGTAACGTCGATGTTCATCGCGAAGGTTCTGTTATGTATATACACCGTGTACATTTGTCTAGAGAGGCACTTGCCACGTGAGTTGCTGTTCAGGTCGCTCTACAACCCTCTTTATTGTGTCATGACTTAAAAGCACTGGCTATAAGCATGATGTATCGTGTTTTATTTGTTATTTATACGTTTTGGTAGTCGGTATTAAATGAACATCGTCAGAGCCGGTTATATTTGTACACGTTTATAAACTTGTATACCGCATCAAAATAAAGGTTTCTCATATACATGATCATAGCCATAAAAACGCTAGTCAGCAGCTATTATATGTAAATGTTAACCTTCTTTATCAATTATAAGTTTTTAAAAAAAAATGTACAGCGTCAACCCGGTTTTTCGAAGTGCCAACGTTAGCGTCAAATTGGAAGAATTTTGTTGTTAATATAGTTGATACCATGAATTCCCATCCTTTGAAAAAAATGTAAAGAATCAGGCGACGAATTTGTCTTTTTATAGGAAACTTTATCGGTGGCGTGATGATCGCCTCTCGTGTGGCAGTTCGACCCATGTGCCTAAAACCCGGTCGAGTCTAAATTTGTATTTGCTCCAAGAAATAACAGTAAACACTAGTTGATTCGGAAGGGGATAATGTGGAGGGACAGTCTCCCCTTGGATTGTTGTTATAGCTATATAGTGAGATAGCATTATAAAAATCCAACTTAGCGAACGGTTTGTCTACTACAATGCTGACACATCATCCGTTCATCTCATCAAAATAACAGTGTAACTTTTTCTCGACATGATATATAGCTGAACAATTGCTCACTTGTTATTAAGCAACAACCATGCACCCACTTACTCTCTTTTACAATCATATATTTAATTCTCCCCTTTTTCTGATATGTCGCACATTAAGCGACATACAAGAAAGGCGGAGGGCAATTACAAATTTAATCTTCTTTAAAAAAAAAGTTGCTTTAAGCATTTCAATATTCATATCTACGAGAGCCTCATCATCTTGTAATGATAAATCTACAAATCCATTCTTTTCAAGATTTTAGCCAAATGAATAATTATTACATTTTTCAACACCATTTCCTGAACTAATTCGTAATATTTTTGTCTTTATTAATGCAAGAAATACAGAAATATCCCATATCTATTATAAGAAATTAAGATGTCCATAAAAATCAAAGGCCGAAATTATCTATACCCTGTATTCCTGAAAGGTTATGGTATTTAACGCCACTTTCAATAATATTTCAGTTATATCGTGGCGGTAAGCTTTATTGGTGGAGGAAACCGGAGTACCAACAGAAAACTATCAACCTGTCGCAAGTCACTGACAAAGTATATCACATAATGTTGTATCGGTCACCTCGTCATGTGCGGGATTCGAGCTCAAAACTTTAGTGGTGATAGCTACCGATTGTATAGGTAGTTGTAAATCCAACTACCATACGATCATGACTATGACGACTGCCTGTCGTATGAACTAACCGCATCACTACTCGTCGCTATCGTGACTTGTAGTGATACTAATTCTCACAACATGTTTGACATGATACAAAGTCTTGTACCTATACACACTATGTATGTAATGGGTATTAAAATAGTGGATCCCTTTTATACTGTTTCCATAAAAAAATAATATAACATATACGTATGAGCACTTATTTACTAGTATATAGCTTATCAAGTTTTACAGTTTTATAGTAGGCTTGGTGTAATTCACTGTTATTATAAATATACAAATAATGCTATATCATTATTATCATTTCAAAATCATTTCTAGGCAGAGAAGAAAATAATGTTATAGTAATGAAATTTGTATTTTTTTCTAAAGACTTCCAAATTGGTTTAAATTCTGGGAAAGATTTCCAAATAGGTTAAATTCTAGAAATGTTCTGTTTTAAATATAAGTTAAATATACTGTGTACAAATGATCTTCTATTATATTAGTGGTTTAACCCTGCCACTTTTGATCGTAGTGCCGAAATGATTTTAGTTGTAGACCCAGTCTTACTGTTATAAAACTTTCTATAACGAGTTTTGTATTCGTACTCAACAAAACGACCAATCATAACACCATATTCAATATATATATATATATATATATATATATATATATAAATATATATAAATATACAGTGTTCTCATTGGACGATTTTTGAGAATGAGTACAAAAATCGCACATGCCCTAATTATCAGTTACATCTCTCACCTCAGATCGAGTCTTCACATTTTGATATACCTATAATTAACCTTGACCATAGAGTATGCTTTGTCTCTGTAAACTACATTATCTCACCAATATGGTTTGATTCAGGCATCTAGCATGGAAAAAAAAACTACTGTGGCTCTTGCAATATTGGACGAAAGCAACTCTCCGTGGATATGTAATCCACGGGGGGAAAGGGTCCGTCTACTGGGATAAAGTCACTTTTGGAATATTATGATATTAATTTGGACGAAATAGCACCTATTGAAGTTACGAAGAAAACTCTCTCAAAAACCCAGATTTAAATTTGAAGCAAACACGAATAAAAAAACAAAATAATACACTGTAATTCAACATGTTGCTGATATTAGCTCATTAACATCTGAATACTGCGCGCCCAGTTTATAGTTAATGCTGATGGTTCTGAGGATGGTGATATGGTAGCATCAGCATGTTCTTCAAATGCCTTCTTGTCATTACCATGATTGGTCAATGACCCGTGGGTACAAAACCGACCAAATCGGCTTGTAGTTACGTTGCGTCAGGGGGGGGGGGGGGGTCTTTACGTTGCTAAAATGGTATCAAACTCAAAGGATCTCAATGCGCTTTGTATCCCGACCACATTGAGAAGGGAGGACATATTACTGATATTAGTAATTTTTGAGAGACAAAAAATGAAAAACGTCCCAATAAATGGAAAAGGAACAACAACAATGCAGCAAATTATATTGAAATATTTAATGTTCCTACTGAATTGAGGGGTATGTTTCTACCATGTAGTGTAACATCTGTCGATTCGCACTACATGAAACTTTGATTATGATGTTATGTCTTTGTGCCATTATAGAAATAGTAAAGTTGTTTGAACACAAGCATCTAAAAAATCATTGTTACCATATGAAGCCGTAAATAGAAAACGGACTGACAATACAATGGCCAAAAGAAAAAGGACAAAATAATAAACAATGTTCCAAAAAACTTTCGACAAAAATCTCCAGTTTGAGCAACACGAATTCAATTAAAAACCGGGCGAGAACGAGTACGTATTATAATTAGGTGTTCTGAAAGGGTAGGACAGTTTCTAATGTACTTACGACACCCGTTGAGTTACTCCTGTTAAAATCTGGTCATAAGTGGTATTCTATATGAGCCAGGAAAGAAAGACCCAACTGACATCCACAAACGGATCATATCCTTGGTCATCTGTGTCACAGATATTCCGTAACGGTAGACCAAGTCATGATGGCGACCATAAAACGTTCTCAGATACAATTTCAACTTGCACAAAAAACTTTCGATATTTTGAAGGACTATAGAAATCGCAAGGAAAAAGTGGTCTTGACCAATGTTGTATCGGAAATAGTAGACTTGGCCCTTTTTTTTTAAATAAGGAACAACATAATTTTTGTACCGGTTGAGATAACGTAATGGACGCTTTTGTTAAAGCTCAGCAAAACTTTGTGGAAATTACCATTGTCCGTTGTTAAACCATCGTAAAATTAGTGAAATCATAGAGATAAATGTTTAATGAACATTATTACATCGTAACACTACTCTGTTTGTGCATCACAATCAAGGATTGAGTTGGACAGACTTTGTTGATTTTTGACATTATATGTGACCGCCATTGTGATTTATTAACACTCTTCACCGAAATGTCACCGAAAAACACTCGAATAGGATCTCAATCTAAGAGACCAGAGAAGGATAGTGACAAGAATGTATGGAAATGCAAAGTATGTAGAAAGGATTTCGAAAACGCATCTGACAAGATCGTTCAATGCGAGTACTGTAATGATTACTATTGTAATAAATGCTTAGGGCTGTCAGCACCAGAATACCAGAGTTTTAACACTCCTGCACTCCATTGGTACTGTCCCTCTTGTGAGGAGAAAGCTATGAAAAACCTTCGTATCGACAGCGAGGTTGAGAAACGTTGTTCAGAGTTTATGCAGAAGATGGAAGACAAAATAAAAACATTAGAAAGTAAAATAGAGTCAAAGGTCAATTCTGAAGAGGTTACTGTCAAGCGCATTGTAGACGAGTCTGGGAAAGCTAATATTCATGTTAATAGTAACACTGAAGCTATTGAAGACACTGTAAACAAGAAGGTATCTGAAATCAGAGAAAGCACTACGAGAGAAAAAAACATAATTATATACATGTATGGGGTAAATGAGATTGATAGTAATGAACCATCTGTTCGAAAACAGAAAGACACTAAATTTTTAGACAATGATGAAACATGCATTAAATCTGTAGTGAGGATTGGGAAGAAGAAAACTAGCAACAAGGTGGACGTACCAGCTGACCTGTTGAACGGCGATGCGAGGTTGGTAGATGGAGAAAGTGAGAGTAGTGTTCATGTGCACTAATCCAAGACCCATGAAAGTAACATTTGCAAACACTGATGTAAAGAAATCTTTTATGAAGCAGCTAAGTAAATTAAAAGATGTAGATGAATCAAGTCCATTCAAAAACATTAGTATTTCACATGATATGACAAAAAATGAAAGAGATCAGAATAAAGCTGTGTTAAAGTTGAGGAAGCTAAGAGACTAAATACCGAGGAGAAATCGGGGAAACACCGTCACATAGTCAGAGCTCCCATGTGGGCAAAAAGCAAATAAATCACTCCAAGTCTGTACATAAAACTGTAAATTCGTTTAGTTTCAATAGTTCAAATGTTACTGGTGGCAAGGATATTAAACTTTTGACTGAACTTAAATGTGTTTATACAAATGCGGATAGTTTCATGAACAAATTTGATGAATTTAGAATTCGTTTCATTAACGACGAGTCAGACCCGCATATTATCATGATTACAGAAGGTTGCCGAAAAATAGTAGATACAGTGCATCTAAAGCAGAATTTAACCTCGAGAAATGTCCTATGCAAGATACTAGAGGTATATTAGTTTATATTAAACAAGATCTGAAGGCGGTTGAAGTGAACATAGACCAAGATTTTAAGGAATGTGTACTAGTAAAAGTAAACCTTAGAAACAGAGACAAACTGTTAGTTGGATGTATTTATAAAAGTCGGTCATCCTCAGATGAGAATCACGATAAACTAAATGAACTATTATTACATGTTAGTAAACTTGAAGATTCTTATACCCATATTCTGTTAGCAGGGGATTATAATTTTCCTGATATAGACTGGAACTCATGGACAGCAAATGAGAAGACGAGTTTGAACTTTGTAGAATGTGTTAGAGATTGCTTTTTCCAACAGGTCGTGGAGAATCCTACAAGGTATCCTATTAACCAAGAGCCGTCTTTACTGGACCTTATCATTGTGATTGATAGTAACTATATTCAGAATATTGAACACTTAGATCCAGTAGGACGCAGTGATCATTGCGTATTGTCATTTACCTTAAAATGCTACCTTAACTATGAAAATACAAAGATTGAAAAGTGTAACTATTTCAAAGGAGACTATGATAAGCTACGTCAGGAACTAGATATTGACTGGAACGAAATATTAAATGACAAAAACACAACAGATATGATAGATATCTTTATGAGTAAACTAACATTAGCCATGAAACATAACATTCCACTAAGCGCATTGGACATAAAAAGGGTAACACACCACTGAGCCTGGAGGTTAGACGCTCAATTAGGAAGAAACATAGAAGCTAGGAAAAATACCGATGTAAACAGGATAGCGAAAGCTACAAAGAGTATACTAAGGCCCGAAATGAGACAAAATCTATTATCACAAGAGAGGGGAAGAACCATGAAAAACAAATAGCTGAAACAGCAAAATCAAACAGTCGTATGTTAATAGTAAGAGAAAAACAAAATCTGGAGTCTCAGAACTACATACTGAACTGATGGAATTAAAATTACTGCTTCAGATGATGGAGAAAATGCTGAGATATTGGCTGTTTTTTTCAGTAGTGCATTTACAACAGAAAACGATGATGATGAAACTTTACTGGAGAATAGACAGTATGATGAATATTCAAATAACCACAACTTTACAGTGACTGAAGTAAATAAGCTATTAAAAGAATTGAATAATACAAAATCACCTGGTCCAAACCAAGTTCATTCTAAAGTCTTGTATGAATTATCAGACATTATCCATAAACCACTTTGTACTATATTCAACAGTTCTTTTAAGACAGGGACAGTACCCGAAGGATGGAAAATTGGCCAAATTACAGCACTCTTCAAGAAAGGAAGTAAGAACTCTGCATCCAATTACAGACTGGTTAGTCTTACTAGCATCATATGTAAGGGAACGACCATTTAACTTGAAGGGGAGGGGGGGGTTATGGTTTTTTTCTAAAAAAATATTCTGATTCCCAATGTTGCTGAAAAAAATATTCTGATCTTGATGGAGGAAAAAAAAAATAATATGATTCAGAGTTTTTGTCATATAACCTAATGTTAAATTCTGGAAAAAAAAATCACGCTTTGCGCGACAACAAAAATAAATATTCTAACTCTTGTGTTGTCCGAAAAAAAATTTCTGAACAAAACAAAAAACCATAACCCCCCCCCCCTTCAAGTTAAATGGTCGGTCCCTAAGTTAATGGAAAAGTTAATTAGAAAGAGAATCATTCAGCATATGGATAAATTCGACGTATTTAGTATAAAACAATTCGGTTTCATGGGTGGCAGATCTACCACATTACAACTCCTATAGGTACTTGAACATTGGACAACTATACTCGATAATGGTGGAACTATCAATACCATTTATACAGACTTTATGAAAACCTTTGATAAGATACCACACATCAGATTAATCAACAAACTGCGTTCATATGGAATAAGCAACCAGACTTGTGTATGGGTTAAGAACTTTCTGAGTAACCGCAAGCAAAGAGTACAACTAAATGGATCTTTTTCAAAATGGCATAATGTGATGAGTGGTATACCGTAAGGTTTGGTACTGGGACCAGTATTATTTGTATTATTTATCAACGATTTACCACTGAATGTAGAATCTGATGTATGCATGTTTGCAAATGATACTAAACTATATAGGGAAATCGCCAACCAGAGTGACATTAAGATAATCCAAAATGATATCAACAACCTCTTTAAGTGGAGTGAAAAATGGCTTTTTGCGCTTTCATCCTGATAAGTGTAAAGTCCTGTCAATCACTGGTAAACTCACAACTTTAGTGGTAATAGGCACTGATTGCATATGTAGTTGTAAATCCAACTACCATACGATCACGTCCACAATGGCCCCCTTTGAATTGACTGTGATAAAAAAGATTTTATACAAGTTTGAGCATTTATTCATAACATGATACCAATACCAAACATTGAATAAAAAATCATAACAAATACCCACTTCAAGGGGAAATACCCACTTCAAGAGGAAATTGTATATAACATTATGGAATTTAATAAGATTCGATGCCTTGAGATTTGAGATTATAAAACTTTCAAATTTAAATATACACTTTTTACAACAAAAAGAAATTTAGGTATAAAAATAAAATGGTTCATTTTATGTTTCAAATACAGAACCTAATGATTTTAAAGCTTTATTTTTCATCACAATTTAAAAAAAAATGTATTTAATTCAGATTCTTGTTTGTTTCTTCTTGACCAAATGTAGCTACCACAAACATTTTGAGATTCATTATAATTGCATATTTTCAAAATTTTACTCATTTTTCCCAATTAAAATTGTAAATATATACAGATAAGTAGAAACAAACAAGAGCGAGAATCATTGCAGAAAAGAAATCTCAAATGAAAAAAAAATTAAAAAATATTTTAATACCATTAACAAAATTTTTCACATCGTTTAAATTTGCTGATTTTTTAACTTTATACACAGACATTTTATTTATAATTCTATATAAAGATTTTATATTATATTCCCGTTTTAATGGCATTTAAAATAAGTGGTTACTCCAAATTATCCCCCCTTTTTTCTCATCCACCTTTATTTTCTTTAATATATTACAAAATCTGGTAAAAATACTTATAATAAATCAACATGTCGATTGAATCCAAGAGGTTGTCCATATAAAACTTTTTGTCCTATTTGCACTTTGAACTCAAAGTTTCTTGGAGCTTCAAATATAAGAACAACAGTGGAACCCAAATTAAATTCCCCGAACATTTCTCCTTTCTGGAAGGGAATTCCCAAATCTGTACCATTAATCATACAACTATCTCTTAAATGTTCTTGGGTTCTGACTCTGGAATTCGTTGTAAGTCCCTGTAAAAAAAAAAAAAAAAATATTGAAAATTAACAAATGGTTATGAATTATGATTATAGTGTTTAATGCCACTTTCATTGGTTGAGGAAACTAGAGTACCCAGAGAAAAACACTGACCTGCCACAAGTCAAGGACAAACTTTATTACATAATGTTGTATTGAGTACCCCCAGACTAAGCAGGATTCGAACTCACGTATATAATTTAGAAAGAGCAAAGCATAAATTTAATTTAGTGTCAAAAAGGATTAGAGTTGAGTTTTATTACTATATTTTATTTCTGTTGTTAGATATAAAATAATTCATTAACATTGTAGTCAATGTAGAATTTCGAGGATTTTGCTTGGCTTCACCTCATTGATTGGTCAATTGCATAATGTGATGCCATGCCAGAAAAGAGAATACATTAACATAAGGTGATGGAAATCTAGGTTCAAGACAGGGGCAGGCTGGATTAAACTGACCATTGTGAACCCAACATTCCCCTCTTTTGTTGAATGTTATTCATCTAACAATCTAATTAAAATTTGATCTTTAATTGCTCCCGGATTTGTTATGTCGCGTGAGATAACAAAACCTGGAGCAATTAAAGATTGAATTTTAATTTGGTTGTTCATCTAAATTTTTCTTTTTAAAATGTGAAATAATTTTTACTATGTAGTACTAACCTCATCACAGTAAATTTTTATAGAACCAACGTTGGTTGCTCCAACGGCCGTGTAACTAAAAAATCCATGTTTCCATGTTCCAGTGTAAACTACTCTCTCGTTGAAATTAAACAGTCCTTCAATCCATTTAGCAATACCTGGACTCACACTTAATAAATCTCCTGAAATAACAAAATGAATTGTTAGTATTTCTTAATTAATCAAACGTCAATCTGTCTGGCAATACCTGGACTCACTCTTAGTAAATACATCTCCTGAAATAACAAACTAAGATTTCTTAATGAAAAGATTCTTTCGTATTATCACAGGCAAAAGTTATCTGTGAGAATTTAGGTTAGGGTTATGGTGTTTAATGCCACTTTCAACAATATTTCAGATATATCATGGCGGTCAGTTTTATTGGAGGAGGAAACCAGAGTACCGGGGAAAACCACTGACCTGTTGCAGTCTTGGATTTACAGTCACAAATATCCATTTACCTAGCTCCACTACATTGACTATGATGCTAGGTAAACTCAATTTGCAACCGTAAAACCGACAATTTACGTCCACAAAGCTTAAAATACAGTACAGCTATCTCCTAAATATAGGTTCTTCTATTTAGACCAGCGGTAGAAAATCAAAAAATAAAATGTAATGAACCCATGGGCTACACACCTATATCATATGTCATTGGAAAGAGGAATGACAGGACTCTCAGAATAATGATGCCGTAAAAGTCGGAAGTGGTCACGTTTTTGCATTTGTTTTTCGCTTTCGACTTTCGTTCGAAAAGTGCATTTTCCTTAAAAATGAAATTCAATTCGACAAGTTTGATGGTTTTTATTTGATGGACCACATATTAAATTAGATTATTGAACCAAAATTCAGAAATGAATGACGTCAATTGACGTCGAAATGACTGTTTTTGGATGGGAATGTGATTTTTCAATGTAAGTGACTCGTATTTGCTTCCATAAAACAATGACCTTAACCCAAGGTCATCCCTATTTACGTAATAATGACGTTTATTTATGTTTCATTATATTTTGTATATATACTGTTCGATACAAGGAAGTAAATCAAAACATACCCAATTCGCCCAACACAGGTATTTTTTGTAAGTCTGTATTTTGTCAGTCCCTAAATAGCTATGAGCATTGTACATCTCATGTGAACCCTTGTAGTTTTTTTTATTAAAGTGATTCATAAATAAAAACACCCTTTTAGACATTTTGAACGTTTAAAACGTAAATATACATGTTTCATTCACCATCGTAATCCGAAACCCAATTATTATCAGAAAAATTGGGTGTTTGGATAATGCATTTGATCTGGTCAATCGCATATGGAGATATTCAGGGAATCAAATAAATACAGTTGTTTTTATGATTTGTTTAAAAAAAGAACTCTTGCGTGCTTACGCATTGTCATCTTCGATATCTGTCCTGTGTGTAATCACATTGTGACAGAGGTCTAATGCTTGGCAAGGACAAAGTTCTGTGCAAGACAAATTCTGTTCAAAACAAACACAACCTTTACTACAAACGGATCTTCCGTTGCATACGAGGTCCTGCAAAAAGTCAGATGACATTTGACCTTCAAACAATATTGGTTCAAGACCAAACTTTCCATCTTTGCAACCATGCTCAAGAGGTGATCCAACTGCTGGCTTTGGAATATGTGCAATTAACCATATCTTTGTTTGGTACGAAGATCTAAGAACATGCTGTTTAAATGTGTCTTCACTCGGAGGAAGTATCACCAAAGTAGAATCTTTGACAGTTTCCAATTTTACCCGCAATTTGTTCAGATCGATATGGCATCGTTTCGACTTTCCCTTCGGATCAGACAGCTTTGATATTAGTTTTCGGCTTAGATTGACTGAATCATTCTATTCGAGACAAATCACTAAACTGATTGGGTGGCTCTTTCAGAGCTTTGAACATAGAGTTCTTCCCGATACCAAAGAACGAAGAAGTGGTATCACACCCAGTTAGAGCATGATCAGCTGGCAAGATCTCACACACAACAGAGCTCAATGACTTACATAAGTCGTGTACAGGGATATAACGTCTACAATCCTTAGTGCTCGTAATAAGTCCTGTTTGAAACCAAAGCTCACTTGTGTTTTTCATATTTGGAAAATAATGTACTAAAAGGACAAGAACGTCCGTATCTGGGGATTTCACAATGATGCGACCTTGAACGTTATTCTCTTGATACAGTTTGTCAGAATACAGTGCATGCAAAATTATGCGGGTATCCGCCTCTTCTTGTGTGCTTGCTAAACAACTGCAATCTAACATACCATTCTGATTCAACATTTTAACTGTTTCAGGATTAGAAAATAAACCGGCCAGGTAAAGTGATTGCCCTTCTTGGAGAGAACTGTTCTGACGAATATGTTTGGCAATGTAATCGCCGAGAAATCTAATAATATTTTCACCAGAACTAATCAACTTTTTCTAGTCAGGAATAACCCTACCTTCAATCAAATGCAGTGAAAACAGACTTGGATCGACGGTCTCGTTCTGCCTTTTTGATAGAGTTTTGAATGTCATATCTATCAAAGATATCGACGACAACGGATGTAAACTGAAAACAAGAGATCTGATTTTTTACAAAATCAAGTGCCATCTCACCAAAGGTTCTAAACCTTTTTGCATTTATTGACTGCAACAATGGCATGTCATCTCTGATCAGAGGTGTTCTGGAAATATCAAAAAATGGACAGTGTTTGTATTATACAGTTGATTACAAGATCTGCCTTACTGGTTTTGCGCATTGTGCCATCGTCGTGAAACAATTATGTTGGAATCGGACCAATTGGAAAAGACAGAACCTTTTCAACAGTAACGTACCCTCGACAATTTGCAAGAACCAGTTCCCGACGAAAAACTAGCTCAGGATTCATATGAACAGTGACTGTGTCCCCAGAACGACACTTCAGCTTGGTTTTGTGAGTCATATCTTCGAATGATTTCAACTTGGACCATGTACTAGGATTGTAGAAACTACGAGACTGGCCCTCAGACAAAGAACCATCAACAAGTGATGTGACCATTTTTGTACCTTCTTCAACACAATTCAATAATGATTCTTGAACTTCCCTAGATGGAAGAAGTTTAAGTTGGCTACCAAACTGTGCCATTTTCCGGAAAACACTCACAACAGTTCCGACAAATGATTTTCTAACAACTTGTAAACATTAATTAAATTCTCTACAAACAATATTTCAAACTATCTTTTGTAACTAAAACGTTACAATTAAAAACAGCAAATGTTAACAATGAAGGGTGACAACAATTAAATACAGATAACACAAGAATATAAGTAATTATTAAGAAAATATGCTTTGGTCTCGATGTAATAAGATTTGATCGGACTGAAGATTATAATTTTAAAAAGTCACGGGCAAAATATCCGGAATCATTTTCTACTTTCAATATGTTGATGTGCATTTAAAAACGGTCCAAACCTCTTAAACAAGTAGAAATTGGCGCTATAATGATAATGTTTTATGTAAACTATGTTTACACTTTTGTTTTAAAAAAAGTTTGAGATCAATTTAATGAAAGCATTTCTTCTGACATAATTTTAAAAGTGACAGTTAAAATATTTAACACATCTGCTGGTTTCAAAGAAGCCAAACTGATGAAATAAAAGTTATTTTAATAAGATATTTTGAATTATTTTATTTATTTAAGTTAGATTTCAAAACTACAAGCGCAACAAATTGCCGAAGATGCATAAATCATGTATAATATTGATCGGACTTTCTCCAAAAACGCAGTAATCCTAGAAAAATGTAGTTTTCGTGATAACGTGACCATACGATTGTATTACGGCATGTTAAATTTATTAGCTAAAAGCATAATCTAGCGTTTGAAAGTATATTTAGGTGTGTAGTTGATTTAACTCTTTAAATAAGCGACTTTTTAGATTTCGCCGCTGGCCTAATTTGCATTTAATAATATAATCAAGTATAATTGTCTAAAAACTTTAATAAGTCATTTCCTTTAATTGCTTGAAAAACAAATAATATCCATGCAAAGTAGGATTCAGACAACATTATCTCAAATAACTTGAATAATCATATTATCATTTATGTACCTGGAAAGTGCCTTCTGTAGGTGATTTTCCAGTCAGACGCCGAGTGGAATCGATGATAATCTCCCGGAGCCAAATACACAACACAATGATATAATTCATGACCTGGTTTGAGCTTGAGTTTCTGGTGGTATTCTTCATCAGATAAATTATTAACATCGTCAAGATCACCTCTCCACGTTAGTGGTCCTAGAAAGCCTTTCAAAGAATACGTCACTCCCTTGACTTGCTCTAATATTCCATTTTTACAAATACCATAATGTAGAATTCTGCCATCTGCAGGACTTGTCTAAAAAAGATACAGAAAAAATATATACATGTATAAAGGGTCAGAAAAAATTATTTGCATACAAAAAATTTGCACACAAATAGTCAACTTTTTTGCAAAATACAACATTTTTCACTTGTCTTGGTTACGATCTAATGATAGTTGGATTTACATCCACCATTTCAGTCATGACCTATCTACACTAAAATAGGGAGTTTGGTTCCCATCCATGGCATAATAGCTTTGAAATGATGTCAGTCAGTCATTTACTTTGAGTACTATCATTCCCTCTACCAATAAATGTGATGGTCAAAATTATTTGAAATATTGTAGGAGGTGTTAAACACCAAATACCGAAAACCCAATGTAACTACTGGTGTTTAAAATCAAGCCACTTTGGACAAGAGAAATTTCCCCCATTTACTCCTTATTACTCCCTTGTGTTATATCAATATTAAATTTGAGTTATCACCCTTTGTTTCAATGCTTACTTTCAAAACCCATTTAACAAGGGAGGCAATACATTTGCAAATCTTTTTAATTCCAAGACAAAAGATGTGAAAATATTGTGAGAATGTGTAAATAGTCACACAATATGACATAAATGAACCTAATTTTGAAAATGTTGTTTTGGTAAGTTTTATAAAATCAAGCAGACTACATCTGTACAATAGTTCCCCTCTTAAAAGAAGCCTCCCGCCGAAGGGCATCTCTCTTATCAGGCAAAATTTCAAATGCACTTAGATAGTAAAATACAACTAAATTGTTCCCCTAAAGAGAGTGCAAAGGTCATTTGTCTGTTGCAGAAGGGGTGACCTTATAAGAGGGGCACTACTGTATTTAGATCGTCATCTGAGATTTCTGTGTCTTGTATTTACCGTAGACCTGTATCTACTACAGTGAAACCGTCTACACCTAACCTCCTTGAGTCCAACTTTTCAGTCCAGAATAGACAGGAGTTCGGTTTATACATGTTAAATTACTATAATGAAATCTTATTTTCCATAGTTTAGATTTGTAAAACAATATTTTGAAACCATAACAGTATCCATGCTTACCAGATCATGATTAGGATCAACAGTCCGTGCATCTGGTTTCAAAGTCCGTCGAAAAAATTCACCTAAATTTTTGTAATTTCTCAGATCTGGATCGGATGCCTCTTCTAACTTACAGTCAAACATCCAAACATACAACCCCAGTAACGGTCGTCGTAGCACAACAGGTAATTCTAGTTTGTTAAATTTCCCCCAAGCACGCGACATCACTTTCAAAGGCATCTTTCTGTACAGTGTAACCTGAAATAAGAGAAAGTACAAGTTGATACAGATTAATTGATTGATTGACTGATTGATGTTTAACGCCAACGTTAGCAGTTTTTCAGCTATATTGTAGAGTCAGGTCTAAGCTTAAATATTTTTTGCAGTAATGGGAAATATAAGTGGCAATTTTTCCATATTATTTACATTTTTGTTCATGTATAAAATCTTTCTTTAAGATAACAAAATAAAATCAAATGACATTAAAAATGTCAAAGAAATTAAAAACCATGCATTTGGTTTCAATTGCATTCAGACTGAGACAAACTTAATCAACAGCATTCCCATTTACCCTCTGCAGAGGTTTTTTTTACCCTCAAAATAGGCCCTGTACCCCCAAAATTGTAGGGACTTTCTATATGAAGGGGTACAAAGTTGAGGAAAAAACAGCAATTGTACCCCCAGTTTCAAAACTCAGTGGGCACCCTGAATCAAGACATGAAATCTTACTACAGTAGTCCCCCTTTAAAGGGACACTCCCATCAATGGGTCACCCCTGTCATCAGGCCAGATTTCAGATGTATTAAATTGTATGATACTACATGTACTAAATTGTCTTCCTCAAGAGAGGTCATCTCTCTTATATGGCAAAAACGGGTGGCCTTATAATAGAGGTACTACTGTATTAGATAGTCGTCTGAGATTTCTGTGTCTTGTATTTAGATCTATATCTACTACAGTGAAACAGTCTACACCTAACCTTCTTGAGTCCAACTTTTCAGTCCGGAATAGACAGGTTTTCGGTTTATACATGTTAAATTAACAAAGATTTTCTACACTGGAACTTAATTAAAAGTTCAATTTATACAGAACTTTGGCTTAAACAGGGTTCGGCATAGACATGTTTCACTGTATTTAGTTGCTTTCATTCTATAATGATCTCCCTTAACTGAGGTACAGAGAAGGTATTATTTAGATTGTTCAATCCCTAATCAGGTCAAACCAGACAATGCAATTTGTATTTCCTGTTTCTCCACTATGTATACAGCATTAAGACTCGGGAGCAAAGATTGTTTAGCTAAGAGCATGAACATTTGTCTGAGTGGGATGACATGTCGATCTATCCGTCAACTGTTTTTCTCAGGGAGCTAATCATTACATACTTTATCACAAGATTCCATACTGCATTTTTTACAAATTTATTTTTATAATGAATTATTTCTTTTATTTTGCATTTTCAAAACAAACTATGCAATGGTTTAAAACATTTAGAAATGGACAACTTGAGCAAACTATTTTGGAGTTATCTCCCATACTATATATGATATGACAACACAAAAAAATCCCAATATTGATAAATAGGGCATAATTTTAATGGTGATAACCAATACAATAATGAGATTGCCTAATCCTTTAAAATTAAATGAGAGTAAAGTATCTAATGATCTGAAACACCCGTCACGGAACTGAATCCTAAATAAGTGTAGTATCAGAATAAATCTAATATTCATGCATATTATCTAGTACAATTTAAACTGTCTAGTATGAATGCCATCCTATCTTGAATAGACACATGTAAGTAATTAATGGGTCACAATGGTGTTTAGATTAGACAGATTTCACTGTAAATTATGTAAATTTAAAGGAAATCATGTTAGTAGAACACGATAAGCCTCAATATTGAACCTGAAGATAATGACATATTGAACCTGAAGATAATGACATATTGAACCTGAAGATAATGACATATTCTTGTATTGTAGTTCTTATCCTAATGTTCATGAAACGATCCAGTGATCTTTGCCAATGTATACAATAAATTTTAATGGACACTGTGTGATTAAGTTGAAAAATGTGGGGAATGTGCAGTCTTTTTCTGTGATTTATTTTTGGTTGCAGTTACAGAAGTTTCTTTAAGGACAACGATATTTGTAGGATAAAATTGAGATAAAACAAAAATGAGTTCCAACCACAAACTCATGAATACCACTAGTGCATTCTTTGTACAAAATGACAAGTCCCAAACAACAGAAATTGAGTCTAGGACTCATATAGACGAATTGAAAGTATTTATAAAAGAGTGATTTGTGTTGTTAGGTATATTGTTTCAATTAACGGGTGTAAACAATGAACTTCAGTGTATTCTAATTAGATGCCTATTAAGTGCACATGTTGTAAAATACTCAACACCATTAACTTAATTTGTAACTCATTAATATTCAACATCATTAACTCATTAATACTCAACACAATTAACTCAATATGTAACACATTAATACTCAATGCCATCAACTCATTATGAAACACATTAATACTCAATGCCATTAACTCATTAATACTCAACATCATTAACTCAATTTGTAACACATTAATACTCCACATCATTAACTCAATAATACTCAACACCATTAACTAAATTTGCAACTCATTAATACTCAACACCATTCACTCGATTTGTAACACAATAATACTCAACACCATTAACTCGATTTGTAACACAATAATATTCAATACCATTAACTCAATTTGTAACACATTAATACTCCACATCATTAACTCAATAATACTCAACACCATTAACTAAATTTGCAACTCATTAATACTCAACACCATTCACTCGATTTGTAACACAATAATACTCAATACCATTAACTCGATTTGTAACACAATAATACTCAATACCATTAACTCAATTTGTAACACATTAATACTCAATACCATTAACTCAATTTGTAACACATTAATACTCAACACTACTAACTCAATTTGTAACTCATTAATACGCAATGCCATTAACTCAATTTGTAACACATTAATACAATGTACTCAAAACCATTAACTCAATTTGTAACACATTAATACTCAACACCATCAACTCAATTTGTAACACATTAATACTGATCAACACCATTAACTCAATTTGTAACACATTAATACTCAACACCATTAATTCAATGTGTAACTCATTAATACTCAACACCATTAACTCAATTTGTAACACATTAATACTGATCAACACCATTAACTCAATGTGTAACTCATTAATACTCAACACCATTAACTCAATTTGTAACACATTAATACTCAACACCATTAACTCGATTTGTAACACAATAATACTCAATACCATTAACTCGATTTGTAACACAATAATACTGATCAACACCATTAACTCAATGTGTAACTCATTAATACTCAACACCATTAACTCGATTTGTAACACAATAATACTCAATACCATTAACTCGATTTGTAACACAATAATACTCAATACCATTAACTCAATTTGTAACACATTAATACTCAATACCATTAACTCAATTTGTAACACATTAATACTCAACACTACTAACTCAATTTGTAACTCATTAATACGCAATGCCATTAACTCAATTTGTAACACATTAATACAATGTACTCAAAACCATTAACTCAATTTGTAACACATTAATACTCAACACCATTAACTCAATTTGTAATGCATTAATACTGATCAACATCATTAACTCAATGTGTAACACATTAATACTGATCAACATCATTAACTCAATGTGTAACACATTAATACTCAACACCATTAACTCAATTTGTAACACATTAATACTCAACACCATTAACTCAATTTGTAACACATTAATACTGATCAACACCATTAACTCAATTTGTAACACATTAATACTAATCAACACCATTAACTCAATTTGTAACACATTAATACTAATCAACACCATTAACTCAATTTGTAACACATTAATACTGATCAACACCATTAACTCAATTTGTAACACATTAATACTAATCAACACCATTAACTCAATTTGTAACACATTAATACTAATCAACACCATTAACTCAATTTGTAACACATTAATACTAATCAACACCATTAACTCAATTTGTAACACATTAATACTGATCAACACCATTAACTCAATTTGTAACACATTAATACTGATCAACACCATTAACTCAATTTGTAACACATTAATACTAATCAACACCATTAACTCAATTTGTAACACATTAATACTGATCAACACCATTAACTCAATTTGTAACACATTAATACTGATCAACACCATTAACTCAATTTGTAACACATTAATACTAATCAACACCATTAACTCAATTTGTAACACATTAATACTAATCAACACCATTAACTCAATTTGTAACACATTAATACTAATCAACACCATTAACTCAATTTGTAACTCATTAATACTGATCAACACCATTAACTCAATTTGTAACACATTAATACTGATCAACACCATTAACTCAATGTGTAACTCATTAATAGTCAACACCATTAACTCAATTTGTAACACATTAATACAATGTACTCAAAACCATTAACTCAATTTGTAACACATTAATACTGATCAACACCATTAACTCAATTTGTAACACATTAATACTGATCAACACCATTAACTCAATTTGTAACACATTAATACTGATCAACATCATTAACTCAATGTGTAACTCATTAATACTGATCAACACCATTAACTCAATTTGTAACACATTAATACTGATCAACACCATTAACTCAATGTGTAACTCATTAATACTCAACACCATTAACTCAATTTGTAACACATTAATACAATGTACTCAAAACCATTAACTCAATTTGTAACACATTAATACTGATCAACACCATTAACTCAATTTGTAACACATTAATACTGATCAACACCATTAACTCAATTTGTAACACATTAATACTCAACACCATTAACTCAATTTGTAACACATTAATACAATGTACTCAAAACCATTAACTCAATTTGTAACACATTAATACTCAACACCATCAACTCAATTTGTAACACATTAATACTCAACACCATTAACTCAATTTGTAACACATTAATACTGATCAACACCATCAACTCAATTTGTAACACATTAATACAATGTACTCAAAACCATTAACTCAATTTGTAACACATTAATACTCAACACCATCAACTCAATTTGTAACACATTAATACAATGTACTCAAAACCATTAACTCAATTTGTAACACATTAATACTCAACACCATCAACTCAATTTGTAACACATTAATACTCAACACCATTAACTCAATGTGTAATGCATTAATACTGATCAACATCATTAACTCAATTTGTAACACATTAATACTCAACACCATCAACTCAATTTGTAACACATTAATACTCAACACCATTAACTCAATGTGTAATGCATTAATACTGATCAACATCATTAACTCAATTTGTAACTCATTAATACTCAACACCATTAACTCAATTTGTAACACATAAAATACTCAACACCATAAACTCAATTTGTAACACATTAAAATTAATGACTTATGACACCATTGGAGCAAAACTTTTGAGTACAACATTTGACAATCGACCAATGAAAACACTGCATTCAGTACCTGACACATATATGTAGATTGAGAACTCACTATGTGATGGAAATTTTTACTAGCAAAATTGGTATCCTTATCATGAAATCCAATGTCACTGACTGGACGTTTTTGACCTAAATGTACATTGTAATGTATATATATGTACTGTTATTTAATACTTGGGGGTTGTCATGGTCATGATCGTATGGTAGCTGGAGTTACAACTACCTATGCAATCAGTGCCTATCACCGCTAAAGGTGTGAGTTTGAGTCCCGTTCATGGCGAGGTGTAAAACTCAACATTTTGGGTGTTACTCCCATATTGACCCCCTTATATCTTGAAAACAAGTAAAAACCATACAAAAGCTGTTGGCAATAATAATACTACAAAAAGAGAATTTATAAGGAACATAAGAACAAAATTTATCACATTTGGTTTACAGTAAATAAAAATGTTTAACATCAATGTCTGAATAAAAAAACCGAAAATACTCTTTTTTTTTTGCACTGGATTTCTAATAGGAATAATCGGAATAAGGGGGCTGTCGTGGTCTTGATCGTATTGTAGTAAGGTTAATAACTACCAATCCAATCAGTGCTTATCACCACTAATGTTGTGAGTTCGAATTCCGCTCAGACGAGGTTTACTCAATACAACATTATGTGATAAAGTTTGTTAGTGACTTGCGACAGGTCGCTGGTTTTCTCCGGGTCCTCTGGTTTCCTCCACCAATAAAACTGGCCGCCATGATATAGCTGAAATATTGTTGAAAGTGGCATTAAATACCATACCCCCCTTCTAATCAGAATCGGAACAAAAACATACTTTATAGAGGAAAATCCAATTAACATTCTTATCAAGTTTAGTTTTAGAGAAGAAAGTTGAAGTGTTAATGTTAATGAACCATGAATGTAACCACAACGGCAGACGACAAGGATAACAGCAGAGTGATGACAACAGTTTTCCGGTTGTTGACTGATTTTGTCTGTTTATATAATTATGAGTTTTGACTTTCCCTTTGTAAGATTGTTCGGAGTTGAGTAATTTTGTTATTACCCTTATTAACTTAAAACTGCTAATATAAGGGACGATTCGACTAGAAAATAACTGAAAATCAATGAAAAATAGATGAAACTATCTACATGCTATTTCAACAGGCCCATTTTTGACTATGTCCTGTAACTTTCAGACAAACATATTAGAGGAAAACAGCTGAAACCTTCTACACACCCTTTCAACAGGTCCATTTTTAACATGCTCTGACCTAGATACGATAACGTAACCCTTAAGCGAGCAAAAGCGGACTGAGGGTTACGTTATCGTATCTAGTTCTGACCACAGGGTCTTGTCACTATCCACGTAAATATACTATCAATGTATAAACATGGTATACATTGACAGTATATTTACGTGGAGAGTGATAAGGCCCAGTGTTCTGACCGTGTCCTGCAACTTTCAGACAAAATATTTAAGAGGAAAATATCTGAAATCAGTTATATAACTGAAAAAAATCATCCCTGTAATATATAAAGAAAATTCTTACTGTATTATTAAGTCTTTTCTTATGTCTAAGACCTTTTCTTTTCCGATGTTTCACAAAATGATGATAAAGCATAAGTTCCTTTAGTTCTTTTGTAGGAATACCCCATCTTAATCCATAGAATTTTATTTGCCGAGGGTCTAATTTGGATAAGGCATACCACAATTGTCTCCGTGAATACTGATAAAGTTTTTTTAAGAGAGTTTTCGTCATTGCATGTCGTCCCGAAATCAATAAAACAAGTAAAATTGTACTATAAAGTGTAACATTCACTTGACCAAAGTCCTCCGCAACAGGTGGATCAGCTGATGTTGTTGACATTTTTCGTTGATTGTTTTATTTACAACGATATATTATCAATTATTTTATAATAATTTGATATAAGTTGATAATCTCCAAACACAACAATTTGTGAATAGGAAAAATCAATAAAGATGTGTCATGAAAATGTAGATTTCAGATCAATAACATCTGCAAAATGGAAAATTCTACGTCGGCACAGGTCTCCTTATCATTATGAATAGCTTAGAAAGAAAGCTACCACCAAGATTTCAATATATATACCGGTACATGTATATAATACACCACATTGAACTTAAAGAGTTGAAAAGTCAAATGGAGTTGAAAGTTCATCCTTTTAAAATCATGTGTCAGACCATACTGTATGTTTCTATAGGAAAAATAAATCAGTTGAAATTTAAAAAAAACCCCAAAAAGATCAGTTTAATCTGAATGTACATGAAAGTTCAAAGGCCACTGTAATTCTTTTAATATCAAATATCAACAGACAGATATCATCTTTTATTACAGTCATTTAAATTTTAATCACACCTTCGAAAGTGTCCAGGGCTTAATATGTTTTTAAAACTAGATTTCAGACACTTGTATAATATGAAGTACATAGGGACCTAATACAACATACCTCACCTGGATTCATGTTACATAGGTATTCTACTTAAAAATAACAAAGGTAGGAAATCTACAAAACTATGGTATATCGTTGTCATAGAAACAATAATTAATAGTGAAACATAGCTAATAGCGGCCAAAAATGAAGGAAGCTTTACAGGTGCCATTGCAACAGGCTACCTTCCAATGGTTTTGAAAAACTTTGATGCTGATACTTTGGAACTAGGAGGAAATGCATAATCCCCTCCCCCCCCCCTCATTTGTAAAAAATATAATTTACCCAAGTATCATAGTTATTTTTTATGTAGTCATGTATGCTTTATTTGTCTTGTCTGTACAAACAAACAAACAAATAGTTTATTGTCAATTAAGGGGACCCACAGATGAGCTGTATAATGAGTACAAATTTAGATACAATGATTAGATTAATTTACATGATTTCAATATTAATAATATACATGTACACAGGTTATATTTATATATATATGGGGAACAGGCTATTGGTGTATGAATACAACAATCACAAGGATGACAGGTTAATAATTCAAGAGGCTGAGCATCACATGTCATGAAACACATTTACATATTATATGAAAACAAATAAATAGTCATTATGACAAACAAATAGAACTCCTGAAACATGATACATAAATATATTTTTTAATTATTATTAAATAAAATTTCATGTCTTAAGTTATTCAATTTATTTAAAAACTGATACAATTGGCTATATATAAATGTGTCCTCAGCTGACATTAACTATATAAACTTTGAAACATTAACCAAAGATTTGAAATTTTTGTATTTATTCTCAATATTATATAAATTGTCATGTCTTGCTTCTTCTAGTTTTGGGCATTCTAAAAGGAAATGGTACATGACGATGTATATTATGTAAATTGTAATGCTAAAACCCCAAATACACATTAAGCTAAATTTGAGCTCATTAGCATTGAACCTTGAGCAGAATCATCCCCCCCCCCCTTTTTTTTTGCAAGAAATATAATTTACTCAAGTATCATATTAAGCTAAATTTGAACTCATTGGAGTTGAATCTCATTATGTCAAACTCAGATAACTCATTTCAGGTTCAGGTATGTCTCTAGTTTCTAGGTTGAATGGTGCTAAAAGACTTTGTACATATTGTATAACAATAGATAACGAATATTGTAATACCCCGGTAGTATCTTGTTCTAGACCCATATATAACAAAATTCAACCCCCCTTTTTTAATTCTAATATTTTTTCCCACTTTATTCTGAAGAACACCAGTCTATCTTAATTCAAATGACATTTTTACTTGTGTAATATTCCAAATGAAAATATTGCATTACAAAATAAATAAACAACTGTACAAATTTAAAGTAGCAATATAATGCTCAAGGAAGATAACTTCGATTAGGTTTTTTGTTTTTTTAATGTGTTCATGCTGTTTAATGCCACTTTCAACAATATCTTCAACAATTCACTTTCAGAAAACAGAGTACCCGAAGAAAACCACTGATCTGTCACCAGTCACTGACAAATTTTATGACATAATGTTGTTTAGAGTATACCTCGCCTTGAACAGGAATTCGAACACACAACCTTAGTGGTAATAGGCACTGATTCCATAGGTAGTTGTAAATCCAACTACCATACGATCATGACCATGCCAGACAGCCCCTGAACAACTTAGAATGAAACTCTACATTCTAATGCAATTATTATATAACATGTTTTCTCATTGGCTAAAGTTTACCGTCAAATCCACAACTGACATGCAGTAACTAAAGATTCTAGTGGTAAATTTTTAATTCTTGAAACCCATTATGTCAATTAAAACAATATGATAGAAAGTGAAGACATCACCTACATTTGTTACTGATGTGTCAAACCAGAGGCTCACCTGGTGGATTATAATTCAATATTTAAAACAAAGCCATGTTGTAACGACAGCATGTCCCACCCCCTAATATCTTAAACTGAGCAGCTTTGATAGTGCAGCTGTTTCTTAGTATATCCAGTCCAAAATTATACTGTAATTATCCTAATTTTTCAACAAAAATTTATCGTATCCAAAGGACACAATGCCCCACAAAATAATATGGTCAACTACACATTATGACCAATAATCCTATAGCTATCGAATATGAAAGCTTTTGGACAAACAACCTCAGAGGAGTCGCGTTCATAAAGTATACATGTAACTATATTAAAAATGCACAAAGGCCCATAACCCCTACAAAAATTGTTAGATCAAAATGGTGGGATAATATGATCAACTACACACACTACCAAATATGAAAGCCATCTGAAGAACGACCTCAGAGGAGTTACATTCACAAAGTGAAGAGGGATGGACGAAAGAACAAAAGGACAAACCAAAAAACTATATGCCCTTAATGGCCTTATACTATTGTATGCAGGGCCATAGATACATAGCTTGGGTTTAATCAGCTACACTTTTGATAGGATATTTTATTGCACTTTTAGTTCTTATAGTGCAAAGTGTGAGATGAACTTTAAAACAAAAAAGAAACATTTTATTTGTAAAATTTTGGTTTGATCATGAGCATGTTGAATGTTGGAAAAAAAAAACAAGCCAATTCTTAGAGTTAATTTTAAATTAGAATTATATCAGGTAAAATTAAAGTCATGCCAGTCCAAAGTGAAGTGATATCTGATGTCATCATAACCTTAAGTCTAGGACTGGTGTACATGTCTTGGAATGAGTTCTGAACCAATCTACAGTCAAACCTGTCTTATGTGACCTTCCAAGGGAACAGTGAAATAGGGTCACATAAGACAGATGGTTGCTTAGTACAGGATTAATTGATATGAAATGCACTGTGAAAGGAAATAAAAATTAAGGTTACATAATACAAGTTATTGCTAAACAGCAATGGTCACAAAAGCAGGTTTGACTGTACATGTATGATCACTGAATATTGGTTATTTCATTTCTTATCTAATGATAACTTATCATTGAGAATCTTCAATTCTTGTTAAAGGACAAGAGGCTCACTTGAATCTATCATTTATTCACCTAGGTTATAGGGGTTATGGTTAGGTTTATGGTGTTTAACGCCACTTTCAACAATATTTCAGTTATATTGTGGCAGTCAGTTTTATTGGTGAAAGAAACCTGAGCAACTAGAGAAATCCACCGACCTGTCAAAAGTCACTAACAAACTTTATCACATAAAGTTGTATCAAGTAAATCTTGCCATGAGCAGGATTCGAACTCACAGCTTCAGTGGTGATAGAGACACGGATTTTGCACACAGGTAATTGTAAATCCAACTAGCATTTGATCACAACTACTCCAACTGGCTATAAATTATCAATTTATTATTCAATGATCATCTATGTACAGTTTGTGTTCATTTCAATGGTTTCTGAGAAAATATTTAAATATTTGATATCAAGTGCTCTATTTGGATGATTTCGTAGTAGGATTCCAAATGTTTTATGATTGCAAGAAAAGTTTGAAGATACCAGAGGTCAGAGGTCATCAGAAACTGTAAATCAAAGAATGACATACAAAGCAGCACAAAAGAATAAACATTGATCAATAAAACACTACCCAGAAAACCAAAGATCAAGTAACACGTACCTCACTAAAAACAAACAATGATCTACAAAACACTACACAGAAAACCAAAGATCCATTAACACGTACCCCACTAAAAACAAACAATGATCTACAAAACACTACACAGAAAACCAAAGACCAAGTAACACGTACCCCACTAATAACAAACAATGATCTACAAAACACTACACAGAAAACCAAAGATCAAGTAACACGTACCCCACTAAAAACAAACAATGATCTACAAAACACTACACAGAAAACCAAAGATTAAATAACACGTACCCCACTAACAACAAACAATGATCTACAAAACACTACACAGAAAACCAAAGATCAAGTAACACATACCCCACTAAAAACAAACAATGATCTACAAAACACTACACAGAAAACTAAAGATCAAGTAACACATACCCCACTAACAACAAACAATGATCTACAAAACACTATACAGAAAACCAAAGATCAAATAACACGTACCCCACTAAAAACAAACAATGATCTACAAAACACTACACAGAAAACCAAAGATCAAATAACACGTACCCCACTAAAAACAAACAATGATCTACAAAACACTACACAGAAAACCAAAGTTCAAGTAACACGTACCCCACTAAAAACAAACAATGATCTACAAAACACTACACAGAAAACCAAAGATCAAGTAACACGTACCCCACTAAAAACAAACAATGATCTACAAAACACTACACAGAAAACCAAAGATTAAGTAACATGTACCCCACTAAAAACAAACAATGATCTACAAAACACTACACAGAAAACCAAAGATCAAATAACACATACCCCACTAAAAACAAACAATGATCTACAAAACACTACACAGAAAACCAAAGATCAAATAACACATACCCCACTAAAAACAAACAATGATCTACAAAACACTACACAGAAAACCAAAGATCAAGTAACATGTACCCCACTAAAAACAAACAATGATCTACAAAACACTACACAGAAAACCAAAGATCAAATAACACAAACCCCACTAAAAACAAACAATGATCTACAAAACACTGCACAGAAAACCAAAGATCAAGTAACACGTACCCCACTAAAAACAAACAATGATCTACAAAACACTACACAGAAAACCAAAGATCAAATAACACATACCCCACTAAAAACAAACAATGATCTACAAAACACTACACAGAAAACCAAAGATCAAGTAACACGTACCCCACTAAAAACAAACAATGATCTACAAAACACTACACAGACAACCAAAGATCAAGTAACACGTACCCCACTAAAAACAAACAATGATCTACAAAACACTACACAGAAAACCAAAGATCAAGTAACACGTACCCCACTAAAAACAAACAATGATCTACAAAACACTACACAGAAAACCAAAGATCAAATAACATGTACCCCACTAAAAACAAACAATGATCTACAAAACACTACACAGAAAACCAAAGATCAAATAACACATACCCCACTAAAAACAAACAATGATCTACAAAACACTACACAGAAAACCAAAGATCAAGTAACACGTACCCCACTAAAAACAAACAATGATCTACAAAACACTACACAGAAAACCAAAGATCAAGTAACACGTACCCCACTAAAAACAAACAATGATCTACAAAACACTACACAGAAAACCAAAGATCAAGTAACACGTACCCCACTAAAAACAAACAATGATATACAAAACACTACCCAGAAAACCAAAGATCAAGTAACACGTACCTCACTAAAAACAAACAATGATCTACAAAACACTACACAGAAAACCAAAGATCAAGTAACACGTACCCCACTAAAAACAAACAATCATCTACAAAACACTACACAGAAAACCAAAGATCAAATAACACGTACCCCACTAAAAACAAACAATGATCTACAAAACACTACACAGAAAACCAAAGATCAAATAACACGTACCCCACTAAAAACAAACAATGATCTACAAAACACTACACAGAAAACCAAAGATCAAGTAACACGTACCCCACTAAAAACAAACAATGATCTACAAAACACTACACAGAAAACCAAAGATCAAGTAACACGTATCCCACTAAAAACAAACAATGATCTACAAAACACTACACAGAAAACCAAAGATCAAGTAACACGTACCCCACTAAAAACAAACAATGATCTACAAAACACTACACAGAAAACCAAAGATCAAGTAACACGTACCCCACTAAAAACAAACAATGATCTACAAAACACTACACAGAAAACCAAAGATCAAATAACATGTACCCCACTAAAAACAAACAATGATCTACAAAACACTACACAGAAAACCAAAGATCAAATAACACATACCCCACTAAAAACAAACAATGATCTACAAAACACTACACAGAAAACCAAAGATCAAGTAACACGTACCCCACTAAAAACAAACAATGATCTACAAAACACTACACAGAAAACCAAAGATCAAGTAACACGTACCCCACTAAAAACAAACAATGATCTACAAAACACTACACAGAAAACCAAAGATCAAGTAACACGTACCCCACTAAAAACAAACAATGATCTACAAAACACTACCCAGAAAACCAAAGATCAAGTAACACGTACCTCACTAAAAACAAACAATGATCTACAAAACACTACACAGAAAACCAAAGATCAAGTAACACATACCCCACTAAAAACAAACAATCATCTACAAAACACTACACAGAAAACCAAAGATCAAATAACACGTACCCCACTAAAAACAAACAATGATCTACAAAACACTACACAGAAAACCAAAGATCAAATAACACGTACCCCACTAAAAACAAACAATGATCTACAAAACACTACACAGAAAACCAAAGATCAAGTAACACGTACCCCACTAAAAACAAACAATGATCTACAAAATACTACACAGAAAACCAAAGATCAAGTAACACGTATCCCACTAAAAACAAACAATGATCTACAAAACACTACACAGAAAACCAAAGATCAAGTAACACGTACCCCACTAAAAACAAACAATGATCTACAAAACACTACACAGAAAACCAAAGATCAAGTAACACGTACCCCACTAAAAACAAACAATAATCTACAAAACACTACACAGAAAACTAAAGATCAAATAACACATACCCCACTAAAAACAAACAATGATCTACAAAACACTACACAGAAAATCAAAGATCAAGTAACACGTACCCCACTAAAAACAAACAATGATCTACAAAACACTACACAGAAAACCAAAGATCAAGTAACACGTACCCCACTAAAAACAAACAATGATCTACAAAACACTACACAGAAAACCAAAGATCAAGTAACACGTACCCCACTAAAAACAAACAATGATCTACAAAACACTACACAGAAAACCAAAGATCAAATAACATGTACCCCACTAAAACAAACAATGATCTACAAAACACTACACAGAAAACCAAAGATCAAGTAACACATACCCCACTAAAAACAAACAATGATCTACAAAACACTACACAGAAAACCAAAGATCAAATAACACATACCCCACTGAAAACAAACAATGATCTACAAAACACTACACAGAAAACCAAAGATCAAATAATATGTACCCCACTAAAAACAAACAATGATCTACAAAACACTACACAGAAAACCAAAGATCAAGTAACACGTACCCCACTAAAAACAAACAATGATCTACAAAACACTACACAGAAAACCAAAGATCAAGTAACACATACCCCACTAAAAACAAACAATGATCTACAAAACACTACACAGAAAACCAAAGATCAAATAACATGTACCCCACTAAAAACAAACAATGATCTACAAAACACTACACAGAAAACCAAAGATCAAGTAACACATACCCCACTAAAAACAAACAATGATCTACAGAACACTACACAGAAAACCAAAGATCAAGTAACACATACCCCACTAAAAACAAACAATGATCTACAAAACACTAGACAGAAAACCAAAGATCAAATAACACGTACCCCATTAAAAACAAACAATGATCTACAAAACACTACACAGAAAACCAAAGATCAAATAACACGTACCCCACTAAAAACAAACAATGATCTACAAAACACTACACAGAAAACCAATGATCAAGTAACACATACCCCACTAAAAACAAACAATGATCTACAAAACACTACACAGAAAACCAAAGATCAAATAACACATACCCCACTAAAAACAAACAATGATCTACAAAACACTACACAGAAAACCAAAAATCAAGTAACATGTGCCCCACTAAAAACAAACAATGATCTACAAAACACTACACAGAAAACCAAAGATCAAATAACACATACCCCACTAAAAACAAACAATGATCTACAAAACACTACACAGAAAACCAAAAATCAAATAACACATACCCCACTAAAAACAAACAATGATCTACAAAACACTACACAGAAAACCAAAGATCAAATAACACGTATCCCACTAAAAACAAACAATGATCTACAAAACACTACACAGAAAACCAAAGATCAAATAACACATACCCCACTAAAAACAAACAATGATCTACAAAACACTACACAGAAAACCAAAGATCAAGTAACACGTACCCCACTAAAAACAAACAATGATCTACAAAACACTACACAGAAAACCAAAGATCAAGTAACACGTACCCCACTAAAAACAAACAATGATCTACAAAACACTATACAGAAAACCAAAGATCAAATAACACGTATCCCACTAAAAACAAACAATGATCTACAAAACACTACACAGAAAACCAAAGATCAAGTAACACGTACCCCACTAAAAACAAACAATGATCTACAAAACACTACACAGAAAACCAAAGATCAAATAACATGTACCTCACTAAAAACAAACAATGATCTACAAAACACTACACAGAAAACCAAAGATCAAATAACACGTACCCCACTAAAAACAAACAATGATCTACAAAACACTACACAGAAAACCAAAGATCAAGTAACACGTACCCCACTAAAAACAAACAATGATCTACAAAACACTACACAGAAAACCAAAGATCAAATAACACATACCCCACTAAAAACAAACAATGATCTACAAAACACTACACAGAAAACCAAAGATCAAGTAACACGTACCCCACTAAAAACCGAAATGAATTCAAGTGTTTCGGAACAGAGGTTTAACTCATCATCAAGAGCTTTACAAACCATACAGGTGCTCCAGAAGTGTTAGCAGTTCATATTCTACCAGTGACACCTGTATTATAAATTGACCAATCAATGACTTTTCTCCAAAATCCAGCAGAAAAGACAAGCATATGAGTCTTGGAATGCCCCCAATAAACACTGAATGTATTCATATTGACTCCTGACGTGACCCCTAAAGGAGCATATCAATATCTCCCATGCTGTGACTAGCAAAAAACCGATTGAAAATAGGGAGCGGATATCTAACTTCAATTAGATTGCTCTTACAATTCAATACTCTGTTAATTTGAAGAACGATCACTTATCCCTTCTACTTCAACATAACAAGATTTGACTATATAAGAAAGATATCGATATTAGACTTACAACACATATTTACTTGTAATTATGAACAGAAAGTTTAAACAAGATGGTCAACAATTCCACCGATATTAACAAAATGAACATCCACCTCTCACCTTAACTCACTGAACATAAAAAATACTACAACATATGACATTGGAAATCCAGGTCCTAGCTTGAGACAGGCACAAAAAGGTGGCAGGGTTAAACTGGTTAATGAGTTCCCATCCCTCCACTCTTAATAATTGGATCTCCAACGGCAATACATGTATGAACAAATGATAAAAATCCTGCACTCAAAAAGACATACTATCACAACTAGGAGTTCAGTGGACTGAGTCTGTATGGCTCACCTGTCATTTTGTTTTGAGGAAACTTTATACAGAACCTTTCATAGCTGCTTCCCACGAAATTTCAATTAATTTGGCCAAACGGTTTTAGAGAAGATTTTCTTTTAATTGGTCAAACATAAACAAGAACTGCCTATGGCGGCTATATCAGTTGTATGATTGGCACGAAATATATAAATTTTGTACAGTATCTCTCAAACATCATTCCTGCAAAGTAACAATTCATTGCGCCTCCTAGTTTCCGAGGAAAGATTACTTAAATTTCAGTCAATCAGAAACAAGAATGACCCATGGCGACTATGTCTTTTGTCCAATCAGGATGAAATGATGAAATCTTATAGAAGACTTTCCATAGATGCTTTCTGTAAAAGTTTGCTTTATTTAGGCAAGTGGCTTCTGAGGAGAAGTTTTTAGAAATTGACAAACCAGAAACAAGAATTGCATACATATATATGGCGGCCATGTTTGTAAACGGATCAGAACAAAATGAGCAATCTTAATAGAGGACCTGCCATAGATGCATCCTACCAAGTTGCGGTTCATTTGGCCAAGTGGTTTCAGACAAGTAAATATTTAGAAATCAACCCACCAGAAACAAGAATTGACTATGGCAGCCATGATTGTAAACGGATCGAGACGAAATGACAAAAATTTATAGATGACCTTCCATAGATGCTTCCTACTAAGTTTTGGTTCATTTCAAGATTTTCTTTAGAAATTAACCTTGACCAGACACAAGAATTTCCTATGGTGGCCATGTTTGTAAACATATCGGGACGAAGACCTTCCATAGATGCTTCCTTCCAAGTGGATTTAGAGGAAAAGATTTTTAGAAATAGACCAACCAGAAAAAAGAATTGCCTATGGCAGACATGGTTGTTAACGGATCGGAACGAAATAGCAATCTTTATAGAGGACCTTCAATAGATGCTTCCTACCAAGTTTTGGTTCATTTGGCCAAGTGGATTCAGAGGAGAAGATTCAAATGTGAAACGTTAACGGCGGACCCTAAGTGATGGCAAAAGCTTACATGGCCTTTTGGACAGGTGAGCTAAAAAATGAAAGGCAACATAAACATGAACAGTACAATAACAGGGTCAATGAATGCTCTTAGTTAACTGACTACTAGCTAGGAAAGTAGAATCTGTTGGGTTAAAAATCTCTCTTAGGACATGCTGAGTTATGCTTATTTCCCTTTAATCTATCAAATTGACCTTATTGCAAGGAATGAGATACAGATATTGTCAAGCTTATAACTAGATCTACAACACGTACTTACTAGTAAGTCAATACAAACAATGTATGCTTATTGACCTATGATCTATACAAATGTTTATTGCCCTTTGATCTATAAAAATGTTTATTGCCCTTTGACCTATCAATATGTTTATTGCTGTTATTGCAAGGAATGACATTGTTGATATTTACAGTGAGTCTATGATTAGCTCAGGTCACCATCTGAACTACATGTATAATAAACTGCACAACAAAATTGATGGACTTGGCTCTTTGGTACTTCTCCTCATATCACCACGAGTTGATCAATATTGTGATTGATAACTGGCCAACTTATTTAAGAAAGGTCAAACGTCCATTCAATTTAATAATCAAATATGTCAGAAATATGAATATACAATGGAACCTGTCTAATCCGACACACCAAGGGACCAGGGAAATGTGTCGGATTGCACAGGATGTCGGAAAACTCAGGTTTTCTTTTTAGTTAACAGAAATTTCCAGAAATTTAACAAGAGAAGAAATTGTGTGTTTGATTATGTAGGATGGTTTAAATAATTGGAACTACAATGTAGATGAAAACACATTTAATATATAATTTATACAAAATTAATATATTTAAATCAATTTCATAATCTGATCAGATAATTGTTGGTTGTCCTTTACAAAGCAAGTGAAAACAGTTATCTGTAAAATTTTAATTATTATATTCTTGGTAAACTTACTTTAACCCTTAATAATGATTCTTTAATCACCTGCCAATCAATAAATTAAAATAATAATTTATTTGTGTACACAAGCCTAGAACAATTTCATGATATATCAGATAATCGTTGTAGACATGTCCTTTACAAAGAAAGTGAAAACAGGTAACTGTAAAAGTTTAATTATTACATATATATTCTTTGTAGACCTACTTTTAACCTTTACTAACCAGCCTCTAATTGCCTGCCAATCAATTACTAGTTAAAATCACAATTTATTAATGAGCAGATCAAAGGGTTGGATAAAACAGGATTAATTAAGTGTAATTAATAACATTGGGACCGTAAAACAGTGTCAGAATACTCAAGGTTTTTTAACAAAGAATGTTAAAGAAATATTTTGGGACCTGAATTTCTTGTCGGAAGTCACAGGATGTCGGAAAACTCAGGTGTCCGAACGCACAGGTTCCACTGTATAGTTAAATAAAATATGTTGCCAGGATTTCAATATTTTTCTAGTCTACCAGTACTTCACTATTTACAGGCGGTACTCTTTTATTAAAATTTGAACAATTTTCATGAATATCTTATACAACACTCTTCAAAATCAGGAGGTAACAAAGACCATCTTAGGCACGTAAAAATACCTGGTACCACCCCTTATTGAAAGGTCTAATGTTGTACCAGGGTTATCTGAGGTCATCATCCAGACTAATGAGGTTATCTGAGGTCATCATCCAGACTAATGAGGTTATCTGAGGTCATCATCCAGATTAATGAGGTTATCTGAGGTCATCATCCAGACTAATGAGGTTATCTGAGGTCATCATCCAGACTAATGAGGTTATCTGAGGTCATCATCCAGACTAATGGGGTTATCTGAGGTCATCATCCAGACCAATGAGCTAATGAGGTTATCTAAGGTCATCATCCAGATTTAGTTAAAGTTCTATATGAATTATATTCACCTAATACATTTTTGTTTTTATTATATGTTAGATACTTGATCTTCAAGACTTCATATTTTGCAATAAAAAAGGGCTACGAAGAGAGAAGCATGAAACGACCACAGCATGCCGACAAGAGAAAGTTGAACATGTGTATATTATAAGCAAAATTTGCACATGTGGACACAGTATTTTGCCTGAAACAGTAAATTGCTGGACACAATAAGATGTCGGACACAGTAATATGCTGGACACATTGTATTTTTGAATTTTGTCTTATTCACTATTTCAAGTGTTAAATATGCCTTCTAAATATGTGAAATTTGCGAATTTGGGCCCCTTTTAGATCCCCTTTTGAAACTAAATAACAATTTTTTTTATGGTCCATCAATAACCTACAAAGATGACCATTTTACAAAAAAATGCATTAAAATTGGATGATAAAAAAAGTTCAAATCCAGGAAGTCAGGGTTTTGTTGGCCTTTCGGTTGAGTTTACCTCCAAAACTGAAAAAGGTAGAGGAAATTTGTTGATATACACTACTGGAAGCTCATTGCCCGGTCAATTCCAATTCCTTGTCTGATTGAAAATCACGAAGCTAATGGAAACATTTACTTCCCTTGAGCAAGACAAAAACCATTTTAACTTATACTCACTATTAGACTGTTAGCTGTTTTTGGTTGGTCTGATTTTGATTGCAATTTCTGGAACACATAGTAAGAAATCCCACCAATCGTTGCAGTTCCCATGATCCATCTCCATTTTTTGGACTTTGACGCTGATGTTCTTTGACCGGTGTGAACTTGATACTGAGGAATAAATGATTGACATTTTCTGCATTTGAAGCAGAGATTGACTGCTTTTGTCCCAATCCTGTGAAAATAAACATATAAAATAAATATTTGTATAAAAAAAGAACCATCCCTAGGTCATTATTGCAAAGCTACACTTCAAATAACTCAATATGTTTCTGGAAAATTTTTAACCAATCAAAATCTATCATTCTTTGTTACTACAATCAGACATATTGTGCAAGTTGGATTGGAATCGGAAAATATGTTTAAGAAACAGCCACAGGTAATGTGTGCATAGGAACAATTTAATAAGATTTGTTTTTTTATATTTTAGCAACTATTATGTCCAATGTCAGGGGGCCCAGCCATGCATGATACTGGATGTTGAATTAAAGAGTGAAAAGAGGCATCATTTTAGGAAGGTTTTCCAACTTGAGCAAGCTGCTGGCATGAATATCATATCTCAAGAAAAGATATGAGAGTCTTATCTTTATTACTCATGCTATGCCATAAAAAATAACAAAGATGTATATATGTACACTCAAAATGTATAGTTTAATAGACCATTTGCGCATTTCTTACTTTGATTCTAAAATTATATGCTTGACAGGAGTGATTTCCCTTTAAGGTGGGTAAAAGGGTTTTCTTTCATGCAAAGTTCAATGAAATTAATATATATTTTCCCCCATAATCTCTTCAACATTTTAATGTTGTAACAACTTGTGAATTTTCTATTTGCTGTAAAATTATCCTCAGATATTTTTGCAACGTTCAAATATCTACAAACTGGGAGAAAATTATATTCTAACTTGTTGTCCTTTCCATTGTTCTTGCTAGACCAGGTAAAATTTTGTTTGTTGTAAGGGAAATAACTCATATAAAAAAAAAATATATAAAAATGCGAAATTTTAGAATCAAATCGGGAATGTGTAAAAAAAAAAACAATTAAGACTTCATATTTTTCACTTTCACCCTGAATATTTTATATCCACAAATGTTTTTTCTTATAATATTGGATAATAATCAAGAGATAAAAAAAACATAATTCAGAAGCATAGAGTAAAATTGGTGAGCGAGTGATTGTTGTTTAACGCCAAGTGACCAACTTTACAGCTATATCATGGTGAGAACAAAGTACATTATGATGAGCTAATGATGGTGTCTGCTTTGTACTAGATCAACACACTTAGTTGGACTTTTATAATGTTAGCTCACTGAAACAACATTTCATGGGTAGACTCTGATACATTATTCTGATTCCGAACCAACCAGAGATAACCTGTCGGGGTTAGAGCTATGGTGTTTAACATTACCTTCAACAATATTTCAGCTATATCGTGGCGATCAGTCTTATTGGTGGAGGAAACCAGAGTACTTGGAGAAAACCACTGACCTGCCGCAAGTCACTAACAAACTTTATCCCATAATGTTGTATCAAGTACACCTCATCATAAGCAGTATTCAAACTCATAACTCTAGATAATATGTCCGAGTGGAGTGACGTGTCTACTTGCAGACTGTTACTTAAGTGTTTTACTATAAAAATCCAACTAAGCGTGTTGGTCTAGTACCAAGCAGATATCATCATCATATCATCGAAATGTAACTTGTTCTTGCCATGATATCTGAAAAATCACTCACTTGGGGTTAAACAACAATCAATCACTAATTGAAATGCATCAGAAAAAAAGCATTACGTGAGACAATGACATATCCTTCGTTTGAATTGTTTTGAATATACACATTTATCTATTTATTTGTGTGTCATCTAAGATGGTTTAACATAGACTTTTTGGCTATTGTTTATACAGGAAGTTTAGCCTAGGTGCGCTTGGTGAGGTGTCCTCACATAATTCTTCTTAATATCAATCTGTCAGGTTATTTTAAATGGTTTATAGCTACTAAACTGTGATATTTTTGGGCATAGGACATGAAAACAGTTCACAAAAAAAAATAAACTAATTTTTGCATTGGATGCCTTCTCTTCCCATTTACATTTGTTTTTTACCATTTACTGTATGGAATTTTTTAATTGATATAGTTTCAAGTTCCTGTGGACAAACGTAATATATTCAATATTGAGTCATTGCTGCGCAACTTGTCTCTTTTGTACCTTTTTTTTTTTGGTACCTTTTCTTCGGGTCAGAATGTAAACCATTGGCTTCTAAAGACCCCTCATCATAGTCTGGTGTTAATTTCCTCCTCTCATGATGGTTTAGACATACAAATTGACATATCGTAACTAATAAAGGTTTGCGCATTAACACATATTAAAACGTAAAAAATATATATATAGACTGCCGTTAACATGAACATGTGAATTTATATGGGTTCTCTTGTAGTCTTGATTCTGTGACAATCTGTCATTGAAATTCTGAAAATGTGTGATCTTCAAAATTTTGTATTCACATTTTGTCAATATATGCGATTTTGCATAAAAAATTATACTTCTCCAGAGTCTATTTTTAGCAAGAAGAGGTTTCTACAAATGTATATCACATCACTTTTGACTTTGCATGGCAAATCAAAAGGAAAATATCAAAACACCCCCTTTCAGTATTCAGTTATTTAACATGTTTTTAATCCTGGAATTCTAGAAGATGACAATTTTCAATAAACAACGGGCTATTATAATATGCTTGGCTTAATGCTTACCGGTAGTTATTCATTGTTTGTAAATTTTATTTCTTGCTCGTGTTGCACGTAACTTGTTGTCAAACTTTGACCAGGGGATGTCATAGGGAAAGGGGATGGAATCAGCAAATAATGATGCTAGAAAATGGCCGATTTTACCATTCGATGTATCTCGGGATTTTATAATAAATAATGAATTTCTCGTCTAGTTCTCGTATATCGAGAAACTTTTCATTGGATAATTTGTTTACGTATTTGAAGTGTCTATGCAAATTTAGAATCGACCGAAATAAATCGGAAAATACCGAAGTATAATTGTAATATACGGAAAATATCGAAGGAAATTTGGCAATATATTTATATTAGAGTGGGCGTTGATTATATAAATAAATCTAAAGTTCTTCAAGGTAGGTATATTTAATTTAAATAATTGCAACTATAATATTCATATAAATATGAACATTTTTTTTTTTTATTGTTTAATATTGATAACAATTTCAAAATATAACAATTAAATGCAAAAAGTTGAATTAACAATAATTATTGAGGAAAATGCTTTTTAAGGAATATAAATAAAGGGAGATAATCATAGTACTGTATAGTATTATAAAATTACTACTGAAGAACTTTAAAAAAAAAATTGAACCAATAGTGATTAACACAGTTTGTTTATAAGTTTATATTAAAAAAAAATGAAATAAATATTTTACAATACTGTCTATACTCCTGTAGGAGTGTGAAGCCCATCTATGATCTAAATAGATCCTCTGTTTTTAATAACAATTTATATTCATAAAATAAAATAATCAAAATGCATATGTATGCTAAATAAAACTTGGATTAAGTGTTAACTATGTTAGATACAATGTATCTACGTACCATTAGTTGTTTACAAAATACACTTAGACTTATACAGTGAATGCGAAATTGTAGATTTTCTTACAGGACATTCGGTCTTGGTGAACCAAGATCATTCACCAGACCGAATCAACTCGTACCAGGCCGAAAGAAAATCGTATTTTTTTTTAATATTTCATTGTTAATGGCTGGCCTGTATAGTTTCCTTTACTTGTATAAAGCCCTTTTCATTGTTACTGATTTTAATTAGAGCTGTTTCTTATTTCATATACCCATGTCATGTGAAACTAGTTCTAATAATAAAACCCTAAATGCTCGCTTACTCGCAAGGGTTATAACGGGATGCCATTACACGTAAAGGAGCAGCCGCCGATATTTTTTGCGCTCGCTTACAGAGCTTCTGACGCCTGCATTTATCAATAATAAGACATAACATTTCCGTTTGTCCATTATTATAACAAGTTTTTATCACCTACCAGTATTTTAGAATGTAATTCCCACAAAATAAAAATCCATGTTTACATTTTGAATTTCGTCATTTCCGGCTCACTATTTGGATGTCGATACCATATTTGGCGATTTAGGCGTGAATGTTTACCAATCGTAACTACTCGGCCATTCTCGCTACCCTGCAAATAACAGGGTAGCGAGAATGGCCGAGTAGTTACGATTGGAATGTTTACATCAGCTTGTAGTATGAAAACCATATTTAGAAAAGCTCCGCCTTCCGTAGTTTCCGGTTATGGAAAACGATCGATAAATTTGAACAAGGTTGTTGCTAATTTTGAAAAGCATATATTTCTCAGCCAAACCGATTTAACAAGGACTGGGATCATCAGTAATAGTCATAATGAAATGTTTGAAGCGTAAATAGTGAGTTTTTATGTTTCAACTGCAACTTTGTTTTTGCTCCATTGTGACGAATGGGACCGCGTTGTAGCTCTGCCGAGACACAAGTTTGTCACAGGAGCTACATTATTGCAGCTATGTGAAACCAACAAGGAGAAGAATGGTATGGGAACACAAATTTTCATAACGATATATATTCCGAATAGTTTTATTGTTAACATTCTTTCTCCGAGAGAAGGAAAACGTCTCTCCAATTATCTTCTTCATCCATAAAATCAACACAAAAGTCATCATTGTCCTTGTCTGTGTCACATATAATATTAAGTGAATGAAGGTCACTTTCCTCACAATCAATATCAAGCTTTTCCTGCTGTGGTTGCTTTCAAGCAAGGGCTACCAATTTTCCATTTCTCATTTTAGAAATGCAAATTAACTGTATATGGGTTAATATCTGACAACTGAAACCAATCATATGGTAATCTGTCCTGATGTCATATCTTTCAAACGAGTTGTCATAACAGAAAAGAGTGACATATTATGAAATGATATTTAAAGACATAATTTATCACTAAATAAATGTTTTCATATCCTATTTGACAATTTAAAAACAAAGGATTTTCTTATGAGAAATTACCGTCACATATATAAGATTATACACGTGACGGTAGATGTCCCCACAATGAATTACAAATATAATTTATTGTTTTGAAAGACAATCATGGGTTTTATTAACATCGGACCAATGAGAATCGATTGAATATTATATTTATTTTTTACGGCTTGAGAGTTTAACTTCCTTTTCAGAAGGAAAACAATATTATTGTTGTTAATCATAACAAGAAAAAGTGTCCCCCTTTTAATATTCTTTACCGTAACATTTCTACTTAGTATCACAGTTAAATGCCCTTGATAGATGACGCTGCTATTGTGACGTCACTTTACACGCCATATATTTCTTCGACGCGACACGTTCTAACGCTTTGAATCAATACAAATGGAAAGCATTATTTTGATGGTAAGTACCAACTTAAGAAATAGTATGAAAATTAACATTCTTTACCGAACATGATATAGATAATAAATGTTACTTTTTTAGTCATCGAAACTTTTCAGAATATATAAAACTGAGTATAAGCTACGAGTACGTTTGAAGGTCAACAAACTCTTATTGTAAATACCAAAGCCAATTTCGGAAATTCCGTAAAAATTCTCCACCGTCACATTCTCTATCGTCACGGAATAGAGTGTGACGGTAGAGAATAATACGTGACGGTAAGGAACGAAAGGAAACTTGTTTTTGTGGGAACTCTCATATAGCCATATAACGTCACGCACGCACACACACACACACGAAAATTACAATTGTAAGCTGGCAGAAGAAATACAAGCGATGCATTTTGGTGGATCCAGATCACAGGCCTCATTACATACGGCTGTATTGTATACAAAGGACACTGTTAAGTCATTTTGTACAATTTCCGAAAGTACCAATCATAGCCCTCAAGGGATCTGGGCACATATGGATCCAGTACTGCAACAAATACGTACAACAATGCCCGAGGTCAAGTGTATGCATTTCATAAGTGATGGGCCTACAACCTAATATAGATCGAAGAACAACTTTTACTTGTTCAATAAACTGATACACTCAAAGTATGGGTTTTCACGTTCTACGTGGAATTTTACCGAAGCAGGCCACGGAAAAGGAGCTGCGGATGGGGTAGGGGCAGTTGTCAAAAGAACTGCAGACAGTATCGTGGCAAAGGGTACAGATATCGAAAATGCAATGGATTTGTTCAAGCATGTCGGTGAAAAGGTTAGCAATGTGAAACTTTATTTTATAGATAATGCATCTATAGAATCAATTACATTTCCAATTTCTCTTAAATCCATGAAATGGGTTTACATCAGATAATTAGTTTTACCACCAATGAAATATTTTTGTCTGTACTGAGTTGCTTTTGCAAGTGGCCAGAGGCCTGTGATTGTTTCAAAAGTGATCCAGCAAGTCATAGATTCCCAGATATAGAAGGTCAGCGGAGAGAAACTATTGAAACAGAAACAGTGCGTCAAAATGACACAGAAGCAGGTGAACTTCTACAAAATCAAGGGGAGTCATCAATAACAGAATCTCGTTGCACCGAGGAGTTCGAATTAAATGCTGTAATACCAGACCCCGATGTAATTGGTCAGTGGTGCGTAATTCATTATGATAAATCCGTCTATCCTGGAATTATCCAGGATATTGACAATGAGTCAGCTGAAGTTAATTGCATGTGCTCCATTGGAAATAACCGATTTTTCTGGGGATTAGTGGAAGACTGTATTTGGTATAAATTGGAGGATGTGTTATCGCTTATTCCGGAACCAAAGAATGTGACAAATAGGCACAAGCAAATTGACCCAGATATATGGAAGTCTTTGGAGAGGTTCATGGACAATGATTAACATATTAACTTCCGAGTTTATTACGTTCTAGATATTAACTGTTTTGAATCCAAATATGTTCTGTTCTGTGTTTAATGTTCAATTACAGTTTTGTTCATTTAAAGTTAGGAAAATGTTTTAGTATGCAAACATCTGTGTTGGTTTACTTTCTTGAACAATTATCATGCGCATCGTAATATACTAATGAAACGGTTAGACGAACTGAATGATTCTACACCACATACCCCTTTTCACATGTGATCTATATCAGCGTATTACATCTACGATATTTTTGACTCTGGTCACTGCAAAAAATACCGTAGATGTAATACGCTATATAGCACATGTAAAAAGGGGTATGTGGTGTAGAAGTTAATATGTTAAACCCGCTAACCGTTTCATTAGTTATATTACGTTTCTACTGTTGGTAAACTTGTTGCTTTCGTCATTCCATTTTACATCATGAGCTTGCTTTCAGTGACTGCGAGCATTCATTGTATGGCATGCCTCTTTTTTGTATTTCATGTTTTATGTTGAGGTATTTCTTGGCTGGATTGATTTTTACAGTGTGTTTACTCGTTCTTTTAGTTTCATCTTTGACTAGTTTAACCCCACTGTAGGTTTTATGCGCATGTCCATAGTCAGGAACTGATGGTCATTGATGTGTCTTTGTATCGTTAGAATTTTCAGTTAACCTTATGATGAATTGCCATTGTGCTGTGATCATGGATTGATTAATTATTTTTGTCGGAGTCATTCAAAACTCGCTGATGGGTGTGGGTTCCACATGTTGAAGACCTCGTAGTGACCTCTGAATGAATATTTCTAAAGTTTCTTTTGTTGGTATATTTCCCCATATTCGTTCTTTTTTTCGAAGTGCAAGGAGAAAAAAACTGACTCTCATGATGTAATTGTCAGCTTTATCATATACCGATACATTCGAGTGCACCCAGCCAGTTTGCAGTGACCAAAGTGAAATAAAATACCGTAGATGATCACATATAGGCCACTCGGGCAGTAAGGCTCATATAGCACAAAACAAGATCGTTATTAACGGAAAATAATCCTGTCAAAACACAAACACACACACACGCGCATATCCTGGAAATCAATTTAAAGATGTTTTTACAATAGAAATAACGTGCACTTCTTTACCGTCACATCATGATCTTTACCGTCACATGGCTATAGTTACCGTCACAAGCACAAATTTGTAATCAACACACTTAATTGTTTTCGTAAAGCCTTAGGATTTCTTTATATTCATGCAAAATATTATAACAATCAAGTACTTCAACAAAAAAGACTGAGATTAACGCAAATTCCATCCTATTAGACAAAGTCTGATGCCGTTGCATGAGAAATTCATAATATATATACTATGAAGACCATCTGTTTAGCAAGTCTTACGTTATTTTAATAAAATCTTAATATTGCATGATCATCTCGTAATTCTTAAACAGATGAATATTTGATTTTTACAAAAAATCTCATGGATGTTTAAAAAATGGATTATCCGAATTCGTGACGGTAGAGATCATTTAACTGCAAGTGCTGTAATTAACACACTTATGTGCAAGCAATGCAATGTTCTTCAGCACTGCATGTAACATCTTCTTGCAGCAGAAAATTTAAGGAAAAGAATGCGAAAGTTTTAGTTCATAAAAGGATACACGATATATTTATTGAAAAAAATCTAAATTGGCTACAGTTGTCGGAGAATCACCCATATATATTTTTCTGAACATTGTTTGATAAAACAAGTCTGCTTGTATACTTCTGAAGCAGCTTGTCAGCGCAACTCCTCTGAAAATACTAAACAGAATTTCATGAAACTTGGTAGGTAGTAAGGACACCATATGTAGTTGTGCATATTAACAGGAAATTTTGAACTCCTGAATTTTGTGCGAGTTATACCCCTTTGAACTTAAATTTTTCCGAAATATACTTCTGAAGCAGCTTGTCAGCACAACTCCTCTGAAACTACTGAACAGAATTTCATGAAACTTGGTAGGTAGTAAGGACACCATATGTAGTTGTGCATATTACCAGGAAATGTTGATCCCCTAAATTTTGTGGGAGTTATTTGCAAACACTAGTGTAATATCCCTTACTGAAACTTGTATATATATATATATATATATATATATATATATATATATATATATATATATATATATATATATATATATATATATATTACAAGAGTCTGTCATAATGTCACTATTTCCCTGAAAAAGTTTTCATCACCAATCCATTGATTTTAGAAGAACAAAACTCCTTTAAAATCATTGGAACATAGGCTGAGCAATTTTCTGGAATGGGGAACTTTGCCATGACAATATGGAATAGTACCTGTAACCCTTGCTTTAGCACTTTTGATCAAATTTTTTTTTTGTGTTTCATGGATTAAAAACAGGTTCTTTTTGTTATTCATTGAAGCTTAATTTTATTTGTTACCCAAATATACTTTTTATCTATGACTACAGTTTGTGGGACGGGGGGACATACGTTTTTGTGGGCAAAAACAAACTTTAATTTATTTATTTTTTTATAAATAAAGCAAAGTATTTTATTTAAATTCACAGGTAAATAAATTTTAAGTGGATATCTTTTCAAACCATTTGTCTTAATCAGGAAAAAGCTTGTAATATTTGTCCATTTCAAAGGTTTCAATACTTCCCCAAATCCTAAATCAAGTCCTCTATCGTATTTTGCACCACAGACACGTTTAAATTTGGCACCAAATTGATAACTGATAATTTGTATGTGTCCGGTCCGGAGTGATTCTTTTTCTTATATTTCAAATATTGATATTTTCGTTCCTTTAAGCGTTTCTGAGATTGCGACTTTTTTGTCAATGTCCTTGAACTTCATCATAGCCAATCGTAGCTACTCGGCCATTCTCGCTACCCTGCAAATAACCTCGTACGTACATAGTAGAAATTCTTCTTAAATTGTTTGCCGGAAGTTAAGTTAAGTTAAGCCACACAAAAACATAGTCCACGAAAATCCAGCATGGAAGACATACTAAGTAAAATATAATCATGCAAAACTAATTAAAACTTTAATTGAAATATAGAAATTTGCTTAAAATATAACTTTATCAAACTTTCATGTAACTGACATGTGAAAAGTAGAGCGATTTATACGCCTAATGCATACGAGGTTATTTGCAGGGTAGCGAGAATGGCCGAGTAGTTACGATTGTCATCATAGCATGGGACAACGAAAAATGATACAATAAAAGAATTTTGATCTGGTGTTTCACTTTAGTTTTTATGAAATCCTATGCCGGAAACTGACAAGTCAATCGTTATAGCCGAATTTGACGAAATCAAATGACAGAGCAATACGGACAATCGGTCCTGAAATCCAAGGGTTTGTATCGGACAGGCAGTCATTTTACCGGACTTGTCCGACGGCTTTTCGTTTTCACTGGAACAACTAATTTTGTCCAAACTAATCTTAAATATTCTATTCTATGTTGTTTATACGATAGTGGTATCTATAATAGATGTCACTATATTGTTAAACAGACCACTCATAAGAGCTGTTTGTATGGTTTATATATTTTTACTGTTTTACAGACAGTAGATTCACCTGTTCTTGGCATGTTAAGTTTATATGGTAACTTTACATGAATATTATGGTGGTATATAAAATGTGGACTGTCTTCGGTGCTGGAGTTCTGTATACTTCAGATTCCTCCTCTATGTTCACAACATAGCTAGATAAATTAAGGTCAGGACCTAGAAGGAACCGGGCATATATATATATAGGATCTAGTTCTTCAACTGCAGAGTACAACAACCCCAAAGGGGATATCCACTGGTTGTGAAGGATACAAATGGTTATCTGACATGACTCCATAAAGGGTGTCATTTGATGTTAATGGATCTTCTTAAAAAGAAGAATATCTTATTTTAATTAATTAGTGTGAATTTTTTCTTAAATTTCTTTTGGCCCTGCAAATACTGGTGCACATAAATTATTCAAAATTTCAGTAGCCAGTGGGGCACTGTTTGGAAATGTTCAGGTGCCCAGACCAAAATTTAAGTCTTGGGCCATTGGGTCTCTTTTAAGTTTTATCCCCACTTATATTAAATGTTTTTCCCTCGAGTTTGAGTGAAACACAAGCATCTTCTTCTTGGATGTTTGTAGCTCTTGTTGAATTGATAGTACACAAGTGATGATTAAATTCAAAGGGACGTAATTCTGATTACTGATTGTATTTTGAATACTGATGTGTATGCTGGAAGTCAAGTTTTGAATACAATAATGATTGTATCGTTATACTGTTTCAAATAGTTGTATACTAATAGATAGCTTAATGTTGGTATGGTTTTAAGGGAATTGTTACCCACGAACCCCAAATTTCTCACAATTTTTTTCCAGTATTTTCACTAAACCTTTATTTCTCAGAAAAATTTGTAACTGTGAAGGTCACAGTATTAAATTTTTGTGTATACAATCTCTATGAAATTAATTTATTATAATTATATCATTATATAATAGGTATCATATCCCAGTTGACCAATGAGTGACAAGCTTAGAAAAATCAGACCTTAAAATTTAAGATTTGTATACATCATAAGGAAAACAAATGTTGTTTCATTTTTTTTGCAGATTTATCTCGCCTTACCTATCCTCTTTACCCCCGGTGACACATAAGGTCCTAAAATAGATTTGTCTTGTTTAAAAATGTTGCAGTCTCCACGTAAAGTTTATGAATAACTAATTATACCCCCGCTCCCCGAAGGGGGAGGGGGTATACTGTTTTACGTCTGTCCGTCCGTCCGTCCAAGATATTTTTCGTCGCACTTTTCTCAGTAACTGTTGATGGCAGAAATCTTATATTTGGTCACAAGCGTCATATAGGTATACCATATTGTGGGTAGCGTTTTTAGACCCATCAGATTCCTACTTCCTGTTTGCCGACTTTGTTGATTTTTATACACATTGAACATATATGCTCATTTTTTGTCGCATTTTTCTCAGCAACTATTGATGGCAGAAATCTGATATTTGGTCACAAGCTTCATATAGGTATGCCATATTGTGGGAAACGTTTTTGGACCTGTCAGATTCCTACTTCCTGTTTGCCGACTTAGTTGGTTTTTATACACATTGAACATATATGCACATTTTTCCTCACTTTTTTCTCAGCAACTATTGATGGCAGAGATCTGATATTTGGTCACAAGCTTCATATAGGTACCCCATATCGTGGGAAGCGTTTTTGGAGATTCCTACTTCCTGTTTGCCAAAGAGCAGGGGTATCATAAGTGAGCTTTAGCTCACAGTTCATCTTGTTTTGTCCAAACTAATCTTAAATATTCTATGTTGTTTATTCGATAGTGGTTTCTATAATGGATGTCACTATATTGTTAAACAGACCACTCATAAGAGCTGTTTGTATGGTTTATATATTTTGACTGTTTTACAGACAGTAGATTCACCTGTTCTTGGCATGTTAAGTTTGTATGGTAACTTTACATGAATATTATGGTGGTATATAAAATGTGGACTGTCTTCGGTGCTGGAATTCTGTGTACTTCAGATTCCTCCTCTATGTTCACAACATAGCTAGATAAATTAAGGTCAGGACCTAGAAGGAACCGGGCATATATATATATGATCTAGTTCCTCTACTGCAGGGTACAACAACCCCAAAGGGGATATCCACTGGTTGTGAAGGATAAAAATGGTTATCTGACATGACTCCATAAAGGGTGTCATTTGATGTTAATGGATCTTCTTAAAAAGAAGAATATCTTATTTTAATTAATTAGTGTGAATTTTTTCTTAAATTTCTTTTGGCCCAGCAAATACTGGTGCACATAAATTATTCAAAATTTCAGTAGCCAGTGGGGCACTGTTTGGAAATGTTCAGGTGCCCAGACCAAAATTTAAGTCTTGGGCCATTGGGTCTCTTTTAAGTTTTATCCCCACTTATATTAAATGCTTTTCCCTCGAGTTTGAGTGAAACACAAGCATCTTCTTCTTGGATATTTGTAGCTCTTGTTGAATTGATAGTACACAAGTGAGGATTAAATTTAAAGGGACGTAATTCTGATTACTGATTGTATTTTGAAGACTGATGTGTATATTTAAAACATTGATGACCTAACCTGTTTTTGTGTTTTTTCTTTCTTTCTTTCATAAGATTTTTTGTTGGAGAAATATGAGTTTAGTTGTAGTGCTTGTGAGTTTGGACAGATGTTTTGGAATATTATGTGTACATTGAAAAATTAAATAATTAGTTTGCATATAAATGTACTTTACCTGATGGTGTTAAACCATTAATTCTCCAATCAGAGCTTAGAACATATACAAAAGTAGTTCTCTTTAAAGAAAAACGTTCCTTTCGCTTTGTTGTATTTTGAAAAATATTAAATGTAATGGCATAAACCAAATTGGCACTTGAAGGTCAATATATTAAAAGGATTATTTTGAGCCCGAATTTGGTTGCATTTAGTTGTATTTTAATCCTTCATAGAGGTCTTTATGCATGACATTAAATACTGAAATACTGGTAATGACATTGCTATTTTTAGAGTAGGGGATGTCCCAGAGCCCGGCATTTCACTACAAAATGGCCAGGTAGAGTAAACTAAAAAAAAAACCACAAATTTAGTAGAAAACCTTGAAGAAATTGATTAATGGTTTAACACCTGGATAAGGTGATACCCTGTGGAAAAGAGGAGAACCCTATTGAGTTGGTAGTTCAAAGGTCACTATTTTGCTCATGGTTTAATACAGCACACAAGTGATGATTAAATTCAAAGGGACGTAATTCTGATTACTGATTGAAACTTTGAATACTGATGTGTATGCTGGAAGTCATTTCAATAATGATATTATCTTGTACTAGTTTAAATATTTGTATTAAGATAGATAGCGTAATGTTGGTATGGTCTTAAGGAAGAAACTGTTACCCGCAAACCTCAAATTTCTTACAATTTTGTTTCTCAGTATTTTCATTAAAACTATATTACTTTCAACAATTTGTGACAGTGACGGTCACTATATTTAATTTTAATGTATTCAGTCTCTGTGAAATTAGTTCTTTGATGTGTGGGGTCATGTCAGGTGTCGTATCCCAGTTGACCAATCAGTGACAAGCTTGGAAAAATTTGAGACCTTAAAATTCAAGATTGCCATGCTCATAAGAAAAAAAAAGGGGGGTAGAATGTTGCAATTTTTTTTTTTTACAGATTTACATCACCTCACCTATCCTGTTCACACCCGGTGGCATGTAAGGCCCTAATACAGATTTGTCTTGTTTAAAAATGTTGCTGACTGCGTAAAGCTTATGAACAACTAGTTTTGTTTAAACTAAACTTAAATATTATTTTTTTTTAGCTCACCTTGCCAAAGGCAAAGTAAGTTTTGCCATCACTTGTCGTCGGTCATCCATTAACTTTTCACATTTTAATCTTCTCCTCTGAAACCCCTCGGCCAAATGAACTGAAGCATCTATGGAAGGTTCTTTATAAAGATTGCTCATTTTGTCCCGATCCATTAACAAGCATGGCAGGCACAGGCAATTCTTGTTTCTGATTGGTGGATTTCTAAAAATCTTCTCCTCTGAATCCACTTTACCAAATGAACCAAAACTTGGTAGGAAGCATCTATGGAAGGTCCTCTATAAAGAGTGCTCATTTCGTCCCGATTCGTCAGCAAACATGGTTCCCACAGGCAATTCTTGTTTCAGATTGGTTGATTTCTAAAAATCTTCTTCCCTGAAACTGCTTAGCCAATTGAACCGAAACTTGGTAGGAAACATCTATGGAAGGTCCTCTATAAAGATTGCTAATTTCATCCCGATCTGTTAACAAACATGGCTGCCATAGGCAATTCTTGTTTCTTGTTGGTTGATTTCTAACAATCTTCTCTGAAACTGCTTGGCCAAATGAACCGAAACTTGATGGGAAGCAGCTATGGTCCATTTTCAATAACCTTTAGAAATCAATAAGTCCAGTTTGTAAAGACAAACAATAAACATGTCAAAAGCAGGTCAGAATATGGTTTTAATCACTAAACAAAGGAGGTACAAAGTGGGGATTACAAGTAAAGAATAATTCTCTTAATATTTCTATCAAAATCAATATATTTTTTTTTAACAAATATTAATTTTATATTAATTTTTTTTTCTTTCTTTTCTGTAAGGCCAATATATTTATATTTGTATCCATTAAAGATTTTTTATATGCAATTTTAGCCATACATGCAAACCATAAATATCAATTTAGAAGTTTCCTGAGTTTGACAAACCAAAGATTAAAAAACATATTGGCCTTACTGTTTTAAAAGATTTTTTTGTGGATATTTACCTTGTTTATTGTTCATTGGACTAGTCATTTCTTCATAAGTTCTTTTTCTTTTAGGTGTTTTACATTTTAGATTTTACAAACAGATTAACTCAAGTCTATATTATACTCCAAATAACTGTTCAATTTGCTTATTTATAAGAAGATATATCACAATAATCTGGAACTCCAAGAAATTTACACTGCGCAGTAAACAAGTGCACAATGTGTACAGGTTCATGTACCATTATATTTGCAAATTAAGAATCAAACTTATTTCCCGGTAATTACCAGTATTTCCCGCCGTCCTGGGAAATGTGAGTATTTCCTGCTTTTTTGCCAACCCTGCCTATGGAAGGTTCTGTATTAAGTTTCCTCAAAGCAGAATGAAAGGTGAGCGACACAGGCTCAGTGGGCTGAGCCTCTAGTCTACAATAGTGGTATCTATAATGGATGTCACTATATTGTTTAATAGGTCACACGTAGGAGTGGTTTGAACGGTCAATATATTTTTGCTGTTTTACATACAATAGATTCACCTGTTCTTGGCATGTTAAGTTTGTGTTGTAACATTACATGAATATTATGGTGGTATATAAAATGTGGACTGTCTTCGGTGCTGGAGTTCTGTATACTTCAGATTCCTCCTCTATGTTCACAACATAGCTAGACAAGTTGAGGTCACAACCCAGGGTGTATATGGGAGGGAGGAATTTTATCATTCAATTATTCAGGGGCTGTTGTGGCCGTGATCATATGGTAGTTGGAGTTACAACTACATGATCAGGGCGAGTTGCACAACATTATGTGATAAAGTGTGTCGGTGACTTGCAGCAGGTCGGTGGTTTCCTCCACCAATAAAACTAACCTTCACGATATAACTGAGATACTGCTGAAAGTGGCATTAAACACCCAAACCCTTATTTTAAGTACACAAGTGATGATTAAATTCAAAGGGACGTAATTCTGATTACTGATTGTATCTTTGAAAACTGATGTGTATGCTTGCTGTAGATAGAATTTGTCAAATGTTTTAAGCACAATTTAAACAATTCAGATTTCACATATATTTTTTTCTTCCATTTCAGGATAAGAAAGTAAAGGGTAGAAAAGCTGATGCAATATTAGCAGCTCACTTAGCTTCAGAGGTAGCACTGAGATTAGTCAAACCTGGCAATGAAGTAAGTATTATAACCATGTCATAGTTTTAAATTTTGTATGTTTGGTTCATACCGTATTGTTAGTGTAAAATAAATAAGATTGGTATTTGTTGGTTTTCCACTAAGCGTACAGCACTAACGAGTAAGAGCAAAGACTGGTTGGCTTGGAATCAGAGTGGAACAACATTTCTCCCATTATTAAGCCCGCTGGACCAGTGGTGAAAAAAATCTGTAATCCTCTAGAGGATTAAAATGTCTCATGCCTTTCCCCGCAGAAGTGTGTAGACATCCGCCAAAGGATTTTGAAATAAAGTTTGTGTTAAATAATGGGAGATACAAATTCTCCTTCAGTTGCCCATGTGGTTTACGATATTTCTCCACTCTCTAGAGTTAAATTTAACTCTCTTTAGTGGAGAAATATCGTAACCCACGGGCAACTGAAGGAGAATCTATATGTCTACCCTTAGACTATTGTTTCAGTGAGCTAGCACTATAAAAATCCAAGTAAGCTTGTTGTACTAGTGCAAAGCGAATGTCATTATCATCTCTTCGAATGTAACTTGTTCTCACCATGATATAGCTGAAAAATTGCACATATGGCCTTACACTACAATCACTTAGTCACTCGATTTTATTAGAGGAATTGTATATATGTAACGGGGGACTGTTCTACATATTTTGATTTTATTTTACAGAATTACAATGTTACAGAAAACATACAGTAAGTTGCAGAGGCATTCGACTGTAAACCTGTTGAGGGTAAGAAAATAGGATTTATTCTCTTAATACCAAATTATCTACTTTTATCACTGTAAATATAATAATATACACAGCAATATTTTTATTAGTTTATTGATAATTAATATCAAATTTAATAAAAAATAGTATTGATACAGATTATACTAATGAAGCCAACCCCTTTAAAATATACCTAAATGGAATAGATTTAAGGCACTAAGCTATTGTAAGATGTGTAGATATATATATATATCTGAGTTAAGATTAATAATGGCTCTTTGATTTTAGGATTGTAAATTTTGTAAATAACTTTATTGTGCAAACATCTTTTACTTTTTAATACCTAAAAGTAATAGCCTTTTAATACTAAGAACAAATGAAAATATTCAATTGGTTCCAATATGTTTTTAGTTTTAAATCCTAAAAAAACCCGTGTGACACGGTTTGCTCCACAGTGGAGGAAACTACGAAGAGAAGAAGTTCGTCGTAGCGTAGCCAAGGGCGATCGTTGGTCCAGTGGAGCTTAAAAGATCGTGATCTTTTCTGTTCATATTGTTTTTTAGCCTGTGACACCTCCTCTGGTGTTCTAGAGGGCTTTTTCAACTTCTTCCCCGGAATAGCACCGTCTTGCCACTTCAAGCCCATGTTAATTTATCGAAACCATAACCAACACACGTCATAATGACAGAGCACTATCCGTAACGATTCAAACTGGGGAAAGTGGTAAAAAAATATTGATTTTCTTTATTTTTACTCATAAAAAGTAAAAATTATATCTTACTAAAGATTATTTTCAAGTTTGAACATTTAACGATCAACAAATACCTTTGCAACACGACGACTCGTTGTACTTGCCTGTCGAAATGCGATGGAATTTAGATGCATCTTACGACTGGTTACCGAAATGAAAATACCTAAGTACCCACGAATCGCTATATTTGAAGGTACCAGTTATTAGGTTAAGGTCATTTTTATGAGTAAGCAAGTCGGCGACTATTTTTGGACGAAAATAAAAGAAAATTATCACATTAACGATTCAAAATTTTCATCAAGTCATTCAGAAAAGGTATTTAGCTACACTTGGCTACTTTCAAATTCACTAGGCCACCAGCAACACCATACAACTAGACCGATATAATTTTTACTAGACACAGGCTTCGGACTACCGCTTGACGTCTAACACTGCATGTGACTACGTTATTACGGTGAATTAAAGAAATTGAAATCAAAATGATACAATCCAATACCAAAACTCAGATACAGTCTATTAACTGACATACTGAACATGATGATTTCATTCAAGGGACGTAATTCTGATCACGTTGATTATACTTTGAATTCTGATTCACCAGTGTGCTGTTTAAATAAAACAAAAAAAGAAAGAGCGAATGTTGGATCACCTCAAAGGTGAATTATATTGCTTATCAAGCTGATCATATTAGTGCAGTATCTTAAAATATAAAAGTTTAAAGTTCACCATACATATATTATATATAAAGTTCACCATACATATATTATATATAAAGTTCACCATACATATATTATTTATATATAAAGTTCACCATACATATATTATATATAAAGTTCACCATACATATATTATATATAAAGTTCACCATACATATATTATATATAAAGTTCACCATACATATATTATATATAAAGTTCACCATACATATATTATATATAAAGTTCACCATACACATATTATATACAAAGTTCACCATACACATATTATATATAAAGTTCACCATACATATATTATATATAAAGTTCACCATACATATATTATATATAAAGTTCACCATACATATATTATATATAAAGTTCACCATACATATATTATATATAAAGTTCACCATACGCATATTATATACAAAGTTCACCATACATATATTATATATAAAGTTCACCATACATATATTATATGTATTATATATTAAAAACGGAAAACAACCAGAGGATAAAAACCCTCCCGTCGGAAAGTCTCAATAATTGAAACCTGCTTAATGATGCTGACTTCTACATGTAGTCTCCTTTCTTAGATCTAGAAAACCATGTTGGTTGTTGCAACCTAACAAAGGGTGGGGAATGCATGTGTTTATAGATAAGCATTTAATTATGTCTCCCCTAGGGAAACATTGTTTTAGTCTTGATTTTTTTTCTTCCGCTTCTTCTGCTTCTTCTCATTGAAGCTTGTCTGGACCATAACTTTTTTTGTCTTTCCAGATAGGTCAATTATATTTGGTATGTGAGTGCATGACCATAAGGCGGTGTGTCGCATACCATAATGACCTTCGTGGGACTGATCTCAAGGTCAAATTATTGTTTTTTAAATAGTACTTTCATGTCCAGGCCATAACATTTTTGTCTTTCGAGATAGGTCAATGATATTCAGTATGTGGGTGCATGACCATAAGGTGGTGTGTCGCGTACCGTAATGACCGTTGTGGGACCTTTACCTTTGGACCTCAAGGTCAAATAATTGTTTTTTAAATAGTATCATTCAACTCATAATGTGTAACTTATTGTTGTACAGATGGCCGCATTAAGGGGAGACATAAGTTTTAGGTATCTAAAACAGTTCTTCTTAGTTATAACATGTTTTTGTGGTACACCAGATTTGCTTTGTAAAGCTATTTTCTACTGTTTCTCTGTTAGATTTAAAAGTTTCACAAGCTATTTGTACATGTATCACTAAGAATTTGTGATTTTTTTAAATAACAAAATAACAGCTTGTTGGACTACTATACTATTTTTTTTAAGGTATGTTGTCCCACCAGTTAAAAAGACATGTGATAGATGGAGAGAAAGCTGTTATACAGAACCCATCAGAGGCTCACAAGTTTGTATATTTTTGAGTGGGGGAGGGGGTGAGTTGTTTTATGGGAGAAATTGATTGCTACTATTTCTTTTTTCTATGAAGGTCACAGTTTTGATAAATAATCCACCTGTTCTTGGCATGTTAAGTTTGTGTTGTAACTTTACATGAATATTATGATGGTATATAAAATGTGGACTGGCTTCGGTGCTGGAGTTCTGTATACTTCGGATTCCTCCTCTATGTTCTCAACATCATAAGAATTATTTAGAGAAATTTTGTTACATTTATGCCTTTATTTGTGATTGGAATGGCATATCCTCAAGAAGCTAATAAAGACTGCTAAAAGGGATTATTTTCTCTATGAATATGAGATTTCACAATATGTTTGTTTTTATAAACTTGAGAATCATAAAAAGAAAATGTTGAATGGAAGATAAAAGTAATTTGAATGAACTAGTAATAATGGCTCTTACTGAACTCTAAATCCTGTGAGTAATCTTGATTATTTCAAATCATACCTTATGACACTTGTGGCTGAAGTTTTAAGAGATTGTATTCTGCATAATCAAGTAAAAGTTTGAATGTTAGAATTCAAAAATTCATGGCAAAAAATATAGTACTAGATCAAAGAAAACAGCTTCCTGATATTATGTCACGGATCAGATGTTTTGTCAATTCTTTTATTGATGTAAGATTTAAGACTGGCACTATATATTACAAGAAAAAGATTTTGTAAAATTTTCTTAGAATTCTTATTTTGGTTGATTGGTTGATTTGTGGTGTTTAGTGCCACTTTCAACAATATTTCAGTTATATAGTGGCAGTCAGTTTTATTGATGGAGGAAACCAAAGAAAAACAAAGACCTGCCACAAGTCACTGACAAACTTTATCACATAATGTTGTATCGAGTACACCCTACCTGAGTGGGATTCGAACTCACAACATTAGTGTTGATAGGCACTGATTGCATTGATAGTGGTAAATCCAATTACCATACGACCACGACCATGACGGCCCCAGTTCTTATTTTGGAAATAACTGCTATTAAATAAGATTGAAATTAAGCATCAGATGATATTGAAATGTTGGTATCGTACATTCAGCTGTTCTTGGCATGTTAAGTTTCTGTTGTAACTTTACATGAATATTATAATGGTATATAAAATGTGGACTGTCTTCGGTGCTGGAGTTCTGTATACTTCAGATTCCTCCTCTATGTTCACTACATAGCCAGACAAATTAAGGTTCGGACCTAGAAGGAAACTTGGGTATCCTTCTCTGATATATTTATAGGACCTAGTTTCTCCCCATGCAGGGTACAACAGCTCCAAAATGGGTGTCCTCTAATTGTGTGGGATAAACAAGCTAGCCTTGAGACAGGACATAAATGGGTGCTTTGTAGGAAGATAATGTGCAAAAATAAAAGTAAAAACAAAAATTCAGAGGTCACTATCAGTACATATGCATATATTAACCTATGATTTCCTTTTCTGTGGATAAAAAGCAGCATTGCTAATTTGATATACACAAAAAAAAGTGTTTACAACCTTATACCCATCTCAAGTGTTAAAGATTTCCAGACCCCTACCAACGGGTGTGGTAGTCTTGTAGTTGAGATGTAGCTGAAAAATTGCTGATAAACAACAATAACGGAATAACTATTTAAAAATTAAGTAAGAACAAAAATATCAGAAGTAAATTGATGTTTCTTGTATCGGGATGATTTATTCGGTTATTTAACTGATTTCCGCTATTCTCCACTGGGTAAAAAATTCCGTAATGTGCAGGACATGGTCAGAACTGTTCAAAAAGGGAGGTTTTGAAAGGGATGTAGATGGTGTCAGCTATTTTCAGTTATTTTATTTGCTAACCAGAATCAGCCCAGTTGTATAGACTATGCATATCAACAACAACATATAAACTTATTTTTAAATTGTTTTTCCTACAGAAGAGAACATGAGCGTTGTGAGTTTGATGTACATGAGGTTTATGCAGTTGATAAGTTCTGGAGAAGGAAAGGTGAGTAATAACGAGTTTAAAAAAAAGGTCAAAGGTCAAATATATCAACAATCCACACAAGAGTTAAAATTTCTATTTCATCTTAAAAAAAAATGATTGAAACTTTCATACCGCTGAATTAAATGTTGATAATTGTCAACCAATGATTCATTATCACTTGTATTTCTTACACTCAGTTATATTTTGAACATGCCATGTATTTACATGGACTTAAGAGATTTAAATACTGGCTTGCAGAGGGGTCCATATATAGGAGTGTGTTAGGACTATGGTGTTAAATATCCACTTTCAAAAGTACTCCAGTTATACTGTTGTGGTCAGTTTTATTGTTGGACAAAACCTTAGTACCCATAGAAAACTACCAACCTGCAGAAAGTCTCTGACAGGCTTTGTCACATAATGTTGTATGGAGAACACCTCGTCATGAGTGGGATTTGAACTCAACTTTAGTGGTGATGATTACAGGGGCCATATAAAGGTGGGACTACTGTATTAAATGGTATGTAGACCACAATGAATATCCTTAATGTTAAGCTATGTAGGCAAACATGTCAACCATGTTGTTAAAACTTGTGTACTATTGTCAAATATTTGGTGAATTTGGCTGCATGATTTACTAGTATATAATGTGTTTAGAGTATTTTTGGGGTTACTTGACATACATACATTTATATTTGTAGGGAAGAGAGTTAAATACCAGGACAACAGTTTATAAGAAAAAAGATATAGTTTATCAACTAAAAATGAAAGCCTCACGACGTGAGTATCTGATCAATTGTAGATGGTGTATGTTTTAGGTTTATGGTGTTTAAGGCCACTTTCATCAGTCAGTTTTATTGGTGGAGGAAACCTGAGAAAATCAAGACCTGCTGCAAGTCGCTGATAAACTTTTTCACATAATGTTGTATTGAGTACACATCGCCTCAGCAGGGTTTGAACTCACAACATTAGTGATGATAGGCACTGATTGCATAGGTAGTTATAAATCAAATTACCATATGATCATGACGGTCTCCTAGATAGTGTATGGTCTTGTTGTCATTCATCTTTTATATATTTAGAATATATGCTACATTTGTCACTTTTGTCCACCAATATCAACAAAACGAACTATCACCTCTCACCTTAAATCATAGAACATTAGAAAAAGACTATGACATGAGGTTGGAAATCCAGATAGGTGCAAAAAAATGTGGTAGGGTTGAGTCATGATGGTTTTTACCCATGTGAGAAATACAGGTTCAGGTGAGCCTCTTGTTTAAACAAAAACTATTGCAACATACATGCAGGTACTATTTAATTTATGACATGCTCCAGTTATGTGAATTTTAATATTTTACATCCACCTGTTCTTGGCATGTTAAGTTTGTGTTGTAACTTTACATGAATATTATGGTGGTATATAAAATGTGGACTGTCTTCGGTGCTGGAGTTCTTTGTACTTCAGATCCCTCCTCTATGTTCACAACATAAAACATTTGTACAATACAGACAAAGCCCTGTTTATGTTAAGCCAATAAAATAATGGTTAGCGAGCTCGCTTCAAATGTGGTAGAATGTGGGTTCGATCTTCGGTGAGGTAAAACCAAAGACTATAGAATTGGTATTTGCTGCTAAGTAGAAACAAAGATTGGTTTGCTCGGAATCCGAGTGGAGCGATATGTCTTATCAGTGAACTAGCTCTATGAAAATCCAACTGCATGTGATGGTACAAAGCAAACATCATCTCAAAATGTAACTTGATCTCGCCATTATATAACTGAAACATTTCTCACTTAATGTTGACAACAATCACTCGCTCACTCACTCAAACCCAAGATGTAGTACTTGATGCATCTCTTGTAAGTATGCAGGATTGTGGCAGAGAAAAAAACACAATCAAATAACATCCTGTGCAGGGTGATGTTTTCAACCAATCAATCGGTGACAAGCTTACCGAATCTTGAGTTATTAAAATCCAAGATGTCAGTACCCATGAACCATGGGTGTGGAATTGCCCTGCCCGACTCGTAGATAAAACCTGCCGGACAAGTAGTTTCCTGGCTAGCTGTTCCGGGGACAAGTAAAGATCAACAAATAAAAATAATTTCTTATTAAAGTATTGTGGAAAGACAATTTCTCAAATGATACTATATCATAAAATATTGACAGTTATATAGATAAATGTTTTATGAGTTTTTTTTTAATTGGAAACGATCGTGTGAGTGGTGTTCCAAAAGCAGCTAAAAATAACCAGAATTGTACAAGGTCTAAGTTGAGTATTACGACCCGGTTGCAATGATAATTGTACTGCATTTACTTAACGAAAACTGGGACCGTGTAACATGTTTTTATTGTTTATTGTTCCGAATGTGACGTTTCTTTGCTTGTCCATGGCTTTTCGTAAAAAAAAACAGGGCCTAACATCTGTGAACATACATTGTATAATACAAATCGGGTTGCCGTCGTTACAATGGATAAATATTTAATAATAAAAAAGACTGGGAAAGGTTCTGATCACAATGAGAAAGTTAACAAGTGCAAAACTCTAGCGGAAAAGGACACCTAATTTGAGGAAAAAGCACTCAACAGTGGAAATGGACTGTTCAGTCAAAGTGGCTAGCCGATTTCTCATGGTTACTGCTGGATTCTGATATTGTCTCGTATTGCAATATCTATAGGAAATATTTTGATTTTGCTGACCAGAAATCATTAATGTTTATTGGCAAAATTGTGGACAAAATGGATACTTATCTTCCCATTACCAAGGAGACATAACTAAAACTGTTTGATGGATAAAGCCATTGACAACTTTAATCAAAATGAACTTGATTGATATGAATTTTTTTTTCAACCCAGCTTATTCTGTATCTAAAAACAACTGGCTATTTTCTGACTGCACATTCCTATCTGAAATTCAAATTTAAAATGGTCTTCATTTGGGCAGTGTTCACTTAGACAGGGTTGTTTGTGTTGACTTTATTAAAACTATTTCAAATTTTACACAATGATGTAATAGACAATATAAACAAGTTCAGTTTAGTTAGCAACTGTGTATGCAAATATCAAATGTTTATAATAAGAAAAACCAGGGCAAGTAGGATTTTGTCCGGACAAGTAACTTTTTTCAGATAACTTGCCTGGGGACTAGTAGAATATTTCAGTGTTTCCATACCCCTGCGAATAAAATGTAATTTCAATATTTTTACTGATTATCAGTTTAAATATGTTGATCTCATGTAAAGTTTATAAAAATTCCTCCATACAGGAAATTTTGAAAATTGAGTTTTGGTACAAGTGAAGAAATAGAACCCAGTGGTTCATGATGTGTTGTTTATTATTTTTGTAGGAGAGTTTGTAGTCCAATATAAGTTTACAGTACTGCTGATGCCAAATGGTCCACTCAAGATAACAGGGCTGCCGTTCGAATCAGAATTGTATGAATCTGATAAGTCTATCCAAGATGAAGAAATAAAAGTATGTATATTGGTGATAATTAAGAAAAGAAAATTTAAACAGTGATGGTAAACAATTACAACAAAATCAACAAAGTGAACAATCACCTCTCACCTCAACTCATTGATCATTAAAAAAGGTCATGACCTAAGAAAGCCAGGTCTTGCCTTGGGACATGCACAACAATTATCTGACTTAGCAATTGAAACTAGCTGTCAATCAATTCTGGACTGATCATCTCTTCTTTGTTTTTGATTTCATCATGCTAGTTCTTATTTTTAGCTCACCTTGCCACCGTCTACAATAAAACAACTTGGCCTAGACCGAACGCAATTCTTCTAGCCTTGGGCTATTGGACCTACAGTAATTTCGAACCCTGCATGTGTATGTATGTTTGTCGTTTTTTAGTCAGTATTGTAAACCTTACATTTGCCTTTTCACATACCTGTATACATGTAGCAAAAAAAGTAGCATGTTATAAAAGTTTATATATAATTAATTTATTATTGTCTTTTTTTAACAGGGGAGAGTCCACACAGCATGAGGAACCGTTCCGTGCATGGTTTTCAAAAATTGGTGAACTGAGATCATTATGCCCAAAAGCACAGATGATAGCTTTGACTGCTACATCTGGACCTGCCCAAAGAAGAAAAATAATGAAACACCTCTGTTTTACAGGCAATAACGAGGTTATTGTGGAATCACCAGACAGAACTAATATAAAACTAACAAGTAAATGTATACCTAATAATGACACACTTGATAACGTATTTGGTCGGTTGATTGAGGATTTGAAAAAAAAGAAACAATTAATGGCCCGCCATGTTTTATTTTGTGAAACAATTGCAGATGTTTCCAAATTGTATGCTTTTTTTGTTAGACAATTTGGAAGTAATTGTGATTTGATTGATATGTTTCACAGCAAGACAAATGACAAAATAAAGGAAAAAATTAAAAATGATATGGCTGTTGATGGAAAGATTAGATTACTTATTTGTACAAATTCTGCTGGGATGGGGGTGAATTTTTATGGTCTGCATAACATCATCCACTATGGATTACCAAGAGAAATGGATAAATTTGTTCAACAGATGGGAAGATGTGGTCGGGATGGACAGTTTTCGCATGAACTTATTTTATATAAGGCACATAAAGGACACTTGAAAAATATAGAAACGGACCTTGTGAAACTTACAAAAGACAATACTGAATGGAGAAGATTAACACTATGTAACTTTTACCTTATTAACAAATGTGAAATAGCACCTATACATAATTGCTGCGATGTATGTGAAAAGAACTGTGAATGTAGTGATGAAAATTGCCCTAATGCACATATCGCTACAAAATTTGAGAAAGATGAAACACCTGAAGATCAAATGAATCGAACAGTAACAGAAGTTGAAAAAAGATTGCTGAAGCAGCGATTGGTTGGACTAAAATTGCAACTGTCAGGAGATTCTCAAACTCATGTTTTACAACCTGAACTCATTCATGGCTTAACTGATGAAGTTATTTCCGATATAGTGGTTAAGAGTGAAATTCTTTTTACTCCTGATGATGTCATGAAAAATTGTCAAATATGGCCATATGAAACTGGTGTAGCAATATGCAACATTATAACCCAAATATTTGGAGATGAAGAAATGTACAATATTGATGAAGACACTTCAACTGATTCTGAATAAAAATATTTATTTCAAAATGTATCAAAGATTGATAGAAAGTTATTAATTTTTTTCTTGAGATTGTTCATGAACTGTAAGGACACTGCAAGGGAAATTGGATATACTTTTTTGAGTCTGTCTGTCTGTTTACATACTTCAGAAAAATTATCCCCTTGTCGCTCATTTGTGAGGTTGTCCATATTCCTGGTTGTGTATTTGTTTTATTCATTGATTTATAGATTGTTGTATTTTTTTTTCCTTTAGAGTCTGTCTTGTCTGTCATCCATAGTTGTAATTTAAGTTGGAAAAGTTAACATGTTCAGACTTGGTACATACCTTCCAGTGTATAAATAGTTTAATATGGAGGAATACCTGGTATTTATTATTTGATAAACCTTTGGCGTTCCAACAAACCAGTTAGGCCATCCTTAAAATGTGTTTGTATTCTGCACACGACCCTTCATTTTCCAAACGTAGGTAGGGCTTTTTTCTTTAAATTTGGTATGGAAAATGATGGTTGGTACAGACAAAAATTTGAATTTTCCAGATAGAAAAAATGACCCAAAAATATCAGTAGCAACTTATAATACATATTTAAATATTTGGTCAGGTGCAGGAAACAAACAATTTTAATTTTGACCTTATTATTCAAATTACATAGTATATCCAGCATTCAGACTTGGGGTCAATTACTTTCAAATGTAATCGACTACGTTACAATTACTTTGCAATTTTCATGATTACATTACATTACGATTACATCAATTTTCAAATGCAGAGCTCCAGATAATTTTCAAGTCCAAAGGGTAATTACCCCCTACTTTTGAAAATGATGCGTATTTGCATATTTCCTTTGCACTGTTGTACTCTCTACTTCAGAAAAGATTGCTTATATGTACACTTTTAAAATTATGTTTGACACAAGTGTTATTCAGTAAACACAGGATGCAAGTGAAATGTATATCTGTTTAATTTGACACGATTGTGTCATGTTTATTAATAAATTGTTGTAAATATTTTGTTTTTTGCTCGTCGACTTCAGCAGTTTTCACAGCCGTGTTGATAATGTCATCAATGATTCCTTTAACTATACTGTCACTAGACACAGATGAAACTGTCAGAAACTTTTAAAAAAGAATATAATTTTCCGTAGTGTGCTTATTCATGTTCTTGCTCATTTTCAACGAACAACGTGTTCCCAAATTCACTTTCGTTTTAGTTCTTAACTAAACCGCATTTATTTGTAATATTGACCGCGATTGGATGATTTATCCTAAACATCCAATCAGATCTCTTTTGACATCGATGCTTAGAAAGGCAAACATTCTGTACCCCTTGGATGTATACACTTTCTCTTTCGAAAAGTATAAAGAGAAGTAATTATGGGGAATTTCTCAAAGTCAAAAATGTATTGTTTATGTACACGACGAATTTGGAAAGTTTGCTTACACAGCAATATGTATGCGTAAATGTACATTCTGATCTGATAATACATGCATTTTTACTCGTTTTCATAGTGTAAAAAACGCAAATATGCAGCTTACATTGTATCTGGAGCTCTGAAATGTAATCGATTACATTACAATTACTTTGTAAATGTAATCGATTACATTACTCATTACATTTGATGTCGTGACAACCAATGTATATTCAAGTTTGCTATGTTACTTCTTTTTGTTTCAAATTTCTGTTTCTTTGTATGCTTGTTGGTATGTGTACAGTCATACATGTATATGTAATTGGTGCTTTGATTTCTTTTTGTTTCATTGCCTTAATATAGCTAAAAAATTGCTCATTACATGCAATAGCATACAGTACATTAGTACATTGTAAATTCTTTTTTTTCCTTTTTTTTTATAAAATATGTTGTGTCATAGTAATTATGATCAATATTCATTCCATCTTGTACTATTAATAGATATTATAACAGACATATAATATATTTCATCATATAATTTCAATATAATCCTGTCAAAAGTTTATTGTGGATAATAAACTATCAGTTAACCTGTGCCACAGATAAAACTTGTAATTAAGGTCTTATTTATGGTTCATTCCCATTTATCCAACTTTTTTAAAAATAGACAGCACAGGTAAAAAATAAAAGTGGGATAAATGAGATCAAAGATAATCAAGAACAAACTTTAAATTACACTTAATTAAAGCTTGGTTTGTGTAACAGGTGAATAAGTGGACACAAATTTGGACCAGGACAATATACTACATGTTTATGTACAACATTTAATATTTATTTCCATATATTTCATTTAAAATGAAAAAGAATACAAATTATTATTACTATTTTTGACTGATATCAAAATTTAATTGGATATAATATTTCTTTATGAGTTGATCACGTCTTTCTCTAGAATAGAATAGGGTAAATCCTTAAAAAGACGACTTAGTTCAATTTCAGAATTTAATTGATCACTGTTTAATTAAATTATTGAGAAATAACAGAGGCAAGCTTGGGTGATGTTATTGATGATCATCATGTTTGTTGCATGATTAGCAATCTTTTCATCAATAAATAAGGTTTAAGGAACAAATTATCAGGTATTTTGGTCAAAAAACACATAATAAATGTTAAATAAACAATCCTACAGGTAAGAAAATAAAAGTTGGATAAATGGGAAGACACCTTATTTATGACACCAAATTATGTACATGTAACAGTCACCATTGCTAAATCTCACATTCTATTTCAATGTGTGTCATTGATATATAATTCAGAAGATAAAAAAAAAACAAGTCATTCGGATTCATGTTGTGATTGCCACCTTATTTAATAGATATTTTTGTGGAATTTTTAACAATTGAATTTCATAACATATGTTTTTATTTAGATGTCAATAAACTTTATATTTTTTCTAGTAAACCATTCTACATTATTTGTTTAATAAATTTCATGAAGAAAATTCATTTACATAAATCATACATTAAATATCTAAGGAGATACATGCTTCAGTTAAGGCAAAATGATGAAAAGTAATCTAAATGTAATCGGAAAGTAATCATGATTACAGGGTCAAAATGAATGTAATCAATTACATTACGATTACATGTATTAAAAAAAAAGTCAGATTACATACGATTACATGAAAAAATGTAATCGATTACAACTGATTACGATTACCCCATGTCTGCCAGCATTGACACTTGGGAGTTTTTCTCAAGATAATTCAGAGGAAAATTGTTTAATATAAGGTCGTACAAGGTCAAGTGCACTTCATATTCCTTGGCACGTCACCACAACCCGACCACTTGAAGGTCATACAAGGTCAAGTGTATTTTACAGTCCTTGGCACACAGACACAAACCAACTATACACTTCCACTAAAAGTATGTACACAAAAGCATAAATACAAACTTAGTCCTTGATGGATTCGCTACATGTATATATCAGGATACAACTTATACTGGCTTAGACACATGCTACAACAGTATTTATAAACTGGTAACATAAGCCAGTAAATTTTATACATTAAAACATCTTAAAACTTGAATGTCTCGCCTTTATATGCAGTGAGGTCAAGGTCAGTTGAAAAATGTCAGACCAACATTTACACCTTACAATGAATTCATTTATGTATAAAAAATATTGACATACCAAACAGTTTAAGTTACCGAGATACTGAGAAAGGACCTAATCACAAAAACTTGAGGCTGATCACTGGACCATGATGATGAGGTCAAGGTCAGTTGACACATCATACTGACATGTACACCTTTAAAAACAACGAATTAACCTACATTGTACCAAATACAAATTACTTAATTACTGAGAAACTGACCTTCATCATGAAAACTTGACCCAGGTCGCTAGATCATGACAATGAGGTCAAGGTCATATGACTGGCAAACTACAATAACATCATATATGGGTACCATTGGTTTCTGAGATAAACACTTAAGAAAACTGGAGGGTAATCTATGATTACACAGTTCGCCTCTTTATTGGCAAAGACACTATATTGGGAATATATATTTGAATGGGAAGTTGGATACATTTACGCAATATATATTGCAAGGGTTCCATTCAGAATTATTAGCTGTATTTAACTAAAGAGGATTATATCAACAGAACATGAGAAATAAGACTGGGATTTATAATTTAACATTATTTACTGAACCCATAAAGTATAGGTCAAGGTGACCTTTTTTAGTAGATTGATCAGACTCCCAAAGATGCATCCCTATGCAAAGTTACATAATTATACATAAACCAGTACATTAAATCTCGGGTCAGACGTACAACTGAACATTGTTCACTGAACCGTGAAATGTACATGTAGGTCCTACTTTTCACTGAACCATGAAATATAGGTCAAAGTGACCTATGTTTGGTGGGATGCAGTCAGACTCGTAATGATGTATCTCTATGCAAGGTTACATGACTACATCAACCAGTACCTTAGGTCGGATGTACAACTGTGAAGATTGTTCACTGGACCGTGAAATGCAGGTCAAAGTGACCTAATTTTGGTGGCATGCTGTCAGACTCCCAAAGATGCATTCAAGAAATAACACCAGAATTTTGAATGATACTTTTTTAGATTGGTTCCAAAGTAACTCATAAATAGCAATAAAATTGAATTTGTACACAGTTTAGTTGGTGATTTTCTAATTTGAAGATCTCATTAATTATATCGCTTCATATAAGTCTCTCTCTGTTGTCAGTAATCCATTTGTGCAGGTCTGGAATTTTTATGCGTGAAAAGACATCAGTAAAAGCAGAAAAACTGTTGTATTCCCTGCCAGGAATGTAAGCAAACACCTGTGCTGCATTCAATTGGGAAACAATTGCAATAATGTGGTTTTTCTTATGAACAACAGGCCTCCTTGTTCCAGTTTGTTCTCTTCCACACTCTTCTTGCATGTTGTCTTTAATTTCGTCCTGTATTTGAAGTGTCAATGCTGCCTTTTTAACACTGTCATAGGATGCATTTGCACCTTGGGCATACACCTTTTTTTTCACTGCTTGCACTAATAGTTCCACCAAATTGTCATTAGGTATATTATGACCAATACCACCACACAGGTTTGCAGAGCAGTTCCATTTGTATTCATAAGCCATTCTTGGTGTTAATAAAGTTAAACAATTTGCCAGGTATCTAAAAAGCCAAAGCTGATATTTAGTATCATTACCAACACGAGACAACAACATCTGAAATTTGGCATTCACTGTAACCCTATCACCATCGCCCATTTTATACGCGTCATTTGTATCCCGCAACAACAATGCACATTTCATAAAAGATGCTCGATACAATGCAATGTGATCAAGTTCTGATGGCTTTCCTGATTCATCCACTGTAAAATTCCACATGTGCTCATTTTTCAGATGTCTTTTAATGCCTCCAATTGTTTTATATTTTGTATTACATATCTGGCATATGTACTTGCTTTCATCTATGCTGAACATGTCTTTCAACTGGTTCAATTCCGTATCCAATGCCATAGATTTCTGTGTCAATGCTGTAATTCCTGCAAATGTAAAAAATTACACATAAAAGAACAAAAGACATGAGCAAACAAGAGTGTTTAAATAATCAAAACCGTTTGTTGTGAACTGTATTGTTTGTTTGATGGTATTTGATATCACTTTCTACACCATTTTGTTGATTTCATGACAGGGTTTTGTGGTAGGCTACTGACTAACCTTATCACATAGGGCATGAAAATTGAACCTTCATTTTGTGACTGCCCAACAAAACTGGAACCCACACCTTGAGATGATACTCGTATGTTAGTAGTCATACAGGTTGTGATAAACCCACTAAACTATATATAGTGTACTACTTACCTTCAGTGATGTTAATATACTTTTCCAGTATCTCTTTAGCCAGTGAATAAATATATCTATGATGATCTTCTTTTGACAAAATTTCAAACAACGGTTGTTTTCTGGCCGGTTCATCATCAATGTCTGATATATTCAATAAATGCATACATGCACCAACAATGTAGGAGTCTAGACTGTCCTCAACAAAAGAGTAGCGAGCCCTGAAATGAATGCATAATCATACAGAAAGAAATATAACATTGCAATCAATTTATTTAGAACAATGAATTTATAGAGATCCGTGTTCTTGATATCCTTCACACACAACTTTCCATGATCTTGTAATACATACAGCTGTATGGTAAATTACTCTTAGTTTGGATTACGGCTAGATTTACACCATCTTCGCTAGCCAAGGGTTACGAAGGGGCACCCAAATCGTAACCCTTGGCTTGCGAAGATGGCTTTACTCACGAGTTGAACACAGAGGATAGGTGATAATTGATATTGTAATTGGCATCAATATTCACAAATATCAATCAAATATTAAAGCCAAGCAAAAAACATTATTGGCATTATGTCATGAGGTAAATTAAAATTCAGAATTTCATATTTAAATATATAAATGTACATGTACTATTAATTTCATTGAAAAACATTGTTTTTTTTAAAATATGCATTGATTTATCTGCAGATCTTAAACAATTTCACATAAATTACCTATATTTTTGGATGACTTGTTCAGGCCCTTGAACATCAATCCTCCCAATGAAGTTTCTAAGCTGACTTAATGATCCTTTGTCTAATATTGATGAAATTTTATAGAACTTCTGGTAAATAAACTGAAAAAAATGAATACCAATTATTAAATAAGAAAATACTATTTTGAATTTGAAGATGAGTCAATATAAAAGTTACACAATATAATTAAATATGATTCACAAGAAAACATTTTAATAGCATTCCTTTATTTTCACAAAACGTGGGCAAAATACTTTGATATAAAGAGAAATTTAAATTATACTTTCCAAAATTTAAATCTCATAAGAATTGGGCCATTCCATTAAGTATTTGAAAAGGGGTGGTGTGGATGGGTACTTTGTCTGTGAAAAAAATCTGGTTATTTTCCACCCCTAAGACACACTGTTTTGACCCCATCAGATGCCATACACCTCCCTTTTTTTCTACTTTTAACCGAAATTCGACCCCTCATAAATGAACATTTGGTACCTCTTAGATGAAAAAATGTGCAAGAATAAATCCATAAGAAAAGACATTCAACCCCTTTCAGAAAACACCATCTACTCCCCCTTTTCAGACATTACATGGGACAGCCCATTAGTATGTACATGTAATTATGATACTTAAAATAATATTCTTACAAAAATCAATCATTAAATATTCTATTGAAAAGTATTCATTTGAACTAAAATAAAGAAACATTATACTGGCTATTTATGTAATATACTAATGTAACTTTTAAACGTTTTTATGCAAGTCAGCTAATATGAACTTGTACATAAGATAATACATATACAGTTAAACAAAATTTTGCCCTTTTAATATAAGAAGGTTCCTTTCATTTTGATATTCATTTACAATGGTTTGTTCACATAAAACATATAAGAGCCTTTATGTATTTATTTGATATATTGAGATGCCCTTTAAGGCAGGTTTAACTGTACATGTATATATAAACACAAAACAATAAAAATGTAACATTAATTTTTCTACACTACAAGTAACTAAAAAACTGAATCTTTGTTATTCAAGTGTACATGTATACATAATTACAAATGTAAAATGTACATCGTACACCACAGATCGGGTGGATGTTGTCATGCCCACCCTTCCACAGTGAGAGTGAGGTAGGCAACATTTCCAGCTTGTCTATCCATTCTTACCTTCTGGACATGCTATGTCTTTTGATTTATCATGAGACTTGCATGTACAATCCAATTAAAATAAGTTATCTTTTGCATTTTATATTTTTACACAGTCAGAGGTTAAAACAAGGTGGAAGGGGTGGAGTGCCCACGGTAGACATGTGGGAATGGCAAATACTACCCAAACTGTAGTGTACATGTATATTAATATTTAAACATTTAAACCACAAAGATTCAGCCAAAATGAACTTGTTCCTACCATCCTGCTAAAATAAAGTAACAAATTTCTCCAGGCTTGTCTTGTAAATTGAAGTGTAATGCAGTATTTGTTGTTTTGATTATAGGACGTGTAAGCTTAGAAAACATTTGGGTGACGGGGTTGAATGCATCCACATGTAGCAGGAATGGCAGTGAACATAATGTTATTTTCTACTAATAATTTAAACAACATGCCTTTTAAAACCAATTAATCAACTGAACTTCCGAAATAATACCAATAGCAAGTTCATCATTCTGTGCAAGCCTTCTGGCCTATGTATTACACCAGTGAGCCTGTCATAGTCAGTTGCATGATTCAACATGGCAAGCTGGGCGGAGTATGCTCTCTCATTAGTTAACACATCACCACCAAATACTTTTCGTTTTATGACTACTGGATCATCATCATCAGTTCTGGGGATGAATTTGTCATGAATATGTTCTAAAATACTAATCATGTCCTCACTATTATTTTCACTCTTATCAAGAAGGTCAAGCATTGCATAGTCTGATTTTTTTGACAAGTCATCAATATGAGGATGAGGAAGGTGTTTTGGGAGACATTTGTCATATTTCTTCAAGCACCCAACATATTTAACAAGTACATGCATTATATGATGTAGGTAATTTCTGTCAAGGAAGTTACAATCCTCCAAATTTGGTACAAACAAGCTATTGTCAACACGGTTAATATCTGCTATAGGAGTCGAATCGTCTAAATCCTGATTTATTACCCTCTTTTGTAAACCAACAAGTAAAAACCAATGCCAACTCTTTCGTTTTCTGTCCACACTCATTTGTGAAGGACTTCTAGTTATGTCTATGTTGTCCCCTATTATGTCACTTGACTTGAATGTGTCACTCTGATTCATACCTGTTTCGTGTGCTATTTTTTCTTTCATCAAAAGGTCTGCTATGTGGGCCGATTGTCTTTCTAATAATTATTTTTTCTGCTTCGAAGCTGCGGATGGACTGACACTCATTCCCATTTTGCTTAAAGTATCAATTGTCTAAAATGAAAAAAAGAAGAAGAATATACTTGTACAATGTGCCCGAATTAAGTGCTTACTTTCAATTTTTGTATGATGCAACTCTAATGTATACAGTTGAGTACATAGTCACAAATTTACTTTATATTTTTGATTGATAAAACAAAAACACATTCTGATCTTTGCCCATAATAAATATGTTCATTGGATGAAACAGGCGACAATGAATTTTAACCTATACATAGTAGTTACATAGAAAGTAAATGCTTAATGTGGTATCATTGAAAATATAAAATGATGAGAGAGAAAAAATATCACCTCAAACTACAATTATACTGGTACATGTACATTGTGACCATATACATGTATCAATCAAATATCATCATATTATTTTTAAATGTTGATACATATAATGGGTCTGTAGTGGTCAAGTGGTCTTGCTGGTTTGTCACAACTTTTACGACTACTAGCCTATCTAGGTGTGGAATGGAGCATTGGTTGGGCAGTCACAAAATTTTCTATTTTTAGCTGTATGTGATAAGGTTTGTAAGTTGCTTACTGCAGGTCGGTGGCTTCCTCCGCCAATAAAACAAACCATCGTGAAATTACCTAAATGGTTTAGAAAGTAACGTAAAACACCATTAAACAAATAAAATGTAATAAATTGTCATGATTTCAGAGGATCATATTTAATGCACAGTAGTAAATGTGGTTTTTTTTCGTCAGAAGTTAGTATTTTTTCCTTGATACTACATGTAGATGTGTAATATTCAAGGTTTCAGTAAAAAATAATGACAATACATGTATACATTTTTTGCTATAATGGAACTCTATTATTTATACATATACATGTACCTCATCTGTTGCACCTCCATGGTCCAAAATCTGAGCAACAACATGATGGAATGATGACATATGAAGGTTTCTAAATTTTAAGGCTATTGCGTCTGTAATTGTTGTTCCTTTCAATGATCCCTTGACAATTGCATTCAAAATATCATGAATAAGAGGCGCATAATTTTGAAGTTCTAAATGTAAACTTCCGAGTTTAAACTTTGCCAAATTTTCACTTTTTATATTTCTTAACACAGAGTTGTTGTTTTTAGCACACAATGCATTTGATTCTTTTATCACTTCTTTGACAATACATTTATTAATAGATTCCTTCAAGCTTGACTTGTATATTGTGTGACTGATCCTGTCTTTGTTGCAGTTCTTGGAAATGTTTTTAACTATATTTTGAAAATATCCTTTTGGCACAACATGAGTTCTTAATAACTGATCTGCTCTTGTCCTGTACAAGACCTAAAGTACAAAAGATAATTTAAATTGTTTTTCATATTGAATGTATTTAAATGGTATTAACGTTACATATGGTTCTAATACATGTTAAATGACGGGGAGCTGGTGACTGTTTTTTTGGCATTTACTCTATATTACTTTTTTTTCTACCTGTCAGTTACAATTGTTTTTCGACATATTCAAAGATGAAGTTGGGAACCCCTGTATAATACCACAAACTTATTTATTCATGTACATTCATGGCATTTTATATGCGGGACCCACATTTCATTTTTCAATGACATGTAATTTTTGTTATAGATTCAAGTATTTGACTGTATTGTATCCTTAATTTTTGGGGAAGGGGGGCAATGACGGTGCATATATGTATATAAATAATATTAAACGATACCAATGTTTATGCATCCGATGTGCATTTTGACAAGTAATGTCTATTCAGTGAATGTGAAGTAGTATAAATTTTACATGCAAATAATTAATCTATAGCATTTAAACATCGGCAAGGAGAGCTGTGGCAGATCCAGAATTTTGGAACAAGATGCACAGCTGCACTACAATTTTTTATATAAAAAGGGGGGAACAGACCCAAAATTGATAAAAATTCCCAAAAATTAAATTTGGCAAACCATGGGTGGTCAGATTCCCTCTCCCTGGATCCACCGATGGAGAGCTGATCAATTTGATTACCTTGACTTTATCTGGAGAAAATAGCTGAATTGCCACTCTTTTTTTGCTGGTGGTTCGGTATGTGATGGTACATTCTGTATATTGTCTGGTTTGCTGGTAAGTTGAACATTTCTTCTAGGTGTAGCTTGCATAGGTTTTTTTTACTTTACGTGGAGTTGGAGAATGAAGGCCAACACGTTTGCTCAACCTCGTCGGCGTATTCGTCATACTTGTTGATACATCTGGTGAAGGGACTTTACTTTGGCATGATTGAAATCTTGATAAATATTTGGACCCGAGTGTTTTTATCATGTCATATTTTTCAGCTCTCAGTGATTCAACTCTGTGCAAAATGTCGTAGTAAATTTTTGATAATTTGTTCAGCTTCGTGAAACAAAAACCACAAACGTATCTACTTATCCCGTCTTGAACATGTGGAACTTTAGATAGTTGTTGGCTAACCCCAAAAGTATCGCCGAAAATCGTTCTTCTGCTCCTTTTGGGCAATATTTCACGACAGATTCGACACAACTCTGTGGCCGCTGCCATCTTTGTTTACATTTCGTCGATAACATGTGCTCCATGTAAAACGTCTTCTGATTGGATACGTGTACTGGTAGCCGTAACCAATGAAATATTAAAGCGCGAATCCTCAAAATGTATTCTAGATCCGCCAAGGGTAGAGAGAAGGGGGACCCGAATCGTAACCCTTGGCTAGCGAAGATGGTCAAGGTATGAAGCAGACGTATCTGTATGTGTGGTATCTGTTGAAAAACACGTCCACCATAGATAACAAATTTGTTGTCAATCAAAAACTCGATCATGTTGATGAAATCAGTTTCAGAGAACTTTTTGGTAGAATCAGAGTGGTTTTTTTATTATTTTTCTGTCGATGTAGCAGGCAATTTGTTCCGGACTGACTGTGTGATTGTTATTTAACGTCAATTCATCAATTTTTCAGCTATATCATGGGGAGAACAAATAAATTTTCAATGAGATGATGATGAGGTCCGCATTGTACTAGACCAACACACTTGAGTTAGATTTTTATAGTGCTTGCTCACTGAAACAACAGCCCATGGGTAGACGCGTCGCTCCACTCAAAACACATTATTCGGATTCCGAGCCAAGCAATCTTTGCTCTTTCTCCTTAATGGAATAATCCTACGTGCTTAGCGGAGAAACAACAAATACCAATTTTATAGTCTTTGGTTTGACCCGACCGGGGCTCCAACCCACGATCTATCATACAACCATGCCAACCATTACACCACCGATGCAGCAACTCCCTTTTAATGTAGATATATTTAAACTACCACTATTTTGAACCATGTATATTGAAAAACAGGGAAAATTATTAACAGGTATCATGTAATTTTTCACTTAATTATCAGTTATGATAATTTATACTCAGTCCACCATCTGTAATAGGCTAGTAGAAGACCAGCCAGGGCTGTCTTAACAGTTTTACTAGGCCCCCCGGGCAATGCAGTGGACTGGGGCCCATACCTACACAAGCACTCGCAGGAATAAATTGTAAATGTCGATAGAATTAAACATAAATTTATTGTATTGGTATTTCCAAGAAAATTAGTGTTTAAACATTAAAAAGCATGCTGTACACAACATGCATAGATTAACATGGGGACTCCGGGTAACTCCCCAGCATGCCCATCCGTTAAGACAGTACTGTTTCCAGTGCCAAAATCTTCAAAGAATAAGTAAGAGGCCGATTTCATTGATATCAATTTTAAAACTGAAAATGTCATCAACAATTGAATATAAAAATGTCTAAGTTGTGGTGGTATCAATCTTACAGGAATTCTACAAGTCATATGAGATATTTAAATTGTCTGCTTAATAGAATATATACATTTTGTAGGCAGTGGTATACTAGGCCTTGTATAAAAAACAGCATAAGTTTTTAAGTTTTCAAGATAACAAGATTCTGAAGAAAAATTAGAACTGTGAGTGACAAGTTGAATTATCTCCCCTTCCAAATTTTGGACTGAGACCATATTTCTTCGTGTACATCTGCAGGTAGTGTACTACAACTGTTTAAAGTTTCACAAAAATCTAATAAGCCGTTTAGGAGGAGTTGCACTTACAAGGTACACGACCCCCCTTTTTGTGAAAGAATAAGTTGAATTATCTCCCCTTCTAAATTTTAGACAGCAACCATATTCCTTCATGCACATCTGCAGGTAGTGTACTACAACTGTGTAAAGTTTCACAAAACTCCAATAAGCCGTTTAGGAGTTGTGCTTACAAGGTACACAACCCCCCTTTTCATGAAAGTATAAGTTGAATTATCTCCCCTTCTAAATTTTAGACAGCAACAGTATTCCTTCATGCACATCTGCAGGTTGTGTACTACAACTATGTAAAGTTTCATAAAAATTCAATAAGCAGTTTAGTAGGAGTTGCACTTACAAGGTACATGCCCCTCCCCCCCCTTTTCGTGAAAGTACAAGTTGAATTATCTCCCCTTTTAAATTTTGGACAGCAACCATATTCCTTCATGCACATCTGCAGGTAGTGTACTACAACTGTGTAAAGTTTCACAAAACTCCAATAAGCCGTTTAGGAGTTGTGCTTACAAGGTACACAACCCCCCTTTTCATGAAAGTATAAGTTGAATTATCTCCTCTTCTAAATTTTAGACAGCAACAGTATTCCTTCATGCACATCTGCAGGTTGTGTACTACAACTATGTAAAGTTTCATAAAAATTCAATAAGCAGTTTAGTAGGAGTTGCACTTTCAAGGTACATCCTCCCCCTTTTCGTGAAAGTATGTTGAATTATCTCCCCTTTGAAATTTTGGACAGCAACCATATTCCTTCATGCACATCTGCAGGTAGTGTACTACAAATGTGTAGTTTCATAAAAATCCAATAAACCGTTTAGGAGGAGTTGCGCTTACAATGTACATGGACGGACGGACAGGGCGATTCCTATATACCCCCCCAAACTTTGTATAAAATCTTGCTAGTATTTCTTGACAAATTCAATTAAAATAAATTTGAATTACAAGACAACCGATTGTAATTTGTATATCAAACTGGGTAAAAACAATGATCCGATTTTAGGGAGCTCTTGTCTGCTCTAGGAGGATGAGCAGTTCCTGCATTTTGACTAAATCTGGTTTCAATCCATTCAGTGGTTCTGAAGAAGATTTTCAAAGATTTCCAATTTTTCAACCAATGAGAAGCCATCTTTATTTGGAAGAGGAGCATTCAAAGAGTATTACATCAAAGTTTGGTTCAATTTGACCTGGTGGTTCTTGAGAAGATCAAAATGTGAAAATTTAATGGATGACAGACAACAGACACAAAGTGATGGGAAAAACTCATTTGAACCTTTGGCCCTAGTGAACTAAAAACTTTTATGAGAACTATCAAATGGACACTCCTACCGCGTTTTAATACAATTGTTCCTGTGGTTTCAGGGAAGAGATTAAAATGTAAAAGTTTACGGACGACCGGGAGGGATGGACATCAAGTGATGATAATACCTCGCATAACCCTTAAAGGTCTCATCTTCATTCAAGCACACCCTTATCAATATATGAAAAAACACAACAAAAATTAAAAGTTTAACGACCAGCTCGATGCATGTCTCAACTTTTTTCTCAGCTGTCGATTTAATACAACATAAATATTTAGATATATATATATATATATATCCAAACAATGATAAATCGGCAATAAATTACATATACACCTCGATATACTTAAACCCAGCATTAAAACCAATGGAAATGGCATCCACTGGAAAAAGCTTTGGTTTAAAATTGTATATTCATTCAATGACTGACAATATTATAACTACCGGTACCTCTAATTATATACAACTATTACTAAATGAACCGCCATGATATAACCGATATATTGTTGAAAGTGGTGTTAAACACCATAAATCCATCCACAAAAGTTTAAATTAAATTTTTTGTTCTTCTTCATATAGAATACTTTTACAAATTATACAATATTTATATATACAATATTTTTGTCATGTCAGAATTTGTATAATGATCATTGGCCTTCCCGATTTCTTGTATTGTTGTATACTACTTATCATGGTCTTGTTGTCATGGCAGATCTCCGATTAAAAAAAAAAAAAACAACAAAACAATAACAAATACCAAAATAGATTACAAAAAAAAAACAAAAAATAAATTTTTTTAAAAGAAAGAAAATATTTACATTAGTAATATGAATTAATGCATATAATTGCACTTATCTTAATTTTGGAAATTTAGAGAATTATTAAATCATTTAACTAAAAATCACCAAAAGTAGGACTTCTATTTTTTAAGTGTTCAAAGTGATACATTTTGAAAGATTAAAACAATATATTTAAATTATCAGCTTATAATTTATTTTGAAAATATAAAAAAAACAAATCAAGATTAAAGTTTACTGAAATTTTTAAAATGGAATTATTTTCAAAATGATTCCAATAAATTAAATGTTAAAGATAAAACATCAGAATCTCCACTGTTTGAATGCATTTAAATACTACGACAACAATTAGAAAGTGTTCTGCACCTATGATAATTATTGGAATAATTGGACTATTAGAGGACTAAAAAAGTCAGGACCAATCCATATTTTATAGGTTTTACCACAAAATATGATGAACCTTGCTTCCATGTTCCTGTAATAGTACGAAATTCATATTTATACAATTTAATAAACAAAATTTAAAGGGCAGTAACTCTTGATAATTCATAACTACACAGGAGGAATGAAGGATGCTATCCTTTTTTAATACACATTTTATCACAGCAACAAAAAATAAAGGATTCATTACTTACTTGGTATAAAACTAAAAAAATATTTACCAAATACAATTAATTTTTTTAGAAACTCTGTAATTTTTGACAATATTTTTTTATGTAAATGTAAAACACGTAAATTAAATTAAAAAAGAAAGATAAGACTTGGAATTTTGGAAAGTATAAAACTTTAAAGAGTTTTAAACCAAGTAGACTGACATGACATAACTAATACAAAAGTACAAAAATAGCTGATTGATGGTCTGGCTAGAATTTTACTTTTTGTTTATTAAATTCCCTCCAAAATTAAAAAAAAACAGGTTCTGCTTACATTTTGGTTTTCTTTAATTTTATTTAATTGTATGTGTGTTTTTTGTTGTCAGTTTTGTACAATTATGTTATCTCATCCTTTACAGAGCCTGTTTTGTTTCTAGCAAGATCATAAATTACAAAGAAATGCACCACTTCTATAAAAAAAAATAAAAAAATAAACTTTAAGCATAGAAATGTGACGTTTCTTATTCAATCCCCCTTTTTTTTAAGAGGATTATATTTACAATTCTATTAAAATTTTGAAGTCTTGATATCTCACATATACAAAAATAACTGATTGGTGGTCTGGCTAGAATTTTACTTTTGTTTATTAAAATGCCTTCCAAAATTTAAAAGAGCAGGTTCTGCTTACATTTTTTTTTTCTATTATCCATTTTGTGCGTGATATTTTTTTTTTTTTGGTACAATTCTGTTATCCCATCCTTTACAGAGCCTGTTTTGTTTCTAGCAAGACCATTAGTTACAAAGAAACGCACCACTTCTATCAAAAAAAATGAAGAAAAGAAATATAATTTAACCTTAAGCATAGAAATGTGACGTTTCTTATTCAGCCCCCCTTTTTTTTAGGGGATTATATTTACAATTTTATAAAAATTTTGAAGTCTTTATATCTCACATAGCATAATTAATATACATAATTATAAAACTATACAATATTACAAGATAAAAAAATAAAACAACGAAACTAAAAAATACCAAAATAGATTACAAAAAAAAAACAAAAAGAAAATATTTTTTTTTAAAAGAAAGAAAATATTTACATTAGTAATGAATTAATGCATATAATTGCACTTATCTTAATTTTGGAAATTTAGAGAATTATTAAATCATTTAACTAAAAATCACCAAAAGTAGGACTTCTATTTTTATGTGTTCAAAGATGGACTAAAGTGATACATTTTGAAAGATTAAAACAATATATTTAAATTATTATGCCAATCAGCTTGCTCATTTTGTTCATGTTAATAGGTGGCTTCAAAATATAAATATTTATTGAAAGCCGACTATTAAAGTGCAGGGGGGATGCAATGCATGGTTAAATAAGGAAATGTAATGCTTTGTTGGATGGGGGTTATGCAGTGCCTGGTTAGCTGAGGTTTACAACAAAATCAGCAAGACAATAAATAAATTTGACAAACAATTATTACTTATCTCTCTAAAATGTATCAGCTTATAATTTATTTTTAAAATATTTAAAAAAAAATCAAGATTAAAGTTTACTGAAATTTTTAAAATGAAATTATTTTGAAAATAATTAAAAATAAATTAGGAAATATTTTTGAAAATGATTCCAATAAATTAAATGTTAAAGATAAAACATCAGAATCTCCACTGTTTGAATGCATTTAAATACTATGACAACAATTAGAAAGTGTTTTGCACCTATGATAATTATTGGAATAATTGGACTATTAGAGGACTAAAAAAGTCAGGACCAATCCATATTTTATAGGTTTTACCACAAAATATGATGAACCTTGCTTCCATGTTCCTGTAAATAGTACGAAATTCATATTTATACAATTTAATAAACAAAATTTAAAGGGCAGTAACTCTTGATAATTCATAACTACACAGGAGGAATGAAGGATGTTATCCTTTTTATACACATTTTATCATAGCAACAAAAAATAAAGGATTCATTACTTACTTGGTTTAAAACTAAAAAAATGTTTACCAAATACAATTAAATTTTTTAGAAACTCAGTAATTTTTGACAATATTTTTTTATGTAAATGTAAAAACACGTAAATTAAATTAGAAAAGAAAGATAAGACTTGGAAATTTGGAAAGTATAAAACTTTAAAGAGCTTTAAACCAAGTAGACCGACATGACATAACTAATACAAAAGTACAAAAATAGCTGATTGATGGTCTGGCTAGAATTTTACTTTTTGTTTATTAAATTCCCTCCAAAATTTTAAAATAACAGGTTCTGCTTACATTTTGGTTATCTTTAATTTTATGAATGTTTTTTGCTCGTCGTTTTTGTACAATTCTGTCATCTCATCCTTTACAGAGCCTGTTTTGTTTCTAGCAAGATCATAAATTACAAAGAAACGCACCACTTCTACCAAAGAAAAAAAATATTTAACCTTAAGCATAGAAATGTGACGTTTCTTATCCAATCCCCCTTTTTTTAGAGGATTATATTTACAATTCTATTAAAATTTTGAAGTCTTTATATCTCACATATACAAAAATAACTGATTGGTGGTCTGGCTAGAATTTTACTTTTGTTTATTAAAATGCCCTCCAAAATTTAAAAGAACAGGTTCTGCTTACATTTTGTTTTTTTTTCCCTATTATTCATTGTGTGTGTGTGTTTCTTTTGGGTTTTTTTTTTGGGTACAATTCTGTCATCCCATCCTTTACAGAGCCCGTTTTGTTTCTAGCAAGACCACAAGTTACAAAGAAACACACCACTTCTACCAAAAAAAAATGAAGAAAAGAAATATAATTTAACCTTAAACATAGAAATGTGATGTTTCTTATTCAACCCCCCCTTTTTCTAAGGGGATTATATTTACAAGTTTATAAAAATTTTGAAGACTTTATATCTCGCATAGCATAATTAATATACATAACTATAAAAATATACAATATTACAAGAAGAAAATTAGTTGATATTATTTTTTAATACATCTATTGTGAAATGAGTCTTTTTTTATTTTCACTTTAAATTGTCAGTGACAGTAAATCTTACAAGCAGTTTTTAAGGAAATTAAATGAATGTATTGTCTGTCCTTCGATTTAAATTTTCTGATAACCTCTTTGGTATCTTCAAACTCTTCTTACCCTTCCAGAGCATCCGAGCTCAACCCGTTTTTGTGGGGTTCATGGTGCTTGATCGTTAGTTTTCTGTGTAGTGTTTTGTAGATCATTGTTTTTGGTTTTTTTTTTTCCATTGTATTGTTGTCCTTTGATTTACAGATTCTGATTACCCCTTTGGTATCTTCAAACTCTTCTTACCTTTACAGAGCATCTGAGCTCAACCTGTTTTTTGTGGGGTTCATGGTGCTTTATCGTTAGTTTTCTGTGTAGTGTTTTGTAGATCATTGCTATTGGGTTTTTTTTGTCGATTGTATTGTCTGTCCTTCGACGATTTACGAATTCTGATAACTCTCTTGGTATCTTCAAACTCTTCTTGCCCTTACAGAGCATCTGAGCTCAACCCCAGTCTTCGTAGGGTTTATTGTGGTTGATCGTTAGTTTTCTGTGCAGTGTTTTGTAGATCATTGTTTTTTTTTGTTTTGTTTGTCCATTGTATTGTCTCTCCTTCGACATACAGATTCTGATTACCACTTTGGTATCTTCAAACTCTTCTTGTCCTTACAGAGCATCTGAGCTCAACCCCGGTCTTCATAGGGTTTATGGTGCTTGATTGTTAGTTTTCTGTGCAGTGTTTTGTAGATCATTGTTTTTTTTTGTTCTGTTTGTCCATTGTATTGTCTCTCCTTCGACATACAGATTCTGATTACCACTTTGGTATCTTCAAACTCTTCTTGTCCTTACAGAGCATCTGAGCTCAACCCCAGTCTTCGCAGGGTTTATGGTGCTTGATCGTTAGTTTTCTGTGCAGTGTTTTGTAGATCATTATTTTTTTTTGTTTTGTTTGTCCATTGTATTGTCTCTCCTTCGACATACAGATTCTGATTACCACTTTGGTATCTTCAAACTCTTCTTGTCCTTACAGAGCATCTGAGCTCAACCCCAGTCTTCGCAGGGTTTATGGTGCTTGATCGTTAGTTTTCTGTGCAGTGTTTTGTAGATCATTATTTTGTTTTGTTTTGTTTGTCCATTGTATTGTCTCTCCTTTGACATACAGATTCTGATTACCTCCCTTTGGTATCTTCAAACTCTTCTTGTCCCTATTAAAACCCCTTAAATTAAAAACCTACCAAAAGTATTGACTGTACTTTCAGCGGCTTTGATGCCATCTTCAATTGACTGTGGTGTCTACATGGGTGCATCTTAAAACACTTTTTTTTTATAAATACTAAATTGTTAAATTATTTTAGAATTGCCATTAATACCAAATCTTCATGAAAAAACTATTACTTTCGCAAAAAAAAAGTCACCAGAAATGAGATTTTTATCAAAATTATATTAAATTTACAAAAGATCCAAAACAAACAAAAATATTAATTTTACAATTTGCCAAAAGTATTGCTGTAGGCCACTCTTACTTCTGAAAAAACAAAAATAGATTAGTATACCTGAAAAACAAAAGCTGATTAATACATGCAATTTTTTTTTTTTTTTTTTTCCATGCAATTTTTTTTTTTTTTTTTGTTTTTTTTTTTGTTTTTTTTATAAAAGCATCTCTGTTTTTGCATCATACTATAACATCACAAACCAACAATTGCCATACATGTATCTTTACAGGAGATCATGTTGTAGTTGGGGAAAAAATGCTAGAGTACACATTTTTGATGGGAAATAGCCTGCATACAGGTAGTACATGATATAACTGATAACATTTTAAACCATACATACATTTATATAGTTGAAATTTACAGCACACAAGTTTCAAATTTAGGGAAGAGGTCGTCTCACATGCATGTTGAGGTGTGAGTTGTTTATCATTGTATATAAACAGCAAACTCTAAGGATATGTAAACCACAATGATACCACACATAGATATACTGAAAAATATCAAACAACACATACTGTTCAGTTGACAAAAAAAAAGAACTCCTACATATACTTTATTACCATGGTTTGTGCCGTTTTAAGTCTTTCATCCTTTTTATTCTCCTTGATCATGCATTTTCAATTAGAACTAGTCTCTCAAGAACTAACACATTTGAGATCCATTCCATTAGTACTTCAAAATCCTTAATCCATTTAATTACTGACGGTATAAAAAAGTATTGTATTTTTGGCACTATTGTGTCTTTATTAAATGTGAAACCTAACTGTGAAAAAGTTATTTATCTATCATTCAATTCATTCATACACCCATTTCTTGCATGCTACCTATGTTAGATGTGAAACCTAACTGGGAAAAAGTTTTTATCTATCATTCATCCTTGCATACCCCCGTTTCTAGCATGCAACATTCACTCATAAACCTTATTTAATTATCAAAATTTATTTATATTGAAGTACATAAATGAACATATATAATTCTATGATAAATCTAATTCTAATTCAAAATGCTGATTTTTTGGGTACGAGTTCTGCTGTCCAGATCTTAAGAAGATGTTATTGATCGGCTTCACACTGACACCGATCTGTTTTGAGCTATTTCATACTGGGGCAGTATGGGTATTAATTATCTTTAAAGATTCTCGGAAAATCAGTATTTTCATGAGATGGGATGTGGAATCTAATGAACACAAAGAAAGAAAAATCATTTTTTACACTTAGAACTAACCAAAAGTCTAGGAATAATAGCTTTTATTAAAAAAATTATTTTAAACTTTGACGTCATTCACTTTTCCAAATGAAGGTTTGCAATATCTTAATGATGCTTACAGAAATGTAACAATATCACATACTAAATACATAATATTAATGATTAAAAACATATTTACATATTTACACACACTATATACAAAAATATATTTACACTATACATATATACATAGACCTATTTACAAATAGAGTAGAAGACCTTGGACACTGGGACACCATGATCAGATGCTTAAACACAACTTTAACCAAGAACAGACAAGTGGGGAGGGGGCTTTAACACAACTTTAACCAAGAACAGACAAGTGGGGATGGGGCTTTAACACAACTTTAACCAAGAACAGACAAGTGGGGATGGGGCTTTAACACAACTTTAACCAAGAACAGACAAGTGGGGAGGGGGCTTTAACACAACTTTAACTAAGAACAGACAAGTGGGGAGGGGGTTTTAACACAACTTTAACCAAGAACAGACAAGTGGGGAGGGGGCTTTAACACAACTTTAACCAAGAACAGACAAGTGGGGAGGGGGCTTTAACACAACTTTAACCAAGAACAGACAAGTGGGGAGGGGGCTTTAACACAACTTTAACTAAGAACAGACAAGTGGGGAGGGGGCTTTAACACAACTTTAACTAAGAACAGACAAGTGGGGAGGGGGCTTTAACACAACTTTAACCAAGAACAGACAAGTGGGGAGGGGGCTTTAACACAACTTTAACCAAGAACAGACAAGTGGCGAGGGGGCTTTAACACAACTTTAACCAAGAACAGACAAGTGGGGAGGGGGTTTTAACACAACTTTAACTAAGAACAGACAAGTGGGGAGGGGGCTTTAACACAACTTTAACTAAGAACAGACAAGTGGGGAGGGGGCTTTAACACAACTTTAACTAAGAACAGACAAGTGGGGAGGGGGCTTTAACACAACTTTAACTAAGAACAGACAAGTGGGGAGGGGGCTTTAACACAACTTTAACCAAGAACAGACAAGTGGGGAGGGGGCTTTAACACAACATTAACCAAGAACAGACAAGTGGGGAGGGGGCTTTAACACAACTTTAACTAAGAACAGACAAGTGGGAAGGGGGCTTTAACACAACATTAACTAAGAACAGACAAGTGGGGAGGGGGTTTTAACACAACTTTAACTAAGAACAGACAAGTGGGAAGGGGGCTTTAACACAACATTAACTAAGAACAGACAAGTGGGGAGGGGGTTTTAACACAACTTTAACTAAGAACAGACAAGTGGGGAGGGGGCTTTAACACAACTTTAACTAAGAACAGACAAGTGGGGAGGGGGTTTTAACACAACTTTAACTAAGAACAGACAAGTGGGGAGGGGGCTTTAACACAACTTTAACCAAGAACAGACAAGTGGGGAGGGGGTTTTAACACAACTTTAACTAAGAACAGACAAGTGGGGAGGGGACTTTAACACAACTTTAACCAAGAACAGACAAGTGGGGAGGGGGCTTTAACACAACATTAACTAAGAACAGACAAGTGGGGAGGGGGCTTTAACACAACTTTAACTAAGAACAGACAAGTGGGGAGGGGGCTTTAACACAATTTTAACTAAGAACAGACAAGTGGGGAGGGGGTTTTAACACAACTTTAACCAAGAACAGACAAGTGGGGAGGGGGTTTTAACACAACTTTAACTAAGAACAGACAAGTGGGGAGGGGGCTTTAACACAACTTTAACTAAGAACAGACAAGTGGGGAGGGGGCTTTAACACAACTTTAACTAAGAACAGACAAGTGGGGAGGGGGTTTTAACACAACTTTAACCAAGAACAGACAAGTGGGGAGGGGGCTTTAACACAACTTTAACCAAGAACAGACAAGTGGGGAGGGGGCTTTAACACAACTTTAACAAAGAACAGACAAGTGGGGATGGGGCTTTAACACAACTTTAACAAAGAGTCTTAGAAACTTGGATTGGAAGAAGGAGGGGCAGATTAATACACACTAAAAGGTCTTGGAAACTGGAGTTAGGTTGGGTTGGGTGGGGTGGGAAGGGACATAAATTGACACCTTACCTAATGGTGTTCTACATTGACCTATCTGTGCTCAATATTAGGACAACCGACATAATGGATTTATGTGATAAAGTTTCTGTAGTTTTCTGCAGACACATCGGTTTCCTCCACCAATATAACTGACTGCCATAATTGATATATTGTTGAAAGTGGCATTACATACCAAAACTCTAACCCAATTGACCTAATGGAATTCCTCAGTGTGACATTTGACCTAATGTACCATGATCAGAAGTTTAACACAACTTTAACCACCAACAGACAATATGATTTTTAGAAAAATAAAACAAAATTTTGACAATTTAAATAAATATCGGATCAAATCAGTTCTGTGAAGCAATTTTTAAAAAATAAATTATCTCCCCTTTTTTGGTTTTTTAACCTTCATTATAAAAACATAAAAATGATTAGAAATTCCAAATCTTTGCTACAACAGACTGAACCATGATCTTTCCAAAATGATTTCAAAATTGCAACCCCTTTTTGAATTTAGAAATTTTGCCCCTTAAAAGAAAACATGCCCGTCATTGACAATCATATTGCCGACAGCAAGAGCAGCCCTAACACACCACCGAATCCAACCTCTCTGGGGAGCAGGGGCAACAGGAACAACTGGGATGTTTATGGCCTCAAAAACCTGCTCTGCTGCCACCACCTCCAAAGCGACACAGGGCGCTTCAATATTACAAATTCCATATAAATCATGACCATTCTGTTGAAGACAGCATTGACAAATGGCAATTCTGCAAAATCCTTTTTATATATTTTTCTTTTAATGTTATAAAATGCATCCCCATGTAAAATAGGGGCTGTCGTGGCCAGGTTCATATGGTAATTGGATTTACAACTACCTATGCAATCAGTTCCTATCACCACTGATATCGTGAGTTTGATTCTCATTCAGGGTGAGGTGTACAACATTATGTGATAAAGTTTGTCAGTGACTTGGTTTTCTCTACCAGTAAAACTGATTGTTGAAAGTGGCATTAAACATCAAAAACCCACCATCAAACAAACAAACAAAAACCCATGTAAAATATTTTGACTATGTGCAGTTGTATATCTACAAATTTTTCACTCATTTATTTTAAGATAAATTTGTGTTGTTCCTTTTATCAAATTGCAAGTCAAACACACCCTTGGTAAGACGGCCATCAATAAATAAATAACCATACAGTTTAAAGGCTACCAATGGAACATTTGGCCAACAATAGCAATGATAAGATCAACATTGGAATTTCACCTCTGATACAATTGTGAACAGCACAGAATGTCTTAAAATTGACCGCCATTTTTTCAGGCATCTGTGAGAAAATGACCCTATCCTGTTTTGTGTTCATTTGAAATACATTTAATCGTCAAATGTTAATTTAAGAAAATATGGATTGTCTTACCTTTTAGGGACTGTCCTTCTTTTTACGACAACTAGACAAGACATTTCTACACAATTCGACATTTTGATTTCTACAATGTAAATAAATATAGGTTAGTATGGCTATGAATATAGTTCAAACTGGAAGAAAATTTTGATTTTTTTTTTCTTATATACCCCCTATATGGCCTTATCCAATCAGAAAACAGTTTATTAAATGCATAATCTGTTAACCAATCGGAAAGCACTTATTTTCTTTTTCCAAATACAGGACTAGACTCTAAGGATAGAGTGGGTTTGATTGAACGAAACGAAATCAATGAAATGAAAACGAAATCAACGAAAACAAAACGAAATAGAAAATGGAAGAAAAAATAATAGGGGCCTAAAAGAAATCAAACCTATTTTCACAATTACGATGCTAGACTACTTCCCACACATGTCTGTCTTTCATCAGGAGAGGACAGGGTTTGATCACCATTGAACAAGAATACTATGCATTTATTCAGCGGGAGTCTGTCCTTTTCACTTAGTGTCTTCTTTTATATTTGGGAACCATAAGAGCAACGTCAAGTCTGTTGAAAGGAGAGGAATTAAAATAACAGAAGTGCAGTAGTTAAAGTTCACTAATAAATACCCCCGTCCGAGCAAAATTTAAAAGTGTGTCGGAGAGACGAAAAAGTGTGACGACCGGACGGACAAACGAACGAACGGACAGCAGAAGTCCTATATACCCCTATCTTTTTTTGGCGGAGGTATGCAAATCCTATCAAAAATTAACTTTAGAAATTTAAAAAAAAATCTACATATCTTGTAAAAGTACCTTTTTCCCTTTTGATCCCTTTTCATATGAAAAAAAAACAAATGACCCCCCCCCCCCCTCCTCCAACAAAAATTCCGGTATTAATAAAATTTGATACGGCACATATTTGTATACCCCCCGCTATCCTGTGGGAGGGGGTATATAGTATATGTCCATTTGTCCGTGAGTGCTTCCCTCACTGCCTATGGAATTCCTCCTTAACAACTTGATGGAATTGAATGAATCTTACAGGAAATCTTTAATACCATATGGCAAGGTTATTTAATTTCATGAATTCTTTAGTACCAAATGGCATTGTGCACCTTCTATTTTTGTTTTCCCATTTTAACAGTTCTTGCTAAAATTTCTTCACTTTTGGACTTTGTCATTTAAGGCTATGTAATTGTCATACAAGGCTATACAATAGAGAGAGGATACTGTTGCGTTATCCATAACTCTTCCTAAACAACAGAATGGATTTCAATAAAACTTCCAGAGTTTCTCATGTTTAGTTTTTGCAAGCATTATTTTTTCCAGAAGTTCTTCTGTAAGGAGGGCGCTCACTGTACGTCCGGTTATGTTGCTGTTGTTTTTTTTTAGTTCTTCAAAATAGAACAATAGGATTTGAAATAAAAAGTTGATAGTGTCGGGTCTTTTTGACGCCTGTATATCTCGGAAAGAACAGCGGTAAGACATTACACCAGATCTGTTGGCACACTACCGAATAAAGGTAATAACAATGGTACCGTACTCCAAGGCGCATTCAAAAGGGAAAGTCCACAAAAACAGACAAAACCGATAAGAAGCTCAACCATCTGAGTTTTCAATCAACGGAACAACTGAAAAACAACACATTCCTGACTTGGTACAGGCATTTCCCCAGGAAAATGGTGGGTTCTGATAGCAGATAGGCAGATGCCACTCGTCTAACCCTAAGACGTTACCAAGTATAAAAACAATCGGTACATGTAATTTCTCTAATTCTAAGACATAACCAAATGTGAAACTAGATAACAACTATTTCATATTCCCGACTTGGTACAGGTATTTCCCAAGAAAATGGTGGGTCAAACCTCTCACTTGTATGACAGTCGTTAATAGTTCCGTCATATTGACAAATAGGAGGGGGGGTGCATGGGGTTTAAACGCGGCAAGTCGGGAAAATCCAGTAGTCAAATAGTGCCCAGAATCTGAAACCCAAGACCATCCTGTATGATTTGCGAATAGGCAAATTTATGTAGAATACAAACAAAAAACGTAATAAAATCAGACGAAAAAATGAACCCTCAATATCCCAATCTATGATAATATACCCTCATATCCCCCCCTTTTTTTTTCTATATGCCCACTCCAGAAACTTTATTATTCATAAATACTGACACACACTCAACACAAATAAAAATATGACATTTGAACTTCTGAAAGTTTGTCGGCAAAGCAAACCCGGCTTGAATTGAGTTGCGGGTAATGTACGCGAGGAGTACTGTAATGGACAGACATGCAAGATGGGTTTCCCGGTTATAATTAATCAAAATTATTGTATTTAAAAAATCTAATTATCTTTTTTTTTTAATTTCTTTATTTCGTTTTGCCTTTTATTTTTTTCCTTCCATTTTCTTCATATCAGTCTATTTCGTTTTGTTTTCGTTGATTTCGTTTTGCTTTCGTTTGTTTCGTTTTATTTCGTTTTCATTTCGTTGATTTCGTTTCGTTTCGTTTTTGTTGATTTCGTTTCGTTTCGTTTCGTTTCGTTTTCGTTGATTTCGTTTCGTTTCGTTTCTATTTCGTTTCGCACTTTACAGGTGCCCTAATTTAAGTACATAATAGTAGATTTTGGTCTTCCTAATCGCACCTTACAACAGACTCGTATCACTACAATCAAAAACCATCAGACACGGGCACAAACCATCGTTTGACCTAATATGGTAAAAATCGATTTTTCTTCTATTTCACATGTATTGATTATTTTTCAATGAAGTTAACATTCCTATAGGGTAGAATATTCATAATTAAACTAATTTCACAATTTCTTTGATATTAAAGGCATAAAAAGGTGAAGATTAATACCAAAAAAGTAAAGAAATTGTAATTGATAAATGAACTACACTTGAAAGTTTAATTCATGCAAAATTCAATAAACTTGAGAAAAGTTTGATATTGATTTTTACCATATTTGGTTTGTGACTGTGTCTGAAGGTTTTTGACTGTAATGACATGATCCGCTGTAGTATGTGCTATTGAAAACTTGTGTCGAATGGGGTCTGTGTAGCCACTAAATGTCCATGTTTGGTATAGGATAGCAACATTCAAATTTTACAGACAATAATTGGATCATAATATTTTTTTTTTACATTTAAATGGGGTATTTTTAGTGCGTTGAGGTAGAGAAGGAAACAAAAAAGCTCTTAGGAAAAAAGTTGGAGATAAAAAAAAAAACTCAAAACGATTTTGGATAATTTTCTTTGAAAAATCTCAACCCCCACCCTTTCCAGTAAAATGGTCTGTGTCTAATAAAAGTGTGACAACGACGAAACAGGACATACGTCACACGACCTTGGAAACACAGAACCAACAAGTTTACCCACAAAACAAAGAAATATATTGTAATACACCTGCCATGGTCTATCTGGTAAACACTGGTGGCTATTATACCTATCGTATCTTTTGACAAGAAAGTGATCTCTATCATAGAACTTTGAGTGAAGATCACATTTTAATTTAAGAAGTGGTTACGATTACACTGGAATATAGCAATAATATTTTTGTTGCTGTTACGACATTACGAACTAAGTTCCGGAATGCAATAGCGATATACATATAGCAGACCACAAGTACCTGGGGACAGGTTACTTTTTTACCCCCCCCCCCTTTTTTTCTCATTTATTTTAGCAACATTGTTTTTCATATTTCTTGTTTATATCATGTTTCACATATATGTAATACTCTTATATACTTTGCATGACGACTTTATACAGTTTACAGCACAGTGGACCGGTGAAATCAGAAAAATATTCAACTTGTGACTGACAAACACGGATAATTAACTCATGTGTTATATGCATTCGTGAATTATTCCGTTGTTCGGTCACTCGTTGAATATTTTCTATATTTGGATTCTTCAAGTAGTTATCCTATATTATTTTCTCCATCTAATAATCCTGAAAACATTCATTGTGTTAAGTTTACCAAATTCGGGCAGCAAACATTGAATTTTCATTATTGAGGGGTATTTTTTTTTCCATGTGAAAAGAGAGCCAAAAACAAATAGATTTTTCAAACATTAAGTGGTGGGCGCCTTATTCGTGGGGTACAAATTTAAGTATGTACTCCCCTTATTCTCAACCCTACCTTTCAGGCTTTATGTTGATAAATTAGAAAATGTCCCTTTTACACAGCGTAAGATTTTTACTAGTAACACTACTTTTACGCCCAATGTAATGGTCATTCATAAAGAGTACATTATATGTGTGGCCTATTTGCCTTGAATTCTTTAAGCAACACCTTACAAAATATCACCAGAGGTCACAACAAGATCTTAAGCCCACAATATTTAGTAGACTTGGAAATTTCCTGCCTTTTTAAAGATATGCCAGATGACTCGCCTGCAATAGCATTAAAACATTTGACTTCTCTACCCTTTACACTACTATTCCTCACTCTAAGCTGAAGGATAAATTAAGGGAGTTGGTCCAACTGTGTTTCATAAAAAAGAATGACCAACGTAGATACAAATACCTTGTACTAGGAAGAGACAGATCTTATTTTGTAAAACATCAATCTGATTCTACCAAAAAGTTATCTGAAACTGATATCTTCAACATGCTCGAGTTTTTGATTGACAACATATTTGTTATGTTTGGTGGACGTGTTTTTCAACAGACAGTCGGCATTACCTATAGGTACCAACTGTACTCTTCTCGCCGACTTGTTCCTTTATTCGTATGAGGCAGACTTCATACAGGAGCTTCTCAAGAAAAACGAAAAGAAGCTAGCCCGATCCTTTAATTTCACGTTCCGCTATATAGATGATGTCCTTTCACTAAATAATTCTAGGTTTGGTGATTTTGTTGATCGCATCTATCCCATTGAGCTTGAAATAAAGGATACCACAGATACAGATAGGTCTGCTTCATACCTTGACCTACACTTCGAGATCGACAGTGAGGGTCGGTTAAGAACGAAACTTTATGACAAAAAAGATGATTTCAATTTTCCCATTGTGAACTTTCCATTTGTATGTAGCAACATTCCAGCAGCACCTGCATATGGAGTATATATCTCTCAGATGATACGATAATCCAGAGCTTGTGATTCCTATCAGGAATTCCTTGATAGAGGGTTGCTGTTAACAAGGAAGCTACTGAACCAAGGGTTCCTTTTAGTAAAATTGAAGTCATCACTTCGAAAATTTCCCGGTCCTTTCCTCATTCACGACTTATTACCGGGTTTGTAACTAGATTAACACGACGGGTGCCACTAGTGGAGCAGGAACTGCCTATCCTTCCAGAGCACCTGAGTTCACCTCCGGTTTTAAGTGGGGTTCGTGTTACTCGATCTTTAGTCTTATATGTATGTTTTGTCGATCGTTATTTGTCCTTTTGTACTTTTTCTTTTGGCCATTGTGTTGTCTGGTCTTCTTCAATATACGGTTTCTGATTACCTCCCTTTGGTATCTTCAAACTCTTCTTGTGCATATTTAACCACGTTTGCATTTTTAATGCCAGGTGAGCAATTCAGGCTCCCGAGAGCCTCTAAGTTAAAATATAGACACACATTTGTATTTATCACACTGCATCTTTTGAGGTTGAAAAAAAGACCGTTGCTGCTATATTTGTGCCCACCTCTATGAAATTCATACCTCTCTTTTCACTGTAAGGTAATTGAACCTTTGCAAAGATACTTGTACCCCTCTCCCCCTTGTATAAAAATCTACACTTCCTCTTATCTGTAAGGTATTTTAAAACTCTTTCCGCAATATTCGTTAACTCCTGTATGGAATTCCTACCTCTCCTTCATCTGTAAGGTATTTAAACCTTAATTACTGTGATATTAGAGTCTCTCTCTATGAAATTCCAACCTCCCCTTAATCAAAAAGATATTAAAACTTTGTCATGATAAACCTCTATAAACCTTCATCTGTTAAGTTATTAAATAATTGCGGCTATATTTGCACCTGGGCTCTATGGAATTATGTTCTCCCCAATGTCTGAATTAAATCACTAGCGGCAATATTTGTACTCCCTCTATGAAATTCCAATCCCTTTTACCTTTAATGTATTTAAACCTTTGCCAAGATATTTGTACCCCCTCTTTGAAATTCCTACCCCTAGTTGCATGATTATCGGACCTGTCAGACCCCTTTATCTGTAAGGGATCTTAATCTTTGCACCGATAGCCATTTTTAACTTGCAGCAGTATTAGGATATAGGTACAAGGCGCAATTACCTATATAGGTAAGACGCCTTCCAAATCTAAATAACAACAATATATTCATAATTAGTTCATTATAACCATAGATGGATCATCTATGGTAGAACTGAGGAGAGACGACCTCCAACTATTTTTGATTCATTACTCCTTTTTTTGTGTCTGTTTTGTATTGTTATATATATAATAAGGGCAATATTGAATTTAAAATCGACTCCAAAAATGACTCCAAACTCCACTCCAAAAAAGACCCCAGACTCCACTCCAAGTTTTACAAAATGCCCAAATTTTATATCTTTTTCAGTTTGCAGGTGAAATGTCAAATTCTTATATGTATAAATTCCCTCAAAATAACATATATTCCTATAATATTATTGCTCACAGTTTGAGAAAGATTCATATTTCAGGCAACAGAGAAAAAAAAACTGTTCAAAGATTGATATATATACCAAGGTGTAAATTAATTTTATGGTAGTAAAAAAAATGGAAAGTTGTGCTTGGGGAAAAAAATTGGTAATATCTGATCCTTTTTTTGTATTTAATTAATCAAGTAGAGTCACCCTCAAACCACACCTCCCCCTCCTCAACCAACCAGAAAATAAAAAAGACAAATGCAGTAAATTGGTAATTTGGACATCCACTATGTCAAATATAAGAATTCAAATACTTTTTATATTTAGCTTATTAATAAGTCCTTTTAGCATCGACCCTTGGCAGGGGCGGATTCAGGGAGGAGCGCACCCGGCGCGCGCCCCCCTAAAATTGGAAGAAAATATTATTTTTTGGCGTAAAATCGTGATTTTTCACACGAAATACCCCAAAATTTTCGCGCCTCCCTCGGCAATTAGAAAAAATATGATTTTTTGGCGTAAAATCGTGATTTTTCACACGAAATACCTCCCTCCGCTCGCCGCAATTTTTTTAAGTGCGCCCCCCCCCCCCTAACTTGAAATCCTGGATCCGCCCCTGCTTGGTGTCCCCTGCATTTGAATAACTATTGTGCTCGAGTGCTTGGGACAAGAGGAGGACTTACTCATTTATATTTATGTTTTTGTTTTTATTTATATAGTACATATACATGTGTCTTACTCTAAGTCTTGAATTGTAATAGATTCACATATTTAATTATTTAATAAGTCCTTTTAGCATCGACCCTTGGTGTTCCCTGCATTTGAATAACTATGGCATTGTTCATGTGCTTTGGACAAAGGGAGGACTTTTTCTTCCCTTTATTTAATATAAATAGACAGACATACAAATATTGGTATGAGTGATATATTTATTCTCTCATGCTTTAAGTATTTATACAGTATATGCATTTAATTTCGAAAATGTAGTTATTTCACATGTATAATATGTGTGCAAATGTGTTATAGTCCTATTTGCACCGGCCCTTGGTTTCCTCTGCATTTGTACAACTACCGTACAGTACTTGTCCATGTGCATAGGACACGGGGAGGACTTGACCATTACACTACATGTAAATTAACCATTGATGTCTGATGTGGCCAACAATGTCATAGTCGACGACACTTAATTATTATTATAACTATTATTAGTATAAGTATTTAGTATATATTTTATGGGCAGTTTTGTTCATTGTAACGTATAATATTTATATTTTTTATTTTTTAATGTTATTGTTTATGAATCACTGTAATGACTTTGCCCCTTGTGGGCCCTCTATTGGACAATACAATTCTTATTCTTATTCTTATTATTGGTATCTAGTTTTTTTTTAATCCTACAAATAAAGAAACAGCAAAGGATAAGTGTGTAATAACTTTCCTCGACAATTTCATTTTTTCTGGGTGCCATCCATGGAAAACATAATTTTAAATATCCGACGGTAAAAGTTTGTATAATTTGGTGCAATGATGTCTATATGTATATTCTTTACTGTGACATTTTTTGATTGAAATTAATCGACACGATTTTTTTAAATCAGATTTTTAATACCACGGTGGTATCTCAGGGCATCCCCCCTTTTTTCCAATTTCAACTGTTTTGCACGTGATTTTCTTCAAACATGATATTCATAGATGCTAGATATTTCATAATTATTCAACAATAACACTTTCAAGTATATTAAAGCCAAAATATTCCCTTTCAACCAGAAATAAATGCGTATATCTATTAGAAGCTTCCGAAACTAGTACCGGTATTACCATCTGGCGTCAAGAATACCGCCAAAATTGCTATATTTAGGATGTGTTATGGAGAAAACGGCACGGTGAAATTTCTTGAAAATTTGGCAGCTAATGTATTTAGCCATAGATATTCAATGATGCGAATAAAAAAAAAAATTTAACTATGGGAGGAAAATTTTGGGGTTGCCCAGGCCTACACTCTTAAGCAATAGTTTATTGGGAGTGACCGTAGGTGGCATGCATGCTGCTATTCAAAATTTGACTACCCTACACATAATCTTCTTTTACTTTATGCAATCAAAACTTTTACATAGGTTCACACAATCATTTACCCACATTGTTTATTGTTTGTAAACCTATTCTCTTAAATAAAGAGGTGGCCGTTTTGATCGTATGGTTGTTGGATTTATAACTACATATGCAATCCCGCTCAGAAGAGGTGTACTCGATACAACATTTGCTCCGGTTACTCTGGTTTCCTCCAACAATAAAACTGACCGCCACGATAAAACTGAAATATTTTTGAAAATGGCGTTAAACACCATAACCCCCAATATGACCCCCACTTGCAGTCTATTTAAAACAATCAAGAAAAGGTCTTTACAGTATATGTAGCCATTACTGCTTTCAGTCAAAATGAGCTTAAAGTTGTGTCTGACAGCATTGTCCTCCAAAAAGAGGGCACCTATTAAAAAAAATATGACTGAGGAAAGGGGTTTAAATATTTTCTCTTAAACTACAAATGGTCTCCAGTTTTTTTTGTGTTTTTTTTTTAAAGTTGATCAAAAATTAGAGAATAGCCTCCACTGTATAGGTATGAAAGTTTTAAAATGGCCTAGCGGAGAGATATTAACGAATTCCAATTGTCGGTTCCACCAGAAATAGAGTGGGTCTTAAAAACAACCTGGACATCCTCACATAGCAGGTCGGCCCATTGTTGTTTAGTTGAGCGGACTATGTACAGGGTATTGCCCAAATGCTCGTATGGACAGTCCCGTCTGGGTAGTACAGATCATGCAGTATTTTTTGCGGATGTGTCGTCCATTCTACATCTGTTTCTGTTTTTACACGATAACTCAAGTTCGATTTTACCTATCTTCTGAAATTTTAGCCCAATGATCCTAAGCACTGGCGCGTGGCACGAAATTATCACCCTCCTTTTTTAACTTTCTATACACATATTTATTTTCAATGAAATTTCTTTATTTCTTTATTATTTCATCATTTTTCTTATTTTAACTTGTTCGTGTCAATATTCATAAACATTAAAATATATTTAAACTAGAAAAACATAGAGGTTATGGTGGCCTGTTGTTGAGTAATATTTAACAAACCCAGCCATCCATTATCTCCCCTTTAACCATTGGCAGTCAAAACGACCATCCATAATCGCGTCTTAGTCAGACGTTTTTCACTTTAAATTTGTTTTTGTCATGAATATAGGTGAAATAGTGCTAACTTGAATAGAAACAGAAACACATGCGCACTATTGTTAATATCTTCTCATAATATTGCATTGAATTTGTAATTACAAATTACTGATGCTGATATATCCAACTTTTATTTAGACTTACATCTAGATATTGACCGTGAGAAACTATTGTGTTCAATGGTTTATAATAAACACGATGATTTCAGTTTTCCCATAGTAAATTTCCCATTTTGTTATTAAGTATATTCCTGCCTGTCCACTTTACGTTGTGTATTATAACCTGTTTTACTTATCGCCCCTTTTTGTAACAGGGGGTTATTCATATCTGACAAATTAATCAGTCATGGTTTCCAGACCTCTAGTAAATTGCTTAAACCGAGTTACTTGAAACTTCCTTTAAAAATTGTATGGTTGTCATCATGTCCATACGGAAATCCAGTGTCTTAATTGATTGCAGACAAGTCTCCATTATATGTTAATTTGTTTTTTGGGAGACGAGGGTTGAAGGAAGTCATAAACGGAATAGGGCACTAGTATGATAACCCTTTCAGGTCATCTAGTCTCGTTTGTATTTTTTCTGACCTAAGTACTCTGCCGTGTTCGCCTAATTAGTAAAATAACCATAACGAAAATGTGTCTATAATTGCGATAATTTTAGTCAAGGAACACGTACACATATTTATAGAACTATCGAGTACGAGCTTGGTACTCTTACTCGAAAAAACATCCAATCAGAACGTCACATCCGATAAAAACGACGCTTTGATTGGACAATTTGGAACTTATGGATATGAAAAACGTTCTTGAAAGTTTTTTTCCCGTGATGCCATATCACATTGTTTTTTTTAATGTGCAGCAGTAGAGCATATTTTATCTCCGAAACATGTCCACGACAGGATTGGATCCCGGAGTCTATCGCACTGTGCTGTTTAAACCAGGGGCGGATCCAGGATTTCAATTTAGAGGAGGGGGACGCACTTAAAAAAATTGCGCCGAGCGGAGGGAGACGCGAAAATTTTTGGGGTATTACGTGTGAAAAATCACGATTTTACGCCAAAAAATCATATTTTTTCCAATTGCGGAGGGTAGTGCGAAAATTTTTGGGGTATGTCGTGTGAAAAATCACGATTTTACGCCAAAAAATCATATTTTTTCCAATTTTAGGAGGAGGGGGGGGGGTGCGCGCCGGGTGCGCCCCCCTCCCCCCCCTGATCCGCCCCTGTAAGCCATCGCTCTACCAACAGAGCTAAAGAAGATATCTACTTAAGCAGTTAGCAGAGGTGGTTGTGAACATAATACGGTTCATATAACCTTAGGTATGGGAGCTTTACCGTTACACATATGGAAGATTAAGGAAACAAAAATAGCAGACGTGATTTTGATGTTTGTGGAATGCTTTTCAAATGTCTATATGATGATTGGTATTTGTTCTTTCCTCCTAGCTGGTTTATATAGCAATTACAAACGAGATAAACACCTGTCTTAAAAACACATCTGATGAGGAATTAACACCCTGGGGTAACGGTCAAACAAGATTTAATTACACTCCACTAATTCGAACCAAATGTGTCGGTTGACTTCGAAAAATCGTGGTTCGATTTATTTGGCTTTAAAAAAGAAGTCTTTTAGATAATTTTAAACAATGAATGTTAGTCAGTAACATTTTGGCTAAAATATAACGGTAATTAGCCAGAGGCGGATTTAGAGGGGGAGTGCGGGGCGTGCGCCCCCCCCCCCCCTAAAATTCCCAAAGCATATGTTATACAAAGTTAATTAAGCAGTTCAACAAACAACTTTTTCATGAATGGTTAACTCGTGACCTATAAGTCAAAATGAATAGTAATGATATTAGGAGTAAATTTGGGATATCATTCTATATATTATTTTATTTTTTATTATAAATTATTGACATACGAAGACATGAAACTATGCGTTCATCCCCGTAAAATGTGAATTACGCTCATTACACTCCTACATGATGAGTTGATTGACACACCAGGGGATCTTCAATCATGTTTATAAGATATATGGCTCAAACATAACCCCTATTCAGACAGATTGATAGTTGATGGAGAGAGCCGGTTACATTGACGACCGACGGACCAAGGTTAGTGTTAATGGATAGAAGAATGAATAGAAACTACGACGGATGTACAGACGAGTATTCATTATCTCAAAACCTGTTAATGGAAAAAGAAAACAAACTTTAAAACAAAACTTTTACTTACTTTGTCTTCACATACAAACATATTGGGGCCCGGGTGGCTCAATGAGTTAGGTAGTTGGATTACCTAACAACTCATACAAGCCCTATCACCAATACGGCGTGGGTTCACGGCTTTGTAAATTAAATGGTCGGTGGTTCTCTCCGGGTACTCTGGCTTCTTCCACCACTAAAACTGGTCGCCATGATATAGCTGACATATTGCTGAAAGTGGCGTTAAGACACCAAAAATCAAAATCAGTCCCAAAAATATTACGCTTCAAATGTCACACTAACGAGCAAAGATCCAACAAATACACTAATCAAACTTTTAATCAAATGTTTATGTCTGTACATAACACTATGAATGTCAGTAAAGTAATTTACAAGTGCAAAGAGCCAATTCTTCTATTACCCGTATCGAATTTGTCTAGTATGTGGTCAACATTTACGTCTCTGTGAATGTGCAATAATGCTAGTCCGTTCACAGGGACTTGTTACGATTTTTTTGGTGGTTTTTAGAGTACTAGGGGGGGGGGGGGGGGGGGGGGAATCATAACAAGCCCCTGTGGTCCGTTTAGTCTGTCCTCGACGATTGCTGTTCTGTTCCATTGCTTTAGATACCTCAAAGCAGAAAAAGATCGTTCACATGGTACGGATCCCATTGGCATGGTTAGTAGAATGTGGAAGATTTCGCGAATGTTCGGGTAATAATCCGAGGCAACCAAAATGAAAGCAACGAATAGGGATGATGGCTTGTCTTTTAAGATCTTGACGGAACATACTCCAGCGGTGGATTTCCTGTTGAAAAGTTGCATTTTGGGGTAGGTCGACACTACCCGTCAAAGACTCTCTCAATTTCTGCTGGTGTCATTGTTTCAATATTCAGTTAATGGTTGTGCCGGTTTATTCATTATTAATTTTTTTTTCTTTAATTTTACCGAGGCAATTGCCTCAATGGATGCTACGCCTTTGCCGTCAAGTCAACACCATTGACCAGTTCCAGGCAGGATTAGGGTCCATCACCCTACCAGTGCTATCCTAGATGTAAATACGTTCATTCCGTTTTTAACTGTATATACGATTTGCTTTTAACTGTACAGAAGGGACATGCGCGGAGAGTCAACACTCAATATAGAGTATTCTCCTGACGGGAAGAAGAAGAAGATGACTTTTGCTTGGATAATCCATTTGCATGACGCTTAACATCGGGGGAATTTTGTTTTTATGTCTTCACTGAATATGAAATATGTATAATATTATATAAGTTCATGTATGTATTGGAGAAGACGTTTCTAAGTTGTAAAACTTGTGTCCTATCCTATTGTTTAATATTTAACAATAAAATATGTTTAAAGTAACTCGAAAGATGAAAAGATCCTTCAACTTAAGTAGTGAACCCGACATTTTTCTATACAGGCTTATACAACAGGTCCATAAGTGCCACCCGGGCGGACCACCCCCTCTAGCTATGCTACTCCTCCCTAACCGCCAAAGAAAAAACACACCGAAAAAATCCACAACAAAAACCAAAACAAAAAACGCTCTGTTGATTTTGATTTGAGTTCACACCATTGTGATGTGTAAATATTTCGCGCCAGGAAAATCGATGATGGCCGCACGTGTGAGAATTATTTGATCCATGGGTAAATCGACTGACAGAACACATCTATTTTGTAAGTACTGAATACAAACCAAGTTTGAACCAACCTTTGTACAGAATGCAGAATTCAATAAACAGCCATTTTAAGAGCTACTAAAATAGTACAAAAAGAATCTTAGTTATTGTCTATTATCGTCACGGTATGTGTTTTCGTGCGTCATCTGTTTTCGTGGTATCCATTTTATTTTGATTTCCACAGCGCACGTATTATTTTTGACGTGTCTTCTGGTTTCTATTTATGGAACATAAACAATACGAAAGCTGACATCTGTAAAAAATGATAAAGTTTACTTTTAAAGACGTAAGTACCAAAAACAGTGAACCTACCTACTGAACCATACTTTTTGTAATGCCAAAAAAATCCAGAAGGGCTATATAAAATTTAACTATGTCGTCTGCCTCTCAGACACCTGCTCTTCCTGTCATGTAACTATCATGGGGTCACTGATCGTATTTGTAAACAAAAGAGCCCACTGAAATGTGCCTGTTTCTTATATAAAATACATGTCACTTTGCAGTGCATTGTGGTTTCAGCACTAAAAAAACGTCAAAAGTAAACACAATATTGAAAAGTTGCCAGGTAATCGAGAGTATATTAAAATACAAGAATGGCTTTAAAAACAATCTTGTGCACAAAGAAATATTTAACTAGCCATTCTTTGAAAATTCCAATCGCCATATGAATGAAGGGTTAACACTGTTAATCGCTATATCTGAAAATCGATAATAGCACGAAAACCGATAACACGATGGTACATTCAATAAACAGACCTTTTAAGGGCTACTAAAATAGTACAAAAAAAAATTTTCAGTAGTAATTTAAACATATAATACTATACAGTACACTATGATTATCTCCCTTTATAATAATAATATATTCTTTATTTAAAGGGGGTAACTCAGTTAGCAAAGATAATCTCACATGATGTCCTCTGAAACTAAAACTACAATGTATATGTAACATATAAATCTCATGCAAAAATAATCAATACAAGGGGGGGGGGGGGGGAAATATGATGATGAAAAATTGACTAGAAAATAATATTAAATGCTAATTAAAGAAAAAAAGCTACTGTTTAAAAACAACAATAAAAAATAATACTGAAAAGTTCATTGGTATATACAGATATTACAGTACAAGAGATCTTGGAAATTAGGCATTCTCAATTTGAAATCTTAACAGATAATCTTTTACTTTGGTTTTGAAACATATTTCATTGTTTAAACTTTTAATGTTGGATGGGAGAGAATTCCATCGATTTGTGCCAGAGTTTAGAAAAGTTCTTTTAAAATATTCACTTTTTGGAGTGGAACTTGCAAATTATTTGATGTTGCAGATCTTAAGCCATAAGGACAATTTTCATTAATACTATTAAACATTGAACATAAGTATTCAGGAGCTAAGTTATTAATACATTTAAACATAAGGGTTGCTTTATGATAATTAATCCTATTATAGACTGTGAGCCATTCTAGCTTTTCAAATAACATTTATTCAAATTCCTTAAAAAGCATTTTCCCCAATAATTATTGTTATTTCAACTTTTTGCATTTAATTGTTATATTTTGAAATTGTTATCAATATTAAACAATAACTTTTTTTTATGTTCATATTTATATGAATATTATAGTTGTAATTATCTAAATTAAATATACATGTACCTACCTTGAAGAACTTTTAGATTTATTTATATAATCAACCTTGTTTAAAGGGGCATTATCTGCCAAAATCAGATATGATTGATGCCTTAATAAAACGTGTTTCTGTAACTTATAAATGTTATGAAATGTACGTGCATCGGGAGAAAAAGGTGCAACTGCTCGTGTTTTGAGATCGATCAAGAAATGGATGCCATCTTATTAATTATCGACATATGTTTACGGGGTTTGCCGAATCATCATTAAATCAGTACAACAATGCACTTATTTCTTATTTTCTATGAATCTGCTTTTAGTCGGCATTAATTACGGACAAAGAACCATGCAAGTTTGCAATTAATAAGCGACAAAATACAAATTATTCGTTTTTACCGGTCACTAGTAAGGTCAGATGCATACGGAGAAAGCGAGGTCAAATTATTTGCTTGCAAGGAAATAATAAATCTATGGTAATTTTCGTTCTCAAAAGGTGAAAAGTGGTACGATAAGCTGTTTAATGTGAAATATTTACCTTTATTTCATCATTTTAAAGCTATTTACCAATTTCCAAAACATATAATTTTTTTGGTGAAAATCGTAGCTAATGCCTCTTTAATATACTTATACTTATCATGTACTTACAATATCGGAATAAAATGTTTATACTAGTATTGTGGACAATACTGGTATTCCAGTATTGTGGTCGACAAGTTCAGTTGATCCAGAATTCACCAGACAGTACATATTAAAATTTTGCGGATCACCCTGAATCAGGTAATACCCCCATAGGCACATGTTTCTATTAATAGCAACTTGCATGAAACATCATATTTATTAATATTTTTTTACTTTAATTCTTTGTACAACATTTTAATAATTGAAAAAATAAAGATTTGAAGTTAACTGCCTTTCTAAAACCAAGATATGGGTTCATATTCATAGGTTGGTAGGCACCTTTTTTTGGGGGAAATTTTTTATTTTATGACTTTTCTTTTTAGTAAATATTAAAAAACAACATACATGTACATGTACCAAAAGCATAATAGACATTTTAACATTCAGAATTCGAAAAAAGGGCGGTATTATTTTCAATAGAATTTTTTTTATGGGTCTTTAAATAGGAGTACCCTGATACGTTTTTCATGAAAAATACACTAAAATGTAAAAAGAACAATACATTTGTTCACAATTTTCAACTTATTTTTATCTTTGAAATATAAATAGACAATCATGTGTAATTACCTCAATAATTATGATAATTTAGATTGGTGCACATTACATTCTGTTTACATCTTCATGAAAAATGTACAAAAAATGTATTCCTTATTTGACCACAGGGGCTTGTTGCGATTTTTTTTATCCCTCGACTGACAACTCTAAAAACCACAAGGGAGGAATGTCAAATTTTCATACAACACTTTTTCAAAATAGTTTTGTACTGGTGTCTGGACCTTATTTGCCATAATGTTGGTACCCCTTTGAAGCATAATAAATATATTTTTGATATTAATAATCCTTTTTGTCATAATCTTTACCTATCTGCAACTTTTTAGCAATTTTTAACAGAATTTGCAGGTTTTGAAATCCTCTTCCATGTTGTTTACATAGGAGCGTACCAAATTCCTACATGCGATTTCATTGGTCAATTCGACCAATCAGATCGCACGTGCGGCATTCACATGTACATGTAAACAGCAGTGTTGGAGAAAATCATAGTTTTATGTTGAAAAAACAGGGATTTTGAGAATTGAGTCTTGTTGATGCAAAAGTTAAATTGATTGAAAAAAAGATATTTCAAAGATTTTGGATTAATGATTCTACATGTAAATCTCATCATGAGTTTTCAGACACAAGAACTATGAATATTGTTTTTAGGGATGTTCATATTTTTTGTTTTAAAAAAATAAGGATTTTGAGAATTGTCTTCTCAACACAATAACCTAAACAACCAGAGGTTCTTGACAACCGGTATTGTTCATCTGAATCACTTTTAGAGACTCATGGACAATATTATTATTAAACAACATTTGGCATATCATTTCTTTTCCTATAGAAGCCTCTGTTAATTGTAGTGGTGACCATCTTGGATTGCTGTCCCTTAGAAAATTCACACTTTATGTAAAGGACAATCCAATGATAGCATTGGGTTATATTAGTTTAGTTGTTTCTGTAAAGACGATAAATGAATCATTTTCCCATTGAAGCCAGACTATGTCTGTTACCATCTTGAATTGCAGTGTATAAAAAAACACAAATTTTGTAAAGAATTAAAAAATAACAGTACCAAATTTATGGCCTAGGACATGACCATCATCGTGCCGTCGTGGTCGTATGATAGTTGGATTTACAACTACCTATGCACTCGGTGTCTATCACCACTAAAGTTTTGTGTTCGAATCCTGATCATGACGAGGTGTACTCGATATGATATTATGTGATAAAGTTTGTCAGTGACCTGCGACAGGTCAGTGATTTTCTCCGAGTATTCCTGTTTCCTCCACCAATAAAACTAAAAATATGCTGCTTAATTAAGTCTCCCAAACAACGTTTGGAGACTTATTGTTTTTGCTCCGTTTCTTATTATTATTCTTCTTCTTCATCTTGTTCTTGTTATTCTCCTTTCTTTCCGTGCACCATGAACTTGTCCACGGCAGATCTCAGGAACTACAGGTCACCATTAGAGGAGCAATTCTGCATTTTCAAAATGTCTGCCATTTTCAAAATGGCTGCCAAAACATGGCATAAAAATGGGGGGTAAAAATTCAACATTGTCCGATATCATCAAAATTTGATATGTGGGTAGATAGTGTCAGTGGCCGGTTTGGGAGACTTCATAATCGTTAGATTATAATCATACATGTATCTTGTTATTCTAGTGTTTTGTAGACCACTGTTTAAATTGTTGTGTTTTTCTCCTTTAGCCATTGTATTGTATGTCCTTCTTTAATTTACAGCTTCTGATTGGCTCTTTGGTATCATCAAACTTATTTTTAATTCTTAAATTGAATTTCAGGCTGTCAGTTTAATCATGAGTGACCCAGACCGTGCCTTTGAAGATTTAATGAACAGGACATTATACAGAATCCATAAATATACATGTAATACAATTCTAAAGGTATGTGTTGTAATTGTCTCAGAGGGTCCAGTGTATACAAATATTCAGAACACAAAAGTTAGCATATAAAAATAAAAAATAGGGTTATGTGTAACACGGCACTAACGCCACTTTAAACAATATTTTAGTTATGTCGTGGCAGTCAGTTTCATTGATAGAGGAAACTAGAGTAATCGGAGAAAGCCACCAGATCTGCCACAATTCACTGACAAATTTTATCGTTTAATGTTGTATCGAATACACCACTCCATGAGCAGGGTGAAACTCACAACATTAGTGGTGATTGCTTATACATTTTCCCTTGAGTTAAAGGTTAAAAAAATAAAAGTTAATAATTTTTTAGGATAATATCAATATTGTATATACAATACCACAGAAATATAACCTTTAAAAAAAAGTAAAGGTTAGTACCATAAAATATTAGATGTGAACTCTAAATTTATCTTACAAATACTGTCATTATTATGTCCTTGTTTTCAGAAATAAAAGTTGACAGCCCAGGCAGGTAGAGATTGTTCAGGATTGATTGCAGCTGTACATATTTTAAGTGAGATTTGAAAAATGTGGTTTTATATGAAATATATAGTGTAAAATCGAGGGTGATGAATACTTATGTCCACTGACTGTACCTTTCAATCAAGTCAGTTTTTCGACCGTTTGTCGATGCATTTCGGCGTAGTAGACTATTTTTGAGCTTCAGCACTGACCACAGCTGATTGTCTTCCACCATCTTGGAATCAAATAACTGATAAAAGACATGCGCCACCTCTCATGAAAAGGGGCGGGTGAATCCCATTAGGTTTACTTAGCTCATACCTTTACACTCTATGATCCACTTTTACTTATTATAGACACATGTATACTATTTATGTGAAAAAACTTAGGTTACTTCACCAATATTTTTATATTCCATGACCTACTTTTGCTTATTGTGTGTATATGCACAATCTATATTTATATATTTTTTTTAACCTTGGGATTACCCTAAATTTAAACTGAAATACATAGTTAAATGCAGAGCTCCAGATAAACTGCGTATTTGCGTTTTTTACGCTATGAAGACGAGTAAAAACGCATGTATTATCAGATCAGAGTGTACAATTACGAATACATATTGCTGTGTAAGCAAGCTTTCCAAATTCGGAGCGTACGTGTACGCTGTTAACGATAATACAGTCGTGTACATTAACAATACATTTTTGTTTTTGAGAAATTCCCCGTAATTACTTCCCTTTATACTTTTCGAAGGGGAGAGCATATACATCTGAGGAGTACCGAATGTTTGCCTTTCTAAGCATCGATGTCAAAAGAGATCTGATTGGATGTTTACGATAAATCATCCAATCGCGGTCAATATTACAAATAAATGCGGTGCTCCTTATAAGGAGTGGTTTACGTAATAAGTAAGAACTAAAACGAAAATAAATTTGGGAACACGTTGTTCGTTGAAAATGAGCAAGAACATGTTTTTCTAAACTTCTATTGTATTTTAATGTAGTATTTATGCAAACAGCTTGTCAGGGTATGGTGTCAGTTATATAAAGTAAACACAGAACAAAAAAAATATTTACAACATTTTATTAATAAACATGACACAATCGTGTCAAATTAAACAGAGATATACATTTCACTTGCATCCTGCGTTTATTGAATAACACTTGTGTCAAACATAATATTAAAAGTGTACATGTAAGCAATCGTTTCTGAAGTAGAGAGTACAACAGTGCAAAGGAAATATGCAAATATCCATCATTTTCAAAAGTAGGGGGTAATTACCCTTTGGACTTGAAAATAATCTGGAGCTCTGTAAATGAACTAAATTTAAAGAGCAAGACCATAAAATTAGAATTATGAGTGAAAATTCATAGAAAAGAATTTGTGTTTTTGTGTTATTTTATTTGGACCTCTTGGATAATAGTAACTCGTATGAGTAGGGACACTTTATATGCTGAAACTTTAAACATGGCATGCATTCAATTAATTACAGAGTGACTTAGATTAAAGTTAACTGGGAACAGCATTTTTACTTCAAATTTTCATCTCCTTTTTATACCCCCGCTCGACGAGAGTTGTATATAGGGATCCTCATGTCCGTCACACTTTTGGTTTCTTGATAATAATTAAAGTACCGCTCAACCAAATCTTTTCAAACTTTCACACTGTGTACCATAAAATACAGGTTAAGTTCGATTATGGTGTATTTCATATATACCGTTCACGACTTATGGCCCTTTTTAGTTCACCTGGACCAAAGGTCCATGTGAACTATTGCCATCACTTGGCGTCCGTCATCTGTCGTCTGTAAACTTTTCACATTTCAAGCTTCTTCTCCGAAACCACTTGGCCGATTGGAACCGAACTTAGCAGGAATGTTCCTTGGATGGTCCTCTACAAAGTTCCAGTCGGATATTCAATATGGCTGCCAGGGCCAATAATATGCTCTGATTGGCTGAAATTTCAAAGATCTTCTTCTCTGAAACTAATGAACTGACTGAACCCAAACTGTAAATGAATGATCATTGGAATGTACTTTACCAAGTTACTGTTTTTTTAAGCCGATCGGAAATCCAAGATGGCCGCCATCGCAGGACATAGATTAACATTGGACCCTATGGGAAAATGTTCAAATGCCTTCTTCTCAGAAACTACAAATATGATTAAAGCCAAACTGTACATGAATGTTCATTGGATGGTCCTCTACAATCTTAAGGTTTTTTGTCCCGATATGAAATTCAAAATGGCAACTACGGCAGGACTTAGTTTAACATTGGACCCTATGGGAAAAATGTTTCAAAATGCTTCTTCTCTGAAACCACTTGAACAGTTGAAACCAAACTGCCCAGGAATGATCATTTGAAGGTCCTCTACAAAGTTTCTGTTTTTTATGCCGATCGGAAATCCAAGATGGCCGCCACCGCAATACATAGATTAACATTGGACCCTATGGGAAAATATTCAAATGCCTTCTTCTCAGAAACTACAAATATTATTAAAGCCAAACTGTACATGAATGTTCATTAGATGGTTCTCTACAAACTTTATGTTTTTTGTTCCGGTATGAAATTCAAAATGGCGGCTACGGCAGGACTTAGTTTAACATTGGACCCTATGGGAAAAATGTTTCAAAATGCTTCTTCTCTGAAACCACTTGGATAATTGAAACCAAACTGCCCAGGAATGATCATTGGAAGGTCCTCTACAAGGTGTGTGTTTTTTATGCCGATCGGAAATTCAAGATGGCCACCACCGCAGGACATAGATTAACATTGGACCCTATGGGAAAATATTCAAATGCCTTCTTCTCAGAAAATACAAATATGATTAAAGCCAAACTGTACATGAATGTTCATTGGATGGTCCTCTACAAAATTTACGTTTTTTGTTCTGATATGAAATTCAAAATGGCGGCTACGGCAGGACTTAGTTTAACATTGGACCCTATGGGAAAAATGTTTCAAAATGCTTCTTCTCTGAAACCACTTGGACAGTTGAAACCAAACTGCCCAGGAATGATCATTGGAAGGTCCTCTGTTTTCTATGCCGATCGGAAATCCAAGATGGCTGCCACCACAGGTCATAGTATTAACACAGAACCATATGGGGAAAATACAGAAATATATTCTTCTCTGAAGCTATTGCACTGATTGAACCTAAACTGTGCATCAATCATTGGAAGGTCCTTTGCAAACTTTGTGTTTTTTATGTTGATCGTAATTCCAAGATGGCTACCACTGCAGGACATAGTTTTTACATAGGACCAATTGGTTTTTTTTTATTACCAGGTGAACGATACAGGCTCTTGAGAGCCTCTGGTTCTCTTAGAAAATAGAGACTTTTTAGGTTTCCGAATGATATTTAAAGTACCGCTCAACCAAATTTTTTTCAAACTTTATCACAATGCTGTATACCATAAAATACAGGATAAGTTTGATTATGGTGTATTTCACATTTACCATTCATAAGTTATGGCCCTTTTTCTCTTAGAAAATAGGGACTTTCTAGGTTTCCGGATGATATTTAAGGTACGACTCAACCAAATCTTTTCAAACTTTAACACAATGCGATGTTCCATGAAATACAGATTAAGTTTGATTATGGGTGGGCAAATTGTATATGTCTTTTGAAAACGAACAATATGAGTACATACATGAGGCTTATGGCAGTGTAGAATTGTATGCTCTTTACAAAGTATTAATTTTTTTTGTATATACATTGCCGCTTCCAGATACATTGATAGTTTATATGCGTTGTTATATTTTCAAGATAGTATTTTTGTCATAATGTTTTTTTTCTTAATGTATGTCGGCTGTAGTCATTGGGTCAGTTAATTGTAGGGGACTATCAAATAATGTAAAGTGTTGTGATATTTTTTTTTATTAAATGTTGAGATATGTATGATATAACAATCTTAGTAGATATAAAAACAATGGCAACATGAATACAAGCAGGTTTAGCTCTCACTCCAGTGTAAGCAGGGGGTAGCAGCTCTTTTTGAAAAATTAATTTGAATTTCAGATAAATCAGGAAATTATTGATGAACGTGACAACTTTATTATTCTAGATATTAATATTCAAGATTCTAGAATGACATTAGTTGCAATATATAGTCCTAATGAAGATAATCCAGAATTTTTTGAAAGGTTATTATTTAATTTAAAGGGCTGTGTTCTCAAAAGTATCCTAAGATATGTCTTAGGACGATTTTTAGGATGATCTTAGGACATGTCCTAGGAGTGATCTCGAAGCTGTCTTAAGACTATCCTAACTTAGGATGTCTTAACTATGTCCTAAGTGTCAATGCAATTAATAGAATAATAGAAATATTGTGTCCAACAATTATTTCCAATATAAATATTTAGTAAATCTTTGATAAAAATACTCCTAATAAAAAAAAAAGAAGTACCGTAAATAAAGATTTTTTTTTCAAATTTATTTATTTTTTACGCTGCATCCCATGAGACTGTTTCTTGTTTTCTTTAATTTGCAATTGTCTATACATTACGTAGTTCTGAGGTTCATATACGATATGGAACTAATGTGTAAAACTTTTTTATGATGAAATACAGTCATTACCATTATTTTTTGTGTGGTTACTCTCGAGTGAGCTGATTTCAAACTTTAAATGAATTACTGATTAAAGATGAACAAAAGATTTCTCGTGCGCCACTTAAGTTATAATAGAAAAATCATTGTAAATGAACTTATTTAGATTTTAAAACAGTATAAAGGTTTATGTCAATCATGATCTACAACTTAAAGTTCGTTTTTGGTACGAAATATCAAATTATATTACAATTTTGGGGGTTAGGACCATCTTAAGACACCTCCATAGATGTCCTAAAGTAAAGAAAAATTTTGCGACATGTCCTAAGTTAGGACATGGTCGAGAACACGACTTGGGACATATCTTAGTCCTAAGACACTTTCGAGAACACGGCCCCAGTTTGATAATTCATCAGTGATAATAGCAGGTGATTGGAGTGTTGTTCAGGACTATAGAGTAGATACTGTCAATTATATAGGAGAAAATAATCCCAAGTCTAAATTAAAAATTAATCAAATGATTAATAACATGGATCTGGTGGATGTTTGGAGAGAGAAACATCCTGGCATTAGGAGATACACATGGAGGGGCCCTGATAAAAAACAGAGTGGACTTGCCTATTTTCTTGTGTCATCTGACATAGATACTTTGGGATATTCTATTAAGTTTTATTTATGGGGAAGATGTTTTTTGAACGGGTCAGTGTTGAAACAGGAAAATGAGGAGTTGATAGATGTGCAACAGGTCTCGAGCCAGAACATATGGTTAACCCCTTTTATAAAAATAGGTGGTAATATGTGTATGACCAAAATATGTTGTGGAAATGGTGTATTATTGTAAATGATCATTGATTATCAGAAACAAAATACTTTTTACCTACATGTATGAGGAATTTATGAATCGCTATAATATTTATATAATAATGTTGTGTTAGCAATGACTATGCCAATATAGTGGTCAGGGTTGAAGACATAGTGCATGACCCAAAGGGGAGTGCACTATATGTCTTCAACCCTGACCACTATATGGCATAGTCATTGATAACACAACATTATTATCATTATTATGCTGACTGTTATATGTAGACAAAATATATTGAGAACTATTACAATAAAGGAGGTCCTGATATTGGTGACTAATATATTGGATCAGATAGTCTTGAAAGTGTGAGAATATTCTTTGTTTCATTTAAGGCTTTAAAAATATAAAGATTTTTGAAGTTTGAAATTTAATTAACAACGATAATAAGTATTAAAAAACGTTTGACAGATTGGATCTGCCCCCTTGCATGTGGACTAGCTATATATAGCTTGACAGACAGCTGAAAACCCAACCTTCCCCACATGAAACTGGCATAGTAGATGTACTATTTTCGCATAGTATATCAACGCTATATAATTCTTTGTGATATATGCCAAAATATCGTATGAACTTATATTACAGAAGAAATTTACAGAAAGCATAATAATATATTATAGAATACCACTTTTAACACTATTTCAGTTATATCGTGACTGTTAGTTTTGTTGGTGGAGGAAACATGTCCTCACACCATCTGTTCCACTCATACTCAGGTTTAGGTTTTTTAGGTTTATCGTGTTTAACTCCACTTTCAACAATATTTCAGTTATATTGTGGCAGTTTTATTGGTGGAAACCAGAGTACCCGTAGAAAACGACCGACCTGTCGCAAGTCTTTTACAAACTTTATCACATATAGTTGTATCGAGTACACCTCGAGTTGAAAAGCAAATCCACAAAAAAAACACCACTAATATCTGGTGAGCGATGAAGACTCCTGGGAGCCTGGGAGCCTCTTGTTATATGACCTTGTCACATTTTATCCGGAAACCTGAAAATTCCTGGCAAGACTTAATTTGGCCATGTTTTCTTTATAAGGCTCACAATATTCCAAATACCTTGTAAGGCTTATTTTGGCCATGTTTCTTTAAAAAGTTTGTAAAATGCAATGTATGAATTTGTTACCTTCAGTATTTTTTTTTTTTTGCAGGAGCTCTGGGTCAGTCACTTCAACAGGATTCCAGAAACATATGATGCCTATGTTGCCCTCGGTATCTGTAACAAGGTAGAATTCATCATTTTGTGTCAGGCGAACAACATCTTTGAACATACAGGTAACTTTTTGATGATATCAATGACTAGATGATTGGAAGTTCACCGTTTTCACTTGAAAAAAATGTGGCTATGTGAATATAAACTTGTCACATGTTAGTGTGGTAGATTGTGGGTTCAAGGCTTGGTTGGCTCAAACCTAAGACTTGTAAATTTGACATTTAGTGCTTCTCTGCTAAGCACACAGCTTAAGGAGTAAGAGCAGAACTGGTTGGTTCGGAATCATGATGTGTCAGAGTGGAGCAACATGTATCTGGGACTGTTGCTTCAGTTAGATAGCACTATAAAGATCCAACTAAGCATGTTGGGCTAGTACAAAGAAGTCCTTTTTTTGTGTTAAACAACAATCACTCACTCGTTCACACTTGAGAATTGATTTGACATCCCACTGTTGTTGTTTTTCTTCTTGGAAATGGGGGGAGGGTGGTGGTGAGAAAACTGTCTATTTCTAGAAAAAGCCTTGAAACAAAATAAAACTTGTCATTCAATTATAACAAACATCAACTAAGGGAGGTAATTTGTTAAATGATTTGTATTATATCATAATGATGGATGATTGATTGATTGTTGCTTAATGTCCAGTGACAAATATTTCATGCATATTCATGTACATGTATTAAATAATACAAAAACTTGCCTCGAATGTGGTAGATGATGGGTTTGAGTCCTGGTCGTGTCAAACCAAAGACTATAACACTGATATTTCCTGCTTCTCTGCTACATTGTGTATTGATGGTAATTTTTTCCACCAATATTAGCAAAATAAACAACTACCTCTCACCTCAAATCATTGAACACAAAAAAACAAAAATGCAGAGGTGTTAAACGAATTCAAGTCACTTCAGCACCTAATATAGTCATTTGGGCCCCTAGATAAATGTCACTTGGTCAAATCGGCACCTATGTATAATTATGTCTCCCCTTCGAATGAAGGGAGACATATTGTTTTAGTCTGATTTGTTCTTCCGCTTCTCAGCGAAGCTTGTCAGGACCATAGCTTTTTTGTCTTTCCAGATAGGTCAATTATATTTGGTATGTGGGTGCATGACCATAAGGCGGTATGTCGCATACCGTAATGACCTTTGTGTGACCTTGACCTTTCACCTCAAGGTCAAATAATTGTTTTTTAAATAGTATTTTCTTGTCCAGGCTATAACATTTTTGTCTTTATGATTCAACTCATAATGTGTAACTTATTGTTGTACAGATGGCCACATTAAGGGGAGACATAAGTTTTAGGTATCTAAAACAGTTCTTCCTAGTTCATATTGTTTTCATTTGTACATTTGAAAGTTTTCATGTAATTGTCATTGATATTTAAGTGTTTAATTGTCATTGATATTTAAGTGTTTAATTGTCATTGATATTTAAGTGTTTAATTTGACTTGATAATGTCTTAATTTGACTGAAAAAAATGTTTATATCTGTAATATGTAGATAGCTGTAAATTAAGTGTGAGGCGAGTATTAGAAACAATATTCAGAGTTAATGCATTTTATTTCATCATCATGATCATAATTATACCCCCCCGCAAACAAAGTTTGGGGGGGTATATAGGAATCACCCTGTCCGTCCGTCCATGTACCTTGTAAGTGCAACTCCTCCTAAATGGCTTATTGGATTTTTATGAAACTTTACATATTTGTAGTACACTACCTGCAAATGTGCATGAAGGAATATGGATGCTGTCCAAAATTTAAAAGGGGAGATAATTCAACTTATACTTTCACGAAAAGGGGGGTCGTGTACCTTGCAAGTGCAACTCTTCCTAAACGGCTTATTGGAGTTTTGTGAAACTTTACACAGTTGTAGTACACTACCTGCAGATGTGCATGAAGGAATATGGTTGCTGTCCAAAATTTAAAAGGGGAAATAATTCAACTTATACTTTCACGAAAAGGGGGGGGGGGCCATATACCTTGTAAGCGCAACTCCTACTAAACTGCTTATTGAATTTTTAAGAAACTTTACACAGTTGTAGTACACAACCTGCAGATGTGCATGAAGGAATACTGTTGCTGTCTAAAATTTAGAAGGGAAGATAATTAACTTGCTAATATACCTGTATTCCAAAGTTTGAACATCATAGTATTGCAAGCGGGGGGTATCACTCGGTGAGGTCACTCACAGTTCTAGTTTTAAAAGTTAACAATATCCTATAACAAGGGGAGACCTGGTTTGTAAATTGTATGCAGCTGTCAAATTTAAGATTAGATTTTTCTAAAATTTCTCAAAATGATAATGACTTGGGTGCCGAAATAACCAAATGTTAAGTGCCAACATGACTAGATGCCGATTTGTCATTATGTCTTTCAATAAATTTACTGTTTCAAATGTTTAAATTCAGCAATGCAATAGCTTTAACACAAATTTACTGCTTCCAGTTTAATATACATGTTCACAAAATGATGTTATTTAAGTAATGATATATTTACTATTCTTTTGTTTTACAGATATAACTGATATCCTGGATAAGTCTGGAAGAAGAAAAAAGGATTAAGAATGTGATGGAGACATGTGTTTTAGTGTCAAAAACAACTTTAATTTTTGTTTGTTTGTATAATTCATTTATTGTATCTGTCTGTAATATGTAGATAATGTATTGAATAGTATGCAGATTAATAAAAATCAAATATATTAGTTGATAACGTCTTTTGTCTTTTTTGTATTTTCATTTCATGACAAATTGTAAATAAAATAGTAATGGTTGACAATATTAGTAGCCATAACAACATTAAATCACATCAAAAGTGAGAAAAAAAAACACAAGAAAAGCTGATAGAAATTGTACATCCTGGGTTGTAATAGGCACAACAATTATCTGCACTGAAAGGTCACAACAAGATCTGATAATTGCTTCGATCAAGAGAACGATTCAACTTGCTGTGATGCAACCACCTCTCTTCAGAGGACATGTTCTAATGGAATGACCTCTTGAAAAAAAAAAACCTCTCGCCAGAGGACATGTTCTAATGGAATGACCTCTTGAGAAACAACCACCTCTCACCAGAGGACATGTTCTAATGGAATGACCTCTTTTTAGAGGACATGTTCAAGACAATGACCTCTTCGGAGGACATGTAACCAAAGAACAGTTGAAACTTGTTTTGATGCAACCACCTCTATTCAGAGGACACTGAACTGACAATTACTAATCTCTCGGGAACAGGTAGGTGGAATTATTTGGACTTGGACAAATTAAAGCATAGAAAGTTAAGCCTGGTGTGTTTGGGGTTCACATCTATGAACGTCCCCCCTATGCTTAAATGTCCAGGTCCGAGTGCATTTAGGCATAACCAAATGTCAGGAGTTGCATTTGGCGGCCATGTCCCTTGGGTACTATGCTCTGTGTACCTTGACTAGGGGGCAGTGGGGAAGGAACAGGTGTCTGCAGCTACACTGGGGTCCTATATTCGGGGTGTGGTGATCCCCTTAGTTGAACTACCATGCGGGTGTAGTTTTACAAGGGAGATCGATCCAAGTGTCAGGAGCTACATTTGGGTCAGGGGGGAGGGAGGGGAGGGTGGGGTGGGATGTCGAAGATTAAGAGTTGCATGGAGATGTCAGTGGTAAGTGAGAATTCTTTTTTGAGATACTTTTATATTTGCTAGTCTATTCTGTTTAGAAATAAAGTACAAATAATTTGTTGAATGGGAGATTTTCTATAAAAATTCCTCATTTTGTTTAGGATAAACATGAACTATAAATTCATTCATATCAATAAGAATTATTTGAATAAAAAAATAACTAGTAAGAAAAGATATGGATGTAACTGATCATAAGAGACTATCAAACACTACATTCAACATCACTCAGTCACAGTATCTACATCTCCAGCTATATCTACATATTTACTGAAGAAACAATTCAGTCTGTTTCTGACTTTAATCACAGAAAATAAAATCAGAAATCAGTTATAAGTATCAATCATTCATGTTTACAACATGAAGTAGTTCTGTAAGTTATAAAAACAATTATTTGTTAATTTTATGTGTTAAAAAAAAAGACTAAGGAAAATGAGACAATTTTGACGAGTTTCACATGAATGTAAATTGTATTAGTCAAACTGGACAAAGAAAAAGTGGTCTTATAAGACAGGTGACCTCTTAAAAGAGGTAAAATTCATACGAATTGTTCTACGACAGGACAAGAAAATGGTGACCTTTTAATACAGGTGACTGCTTAATAGAGTTGACCACATAGGCAGGTTTTACTAATGTTTACATAGAAGAGGAACAAACTATTGTTTCAAATAGGATAAGCATGAAAGCCAATCTGGACAAAAGAAGTTATTTTCTCTGAAAGCACAAGAACAAATAATAATTGTGTGATCCACTCTAAGAAATTTGTTAGATCGTATGGTAGTGGGATTTACAACTACCTATGCAATCAGTGCCTATCCCCACTTATGTTGTGAGTTCGAATCTTGATCAGGGCAAAGTGTACAACATTATGTGATAAAGTTTGTCAGTGACGTGTGACAGGTCAGTGGTTTTCTCTGGGTCCTCTGGTTTCCTCCACCAATAAAACTGACTGCCACGATAAAGCTGAAATATTGTTGAAAGGAGCATTAAACACCATCAAAACAAACAAACAAAAACATAATTTGTTACATTTCGTGTTAAAATTATTAATATATATATATACCGGTATATGATTCCGTTATATGTTGCATATCATTAATGGACTGATCGATTGAACGAAGTTTGTCAAGGTAATGAGGAATAGTTTTTGTCAATGGCTGATGCAATCGGTCAATTAAGTTCTCATCCATCAATTTTGGATCCATCACAAATCTGTCAACAATCAAACAGTTACAGTAGCCATTGCAAGGACTATTACATACTGTTATGCTTAACTACTCACTCTACTGGATTTGTTACAGGCATTTCAATAAAAAAATACTGGGCTAAGCTAGTTTTATAGACTGCAACTTCTACTCAAAAAGGGAGATAACTCATTTTATTTACATTGCTCATGTTAAAAACTCTTCCAAATTAAAGGACAATCAACAAATCAATGATGTAATCCAGGTATGTTTTATATTAGAGGGTTATCGCCAGAGAGGACCAACACATCCAACTGAGGATACAGACAGACCCTACCCAGAGGGCATCCATCAGAGAGGACCAACACATCCAACTGAGGATACAGACAGACCCTACCCAGAGGGCTTCCATCAGAGAGGACCAACACATCCAATAGAGGATACAGACAGACCCTACCCAGAGGGCATCCATCAGAGAGGACCAACACATCCAACTGAGGATACAGACAGACCCTACCCAGAGGGCTTCCATCAGAGAGGACCAACACATCCAACAGAGGATACAGACAGACCCTACCCAGAGGGCTTCCATCAGAGAGGACCAACACATCCAACAGAGGATAAAGACAGACCCTACCCAGAGGGCTTCCATCAGAGAGGACCAACACATCCAACAGAGGAGGATACAGACAGAAAACCAACAGACACTACATCAGAGAGGAACCAACAGCAGCAGACCAGAGAGTATCAAACAGCTGAGCAAAATACATCAATAAAGGTGAAATATTGTAAAACAACTTATTTAATTAGGTGATTTATTGTAAAAACATCTTAATTACCGGTAGTTAATTTATTGTAAACACAACTGTATTAATCAAAATTCTACAATTCAGAAGGAAAGGATTTAAAACAACAACAACAAAAAATGAAACGAAAACAACATACTTGTATATAATGAATAGGGAAAATTTCAATGTATCCAAACTCTTTATTTCTGAGCCTGTGTTTTATATCCTGACAATACTTAATATATTTTTTTATTTAAGCTTAAGCTAAACTTAGATAAGTCCATTTCAGTGAAACTTGTCTAAACTGAACCTCATTGGGACCACCTTTTCAGTTCAGAAGAGACATGTGTTCAGTTATACAGGTTAAATTAACAAAGATATCTTGCATTGAATCTTGATTTAAAGTTAGGTTTATACAGGATTCCGGTTTATTCAGGGTTTGGTTAAGACAGGTGTATATATATAATATATGTACATTGTCTGACAATATAATATTTATTTGTATGAGCTTTAGAAATGGGAATAAAAGCAAGCTTCTGGTGAGTACAAAAGTATCATCCCCTTTTGATCATTGGGATATGTATTCATCGTCATGTAGCCTGCCTGAGTCGGGATCAATTTCTGATAACGTTTGTGTGTAGCTTATATTTTGGATATACAGTGGAATCTGTGCGATCTGACACCTGAGTTTTCCGACATCATGTGACTTCCGATAAGAATTTCAGATCCCAAAATATTTCTTTAACATTCTTTGTTTAAAAAACCTTGAGTATTCCGCAACCTGTCACTTCCGACATCCGACACTGTTTTACGGTCCCAGTGTTATTAATTACCCTTAATTAATCCTGTATTATCAGACCTTTTAATCTGTTAATTAATAAATTATCACCCATCTTTGTGTATCATTAAATATAAACCATTAACAAATTGACCAGCTAAGCTCACTAATAATTTGTGATTTTAACTAATTGATTGGCAGGTAATTAGAGGCTCATTAGTAATGGTTAAAAGTAAGTTTAAAAAAAATATATATGTAATAATTAAAATTTAAAGTTAACTGTTTTCACTTTCTTTGTAAAGGACATGGCTACAACTATTATCCGATATATTATGAAATTGTTCTAAGCGTGTGTACACAAATAAATTATGATTTGAATTTATTGGTTAGAGACTCATTAATAAGGGTTAAAGTAAGTTTAACAAGAATATAATAATTAAAATTTTACAGATAACTGTTTTCACTTTCTTTGTAAAGGACATGGCTACAACCAACAATTATCTGATCAGATTATGAAATTGTTCTATATATATTAATTGTGTATAAATTAGATATTAAATGTATTTTCATCTACATTGTATACAATCCCTTTACATTGTAGTTCCAATTATCTAACCATCCTACATAATCAAACATACACTATTTCTTCTCTTGTTAAAATTAGGCAAATTTCTGTTAACTAAAAAGAAAACCTGAGTTTTCCGACACCCTGTACAATCCGACACATTTCTCTGGTCCCTTGGTGTGTCGGATTAGACAGGTTCCACTGTATAGACAAATAGTTATTCATTTTCAGTATAATTGTGTTGAGTTGCAGGCTGAAATGGTGTATGACCAATTCCAACATACAGTCGACTATTATATATTCCATACAATTGAACACTGACACTATGTAGATATTTTTGTCTCTATGCTTATTAATGTCAAGCAGTTGCTTTCTTCTTCCTTCCATAGTCTTTTCATTAATGTTCTGTATTTCACACATAACTTTATTCCTTCTATTTTTGTAGACTTGATGCACTAAGAGCAGGAATATTGCAGTAAAGAAGTATTTTTGTGAAACTTGTGTATTCTATTGGTGAAGAACTCATGTTGACAATGAACTGTGGTATTTATTTTTTATGGTTTATGTCCTGGTCTTCTTTTCTCTAGCTCTTTTTATAGAGTATACAGTTGAGATATGTACTTACATTTGGTGCATTAATTTTTTTTGTTACTATCCCAATGAGTTAGGTAGTTGGATTACCTAACAACTCATACAAACCTATCACCAATACGGCGTGGGTTCGCACCCGACTTTGTAAATTACAAAAAGGGTGCACTCGTCTCGCAGCCGCAAGCGATACAATTTACCAGTTGCTTGCCCATGGTCGGTGGTTCTCTCACAGTACTAAGGCTTCTTCCACCACTAAAACTGGTCGCCATGATATAGCTGAAATATTGCTGAAAGTGGTATTAAGCACCAAAGATCAATCAATCAATCAATCTACTATCCCGACCATTTTCTTCATTGTCTAAATTCCACAATAATAGACCCTCTCACTGTGGATAGGCTTGCCTGTGCTTGTAAAACATGTAATTCCACATTTCCTCTATTTTTATGCAAACTGTCCGATGTAAGTTTTAATCAGTTCTGAAATTTGAAAGAGAGTCACTAAATTATTCTTGAAATGCCAATTTATATGACAAAAAAATAGAGTTACCTCCCATTAACTAGTACAGATTTTTTACACATAAACTTGGAGTCTTAAGAAAGATGCATTTTTTTTATCTGTGTTAACTATATATCAATATTTTATACTTTGAATTAAACACATTGAGCATGCAATTTCTTTTGCAGGAAAAGGGTGAAAAAAGGGGGGGGGCATGACGTTTAAAATAATGAAGTAAGAGAGGATAGTCCATTAGTTATAGCAAACAATTTCTTGAACTGAAATTGAAATAAAAAACATTTGGATAAATGTTTCTAGAAAAAACCGCTTTATATTCAAGATAATTTAAATGAATACGTCTGTAAGACACTCACCATTTCAGTTGTACTTTAATCGAGTGCTGAGGATCTTAGTTATTATATTTTGATATAAAGAAAAGCTTTTCCGAGTTTGATTCTAAAATTATACATTCAAGAGGTGTTTAAAGCTAGCTATCATGCAAAGTTCTGTGAAAAGCAATTTTTTCTGAAAGTTTTAAAAACAATAATAGCTATTATATATCTCTTATTGGTTTCATATTTTTGTATTGCAGAGATTGCATATAGGCCTTTAAAGAAATAATATGGAAAATAGTCTTCTATGTGATTTTATAGTAAAAATGATTCATTCAAAATGCTGTTTTAGCACATTCTTATACAACTACTTTGGCTTTAATCCCATTTTCATAGTAATTTTTAGAATATAAAACAAACTAATTTGCTATATTCTCATAGAAAAGATAATAGTTAGTAGGTATATTTAGAAATACAGCTTAATTGTTTATTGAAAATAATATTACAGTGTCATAATATGCCAGTAAATGTCTTTTGTCTACAAATTTACTGCAAAAAATGACTTAGATCGAAGCGTTGGTCAAACATGTCTCGAAAATTACATAATCAATCATTTAGAAATTTTGCATGCTTGTTAACTATATTTATTTGTATCCATTGATGAAAAAAAAGAAATGATGTCTTAAGTAATAAAGTTTTTATTGATCTCTGAAATATGATTTCCATTCAGTATGCACAAAATGAACGTGGGCCTCACTAAATATGCTACATCACATCGTTATATTTTTCATTATTTTCAGCACCAACAGCTAAGAAAAACCAGCCTTCTACCACCATAGATACCATGACAGACAACCGGCCCACACAAGTAGACCAAGACCTACTAGCAATCAACAGACAGAACACATACATATACATATAAGAAAGGGGATCAATGGGCCACATAGGTTGTTTTTATTGAAACTTTAATTGAACTTTAAAGAGCACATTAGAGGAAATCAATAGATGTGACAGACTCTACACTCAGTACAAGATGACATACTAGTACAATGTATATCAGAGAGTTATCATCATCAGAGACCAACAAATATTACACCAGAGAATAACAAAACAAGAAGACCAAAACACTGCCACAAGAGAGTTAACAGATCTTAGTTCAGAGGTCAACCAACAGACTGGAACAAGAGAGTTAACAGATCTTAGTTCAGAGGCTAGCCAACAGACTGGAACAAGAGAGTTAACAGATCTTAGTTCAGAGGCTAACCAACAGACTGGAACAAGAGAGTTAACAGATCTTAGATCAGAGGCTAGCCAACAGACTGGAACAAGAGAGTTAACAGATCTTAGTTCAGAGGCTAACCAACAGACTGGAACAAGAGAGTTAACAGATCTTAGTTCAGAGGCTAGCCAACAGACTGGAACAAGAGAGTTAACAGATCTTAGTTCAGAGGCTAACCAACAGACTGGAACAAGAGAGTTAACAGATCTTAGTTCAGAGGCTAGCCAACAGACTGGAACAAGAGAGTTAACAGATCTTAGTTCAGAGGCTAGCCAACAGACTGCCACAAGAGAGTTAACAGATCTTAGTTCAGAGGTCAACCAACATACTGGAACAAGAGAGTTAACAGATCTTAGATCAGAGGCTAGCCAACAGACTGGAACAAGAGAGTTAACAGATCTTAGTTCAGAGGTTAGCCAACAGACTGGAACAAGAGAGTTAACAGATCTTAGTTCAGAGGCTAGCCAACAGACTGCCACAAGAGAGTTAACAGATCTTAGTTCAGAGGTCAACCAACATACTGGAACAAGAGAGTTAACAGATCTTAGATCAGAGGCTAGCCAACAGACTGGAACAAGAGAGTTAACAGATCTTAGTTCAGAGGCTAGCCAACAGACTGGAATAAGAGAGTTAACAGATCTCAATTCAGAGATCAACCAACATACTGGAACAAGAGAGTTAACAGATCTTAGTTCAGAGGCTAACTAACAGACTGGAATAAGAGAGTTAACAGATCTTAGATCAGAGGCTAGCCAACAAACTGGAACAAGAGAGTTAACAGATCTTAGTTCAGAGGCTAACCAACAGACTGCCACAAGAGAGTTAACAGATCTTAGTTCAGAGGTCAACCAACATACTGGAACAAGAGAGTTAACAGATCTTAGATCAGAGGCTAGCCAACAGACTGGAACAAGAGAGTTAACAGATCTTAGTTCAGAGGCTAACTAACAGACTGGAATAAGAGAGTTAACAGATCTTAGTTCAGAGGCTAACCAACAGACTGGAACAAGAGAATTACCAACAGATCTTAGATCAGAGGCTCACCAACAGACCGGCACAAGAGAATCAACAACATATCTTATATCAGAGGCTCACCAACAGACTGGAACAAGAGTTACCAACAGATCTTAGTTCAGAGGCTAACCAACAGACTGGAACAAGAGAGTTAACAGATCTTAATTCAGAGGTTAACCAACAGACTGGCACAAGAGAGTTAACAGATCTTAGTTCAGAGGCTAACCAACAGACTGGCACAAGAGCGTTAACAGATCTTAGTTCAGAGGCTAACCAACAGACTGGCACAGGAGAGTTAACAACAGATCTTATATATCAGAGGCCAACCAACAGACTGGCACAAGAGAAACAACAGATCTTATATCAGAAGCCAACCAACAGACTGGCACAAGAGAGTTAACAGATCTTAGTTCAGAGGCTAACCAATGGACTGGCACAAGAGAGTTAACAGATCTTTGTTCAGAGGCCAACCAACAGACTGGAACAAGAGAGTTACCAACAGATCTTAGACCAGAGGCTCACCAACAGACCAGCACAAGAGAGTTAACAACAGATCTTATATCAGAGGCTCACCAACAGACTGGCACAAGAGAGTTAACAGATCTTAGTTCAGAGACTAACCAACAGACTGGCACAAGAGAGTTACCAACAGATCTTATATCAGAGGCTAACCAACAGACTGGCACAAGAGAGTTAACATAACTTAGTTCAGATGCTAACCAACAGACTGGCACAAGAGAGTTAACAGATCTTAGTTCAGAGGCTAACCAAAAAACTGGCACAAGAGAGTTAACAGATCTTAGTTCAGAGGCCAACCAACAGATCTTAGAATAGAGGCTTACCAACAGACCGGCACAAGAGAGTTAACAACAGATCTTATACCAGAGGCTCACCAACAGACTGGAACAAGAGTTACCAACAGATCTTAGTTCAGAGGCTAACCAACAGACTGGCACAAGAGAGTTACCAACATATCTTAGATCAGAGGCTAACCAACAAACTGGAACAAGAGAGTTAACAGATCTTAGTGCAGAGGCTAACCAACAGACTGGCACAAGAGAGTTAACAGATCTTAGTTCAGAGGCTAACCAACAGACTGGCACAAGAGAGTTAACAGATCTTAGTTCAGAGGCTAACAAACAGACTGGCACAAGAGAGTTAACAGATTTTAGTTCAGAGGCTAACCAACAGACTGGCACAAGAGAGTTAACAACATATCTTAGATCAGAGGCTAAACAACAGACAGGCACCAGAGAGTTACAAACAGATCTTAGATCAGAGACTAACCAACAGACTGTCACAAGAGAGTTACCAACAGATCTTATATCAAAGGCCAACCAACAGACTGGCACAAGAGAGTTAACAACATATCTTAGATCAGAGGCTAAACAACAGACAGGCACCAGAGAGTTACAAACAGATCTTAGATCAGAGACTAACCAACAGACTGTCACAAGAGAGTTACCAACAGATCTTATATCAAAGGCTAACCAACAGACTGGAACAAGAGAGTTAACAAACCTTAGTTCAGAGGCTAACCAACAGACTGGCACAAGAGATTTAACAGATCTTAGTTCAGAGGCTAACCAACAGACTGGCACAAGAGAGTTAACAGATCTCAGTTCAGAGGCTAACCAACAAACTGGCACAAGAGAGTTAACAGATCTTAGTTCAGAGGCTAACCAACAGACTGGCACAAGAGATTTAACAGATCTTAGTTCAGAGGCTAACCAATGGACTGACACAACAGAGTTAACACATCTTAGTTCAGAGGCTAACCAACAGACTGGAACAAGAGTTACCAACAGATCTTATATCAGAGGCTAACCAACAGACTGGCACAAGAGAGTTACCAACAGATCTTATATCAAAGGCTAACCAACAGACTGGAACAAGAGAGTTAACAGATCTTAGTTCAGAGGCTAACCAATAGACTGGCACAAGAGATTTAACAGATCTTAGTTCAGAGGCTAACCAACAGACTGGCACAAGAGTGTTAACAGATCTTAGTTCAGAGGCTAACCAACAAACTGGCACAAGAGAGTTAACAGAACTTAGTTCAGAGGCTAACCAACAGACTGGCACAAGAGATTTAACAGATCTTAGTTCAGAGGCTAACCAATGGACTGACACAACAGAGTTAACACATCTTAGTTCAGAGGCTAACCAACAGACTGGCACAAGAGAGTTAACATATCTTAATTCAGAGGCTAACCAACAGACTGGCACAAGAGAGTTAACAGCAGATCTTATATCAGAGGCCAACCAACAGACTGGCACAAGAGAGTTAACAGATCTTAGTTCAGAGGCTAACCAATGGACTGGCACAAGAGCGTTAACAGATCTTAGTTCAGAGGCCAACCAACAGACTGGAACAAGAGAGTTAACAGATCTTAGTTCAGAGGCTAACCAATGGACTGGCACAAGAGAGTTAACAGATCTTAGTTCAGAGGCCAACCAACAGACTGGAACAAGAGAGTTACCAACAGATCTTAGATCAGAGGCTCACTAACAGACTGGAACAAGAGTTACCAACAGATCTTAGTTCAGAGGCTAACCAACAGACTGGCACAAGAGAATTACCAACAGATCTTATATCAGAGGCTAACCAACAGACTGGAACAAGAGAGTTAGCAGATCGTAGATCAGAGGCTAACCAACAGACTGGCACAAGAGAGTTAACAGATCTTAGTTGAGAGGCTAACCAACAGACTGGCACAAGAGAGTTAACAGATCTTAGTTCAGAAGCTAACCAACAGACTGGCACAAGAGAGTTAACAACAGATCTTATATCAGAGGCCAACCAACAGACTGGCACAAGAGAGTTAACAACATATCTTAGATCAGAGGCTAAACAACAGACAGGCACCAGAGAGTTACAAACATATCTTAGATCAGAGACTAACCAACAGACTGACAGCAGATAGTTAACAACAGATCTTAGATCAGAGGCTACCCAACAGACTGGTGCAAGAGAATTACAAACAGATCTTAGATCAGAGGCTAACCAACAGACTGGCACCAGAGAGTTGACTGCAGATTTTATATCAGAGGTTAATCAACAGACTGGCACCAGAGAGTTACCAACATATCTTAGATCAGAGGCTAATCAACAAACTGGCTCAAGAGAGTTACCAACATATCTTAAATCATAGGCTAATCAACAAGAGAGTTACCAACATATCTTAGATCAGAGGCTAATCAACAGACTGGCACAAGAGAGTTACCAACATATCTTAAATCATAGGCTAATCAACAGACTGGCACAAGAGAGTTAACAACATATCTTAAATTAGAGGCTAAGCAACAGCCTGGCACAAGACAGTTAACAACAGATCTTAGAACAGAGGCTAATCAACAGACTGGCACAAGAGAGTTACCAACGGATCTTAGATCAGAGGCTAGTCAACAGACTGGCACAAGAGAGTTACCAACAGATCTTATATCAGAGGCTAACCAACAGACTGGCACAAGAGAGTTAACATAACTTAGTTCAGATGCTAACCAACAGACTGGCACAAGAGAGTTAACAGATCTTAGTTCAGAGGCTAACCAAAAAACTGGCACAAGAGAGTTAACAGATCTTACTTCAGAGGCCAACCAACAGACTGGAACAAGAGAGTTACCAACAGATCTTAGAATAGAGGCTTACCAACAGACCGGCACAAGAGAGTTAACAACAGATCTTATATCAGAGGCTCACTAACAGACTGGAACAAGAGTTACCAACAGATCTTAGTTCAGAGGCTAACCAACAGACTGGCACAAGAGAGTTACCAACATATCTTAGATCAGAGGCTAACCAACAGACTGGAACAAGAGAGTTAGCAGATCTTAGTGCAGAGGCTAACCAACAGACTGGCACAAGAGAGTTAACAGATCTTAGTTCAGAGGCTAACCAACAGACTGGCACAAGAGAGTTAACAGATCTTAGTTCAGAGGCTAACCAACAGACTGGCACAAGAGAGTTAACAGATCTTAGTTCAGAGGCTAACCAACAGACTGGCACAAGAGAGTTAACAGATCTTAATTCAGAGGCTAACCAACAGACTGGCACAAGAGAGTTAACAACAGATCTTATATCAGAGGCTAACCAACAGACTGGCACAAGAGAGTTACCAACAGATCTTATATCAAAGGCTAACCAACAGACTGGAACAAGAGAGTTAACAAACCTTAGTTCAGAGGCTAACCAACAGACTGGCACAAGAGATTTAACAGATCTTAGTTCAGAGGCTAACCAACAGACTGGCACAAGAGAGTTAACAGATCTCAGTTCAGAGGCTAACCAACAAACTGGCACAAGAGAGTTAACAGATCTTAGTTCAGAGGCTAACCAACAGACTGGCACAAGAGATTTAACAGATCTTAGTTCAGAGGCTAACCAATGGACTGACACAACAGAGTTAACACATCTTAGTTCAGAGGCTAACCAACAGACTGGAACAAGAGTTACCAACAGATCTTATATCAGAGGCTAACCAACAGACTGGCACAAGAGAGTTACCAACAGATCTTATATCAAAGGCTAACCAACAGACTGGAACAAGAGAGTTAACAGATCTTAGTTCAGAGGCTAACCAACAGACTGGCACAAGAGATTTAACAGATCTTAGTTCAGAGGTTAACCAACAGACTGGCACAAGAGAGTTAACAGATCTTAGTTCAGAGGCTAACCAACAAACTGGCACAAGAGAGTTAACAGAACTTAGTTCAGAGGCTAACCAACAGACTGGCACAAGAGATTTAACAGATCTTAGTTCAGAGGCTAACCAATGGACTGACACAACAGAGTTAACACATCTTAGTTCAGAGGCTAACCAACAGACTGGCACAAGAGAGTTAACGGCAGATCTTATATCAGAGGCCAACCAACAGACTGGCACAAGAGAGTTAACAGATCTTAGTTCAGAGGCTAACCAATGGACTGGCACAAGAGCGTTAACAGATCTTAGTTCAGAGGCCAACCAACAGACTGGAACAAGAGAGTTAACAGATCTTAGTTCAGAGGCTAACCAATGGACTGGCACAAGAGAGTTAACAGATCTTAGTTCAAAGGCCAACCAACAGACTGGAACAAGAGAGTTACCAACAGATCTTAGATCAGAGGCTCACTAACAGACTGGCACCAGAGAGTTGACAGCAGATTTGAGATCAGAGGTTAATCAACAGACTGGTACCAGAGAGTTACCAACATATCTTAGATCAGAGGCTAATTAACAGACTGGCACAAGAGAGTTACCAACATATCTTAAATCATATGCTAATCAACAAGAGAGTTAACAACAGATCTTAGATCAGAGGCTAATCAACAGACTGACAGCAGATAGTTAACAACAGATCTTAGATCAGAGGCTAATCAACAGACTGACATCAGAGAGTTGACAACAGATCTTAGATCAGAGGCTAATCAACAGACTGGCACAAAAGAGTGACAAACAGATCTTAGATCATAGGCTAATCAACAAACTGGCACAAGAGAGTTGACAGCAGATTTTAGATCAGAGGTTAATCAACAGACTGGCACAAGAAAGTTGACAACAGATCTTAGATCAGAGGCTAATCAACAGACTGACACCAGAGAGTTACCAACAGATCTTAGATCAGAGGCTAATCAACAGACTGACACCAGAGAGTTACCAACATATCTTAGATCATAGGCTAATCAACATACTCGCACAAGAGAGTTGACAGCAGATTTTAGATCAGAGGTTAATCAACAGACTGGCACAAGAGAGTTACCAACATATCTTAGATCATAGGCTAATCAACAGACTGGCACAAGAAAGTTGACAGCAGATTTGAGATCAGAGGCTAATCAACAGACTGACACCAGAGAGTTACCAACATATCTTAGATCATAGGCTAATCAACAGACTGGCACAAGAAAGTTGACAGCAGATTTGAGATCAGAGGCTAATCAACAGACTGACACCAGAGAGTTACCAACATATCTTAGATCATAGGCTAATCAACAGACTGGCACAAGAGAGTTAACTACAGATCTTAGATGATAGGCTAATCAACAGACTGGCACCATAGATTTACAAACAGATCTTAGATCAGAGGGTAACCAGCAAACCCCACACTAGAGCAAAATACATCAATAAAGGTAATTTGTTGTATAATCTAATTAATCAGTGTTTCTAGAATTTAAATGGAAAGGATTTTATGAAAAGAAAGTTTAAACAGTTATGGTTAACAATTCCAACAATATCAACACAAAAAAGACCGTGACAGATGATGTTGTAAATCCAGGTCCTGGCTTGGGACAGGCACAAAAAGGTGGTGGGGTTAAATCGGTTAATGGGACCCCCCCTCCCCCCAACTCTTGATTTGAACAGTGATGATAATAAAATCAACAATAACCTCTCACCTTTGAATGTACATAAAAACAACCAAGGAGTGAAACAGACACAAGAAAAGTTTGTAGATACCAAAAGGATAATCATAAGTCGGAAATCAAAAGACAGACAATACAATGGCCAAAAGAAAAAAGGACAAACAAATACCAGTATACCTGAAATTTACAAATATTCAAATACCAATATATCTGAAATTTACAAATATTCAAATAACAGTATAACCTGAAATTTACAAGAATTTGTTTAGATTTCTCATTTCATGTTTGAATAGAATGTATTTATTGCTACTATTAAAAAAATATATATATTTCCTTTTATAGATATTGACTAAAGTTGAGGAGGAAAAATACTTTCTGATGAATATATAGCATTATCATAGAGTTGACATGTCTAAAATAACATAAAATGGTGGACAAACATTTCAAAAAATGTAGTTTGTCATTTTTTGCTTCTTTTTGCTGCCTTTAAACCCAGAATTCCCAAGAAGAACATCTAGAACTAAAATATGTTATGGTTTCCTTTGTTTCAGGTTTTATTACAATTGAATGTTAAAAAAAATTTCATATATAATTTTTTTGAGGGGGATCCATCGTGGTCGTGATCATATGGTTGTTTGATTTACAACTACCTGTGCAATCAGTCAGTGTCTATCACCACAAAAGTTGTGTGTTTGAACCCCGTCCATGGCCAGGTTTACTTGATGCAACATTATCTGATAGCGTTTGTCAGTGACTTGCAATAGGTCAATGGTTTTCTCTGGGTACTCTAGTTTCCTTTACCAATAAAACTACCACCATGATATAACTGAAATATTGTTGAAAGTGGCATAAAACACCATAAACATAAACCAAATCTAAAAAAAAATAATAAGATTGACAAGTCCTCCTCAGAAAAAAATTAAACTTTTCTGTTAAAACTGCCGAGCCAGTTGATTTAAATCTTCTTATACTCATAATAAGCATAGATAAAAAAATATATCTATCTGTTGCTCAATCGATGTCCTCTATAAACATATTATTGTTGGTAAGCAAATCATATAGTATATATTTACATTTCTTTAATTAAAATTATGTTTTTAAAAATATAAACTGTTATATAATTTATTATGTTTTGTGTTAAAATTTAAGAGTGAGTGAGTGGTTGTTATTTAACACCAACTCTGCAATTGTTTACTAAGCTGTCACCAATCAGTCAGCAATCATTCAGTCAAATAGTTATGGTTAGTGTCCCAATGACTGTATGTATGATTGTAGACCAGATAAAAAATGGAAGACTGGAGGGATTAGTTGTTATTATTGATGCAAAATAGTTTTGAAATTTAAAGAAAATGCATCAATTTTATGATAACAATCATATTACAGGGCAAATGTAATATCTAGAATGGACAGATTTAATGGTATAAATTTATTGGATGAACTGCGTTATCTCCCCTTGGACAGATGTAATGATAAAACACAGGATGAACAGAGCTACCTCCACTTGGACAGATGTAATGGTAAAACAAATGATGAACAGAGCTACATCCACTTGAACAGATGTAATGGGAAAAGATCACATGATGTACAGAGTTATCTTCACTTGGTTTAAGAACTTTTGTTTTGAATGTATCAGTTATTTGTGATATTTTATTACTCTGGTGTATATTTTTTAAAAATATTTAAACCTTTGAGACTTATTCTAGTTCAATATTTGAATGAGAAATTTGACACACATGAAATGTTTTAATTAAAGGCAAGCATAATTTCTACAACAATTTCTCAATTTTTACTAGGAGTACAAAATAACAAAACTAATTATGGATCTTCTTTTTAAATTTGAAGATCACATTTCTACTTTTTAAATCTATAAAATGTTTGTCTCATTTGGGTTGAATTAATTGATTGCTTCTTAATTTTGTTAAATAAAAATGTAATGATGAAGTTGATGTGAAAAAAGCAACATTTTTATATGTATTAGTAATGGTAAAAATATATATTGGCTGCTGTTTGTTCACTACTGTCAGATGTCCTTATGAACAGATAATGTGGTTAGAATGTCTACATTAAAAAGAAATGAATCATATATGATTTGTTATGATTTTCTATATTCTATATCTCACCTTATTATGCATCACATGCCTTGCATGTTCTTGGGTTTGGAAATAACCTCCTATATTAAAACGGTATAGCTCAACACTAGATATAATTTCACTGAGGTGTACTTTACCCCACTCACTACATAACCCTCCTCCTATATTAAAACGGTATAGCTCAACACTAGATATAATTTCACTGAGGTGTACTTAACCCCACTCACTACATAACACTCCTCCTATATTAAAACGGTATAGCTCAACACTAGATATAATTTCACTGAGGTGTACTTTTCCCACTCACTACATAACACTCCTCCTATATTAAAACAGTATAGCTCAACACTAGATATAATTTCACTGAGGTGTACTTTACCCCACTCACTACATAACACTCCTCCTATATTAAAATGGTATAGCTCAACACTAGATATAATTTCACTGAGGTGTACTTTACCCCACTCACTACATAACACTCCTCCTATATTAAAACAGTATAGCTCAACACTAGATATAATTTCACTGAGGTGTACTTAACCCCACTCACTACATAACACTCCTCCTATATTAAAACGGTATAGCTCAACACTAGATATAATTTCACTGAGGTGTACTTTTCCCACTCACTACATAACACTCCTCCTATATTAAAACAGTATAGCTCAACACTAGATATAATTTCACTGAGGTGTACTTTACCCCACTCACTACATAACACTCCTCCTATATTAAAATGGTATAGCTCAACACTAGATATAATTTCACTGAGGTGTACTTTACCCCACTCACTACATAACACTCCTCCTATATTAAAACAGTATAGCTCAACACTAGATATAATTTCACTGAGGTGTACTTAACCCCACTCACTACATAACACTCCTCCTATATTAAAACGGTATAGCTCAACACTAGATATAATTTCACTGAGGTGTACTTTTCCCACTCACTACATAACACTCCTCCTATATTAAAACGGTATAGCTCAACACTAGATATAATTTCACTGAGGTGTACTTTACCCCACTCACTACATAACACTCCTCCTATATTAAAATGGCATAGCTCAACACTAGATATAATTTCACTGAGGTGTACTTTTCCCACTCACTACATAACACTCCTCCTATATTAAAACAGTATAGCTCAACACTAGATATAATTTCACTGAGGTGTACTTTACCCCACTCACTACATAACCCTCCTCCTATATTAAAACGGTATAGCTCAACACTAGATATAATTTCACTGAGGTGTACTTTACCCCACTCACTACATAACCCTCCTCCTATATTAAAACGGTATAGCTCAACACTAGATATAATTTCACTGAGGTGTACTTTTCCCACTCACTACATAACACTCCTCCTATATTAAAACAGTATAGCTCAACACTAGATATAATTTCACTGAGGTGTACTTAACCCCACTCACTACATAACACTCCTCCTATATTAAAACAGTATAGCTCAACACTAGATATAATTTCACTGAGGTGTACTTTTCCCACTCACTACATAACCCTCCTATATTAAAATGGTAAAGCTCAACACTAGATATAATTTCACTGAGGTGTACTTTTCCCACTCACTACATAACACTCCTCCTATATTAAAACAGTATAGCTCAACACTAGATATAATTTCACTGAGGTGTACTTCTCCCACTCACTACATAACCCTCCTCCTATATTAAAACAGTATAGCTCAACACTAGATATAATTTCACTGAGGTGTACTTTTCCTACTCACTACATAACCCTCCTCCTATATTAAAACAGTATAGCTCAACACTAGATATAATTTCACTGAGGTGTACTTTTCCCACTCACTACATAACCCTCCTCCTATATTAAAACAGTATAGCTCAACACTAGATATAATTTCACTGAGGTGTACTTTTCCCACTCACTACATAACCCTCCTCCTATATTAAAACGGTATAGCTCAACACTAGATATAATTTCACTGAGGTGTACTTTTCCCACTCACTACATAACACTCCTCCTATATTAAAACAGTATAGCTCAACACATCTAATATCACTGACCTCTATATTTCTCTTGACACAGTATACCAGTTAAATGTTAACATACTAACTGTTTACAAAATCACAATTAATACATGTATGGTTCATAGTGTATTTTGGTTGAGATTGTTCTTACCACAAAATTTGTTCATTGATATGAAAACTGATTACCAGGCTCTCTGTTGTATGACTTTGTGTTCTAATATTGTGGTTATGTTTATTTTGTATGTCTGTGTTGAACTTATGATGAATAGTGCCATGTTATATTAAAAGTTGTCATGTTTTAATGTTAATTGATTTGTGATTGGTTGTTTTTAATAATCATACTGTTGGATTATTAGAGTGATTGGTTGTTTTTAATTATCAAACTGTTGGATTATTAGAGTGATTGGTTTTTTTTAATTATCATACTGTTGAATCATTAGAGTGATTGGTTGTTTTTAATTATCATACTGTTGGATTATTAGAGTGATTGGTTGTTTTTAATTATCATACTGTTGAATCATTAGAGTGATTGGTTGCTTTTAATTATCATACTGTTGGATTATTAGAGTGATTGGTTGTTTTTAATTATCATACTGTTGGATTATTAGAGTGATTGGTTGTTTTTAATTATCATACTGTTGGATTATTAGAGTGATTGGTTGTTTTTAATTATCATACTGTTGAATCATTAGAGTGATTGGTTGCTTTTAATTATCATACTGTTGGATTATTAGAGTGATTGGTTGTTTTTAATTATCATACTGTTGGATTATTAGAGTGATTGGTTGTTTTTAATTATCATACTGTTCAATCATTAGAGTGATTGGTTGTTTTTAATTATCATACTGTTGAATCATTAGAGTGATTGGTTGTTTTTAATTATCATACTGTTGAATCATTAGAGTGATTGGTTGTTTTTAATTATCATACTGTTGAATCATTAGAGTGATTGGTTGTTTTTAATTATCATACTGTTGGATTATTAGAGTGATTGGTTGTTTTTAATTATCATACTGTTGAATCATTAGAGTGATTGGTTGTTTTTAATTATCATACTGTTGAATCATTAGAGTGATTGGTTGTTTTTAATTATCATACTGTTGAATCATTAGAGTGATTGGTTGTTTTTAATTATCATACTGTTGAATCATTAGAGTGATTGGTTGTTTTTAATTATCATACTGTTGAATCATTAGAATGATTTGTTGTTTTTAATTATCATACTGTTGAATCATTAGAGTGATTGGTTGTTTTTAATTATCATACTGTTGGATCATTAGAGTGATTGGTTGTTTTTAATTATCATACTGTTGAATCATTAGAGTGATTGGTTGTTTTTAATTAGCATACTGTTGGATCATTAGAGTGATTGGTTGTTTTTAATTATCATACTGTTGAATCATTAGAGTGATTGGTTGTTTTTAATTATCATACTGTTGAATCATTAGAGTGATTGGTTGTTTTTAATTATCATACTGTTGAATCATTAGAGTGATTGGTTGTTTTTGATTATCATACTGTTGAATCATTAGAGTGATTGGTTGTTTTTAATTATCATACTGTTGAATCATTAGAATGATTTGTTGTTTTTAATTATCATACTGTTGAATCATTAGAGTGATTGGTTGTTTTTAATTATCATACTGTTGGATCATTAGAGTGATTGGTTGTTTTTAATTATCATACTGTTGAATCATTAGAGTGATTGGTTGTTTTTAATTATCATACTGTTGGATCATTAGAGTGATTGGTTGTTTTTAATTATCATACTGTTGAATCATTAGAGTGATTGGTTGTTTTTAATTATCATACTGTTGAATCATTAGAGTGATTGGTTGTTTTTAATTATCATACTGTTGGATTATTAGAGTGATTGGTTGTTTTTAATTATCATACTGTTGAATCATTAGAGTGATTGGTTGTTTTTAATTATCATACTGTTGGATTATTAGAGTGATTGGTTGTTTTTAATTATCATACTGTTGAATCATTAGAGTGATTGGTTGTTTTTAATTATCATACTGTTGAATCATTAGAGTGATTGGTTGTTTTTAATTATCATACTGTTGAATCATTAGAGTGATTGTTTGTTTTTAATTATCATACTGTTGGATTATTAGAGTGATTGGTTGTTTTTAATTATCATACTGTTGAATCATTAGAGTGATTGGTTGTTTTTAATTATCATACTGTTGAATCATTAGAGTGATTGGTTGTTTTTAATTATCATACTGTTGGATTATTAGAGTGATTGGTTGTTTTTAATTATCATACTGTTGAATCATTAGAGTGATTGGTTGTTTTTAATTATCATACTGTTGGATTATTAGAGTGATTGGTTGTTTTTAATTATCATACTGTTGAATCATTAGAGTGATTGGTTGTTTTTAATTATCATACTGTTGGATTATTAGAGTGATTGGTTGTTTTTAATTATCATACTGTTGAATCATTAGAGTGATTGTTTTTTTTTTAATTATCATACTGTTGAATCATTAGAGTGATTGGTTGTTTGTAATTATCATACTGTTGAATTATTAGAGTGATTGGTTGTTTTTAATTATCATACTGTTGAATCATTAGAGTGATTGGTTGTTTTTGATTATCATACTGTTGGATTATTAGAGTGATTGGTTGTTTTTAATTATCATACTGTTGGATCATTAGAATAATTGTACAAGTTTTCATAATAGAAATATAACATTTTCTTTATTCATTAACATATCTAATTAATTAGTTCTCTATTCAGAAATAATTTGTTTAAATTCTGATTTCAAGATTTTACTTTATAATAAACTGTAACATGAGAAAACAATTAGATGATGACTTTCAAAATATGCAAGACATATAATTAAATGTAGCAGCTGTGAATATACATGTACAATATATAGTATTATATTTCATATGGAAATATAATGAAGAAAATTTTAATGATATTATAATAGTTTCACAATATTTGTCAGAAAAAATGATAGTTATTCAATACTTTTTTGTTGCATAACGACAACATTCAGTTTTGAATTTTGAACAAAATACTGTGGAATATACTTTTTTCTCTCTTCCATTTGGATAACCTCATTTTGACATAAGAATAGATAATGAAATTCATCTCCATGATGTGTTATTTAGAATATTTATATGAAATGCAAGTTTTATCTGTAATATAGGATAAGACTCTACAATATTTTATTTAATACATAACTTCAGAATTATATGTTTTGTAACTGAATTCTAATAGACTCTTCCTTTATATGGCATTAATAATGCAATGAAAAGTTATTGATTTTTCTTAACTCTAGGTGTGTTCTATATGGTCCAGTTGTAGTAAAGATTGGTTCGATCTGTCATTTGGCAAATAACAAATCGTGTGTCACTTGTACATTCATGTCTTTGTTATTAATAAATATTGTAGGTCTTCATATATTTATTCAACACTATATAAATATTGTGTATATAAAGGAGAAGATATAGATTGTATCTGATCATATTGTCATGTTTTTGGACAATGAAATATATTTAAACTAACATTGTATTGAATCAGTATGTAATCACGTAACCTTTTAATAGAATTATGCAGAAATAGAATGGTTGATTAAAACAAATTGATAATCTTAAAGATTAATGTACAGTTGTGAATGTTAGATTTTATGTACAAAAATGTGTCCATTTTTGCCAGGATGCATGCGAGCGCATGGTAAATTGTGGGAAGGGTAAAGAGGTGCTAATTTAGTGTAATCAACTAGTGTTCCTATGGCACCTGTCCAACTTCCTTAAAGCAAAAAATATATTACATACATATAGAAGTAATTCAAGGTATATTACAGTAGTTTTTTTTATAATTTTTCTCTAATTTTTCCATATTTTGAATCTTAGTCATCTTCAGCAGAGTGTACCTATTTTGTGTTATATTTCCCTGAAACTTTACAGACCATATTTATACATATGTAACGAAAATAACACGTTCACTATGGGAAAATAAATAGTTTATATTTACAGCCCTTCTCACAGTTTTCTCATAAGGTGTCCATCAGTAGTTTATGTTAACAGTCTCTCTCACAGTTTTAAACATAAGGTGTCCATCAGTAGTTTATGTTAACAGCCCCTTTCACAGTTTTAAACATAAGGCATCCATCAGTAGTTTATGTTAACAGCCCCTTTCATAGTTTTAAACATAAGGCGTCCATCAGTAGTTTATGTTAACAGTCTCTCTCACAGTTTTAAACATAAGGTGTACATCAGTAGCTTATGTTAACAGCCACTCTCACAGTTTTAAACATAAAGCATCCATCAGTAGTTTATGTTAACAGTCCCTTTCACAGTTTTAAACATAAGGTGTACATCAGTAGTTTATGTTGGCAGTCTCTCTCACAGTTTTAAACATAAGGTATACATCAGTAGTTTATGTTAACAGCCACTTTCATAGTTTTAAACATAAGGTTTCCATCAGTAGTTTATGTTAACAGTCTCTCTCACAGTTTTAAACATAAGGCATCCATCAGTAGTTTATGTTAACAGCCCCTTTCACAGTTTTAAACATAAGGCATCCATCAGTAGTTTATGTTAACAGCCCCTTTCATAGTTTTAAACATAAGGCGTCCATCAGTAGTTTATGTTAACAGTCTCTCTCACAGTTTTAAACATAAGGTGTACATCAGTAGCTTATGTTAACAGCCACTCTCACAGTTTTAAACATAAAGCATCCATCAGTAGTTTATGTTAACAGTCCCTTTCACAGTTTTAAACATAAGGTGTACATCAGTAGTTTATGTTGGCAGTCTCTCTCACAGTTTTAAACATAAGGTATACATCAGTAGTTTATGTTAACAGCCACTTTCATAGTTTTAAACATAAGGTTTCCATCAGTAGTTTATGTTAACAGTCTCTCTCACAGTTTTAAACATAAGGCATCCATCAGTAGTTTATGTTAACAGCCACTTTCATAGTTTTAAACATAAGGTGTCCATCAGTAGATTATGTGAACAGCCCCTTTCACAGTTTTAAACATAAGGCATCCATCAATAGTTTATGTTAACAGCCACTCTCACAGTTTTAAACATAAGGCATCCATCAATAGTTTATGTTAACAGTCTCTCTCACAGTTTTAAACATAAGGCATCCATCAGTAGTTTATGTTAACAGCCACTTTCATAGTTTTAAGCATAAGGTGTCCATCAGTAGTTTATGTTAACAGCCCCTTTCACAGTTTTAAACATAAGGCATCCATCAATAGTTTATGTTAACAGCCACTCTCAGAGTTTTAAACATAAGGCATCCATCAATAGTTTATGTTAACAGCCACTCTCACAGTTTTAAACATAATGTGCCCATCAGTAGTTTATGTTAATAGCCCTTTTCACAGTTTTCAACATAAGGTTTCCATCAGTAGTTTATGTTAACAGCCACTTTCATAGTTTTAAGCATAAGGTGTCCACCAGTAGTTTATGTTAACAGCCCCTTTCACAGTTTTCAACATAACGCGTCCATCAGTAGTTTATGTTAACAGCCACTTTCATAGTTTTAAACATAAGGTGTCCATCAGTAGTTTATGTTAACAACCCCTCTCATAGTTTTAAACATAAGGTGTCCATCAGTAGTTTATGTTAACAGCCCCTCTCACAGTTTTAAGCATAAGGTGTCCATCAGTAGTTTATGTTCGCAGCCACTCTCACAGTTTTAAACATAAGGTGTACATCAGTAGTTTATGTTAACAGCCACTTTCATAGTTTTAAACATAAGATGTTCATCAGTAGTTTATGTTAACAGTATCTCTCACAGTTTTAAACATAAGATTTCCATCAGTAGTTTATGTTAACAACCCCTCTCATAGTTTTAAACATAAGGTGTCCATCAGTAGTTTATGTTAACAGCCCCTCTCACAGTTTTAAACATAAGGTGTCCATCAGTAGTTTATGTTAACAACCCCTCTCACAGTTTTAAGCATAAGGTGTCCATCAGTAGTTTATGTTCGCAGCCACTCTCACAGTTTTAAGCATAAGGTGTACATCAGTAGTTTATGTTAACAGCCACTTTCATAGTTTTAAACATAAGATGTCCATCAGTAGTTTATGTTAACAGTCTCTCTCACAGTTTTAAACATAAGGTTTCCATCAGTAGTTTATGTTAACAACCCCTCTCATAGTTTTAAACATAAGGTGTCCATCAGTAGTTTATGTTAACAGCCACTTTCATAGTTTTAAACATAAGGTATCCACCAGTAGATTATGTTAGCAGCCCCTCTCAAAGTTTGAAGCATAAGGTATCCTTCAGTAGTTTATGTTAACAGGCCTTTTCTTCATTTTAAACATAAGGTGTTCTTCAGTAGTTTATGTTAAGCCCCTCTTACAGTTTTAAGCATAAGGTGTCCATCAGTAATTTATGTTCGCAGCCACTCTCACAGTTTTAAGCTTAAGGTGTACATCAGTAGTTTATGTTAACAGCCCCTCTCAAAGTTTTAAGCATAAGGTACCCGTGAGTAGTTTATGTTAACAGTTCCTCTCACAGTTTTAAGCATAAGGTTGTCCATCAGTAGTTTATGTTAACTGTCCCTCTCACAGTTTTAAGCATAAAGTGTCCATCAGTAGTTTATGTTAACAGTTCCTCTCACAGTTTTAAGCATAAGGTGTCCGTCAGTAGTTTATGGTAACAGCCCCTCTCACAGTTTTAAAAATAAGGTGTCCACCAGTAGTTTATGTTAACAGGCCTTTTCTTCATTTTAAACATAAGGTGTCCTTTAGTAATTTATGTTGACAGCCCCTCTCACAGTTTTAAACATAAGATGTACATCAGTAGTTTATGTGAACAGTCCCTTTCACAGTTTTAAACATAAGGTGTCCATCAGTAGTTTATGTTAACAGCCCCTCTCACAGTTTTAAGCATAAGATGTATATCAGTAGTTTATGTTAACAGTCCCTTTCACAGTTTTAAACATAAAGTGTCCATCAGTAGTTTATGTTAACAGTCTCTCTCACAGTTTTAAACATAAGGTGTCCATCAGTAGTTTATGTTAACAGTCCCTTTCACAGTTTTAAACATAAGGTGTACATCAGTAGTTTATGTGAACAGTCTCTCCCACAGTTTTAAACATAAGGTGTCCATCAGTAGTTTATGTTAACAGCCCCTCTCACAGTTTTAAACACAAGGTATCCATCAGTAGTTTATGTTGACAGCCCCCCTCACGGTTTTTAGCAGAAGGTGTCTATCAGTAGTTTATGTTAACGGCCCCTCTCACAGTTTTAAACACAAGGTATCCATCAGTAGTTTATGTTGACAGCCCCTCTCACAGTTTTAAACATAAGGCGTCCTTCAGTAGTTTATGTTAACAGCCTCTTTTACAGTTTTAAGCATAAGGTGTTCATCAGTAGTTTATGTGAACAACCCATTTCACAGTTTTAAGAATAAAGTGTCCATCAGTAGTTTATGTTAACGGCCCCTCTCACAGTTTTAAACACAAGGTATCCATCAGTAGTTTATGTTGACAGCCCCTCTCACAGTTTTAAACATAAGGCGTCCTTCAGTAGTTTATGTTAACAGCCTCTTTTACAGTTTTAAACATAAGGCATCCATCAGTAGTTTATGTTAACAGCCACTCTCACAGTTTTAAACATAAGGCATCCATCAGTAGTTTATGTTAACAGCCACTCTCATAGTTTTAAACATAAGGCGTCCATCAGTAGTTTATGTTAACAGCCACTTTCAGAGTTTTAAACATAAGGCGTCCATCAGTAGTTTATGTTCACAGCCACTCTCACAGTTTTAAACATAAGGCGTCCATCAGTAGTTTATGTGAACAGCCACCCCCATAGGTTTAAACGTAAGGTTTCCATCAGTAGTTTATGTTAACAGCCCCTATCTCAGTTTTAAACATAAGGTGTACGTCAGTAGTTTATGTGAACAGCCCCTCTCACAGTTTTAAGCATAAGGTATCCTTCAGTAGTTTATGTTAACAGCCCCTCTCACAGTTTTAAGCATAAGGTGTACATCAGTAGTTTATGTGGACAGTCCCTTTCACAGCTTTAGACATAAGGTGTCCATCAGTAATTTATGTTTGCAGCCACTCTCACATTTTTAAGCATAAGGTGTACATCAGTAGTTTATGTTAACAGCCCCTCTCACAGTTTTAAACATTAGGTGTCCATCAGTAGTTTATGTTAACAGCCCCTCTCACAGTTTTAAGCATAAGGTGTCCATCAGTAGTTTATGTTAGCAGTCCCTCTCACAGTTTTAAGCATAAGGTGTCCACCAGTAGTTTATGTTAACAGGCCTTTTCTTCATTTTAAACATAAGGTGTCCTTTAGTAATTTATGTTGACAGCCCCTCTCACAGTTTTAAACATAAGATGTACATCAGTAGTTTATGTGAACAGTCCCTTTCACAGTTTTAAACATAAGGTGTCCATCAGTAGTTTATGTTAACAGCCCCTCTCACAGTTTTAAGCATAAGATGTATATCAGTAGTTTATGTTAACAGTCCCTTTCACAGTTTTAAACATAAAGTGTCCATCAGTAGTTTATGTTAACAGTCTCTCTCACAGTTTTAAACATAAGGTGTCCATCAGTAGTTTATGTTAACAGTCCCTTTCACAGTTTTAAACATAAGGTGTACATCAGTAGTTTATGTGAACAGTCTCTCCCACAGTTTTAAACATAAGGTGTCCATCAGTAGTTTATGTTAACAGCCCCTCTCACAGTTTTAAACACAAGGTATCCATCAGTAGTTTATGTTGACAGCCCCCCTCACGGTTTTTAGCAGAAGGTGTCTATCAGTAGTTTATGTTAACGGCCCCTCTCACAGTTTTAAACACAAGGTATCCATCAGTAGTTTATGTTGACAGCCCCTCTCACAGTTTTAAACATAAGGCGTCCTTCAGTAGTTTATGTTAACAGCCTCTTTTACAGTTTTAAGCATAAGGTGTTCATCAGTAGTTTATGTGAACAACCCATTTCACAGTTTTAAGAATAAAGTGTCCATCAGTAGTTTATGTTAACGGCCCCTCTCACAGTTTTAAACACAAGGTATCCATCAGTAGTTTATGTTGACAGCCCCTCTCACAGTTTTAAACATAAGGCGTCCTTCAGTAGTTTATGTTAACAGCCTCTTTTACAGTTTTAAACATAAGGCATCCATCAGTAGTTTATGTTAACAGCCACTCTCACAGTTTTAAACATAAGGCATCCATCAGTAGTTTATGTTAACAGCCACTCTCATAGTTTTAAACATAAGGCGTCCATCAGTAGTTTATGTTAACAGCCACTTTCAGAGTTTTAAACATAAGGCGTCCATCAGTAGTTTATGTTCACAGCCACTCTCACAGTTTTAAACATAAGGCGTCCATCAGTAGTTTATGTGAACAGCCACCCCCATAGGTTTAAACGTAAGGTTTCCATCAGTAGTTTATGTTAACAGCCCCTATCTCAGTTTTAAACATAAGGTGTACGTCAGTAGTTTATGTGAACAGCCCCTCTCACAGTTTTAAGCATAAGGTATCCTTCAGTAGTTTATGTTAACAGCCCCTCTCACAGTTTTAAGCATAAGGTGTACATCAGTAGTTTATGTGGACAGTCCCTTTCACAGCTTTAGACATAAGGTGTCGATCAGTAATTTATGTTTGCAGCCACTCTCACATTTTTAAGCATAAGGTGTACATCAGTAGTTTATGTTAACAGCCCCTCTCACAGTTTTAAACATTAGGTGTCCATCAGTAGTTTATGTTAACAGCCCCTCTCACAGTTTTAAGCATAAGGTGTCCATCAGTAGTTTATGTTAGCAGTTCCTCTCACAGTTTTAAGCATAAGGTGTCCAGTAGTTAATGTTAACAGTCCCTCTCACAGTTTTAAACATTAGGTGTCCATCAGTAGTTTATGGTAACAGCCCCTCTCACAGTTTTAAAAATAAGGTGTCCACCAGTAGTTTATGTTAACAGGCCTTTTCATCGTTTTAAGGTGTCCTTTAGTAATTTATGTGAACAGCCCCTCTCTCAGTTTTAAACATAAGGTGTACATCAGTAGTTTATGTGAACAGCCCCTCTCACAGTTTTAATCATAAGGTGTCCATCTGTAGTTTATGTTAACAATCCCTCTCTCAGTTTTAAACACAAGGTATCCACCAGTAGATTATGTTAGCAGCCCCTCTCAAAGTTTTAAGCATAAGGTATCCTTCAGTAGTTTATGTTAACAGTCTCTCTCACAGTTTTAAGCATAAGGTGTACATCAGTAGTTTATGTGTACAGTCCCTTTCACAGCTTTAGACATAAGGTGTCCATCAGTAATTTATGTTCGCAGCCACTCTCACAGTTTTAAGCATAAGGTGTACATCAGTAGTTTATGTTAACAGCCCCTCTCACAGTTTTAAACATTAGGTGTCCATCAGTAGTTTATGTTAACAGCCCCTCTCACAGTTTTAAGCATAAGGTGTCCATCAGTAGTTTATGTTAACAGTTCCTCTCACAGTTTTAAGCATAAGGTGTCCAGTAGTTTATGTTAACAGTCCCTCTCACAGTTTTAAACATTAGGTGTCCATCCGTAGTTTATGCTAAAAACTCCTCTCACACTTTTAAAAATAAGGTGTCCACCAGTAGGTTATGTTAACAGGCCTTTTCTTCATTTTAAGCATAATGTGTCCTTTAGTAGTTTATGTTAACAGCCCCTTTCACAGCTTTAAGCATAAGGTGTCCATCAGTAGTTTATGCCAACAACTCCTCTCACAGTTTTAAAAATAAGGTGTCCACCAATAGTTTATGTTTACAGGCCTTTTCTTCATTTTAAGCATAAGGTGTCCTTTAGTAGTTTATGTTAACAGCCCCTCTCACAGTTTTAAACATAAGTGTACATCAGTAGTTTATATTAACAGCCCCTCTCACAGCTTTAAACATAAGGTGTCCATCAGCAGTTTATGTTAGCGGCCCCTCTCACAGTTTTAAACATAAGGTGTCCACCAGTAGTTTATGTTAACAGGCCTTTTCATCGTTTTAAGCATAAGGTGTCCTTTAGTAATTTATGTTAACAGCCCCTCTCACAGTTTTAAACATAAGGTGTACATCAGTAGTTTATGTGAACAGCCCCTCTCACAGTTTTAAACATAAGGTGTCCATCTGTAGTTTATGTTAACAATCCCTCTCTCAGTTTTAAACATAAGGTGTCCATCAGTAGTTTATGTTAACAGCCCCTCTCACAGTTTTAAACACAAGGTGTCCATCAGTAGTTTATGTTGACAGCCCCTCTCACAGTTTTTAGCAGAAGGTGTCCAGTAGTTTATGCTAACAGCCCCTCTTTCAGTTTTAAACATAAAGTTTCCTTCAGTAGTTTATGTTAACAGCCCCTTTCACAGTTTTAAACATAAGGTGTACATCAGTAGTTTATGTGAACAACCCATATCACAGTATTAAGCATAAAGTGTCCATCAGTAGTTTATGTTGACAGCCCCTCTCACAGTTTTTAGCAGAAGGTGTCCAGTAGTTTATG